>OVBN01000173.1:592500-1192500 GCA_900406565.1 Turritis glabra | reverse complement strand
TATAAAACAAGGATTAGAATGCGCCAAAAACGTATTATATCACTTCTTTCCAGCATCGTTTCCGTATCCTTTACAAGACTCAAAACAAAACCGAAAACATGCAAAAACAAACAAAAACAAGACTATCAACGCAAAAACGGATTAAAAACGATGTACAAAAACATGTAAACATGCAACATATCACTAAGCAATGGGAGGTTCATCACATGGATGTGCATAATGCTTTTCTTCATGGCGATCTTGATGAAGAGGTCTATATGAAGCTTTCTTTGGGTTTTCATCATCCTGGCTCCACAAAAGTTTGTTGTTTACATAAATCCCTATATGGGCTTAAGCAAGCACCACATTGTTGGTTTTCTAAACTCGCAGATGCTTTGAAGACTTTTGGTTTTATTCAACCCTATGCTGACTACTCTCTTTTCTCCCTCACACGCGGTGACGTTGAGCTACGCGTTTTGGTTTATGTTGATGACCTGCTGGTATGTGGTAATGATATTCCTACACTCACAAAGTTTAAAGAATACTTGGGGCAGTTGGTTTCGAATGAAAGATCTCTGCAAAGCAAAGTATTTTCTTGGTCTTGAACTGGCTCATAACACCGAGGGTATATTTTTATCTCAACGCAAATATGCTCTCGACATTATTGATGAGGTAGGATTATTGGGATCTAAACCTGCGTTTACTCCCATGAAACAATATCATCGTCTCAATCTGGATACTAGTCTACTTCTTTTGGATCCCATGCCGTATAGAAGACTTATTGGATGCCTAATCTATCTTCTCACAACACGTCCTGATTTATGTTATTGTGTTCATGTGTTGTCGCAATTTATGCAAGCTCCACGTGAGGCTCATTGGGAAGCAGCTCTTCGCGTTGCGCTTTCTTAACGGCTCACCGGGTCAAGGTATCTTACTAAGTTCTGATTCGGATTTACGCCTCAGTGTTTATTGTGACTCTGATTATGATGCTTGTCCTTTGACACGACGATCTTTGAGCTCGTATATTGTGTTTCTTGGTAGTTCTCCGATATCTTGGAAAATTAAGAAACAACGTACTGTTTCACGTTCTTCAGCTGAAGCCGAATATAGGGCTATGGCTCGGGCTACAGATGAAATTATTTGGCTACGTCAACTACTCTTTGATCTTGGTGCTCCTCAAACTTCACCTACTCGTCTCTTTTGTGATAGTCAAGCACCCATACATATTGCGGCTAACCCTGTTTTTCATGAGCGTACTAAGTACATTGAGGTTGATTGTCATGTGGTTCGGGATGCTATTCAAGATGGGACTATTTGTACTACTCATGTTCGCACAACAAAACAACTAGCGGATGTTTTGACTAAGGCTTTTGGACGACCACAATTCGATTATCTAGTGTCTACGTTGGGCATTTCTCATCCTCATGCTCCAACTTGAGGGGGAGTATTGGGCTAGATTATATTAGTTGGGCTTTGTATGTCTAAGTTGTGTTCTCGGTTAGGTTTAGCCGCTCACATACTCGTCTATATATATGTTGTACAAAAGTTTATTGACAAATAAGAAAGAGTATTCTCTAAATTTACAAAAAGGTTACAAGTTTACAGAAATTCCGACTTATCTGGGCTGCGATGGATGGAGCCCAGGGATTTTCCGTATTTTCCAAGAACCACAAGTGTCAAGAAACCGATCACCCCAAAATTGTCCCTAGACCTTTCTCATTTTCCTAAAACTCAAATCGGTAAAAGATCAAAAGATGAACCATGAAATCTGAACCACTTACAAGAAATATTACCGCAGACGATTTATTTCTGGCCATATTCTTCCTGCGAGGTCTATGATGGCTTTCTTCCACGACTGGTTGATTATTTTGTTGGTACCTGGAATATTAAAGCTTATAAGAGTTAACAACAATGTGTAAATCTTTAGATGCAAATGATTTAAGTTCTTTTGAGATTATATCAAGAAGAGATGTTTCAGTAAGGCTCATACCTAGAGGTTTCCGGGAAAATGTTACAAGCGTATAGGTCTGATATTATCGGATAACCTTTGTTCTCTCTCTCTCTCTCATGGCCATATAATGTACAACTGCCTGTAACGGATCCTGTCCAAACTTTGACCGAAGACAATTAATGGAAATACAGACCATCACCAAGATAGGAAAGACGATCTTCTTCGTGTGTAAACTGGATATCACCAAAGCTAAAATCTGAGGAGTCCCTTGCGTTATAAGCAAGAGCAAACCTTGTCTCGAGTATAGTGGTTCCATCATAGCAATCCACATCAACTTTCATTTGGTCCCCCATTTCTATGTGAAAATTGTTGGTCAAAAGGTTGCGATTTATTAAGCTTGGTGACCCGAGGTTATGTATCCATGCACCACCTCTGGTATGATTATTTACCGTGATAGCCCAAGGAAATATGTAAGAGTCACCCACCAGACACACGAAAGCTGCCCACAAGGTGAACACTACTGCCCAAAAACAATGAATACATCTCTTCTTTAAAGCTGACCCAATTTGGAAGATCATGTCCTGGGCGATAAATGCATTTGTGGTTCCTCTTAAGCCAATTCTACAAGACCAACCATTTAATTAATCACGTTCATGATAGACTCGAATTGATCATCATGCTTGGTGAAAGACCATAACTTAGGGCTGTTCATTGATAATATTTCTAGACTAACAACCAAATACGAGAAAAACCAGAGCAATGAAAACGAACCTCAATCATCATTTTAGTAGGAGCATTAGATGCGAGTTTGCATCTTTCCATGCTGATGGAACCTAAATCGGTCTAAACAAGGTTGAGGTAACCGCTTAGGTTGAGTTTGTTGTACCTTTCCATGCTGATATTGATACGTTTACTCAAGCTAAATATCAAAAGAAGAAGAAGAATTAGAGACAAAGTAAAGGAATTGGTGACGTGGAGGCCTAGCTGGCACAATGAATTAAAGATTGGGAATGAACTAGAGGGTTTGCTGTTCGAGTTCATCATCCTTAAGTAGCAGTTGAGAATCAGTTTTAACTCTTTATGCTTTTATGTGGCCAAGCGATGTTCTTGAAGGATAGATTGATGTGATATCTTTGTCATCGTTTGCGAGTGAGAGTTGTAAAACGATTTCTATCTCGGATTCTGTTTGATTACAACCTTTGTAATGGGCAGATATGTTCTAATTGCATATCGTAGTTTTTGGGTTTACAATAATCTAACATATGGAACCCATGCTTTCAAGAGTATGGGTCCATGGGGTGTCAACAAGGCTGAGACAGTCGTTGAGGCTTTCCAAAATCGTTTTAGGTTGTTGTACTGCATGTCCAAAGCACCTAAACTTTCCAGGCTTAAGTTTTTTAGAAAAGATTCTGAAGAAAACCCATGCCAACTCAACCATCGTAGATCTTTTGGGAAATGCTTACAGCTTCCATTTAGATTTACATAGATAAGTTGTAACAATCTCAATCAATAGACATATATCCAATCACATAGTTTCTAAGCCTATACAAGCAATTCATGAAGACCATGCTTAGAAAGTAACCACTGTTTTTCCACAAATACCGTCCTCACCTTAGCCACTTCTGATGGTGAAGGTAAGGTCACTAAAGTGTCTCAGAAACGCACCAATAACTCCATAACGAACCGTTATTTTCTTAATCCAACCGTTGATTCTCAGGCCTCAAGTACGATGAAGCTCTCTACCATATTTCGGCTCGATCGAATAAGGTTTGGACCTCCAAACGCTGCCCTAAAAAAGCCATCCCGGAACTGCCTCTTAGGGTTTCAGGGGTTTGACAGATTCTGCAGTTACTTGGCCAGAAAGCAACAAGCATAACTTATTGGGATCATCTCTGATTAAAGATCCGTCAGTTGCTGTTGACTCCTGGGTTTCTAATGATCGAGTCAGTACTTTTACCTTGCCATATCGACGTCAGATCAGGTGTTGAAGAGCCTCCAAATTTGCCTCCTCCACACTGCTTTTATTTCCTTCTTCCTCTTTCTTATTCTTCTCTTCTCCACCTCCAATCACTCCGTCTTTGCTCTTCCACCACCATCGAGGATTGCCACAACCATGGCATGACTTAACAGACCCACCAGTGGTTCCCACAACCTCCGTGACGTCTCGCTCTCTCTCTCTCTCCTCTTTTTCACGGCTCTCTCTTCTCATCTATCTCTCTCCTTCTTTCTCCTCTCCCTCTCTTCTCATCCCTTTCTCTCTTTCCTTCTCCTCTTCCTCTCTTCTCACTGCTCCATGGCCGCTTACCTCTTTTCTTCTAAGGGAGCCGATCGAGTGCAAAAGCTACAACGGCGGCGACTTCAGCTCGGGACGGCAGCAACACAACATTGGCAGAGACAACATGAGCAAGACGTTGATGATGGTGATCTCAGACGTTGAGAGAGGCTTGGGATTGGCAGCGGTGTTAGGGTTCAGCACGAACTCTCCCCTTTCTCACCAGAAACCCCAAAACGGCGATAGATATGCTTCTACATATCTATACACAAGCATTGACAAAGAAAACAAAACCCGTTGTCGTTTAGCAAATAAAATATTGTGTTTTGATGGGATACAACTCAAAATGTCCCATATAATGGGATTGGGATGTTACATGAATCTTCTTTGTTACTAATTTTTTGTCAAGACACCGATGACATCATCATGATTCCATAGTCTGCTAAGTTTTCCAAATTTTTTACAAGATATTCCCCGGACTATTTGTCTTCCCATGTCCCGTAATAAATCATGCATCATTATATCGGTACCAGAGATGGTAATGAGACACCTTTCCATCTGCACACTAAGCACTATGTCAGGGTATAAGTTGCAGGCTACAAAGTCTACATCTATCCCAATTAAAAAAAAAAAAAAAACCAATATCTAAGAATACATGTATCTGCGGGCTATCTAGCGCATCAAAACTGATATGAAGTTTCGCTTGAATGTTATCATTAGGGCTTCGTTTCAACAGTTCCAACATGCTTTCCCACCCAGGAATGCTTCTCTCGTTGAGAAAAGCACCCAAGACTTCCACAGCCAAGGGTAGTCCTGCACAGTATGCAACTACGTACTTTTTCTGAGAGCTAAAGAAACTCTTTAGGTGGTTCACTTGTTCTAAAGGCGAACTGATGCAAGAATGGAATCACTCCAACTTTAGATCACTTGATGACCAAGAGATTCTAAGCTTACAACGCGAAAGTGTGAAATTCACGAGCTGGCTCTGAAGCATACTCTCGTGAATCAAGGGGTGGTACGATGGATAGAAGGGTAATTGACTCGCTCAATCAGTGAGTATAATCAACTCACTCGATCAATGAACGAATGAAAGATGTTGAAACACTCAACAAAATTAATTAGCAGATTCCAAAAGGCCTAAGAGACTGACTCACTTAAGACTAACACTACAAGAAAACAATCTAATTTCGACCATATATGGTCTAAAATTGGTCAAAAACGCGTGTTTTCCATCAATATATGACCAAAAAGAAGTGGTCAAAAATCTCTGGACAGAAATAAGAGGTGGTAAAAAAATGGTCAAAAATTATTGACCAAAACGTGTGGTCAAAAATGACTGACCACCTAAATGGTCAAATAATATTATTGACCAATACGATGGTCAAATATTAACGACGCCATTAATGGTCAAAAATAATACTGACGAAACAAATGGTCGATATCTTTTGACGAAAACTTTAGTTAGAAGTTTATGACCAGTAAATAAGGTCGAAAATAGCTGACCAGTAAATATTGGTCAAAACGTTTTGACGAAAAGTGAGTCAAATATTTCTGACAAAAAAATGGTAAAAATTGTTTATTTAACTGATTTTTGAGAAATTAATAAATAAAAATTATATTTAAAATACTAAAATTTATATTTAATTTTAAATATTTGATTCATAATCACTAAATATGAAGATAAATATTTTAAAACATACAAAATTAAAATAAACACAAATAATAAATATAACATAAAAATTAGACATTTCCAGTCGGAGGTACCAAGTTTGGAAATTGTTGAAAAAACATATTCTTAAAGTACTCGAGCTCTTTTGCTTGCTTAGCTTGTGCCTTCGCTTGATCTTGTTGCGCTTTACCTTGTTCTGCTTGTGCTTTCTCCATCTCTACGATCTTAAGGTTTGCCGTCTGCAACTTTTCTTGCATTACCAAATTAGAAGTGTCTGAGATAGTGGAAGAGGAGGATTTGCTGAAGTGTGGAAGACTACCAAACCCGAAACGACATTTTTTACTACCCTCAATCTCCTGAAAGAAATAAATATACAAACCTGTCTTAAAGTAAAAAGTGCAAACGAACATATATCAAGTAAAAAGTGCATACGAACAATGCATTACCAGTATAATATAATACGTAATATTGTTACTAAACACTAATTCTATCAACAACAATAACATCATGTAAGTGTTAAACGTCAATGCATAAGAACAATAACATTCATGCATTATACCAAACAAGTTACTAACAATTATAATGTGTTAAACGTAAGACAAAGTTATACCTGTAGAAAAAGCTCGTTAATCTCTGCTTGCGAGAGTGAGTTAGATTGTACCGATCCATCCTGTGTCTCTTGAGAAAGAATACTCTGCTCCTTCTCCATCACATTTTCAACAATCTGTTTGGCCCTGTTGTCGATAATAGTATTGGTCTTTTTGCTTGTATGTGTGTCAATCATAAAAGCCACCATGTTTGGAGGCTCACCAGCTTCTTTTGTCTTATATTTACAAAAAAATAACAAAGACATTACCAGCCACCATGTTAGTTTTTATCAAATTTTAAATATAATACCACAAGTAGCTATTACCAGTTTCTCGAAACGCCTTGCGTAAGACTTCGAGCCTGTGGTGTGTACAGCTGGGCCGTCACCACCGCGTTGGCTGTTTCAATTGCCTTTGTTTTTATGAGCAATTTTCTCTACTTTCTCACTTTTCCAATGATTGACGAATCCATTCCACACCTCAACATTTGTCATCCATGTGGGACTCCCCTTCCCAGTCTTCCAACGTTTTTTCCACGCATATAATTGGTTACTAAATACAGATTTAGCAACATGATCATACTTAACTCGCACGACGCGCAAATATATAGGATTCTAATTAAATTCTTGCTGCAATAACCAACGCAAAAATCACATATGAATGTAAACACAATAACATAATCAGATTTATAAGTGCATTTGTGAAACTTACCGCAAATGATTTGAACCACCGTAATTTTAATATTTTTGGAAGTTCGAAATATGTAAGTAGAGAAAATCGGTAGATCCTACTTTATCATCTGCAACACTGACTTAGTGAACAAAATGACAAAGACTCGAACTTTGACAAGAATAAAACGTTTCTAGTACTTTAATATGATCAAGGGTGCTTTACAAATGGGATGAAAGTGAGCTTATATAGGCTCAATTACAACGTTCTGAAAAGCTAAACAAAGAAACAAGATATACGAAATTAATCAAAAACTAGCCATTGGAGCCTTTAAGGTAGAATCCAGGGCCAAAGAGGTGAGATATGAGTTGGTTTGTATCTGGATGGTTTCGGGGGATATGTGCAGTGTCTTGGAAGCTTCTTGATACTGGGGGCCTTAAACATATGCACAAACAAAGAAGGAAGGAGTCGTTGTGTATTGATGTCAAACAGGTCCAAATATGGTAAGTAGAGCTCAAACTTGATCTGCCTGATCAAGTGTGGTGTGGTGCATCCTAGAGCGTATAGTGAAGTCTGTGAATGATATGGAAACTCTCCAGGTCACCAAGGGAAGATTATGAATGAGCCATTTAAGGAAACATCCATTTCAGGTTCCATGGGGATCATGTGAGATGAGGTGCACCAAGTCTTGTGTGGTATGAGTCTTGAACGGTCTAGAGAGACTCTTGGGTTCCAAATGAGGGAAAAGGAAGATTTTCTTAAATAACTTCATTTGGTCTTGTACGTCAACAGATCCATCAGCGAGTAGTTCAACCAGTATGTCAGCGGGTTTGTCAGCAAATACATCAGCTATGGCTTCTCTTATCATCTTCGAATCGGCTGGCTTGTAAATGATTCCTCCTAAACCACTAGTCTTCTTAGGGTTAATTTGCCGGTGAATAATCAACCCTAGGCCTTGTGCTTGATCAGAACTCTATTTGGGCAAAGATCCTCCAAAATGTTCCGCATTGACCGGTTTGGCATGTGTACCGGCTGGTTTGATGTGCTCCCGGTTTGGTCTGGTTCTGATGTCCGCATCACGAACTGAAAAGTTCAAGAGATTGATCACCATAAAGTTCCTTTGGTGAATAACTTCCTGATTAGGTTCATCAAAGCTATTATCGGAAGAAGAAAAAAGAGGTCAATGCTGAGCTGGATAAGTCAACACAAAGAACAGGTGACGTGGAATTTAAACATAGGGGCGGAGCAGAGCCTTGGGTCGAATAAGAGGGTTTGCCGTTTCAGCTGGAGTCAATATAAGGAGCCGTTGCTCTTCTTCTATTTTTTAATGTTTGTTGTTGTTTTTATGTGAGCCAAGCGTATGTGCTTGAGGAGGAGATCGTCATGAGATCTACCTAAGGAATCGTTTGTAATTCATTATTACCAGAACGATTCATCTATCTTTGCGTTTACAATCTGTGAACACTTTCTATTCAATCGATTTCAGATTTTCATTTTTCTGTGTTTTAACAAATTCATGTTTCTTGTTGTAATTATTATCCTACTTCCATGGCCAAAACATGTTTCTTGTTGTAAACAAATTCATGTTTACCAATCCCACCCATTCCACAGATTCCTATAACTCGGATTTCATCTGAACCTATGCTCAGTAGCGAAGAAATGTGTTCCAAGTGTGATCTCATACCTATAGCATATGACGTTACATGTAAGTACCAGCACATTTGCTCAGGGAATTGTAACAACAACAAATTTCTTTTGAATCAGACGAGATTCAGCATTTTTGAACCACGAAACAAAAATCGAATCATACTCATGGCTTCAGATAGCCCGCTGAATAGAAACATTAAACTGAGAGCCCATACAAAATGAGCACCTAGGAAAAAAAGACCATATGCAGATATGTCATGCTATCCGTCATAGTAGCTGGTATGTTATCTGTGTTTCAAGACAGGTTGGGTTGGTTATCAACTTCCAACGGGGTAAATTGAGCATTCAGTATGCTACCACCATCATATTGTAAGGTAGAAGCTATATAAACTATATAGTTTTCGTTTCTTAGGTATTTTCCAGACGGTGTTGATGGAATGCTTACTGGATCTGCTACTGTCTTCTTTGCTTACACAAGTTTGATTCAGTTGTAAGTATGGCAGAGGAGGTCAATGTTCATACCGAAGTTGCAACAATAATAAAATACGATTTTTTGGGGATCGCACGGAGCGAACGCTTTTATTAACGATGTGATTATCGATGTTTACAGAAGGTAACTTCGGAAACGATGGCTACAAGAAACCGGTCGAGCCGAGAGTTAAAAGTACGAAGTAAACGACAAATGCGAAAGTACGAAGTAGAAAATAGTTTCGTGTTTTCCGACTTGTATACGATTCAAGCGTTTATACAATTTTTTGAGAGGTTTTTCTCTGTAGATTCTCTGGATAATTTTTCGATCCTTTTCTCAATAGCTTCCTCCTCTATTTATAGAGAAATCTTTGAGTTGCGGGTTTTTTTCTAGGTCTTCTGTAATTTCCTATTCCGAACTTAACGGGGCGATTTTGTGAGTACAAAAGCCTGTCAGTGTGTCGGGCCTCTGTTCGGGCCTAAATAGTAACGGGCTTGACTAAGCCCATATCCTACAATAGTCCCCCTCTTAGTTCGAAAAATATGAGCTTGCTCGAGTTTGTCGAGCGTGGTCCATGAATCGGACGCGTGTTTGTTCCAGATGTAAGGAAGGCGTAGTATTGCGTTGTTTAGGGGGTGAGACGTATTTTGAGGAACATGGAGGGCTTATGGAAGAAACGGTGGATGTGGACG
Organism: Turritis glabra; assembly: GCA_900406565.1. NCBI lineage: Eukaryota > Viridiplantae > Streptophyta > Magnoliopsida > Brassicales > Brassicaceae > Turritis > Turritis glabra. The sequence goes on along the minus strand of OVBN01000173.1, from coordinate 1,182,565 downwards.
CTTTTTTCCAAGAGCGCGGAGCTCGTATAGTAGATTGGTGTCGTGGGCACGCTTATCGGAGAGCGCAGAGTTCGTACAGGAGATTGGTACCATGGGAAGCTTATCGGGGAGTGCGGAGCTTGTATAGGAGAATTGGTACCATGAGCACGCTTATCGGGGAGTGTGGAACTCGTACATAAGATTGGTGTCGTGGGCACGCTTTTTGAGAAGCGCAGAGCTCGTACAGTAGATTGGTTCCGTGGGCACACTTTTCTAGGAGCGCGGAGCTCGTACAAAAGATTGGTGTTGTGGGCACGCTTTTCGGGGAGCGTGGAGCTCGTACAGGAGATTGGTGCCGTGGGCGCGTTTTTCGGGGCGCACGGAGCTTGTACCAAAAATTTGGTACCGTGGGCACCCTTATCGAGGAGCGCGGAACTTGTACAGGAGATTTGGTGCTGTGGGCATGCTTATCAGGGAGTGCGGAGCTCGTACAGGAGAGACGATTCCTTACAGGAGGGATAAAGTTTTACAGAAAGAATAGTGTTTGAGACACGTTTTCCGGAGAGCGCGGAACTCGTATAGAAGAGATTGGTGCTGTGGGCGTGCTTTTCGGAGAGCACGGAGCTCCTAGAAATAAAATAAAGACTTCGAAATATTTTTCAGGAAGATGACGGTTTTGACAAGATTTTTACGAATCACGCGGAGCTCGTTGATATATCATCATTTTTACGGTTTTTAACCATGATAAAAGTCTTGTTTTAGAGATTTTTTGGTGTTTTTGAGTCTTTATCGAGTCATTATAGGTTCAGGTACGGTTTGGACTCATTGGATGCATATTGGGATTATTGGAGGCATTTAGCTTTCTGTTGTTGAGAAGAGCAACTCGGAGACCACAATGGGTGTTGGTGTCGATTGACACTGCGCCTTAGTGTCGATCGACACTCGTCGCGAATACATGTTGCACACGAGTTTTAAAGAACTTTTGAAGAATTGCAAAGTGGCCCAGAAGTTTTCTTTAATTGCAAGACAAGTCCCTGACGTATTTTAGAGTATAATTAGTTGTTTTTAGAGTTGGAGAACATATATCTTTTAACTTTTGGCATTGGATTTTGAGAGCTGGTGGGGAGAGACTGTTCAAAACTTATTATAGAGAGAAGATTTCGAACTCCCTTTATTTATACTCCTATTTTAATGCAATTTATTCAGATTATGATTTGTTTTGCACTGATGATGTCTGAGTAATCCACCTGTTAGATTTAGGGTTTTTCTAAGGTTAGGATGAATTGTTGAATTGGATTGTTCTGTTAGGGTCATCACATGGTTCTTCATCTAGGTTGAGATTAATGCTAGTTCTAGACTGATCACCTGAAATTTAGATCATAGGATAATTGATAGACATGAAAGTGTTATTGATTCCCAGAATTAAACCCTGATGAGCAAAATACCTATCTGCAAAGACATTTGATTTAGGGATTTTGTGAACATATCAAACTTGAATTTAATGCATGTTTTGATAGTTGAATTCGCAAAGAAATTTGGGATTCACTGTTATAGATATAGATAATCTCTGCAACGAAAATTGATTGATTTGAATTTTGTGTTTTGAGTTGAAGAACGGTTCTTAACCAACCCTGCACTGTCTATCTGTTTAACAATTCTGAATTCCTGAAAAATTTCCCTAAGTCTAGTCTTTTCCATATTGAATTCATAACTGTTACTTTTGCTTGCTTGTTTTACATTTCATTATTTACTATTTAGCTAAGATCTAAACTTCTAATCTATTGTATGAACATCAGTCTCTGTGGATTCGACCCTTAAGTACTGCACTGATCTCTTAATTTGAGAGAGTAGCTCTAGGGATAATTTGAGCATATCAAATTTTGGCGCCGTTGCCGGGGACTCTTGTTTCACCATTAGATTTCAGTTAGGTTTTAGTCTAAATTCTTTTGTTACTTATTTACTTACGTGTTTCTTGTTTTTCTTTTCTCTTTGTGTTTCAGGTTTATGCCTGATCGCAAAACCAGAAGCAACAAGGATCTTCAGCTTGCCAACCCTTCCAATCAGGACATAGCAATAATCGAACGAACGAACAGGAAGGCAAAGAAGCTAGCTGCTATGGATAACTTCGTTGTGTTGGTAAGAGATGAAGCTGGGGTACTACGTGATCAAGAGGGCCACGTGCATAACGAGCAGGGCCAGAAACTTGATGCTGAGGGCAATGTGATGCCTGAACCCGCCATTGGTGTCGATCGACACCAACAGGGTGTCGCTCGACACCCACCTGCCATTGAAGCTCCGGATGTGCAGGCTGCTGCTGCTGCTGCTGCTGCTCGTGGTAGGACACTAGGAAACTACAACAGGCCAGATCAGTTTTATGCGAATCGATCTGCGATCATTCCCCCACCCTTTCAGAGAAATGATTTCGAGCTGAAACCCGCATACTTCACTCTTGTGGGACAGCATCCTTTCCATGGTCTTCCTCATGAACAACCCATGGATCATATTGAGAGGTTTGAGGATCTCGTTACAAGCATTAAGGATAATGGGGTCTCTACTAATTTCTTCTTCTGCAAACTCTTCCCTTACTCTCTTGGTGGGGAAGCAGCTTACTGGCTCAAGCAATTGAAGCCAGGATCTCTGACAACTTGGTGGAAGACCAAGAATGCATTTTTGAACAACTTCTATGATGATGCACGGTCAGAGGATGCGAGAACAAAGATTTCTACTTTTTTTCAACAACCTGCTGAAGCATTCAAGGCTGCTTGGGTGCGATTCAGAGCTTATCAGCGAGATTGTCCACATCATGGGTTTAGTGAGGTTCAGCTGTTGGGCATTTTCTTCAGAGGCGTGGATTGGAGGTATCAGATGGCTCTGGATGCTGCGAGTAATGACAACTTCAACACCAGATATCCTGAGGATGCAGTCACTTTGATCGAGAACTTAGCTTCGAGCAACAGCACGAAAAATACTGTTTTTGAGAGGAAAAAGCTAGCTGGAAACTCTGAAGGTGGTCAGATTGCTGAGGTCAAGGCCAAGTTAGATTTAGTTCACAACCTCCTTGTGGGTAAGAAGTCTGTTCACTTTGCTGTCGAGGTTGAGACCTCTGAGCCAGATGGAAGAGCTGAAGAAGAAGTGCAGTTTGTCAATCAGGCTGGATTTCAGGGTCAGCGGTACGGTAACTATCAAGGAAATAGAGGCTACAGTGGAAGCGGTCAGCGGTCTAACTTTGCAGGTAATCAGAACTCTTCAGCTTATGCTCCAAGGCTAGACTATCAGAAGACTTATCCGAACAGCAGGTTCACCAGAAGCTATGGCAATTCCTCATACCAGAAACCTCCTCTGCAAACTCCAGAGAGCGATGTTAAATCCATGTTAGAGTAGATTCTGGAGGGTCAACAGAAGATTACAGTGGACTTCAATGGGAAGATTGATGCTCTATACACTGACTTGAATGGGAAGAAGCTGGATACTCAAGTTGCTCAGACTGCTGGGTCTGTGAAGCGACAAGAAGGAATCCTTCCTGGAAGGACTGATGCAAATCCTAAGCATCCCTGTAATGCCATCTTATTGAGAAGTGGAAAGACCTTTCAGCCAGTGTTGAGGTCTCTCACAACAGAAGAACTCCAAGAGTTGGTAGATGTAGATGATGATGAGTCCGGTGAACAACGACCAGTGTCGGTCGACATCACTCCTATGTGTCGATCGACACCGGTCGAAATTCCTGAGAAATTGATGTATGACGGAGAGAAATCGACCATAGTCGACACTAAGGACTCGATACATGGTCTTAGTGTCGACCGACACCACCAGGGTGTCGATCGACACCTTCCAGAAGCTAAAGAGAATTCTACGTCTGATGGACCAGAATCGATCAAGATCGACACTGAGGTGTCGACACCAACTACCAGTGTCGATCGACACCATACTGGTGTCGCTCAACACCCTGAGCGATCACTTCGAAAATCGATCGACATTCCTCCTCAAGTCACAGAACGGGTATACAAGCCTAAGGTTTCTTATCCTAAGAACCTTAGGAAGTCTAAGCAGGAGTTGGAAGATGCTAGATGCAAGGCCATGATGGATAAGCTCATTGTTGAGATTCCTTTGATTGATGCGGTTAAGACTTCTCCTGTAATCAGACGGTATGTGAAGCGGATGGTGACCAAAGATCTAAATGTTGAGCAAAGTGTGATGATGATCTCTGCACATGTCAGCGCTGTTATCCAGAACAAGATTCCGGAAAACCTACCAGACCCTGGAAGCTTTGTTTTGGACTGCAACATCTTCTCTGACAGTTTTGCACGTTCTTTGTGTGATTTGGGTTCTAGTGTCAATTTAATGCCTCGATCAGTTGCAGTCAACCTTGGGATGACCGATTTCCAATCAACCTGGATCACACTTATACTAGCTGATCGATCTGTTCGCATTTCGGATGGTGTACTGGAGGATGTTCCGATAACGCTAGGAGATTGTCTCATTCCCACTGACTTCGTGGTTCTACAATATGAGGAAGAACCTAAGGATCCTCTGATTTTGGGAAGACATTTCTTAGCTACAGCTGGTGCCATCATTGATGTAAGGAAAGGACGGATTGGTCTGAATGTGGGAGACTTGGTGATGAACTTTGATATGGATAAGCTGGTCAAGAGACCTACCATTGATGGTCAGACCTTCTATGTGTATACACTTTCTAATCGTGCTCAGGAGATTTTCCACAGAATGCATCCTGAGGACCCTCTGGAAAGGGCTTTGATCACTCCTACAGAGGAAACAGAGCGTCTAGACGACATTGCTGCTGGGTATGTCAGGCTAATGGATGCGAGTGAACAGATGCTGCAGTTGGTTGGTACAGAGGAGTCTATTGCGACTTCTGAAAAGGCTGCTCCCGTTAGTGATTGGAGTACAAAGAAAGTTCCTAAGGTTGATCTCAAGCAACTCCCTACAGGGCTAAGGTACGCATTTCTTGGTGAAAAATCTTCTTACCCTGTTATTGTGAATGCTTCTTTAAACAACGCAGAGCTCACTTTACTGCTAAGTAAGCTGTGCAAGTTTCGCAAGGCTCTTGGCTATTCTCTTGATGACATTGCAGGTATCTCTCCAGATTTGTGCATGCATCGGATCTACCTTTAAGATGAGACAAAGTCATCAGTTGAGCATCAGAGGAGGCTGAATCCGAATCTGAAAAAGGTTGTTAGGAAAGAAATCATGAAATTGCTGGAAGCTGGTATTATCTATCCTATTTCAGACAGCAATTGGGTCAGTCCAGTACATGTGGTTCCTAAGAAAGGAGGGGTTTCAGTGGTTAAAAATGACAAGGATGAGCTGATCCCTACAAGAACAGTCACAGGGCACAGAATGTGTATTGACTACAGGAAGCTGAATGCTGCAACTAGGAAAGACCATTTTCCTCTGCCCTTCATTGATCTGATGCTGGAAAGGTTAGCAAGTCACTCGTACTACTGCTTTTTTGATGGATACTCAGGGTTCTTTTAGATTCTAATCCATCCCGATGACCAGGAGAAGACTACTTTTACTTGTCCTTATGGCATTTTTTCATATCGCAGAATGCCATTTGGACTTTATAATGCTCCTGCAACCTTTCAGCGGTGTATGATGTCGATCTTCACTGACATGATCAAAGACTACATGGAGGTCTTTATGGATGACTTTTCAATTTATGGGTCTTCATTTAAAGACTGCTTGGACAACTTATGCAAAGTGCTTGCTAGGTGCGAAGAAAAGCATTTGGTTCTGAATTGGGAGAAGTGTCACTTCATGGTCCGCGATGGTATTGTGTTTGGGCACCAGATTTCGGAAGCTGGGATAGAGGTTGACCGCGCTAAGATTGAGGTAATGACGAGTTTACCACCTCCAAGCTCTGTAAAATCAGTGAGGAATTTTCTAGGACATGCAGGTTTTTACAGAAGGTACATCAAGGATTTCAGCAAGATCGCCAGGCCATTAACTGCTTTGCTCTGTAAGGATGTTTAATTTGAGTTCGATGCTGATTGTCTCTCAGCATTCGAACAGATCAAGCAAGCATTAATGAGTGCTCCCATTTTCCAACCTCCAGATTGGAGTCTACCTTTTGAGGTAATGTGTGGTGCTAGCGATTTCGCAGTTGGAGCTGTTCTTGGACAGAAGAAAGACAAAAAACTTCATGTAATTTACTACGCAAGCAGAATTCTCGATGATGCACAAAGGAATTATGCAACAACAGAAAGGAGTTGTTGGCTGTCGTGTTTGCCTTCGAGAAGTTTCGTACCTACCTGGTAGGATCTAAGGTGATTGTCTATACAGATCACTCCGCTCTCAAATACTTGATACAGAAAAAGGATGCTAAGCCGAGATTGTTGAGATGGATTATTCTACTCCAGGAATTTGACATCGAAGTCAGGGACAAGATTTCTATTCATGATTATCTACCTGAGGAAACCATCAACTTGGTAGAAACCAGATTTCAGCAAGATCTACAGGCCTTCTTGCGATAAAATCTGCAGAATACTTACGGATCGGTCAGTGTGTGGAAGCGATTGCTAGTCCAAAGAATGATTCTGCGGTGGTTCTTAAGCTGTTTAAGTCCATTATCTTTCCTCGCTTTGGAGTTCCTCGAATTGTGATCAGTGATGGTGGTTCACACTTCATCAACAGGGTCTTTGAAAAGCTGCTAAAGAAGCACGGGGTACATCATCGCGTTGCTACCCCTTATCATCCTTAGACAAGTGGACAGGTGGAAGTGTCCAACAGGCAGATCAAGGAGATTCTGGAAAAGACAGTGAACAAGACAAGGAAGCATTGGTCCGCCAAGTTGGATGATGCACTTTGGGCCAACAGGACCGCTTTCAAGACTCCATTGGGCACCACACCGTTTCATCTGCTCTATGGGAAAGCCTGTTACCTTTCAGTGAAATTAGAGCACAAGGCAGCCTGGGCTGTTAAGATGATGAATTTTGACATCAGATCTGCTGCGGAAAGGAGAATGGTTCAGCTAAACGAGTTGGATGAGATCAGATTCCATGCTTATGAGAACTCTAAGCTGTACAAGGAATGATAAGAAAATCATCTCCAGGAAATTCGAACCGAATGATCAGGTACTTCTGTACAACTCTCGTTTAACTTTATTTCCTGGAAAATTGCGTTTTCGTTGGTCAAGTCCTTTCACCATCAAGGAGGTTAGACCATATAGTGCTGTAGTCCTAACGAACTCTGACGGCAAGGAGTTTACTGTAAATGGATAAAGGGTGAAACATTACTGGGCGAATGCCGAAATACCAGATGGACACATTATCTGTTTGGACGATGCACCCTCTGCTTAATCAACTGCCAAGTCAAGCTAATGACTCAAAACAAGCGCTGAGTGGGAGGCAACCCACTGTGGTAACTCTGTATCATATTTCTGTTGCTTTTATTTTATTTCATTTAGTTTTCGTTTATTTCAATTGAGTCTTCTCGAACCATGGTCTCAGTGTCGACTGACACCCTCACTTGGTGTCGATCGACACCGTCGGATTATCTCATTGATGATTAGTGATTTTGGTGTCGATCAACACGAGTCAATGGTGTCGCTCGACACCATAAGTGTATAAACCCAGTATCGAGCATCAGAAACCCGAAATCGATTTCATAATCTTAAAACCTCTCTAACTTTTGCGATTTTTGGGCGATTAAGGGCAATTTCATAATCGGAAATTCACGGGCAATCCGATTCCACTCTCCATTCTCTCGATCTGTGACCATGGAATCGTGAAGGAAGCGAAACAGATCCGCCAGTGAAGCTCTTTCTTCGCGAGCCACCGCCTCCTCCGGTTCGCCGTCGCCGCCGCAGCCTCCATCTCCACAGGTAGCTCGTCAATCTCGTCCTCCATGGCCTAGATTAGAAGGTAGGAGAATCATTTCACAGAGGATTAGGGAAAATTCCCCAAAAGAGGAGGTTGAGAGTGATGAGTGTGTTTACAGAGAGATTTCTGAGGGTTGGGATGATTATGACTCTCTGTTTTACAACTCTTGGCTGGTTGTTGAGATTAGACCGACTAGGGTGGCGGATATGGTTGCTCTGAGACGGATGGGTATTAGAGAGGATGTTCTGAGATTGTTGAGGAAGATGGATTTAGGCACCATAGCGACCAAACACTACGACCTGTTTCCTGATTTGGTTCGCCAGTTTCTCGCCACTGTTCGTGTCTACTACACGAACGACATTGTGAAGAATGCTCAGGAAGGTACGCTTACTTTTCTGATCCGTGGTGTGCGTTACAGGTTGCCCCTCCGCGATCTCTATGATCTCTATGGTTTCTCGAGAGACCGAATAGGGGTGGCTCTTCCCACTATTTTCTACGATGCACAGGCCTTTTGGGCTTACTTTGGCAATGGGAGTTATGACTCCAAGACATCTACACAGTCTGAAGTTCGCCATCCTGTTCTGAGGTACGTTATTCGTCTCCTTGGGAACACTATTCTGTGTAAGATGGAGCCTGGGAAGATGAGATTGTCTTAGTTGGTTCTCCTATACTATGCTATTGGTGATTTATGTGTTGATGGTCTAGAGTGGCCTGAGTTGGATGATAATGTGAACTTAGGGGCAGTTTTTGCACATCATCTAGTCTCATTGAAGATTAAGCCTTTTTCGGGTCGTGGGACTAAGGTAGAGAGTGTAGGTAGTCTTTTGACACCTATCTTTAGGCACTTTGGGATCGCTACAGAGAGTTGCAGCATTGTTACCAGGCACTCTCTCATGGATGAGAAGCACCTGAAGAGTGCTCGGTGGATTAAGGCCGAGTGGCTTTGGTGTTTCACTGATTCTAGTGGGACACATCTGATTTAGCTGCCACAGAGAGGCCTCACGACCATTACAGATGATCCTTTGCTCCTCAGCTTCCAGCCTGACCCACGCCTCCTGACTGCAGCTCCACCATCTCGTGTTCGTCGGGGTAGTTCTTCACGCTCAGCTCCATCTACTGCAGAGGATTCTCCTGTTCATGACCTTGCTGGAGATCCATCCATTCAGCTTCCTCCTACACCAGCGATCCCTATGGAGACTGCAGACTTTCAGCGCTATGTGGCTTATAGTTTTCAGAGCATCTGGCAGGCAATCTCCAGGTTATCTCGATGTGGCTGTGTGCATCCCTCGACCAGGTCTTCTGCTCTTTCTCGCCGTGCACCCACCCCTAGGCTACAAATGAGGATTAGTCATTCGGTTTATCATGGTTCTTTTTCTTTTCTCTTGTTTTTACTTTTCTTTTGAGTCATTTTTCTTTCTTTGAGTCAGTTTATCAGCTACTATTTGGATTATGTATGGATTTATGATGTTCTATGTCACTGCTTTTGATATGTGTGTGCGTGTTTACAGTGATTCTTGGATTTAGATCAACAACTCGATTTTTCTTGCTAGAAATCGTTTATCCTTACAGGCATGGTGTCGATCGACACTATCTGAAGGTGTTGCTCGACACCGACACTTCTAATTAACACCAGACGATATGCACTTGGTGTCGATCGACACTAACGTTTGGTGTCGCTCGACACTAAGCACAGGTTACTCCATGACTTTCATTCTTCCATCTAGTTCCATTTGGTTTTTCTTTCTTTTGCCAACCTTAGATTTGGTATCACTGGGGACAGTGATTCTCAAGTCTGGGGGAGGTAGTCGCTGACGTTATGTTTGTTTTTGTCATACCTATTTGTTTTTATTTATTGAGTCAAAATTGTTTTATTGAGTCAAAACTGGTCAGGAAATTACGATCTTTCTTCTTATTCTATGTGCTTGAGTGATTGATGATGCAGATTTAGTTCAGATGCGACTAATGAAAAATCCAAAGGCTGATCAGTAAACCAGAGAGACCCATATTTTGCAACAGATTCCACACAAGCCGGAGCTAATTTCTGAGCTCTTTCTTTTACCTCATCGATGCAACTGGTGTTCATAGAGCTTGATTCCTCGTTCTTACCTAACAAACGAAAGCCCAAGAAAAAGTGATGGTACTCCTCTCCCCTGTTCAGTAAAAAGTGTGTTTTAAAGCATAAAAGATGATATGATTTTCTTTAAAGTAAAGGGATAGGAAAATTTCCAACGACTCCATTATTTTACTTTGAAAAGAATGATCACACAAAAGTTAGAAGCGAGATTAGGAAAATTTTCTATGATACCATTATTCGCCTACACATTTGAGGATATATAAAAATAAAAAAGAGAAACAACACAAAAGATGTTGAGAAAGAAACAAGTCTGGGGAGAGAAAGAGTTCTAAAAGGTGTGAAAATAGGATGGTTTGTTATGATATTGAATGGGAATGAATCTAGAAGGTTCTTGGCACTGATTTCATGGATGAGACCCGGCGATGAAGGCTAATGGAAACTGTTGTGGAATTGTGGGGTGAATTTGGGTTACAGAAAAGTTTACGGAGAAGTACATGGTGGTTGAATTTGAATTAGTCTGTTGAGCATATGGATTTGGTTTGAATGCTTAAAGCATTGGTCTAAGAGAAACGGAGTCTCCGCGATTTTCAAATTTCTTCCACAGGTTATGTTTCTGTTTTGCTTGAGGGCAAGCAAAAGCTAAGTCTGGGGGAGTTGATATATCATGATTTTTACGGTTTTTAACCATGATATAAGTCTTGTTTTAGAGTCTTTTTAGTGTTTTGAGTCTTTATCGAGTCATTGTAGGTTCAGGTACGGTTTGGACTCATTGGATGCATATTGGGATTATTGGAGGCATTTAGCTTTCTGTTGTTGAGAAGAGCAACTCGGAGACCACAATGGGTGTTGGTGTCGATCGACACTACGCCTTAGTGTCGATCGACACTCGTCGCGATTACATGTTGCACACGAGTTTTAAAGAACTTTCGAAGAATTGCAAAGTGGCCCAAAATTTTTCCCTAATTGCAAGACAAGTCCCACGTATTTTAGAGTATAATTAGTTGTTTTTAGAGTTGGAAAACATATATCTTTTAACTTTTGGCATTGGATTTTGAGAGCTGGTGGGGAGAGACAGATCAGAATTCATTGTAGAGAGAAGATTTCGAACTCCCTTTATTTATACTCCTATTTTAATGCAATTTATTCAGATTATGATTTGTTTTGCACTGATGATGTCTGAGTAATCCACCTGTTAGATTTAGGATTTTTCTAAGGTTAGGATGAATTGTTGAATTGGATTGTTCTGTTAGGGTCATCACATGGTTCTTCATCTAGGTTGAGATTAATGCTAGTTCTAGACTGATCGCCTGGAATTTAGATCATAGGATAATTGATAGACATAAAAGTGTTATTGATTCCCTGAATTAAACCCTGATGAACAAAATACCTATCTGCAAAGATATTTGATTTAGGGATTTTGTGAACATATCAAACTTGAATTTAATGCATGTTTTGATTGTTGAATTCGCAAAGAAATTTGGGATTCACTGTTATCGACATAGATAATCTCTACAACGAAAGTTGATTGATTTGAATTTTGTGTTTTGAGTTGAAGAACGGTTCTTAACCAACCATGCACTGTCTATCTATTTAACAATTCTGAATTCCTGAAGAATTTCCCTAAGTCTAGCCTTTTCCATATTGAATTCATAACTTTTACTTTTGTTTGCTTGTTTTACATTTCGTTATTTACTATTTAGCTAAGATCCAAACTTCTAATCTATTGTGTGAACATCAGTTTCTGTGGATTCGACCCCTAAGTACTGCACTGATCTCTTAATTTGAGAGAGTAGCTCTAGGGATAATTTGAACATATCACTCGTGCAGAACAAAATTGGATAAGTGGTTTTCTTAGCTAAAACCCGAAAACTTGCTCAAAACCCTAATTTCTTCTTCTTGATATAAATACTTGTTTCTCTCTTTGAATATTTTTTTTGTTGCTTCACTCATTTTTGCAAGGTAAATTATCTCCTTTTTGTTGTTTTTGGTTGTGGATTGTTGCCGGAAGTTTATGAGGCTGAACCAAAGTGAGAGCTGTCGCGAGCCCGCCAAACCTGTCACCGAGACTACCGAGTCCATCACCGAGTCTATCGAATTTGCCGACTCCGTCGAGGCTGTCGCCGAATGCGTGCTATCGAACCGCCGAAAAAGAGCTGCCAGACGTGCTGAATCAAAAATCTTGCCGAGGCTGTGGATCGAGGTCGGACACCATCCGCCGAGCCTGACATCTTCCGCCTCGCCGAGCCTGTTCCGCCTAGCCGAGCCTGTTCCTGCCGAGCAAGTTCGCCTCGCTGAGCCTGCACACCGAACCCGTCGGCCTAAGATCCTCACCACCAAACTGTTCTGCTTCGCCAAGCCCGTCAAACCAGTTTTGCCGAGTCTGTCGGATCTGCCGAACTTGATTTCCGGCTTGAGCCTGTTTTGCCGAGCCGAGCCTGTTCGCCGAGGCTGTTAAAACCGATCTACCGAGCCCGTTCGCCGGCCGCCTTGCCGAGTTGATTCATCGTTGCCAAACCCATTTTGCCGTTCCTGAGCCTGTCGTGCCTTGCCGAGCTCGCCGAAACTTTCCGTATCGCCGAGCCCGAGTTCGATTTCGCCGAGTGCCGAGCCTGTCGATGAGTGCCAAGCCTGTCGACAAAGTGCTGAGCCTGTCGCCGAGTGCCGAGCCTGTCGCCGAGTGCCGAGCCTATCGCCGAGCTTACCGAACGTCGAGCTTGCCGAACCCATCGCCGAGCCTCGCCGAGCCTCGCCGAAGGTTCGCCGAGTTGATACGCGGAGATCACCGAGTTTGTCGCCGAGCCTGTTGCCGAGTCTATTCGCAAAAATCGCGGAGCCTAGTAGAAATCGCGAAGCTTGTTCGCCGAAATTGCCGAGTCTCCGCCGAGCCCGTTGCCGAGCTCGTCACCAAGTCGAGCCTGATTCAAAGTTTCCAGATGGTGTTAATGCTTTTTCCTTCGTGTTTTAAACTTATCTTTTTTTTTTTTAGCCTTTTGTGGCTTGTTGGATCGCATTTCGTGTGCTTGCCGCTTTGTTGGGTTGTCATCGTACTTTGGATTTCTCTTTTTGGATCTTGGATATGTTAACATTTTCGTTCTCTTGATCAATGACGAGCGCATTTGCATTGATTTTACGATTATTTGTTTATGAGGCTGGGCTCGGCTTTAGACGGTTTGTTTGATTTGCGAGGTCGAAGTCGGCTTAAATGATCGTTTCCGCTAGAGTTGCGAGTCTGAACTTGACTTATACGATGATCTTCGTTAGAATTTGCGAGGTTGGACTCGGCTTATACGATGATCGTCATTCGAGTTTCGAGGTTAGACTCAGCTTATACGATGATCTTCTTTAGAGTTGCGAGGTTGGACTCGGCTTATACGATGATCGTCATTCGAGTTGCGAGGTTAGACTCGGCTTATACGATGATCTTCGTTAGAGTTGCGAGGATGAACTCGACTTATACATTGTACTTTCAGAGTTAGTGCGATCTGCAGCTCGGCTTATCTTTTCTATAAATACACGATGATGACTAGCTTACGGAGCTAGAAGACGAGTTTGTACGCGCGTTTTTGGAAACGGGAAGTTATGATCAACTCGCGGAGCTTGGTTCTTTATGCAAGGTTATCCTCGACTTACTGTTGGCGAGGTTTCCTTGGCGTTTAAGCTTGGTTCGGAACATATTATGGAGCAAGGCGTCCCTTGACTTATCTTGTATACGTTTTTTCCGAGAAACAAGGCTTACATGAAGTACGAAAGACGGGGCTCGTCGTACTTTTATAGGTGCGTTGCTAGAGTCCGGCTTATCCTGTGGGTGCCTTTAGGTCGACATGAACGCGTGAGCAGACTCGGCTTCCACCGTTCGGTCGCCTGTTAGCTTAATAGGTGTGAATCGGGGTCGGCTTTCAAATCTTTAAGTGTAAGCTTTTACGTTACTTAAGTAAAGATGTGGATTATTTCACCACTGCATCCATGTGAGAACGCATTTAAAAATCGTACTCCTGGCCAGGGAGACGATGTGAGGACGACAAGCGTTACTCGCGTAGTTTTAAGCCCGAAGGTAAACTCGGAGGTAACGGCATGCTTGCACGCTGACGTGCTGATAGTGTATCGTTTGTGAAAACATATTTTCTATCTTGAAGATACGGGGCATCGTGTTTGGAAGTGTTGAGTTGGGCGCGATCGTTTGACGACGAGATGTGATTGCGGAAATTTGGAGTAAATTTTTTGTCATAGATGTGCCTTGTGAAAGGCTGCCTACGTACCCTTTTGAAAGGGATCAAGCCATTCGTAGTTCGTTTTACAAAGAATGAACTCGGCGGATGAGCATTTTTTTTAGCGCGTTGGTCGTCTGTACGTGCCATGCCGACAGTCCATCCGTATGTAATGCTTTGGCCGTTCGTCCGTATGTGCCGCGTTGTTCGTCTGTGTGTCTATCCAGCCGCCCGTATGTGCCGCTTGTTTGTATGTCTATACCGTAATGGTCGTTTTTCTATATATGTACCGCCGGCCGCCGGAACGAGATGATATGAAATTTTTTTTTTTTTTTTCTGCCAGGCGTTCTGTCAAGCCCAACAAATATTTTCTATTTTTTTTTCTGTTTTGCCGAGCGTACCGAGATAGCAAAATTTTTGCTTTTTTTTTTTTTTTTTTGCCGAGCGTTCTGCTGAGTCCAGCAAATTTTTTCTATTTTTCTTTCTTTTTTTTTTGTTTCTACCGAACGTCCCTGCCGAGCCAGGCAAAAAAATTTTTTTTTATTTTTTTTTATTTTTTGCCTAGCGTCTCAGCCGAGCCAAAATTATTATTATTTTTTTTTAGTTGTAGCACTTGAGATTGGTGGATTTCCAGGAGCTGGGAATCAGGGTTCCATCCATGGTCAGGAGCTCGTTGATGCTAGAATGAGTTGGGTGATCACGAAAGTTTTGGCGTTGCGAAGTTGGCGTTCGATGATGAAGCATGTGCGTGCTACCAACGGGTCACCGCGTAATGTGTAGACTCCTTGCGAATTTGGAAATTTCACACATTGATGGTAAGTTAATGCGACGGCCATCATTTTATATAACCAAGGCGTGCCAAGAATCGCATTGTAAACTATCGGCTTATCAATTACCGTGAAATCAAGCCAAGTCACTGTGCCGCCAACATAGATTGGCAAGGTGACTGTTCCGACGGACATGATCGTATCTTCGTCGAAGCCTGTTAAGGGTTGAATACTTTGAGAAGCTCCTCGGAGATCGACTTCTATTTGCAGCAATACGTCTTTGAAAATTACATTGACCGAACTTCCCGTGTCAATGAGGATTTTCGTGACAGTGCTCTCTCCAATCATTAACTCGACGACCAACGGGTCATTTTGGATATTGGCAAGTCCAGCAGCGTCTTCCTCCGTACACTGGATCAGTTCGTGACTCTTGACGGGCGGTGCGGTCTTCTCAATCCAAGCTTGTTGAGTTTCAGCTTTGCGTCGATAGCTTCTAATTGATCGGACAGAGTCTCGACATGATGTTAGGCCTCCCATAATCATGTTGATTCGTTTTCATGGGACTGGCACATCATCCACCTGTCTTTGCTCGTCGTTAGCTCGCCTAGGATACTTTCAAGACGGTCTCTACTGCGAGAACGTTCTGCTCTGCAACCAAGCTCGTCGGATTGGCGCCTGTCATCTCGTCGATCCCGGTTATAGTCATTGTTCCGGTGATCCTCGTTTCTTGGAGGCGTTCTTCGCCTATTGGTCTCGATATCAAGATCTCCCTTCTTGAACCTTGCCATTAGCAAATTTTGCAATTGTCTGTTGAATGTCCGAAGCTTATGTAGAATTTGCAATACGTTTGATCATTCTTAGGATCAGTTCCTCGTTCCCATTTGTTCCAACGTTTTCCGGGATTGCTCGACGAAACACCAACGTAGTACGCCGCTGCCTTTTTCCCCTTGTCATCCCCAAGATAATCGGCATCGTAATGCTGACGAGGGTCAAAATGATCCTCTTTTATTCTTTCTCTTACGGGTGGAGCCTTTGCTGGTGCTAACCGCTTTGCCATGGCCGCTTTTTCCTCCTCCATCTCGATGAACCGATTTGCACAGTGTAGCGCATCTGGCAAGGTCACTGGTTGATTCAACACGAGATCTTCTCTGAATCTCGATTCATGCCAGAGGGCGTTTCGGAGGGCGGCGATCGCAGCATCATCGGGTATGCTAACACTGGTGACAACCCCTTTGAATCGTCCAATAAACGCTCGAAGGGATTCCTTCTGGGTTTGCGCCATTGTCCAGAGGTCAGCATTGGAGGCTCTTTTTTGCATGAACACTTTGTAGTTCTTAAGGAAGCTGGTAGTGAGTTCCTGATAACTATCGATTGAATTGGCCTCTGGGCGGGAAAACTAAGTTAGCGCAGCTCCGCTTAGGTGTTCGACGAAGAGTTGGCAACTTCCGGCATCGAACTCTTCTTCTGAGAAATGGGCGCGTCCAATCGCAATGCTTACTGATGTCAGGAACGACCGTGGATCGCGGAGTCCTTCATAGTTTTCCAGCTTGAGCTTGCTGATATGTCGAATACGAACTCTGGAGATCCGCAGAGTGAACGGAGAGCGCTGCGTTTCTTCTAACACCTTCTCTATGTCAGGTGCCGAACTGGTGGCGCGATGCATTTTTGACGACATGTCCTTCATCGTCGTCTTTAGTTGCTCGAACTCTCGAGCACGTACGCCAGCATCTGCCTCGTCACTTGGGAGTGGGCGCTCATCGTTATGTGACCTTCGGCCTTGGTTTTCATGACCGCGTTCATCAGTAGAGCCGACGATCATGGAAGCTGGCCTTGTGCGTCGAGTTGTACGTTCCTCCATACGATTGGAGTTGCTCGATCTGGTTCTGGGAGACCTCCTGGGCGGCGACGACAGCGTTCAATCTTTCGGTCATACATGCGTCCTGACAGTCGAGTTGATCGAGGAAATTTTGTAAGAGCTCGTCGACTCTGGTTCCTCTTGGCGCGGCTCCATCCTCAGATCTCCTGGTTGCGCCTCCGTATGCAGCTTCCCTAGATGATACTCTGTCTGCTCCGATGTTGTCATTTGCAGCAGCTGCGGCCGGAAGTGTCGGAGGCGGATGTGCGATACGAGTTGACGATGAAGTGTTGTGTAGCGGGGCGGAAAGTCCAGCGCCTTGCTGTCGAGTAGAAGGTCTAGCTTCGTATTGCTGAGCGAGCAATGTAGGAGGTGAAGTGGATTCGATTCCGACTTCGTTTGAAGTTTGCGTCGTCTCGTACTCTTCCGGAAACATCGGCATCATCTTGCTTGGTCGTCAGTGGAAAGTGCGAACACTTCGTAAGAGTCCCCACAGACGGCGCCAATTGTTCGTATCGAAGTTACAACAATAATAAAATATGAGTTTTTTGAGGATCGCACGGAACGAACGCTTTTATTAACGATGTGATTATCGATGTTTACAGGAGGTTACCTTCGGAAACGATGGCTACAAGCAACATGTCGAGTCGAGAGTTAAAAGTACGAAGTAAACGACATATGCGAAAGTACGAAGTTGAAAACAGTTTCATCTTTTCCGACTTTTATACGATTCGAGCGTTTATACGATTGTTTGAGAGGTTTTTCTCTTTAGATTCTCTGGAGAATTTTCCGACCCTTTTCTCAATAGCTTCCTCCTCTATTTATAGAGAAATCTTTGAGTTGCGGGTTTTTTCTGGGTCTTCTGTAATTTCCTATTCCGAACTTAACGGGGCGATTTTGTGAGTACAAAAGCATGTCAGTGTGTCGGGCCTCTGTTCGGGCCTAAATAGTAACGGGCTTGACTAAACCCATATCCTACGGTCAATACCATATATTGTTGCAGTTACATCTTTTTAAGGCTTTTAAGAAGTGGTATATTACTTACTTGCTGTTTCATATGCAGGTGAAAAATCCCCAGCTGGATTTACCGGTTGGTATTGGTCTTTCACTCCTACTTTGCTGTTTGCTATACATGATGGTGTATGTTGTTATTATTGGTTTAGACAGTGCCGTATTATGCGATGGACCCTGACACTCCAATATCCTCCGCATTTGCTAGTCATGGAATTCAATGGGCTGCGTAAGTCGATAAATCGGTTAAGATGCAATATTGTTCATTGACAGGTTGCTTGGAGTTTGATTTGTTTTTCCCCTGCCTTTTTCTCTTATAGATATTTGATAACTTGAGGTGCTGTCATGGCTCTCTGTTCTGCTTTAATGGGCTCCATTCTCCCTCAGGTAAACTAAAAATAAAATTAAATGTCAGTGTCAGATCTGTAGAATTGAGGATTTAGCAATGAAATGTTTGACGAAAACATGGAGGGAAAGAAATCAGAGAAGACAAGGAGAAGCCCCTAAAACCAAGTCACGGCTTATCAGGGACATCGCAAGCACAATCAGAAGTCGCCTTTCGACGCTACAAAATCAAGGCAAGCTTACAGACGGGTTGCGTGTCTGGTTTCAAACAAGGAGGTAAAAAAAAGGAGGTGATGGGATTACAAGACAAATTCCAACAAAATTCGACGTTGTTTGTTAATTAAAAGTTTCTCTAATCTAAACTATCTTCTGCAAGTACTACTCTTAATGCTTATGTTTTAGCTTCAATTATCGTTGCATTTCTTGTACCAAGGACTTTTTTTATGAATACAAATTTTACATTCATACAACAAAGAAAACATGGATGCTATGTGAATTTCTTTTGTACAGTGCTTTCTGTTAAGTAATTCTTGCTTGAAAAAAGCGAAAGACCAACTTATTCACCAAAAGAGCTTATTCGTATTTCAGCCACGGATTCTGATGGCAATGGCAAGGGATGGTCTCTTGCCTTCATTTTTCTCAGATGTGAATCAACGCACACAGGTTCCTATTAATGGCACCATAACTACTAGTTCTCGTGCAGCAATCTAAGCTTTCTTTATGGATGTTCTTGGTATAAGCAAAAGGTTCACATCCGTTGTTGATTCTGTAGGGGTTCTCAACAAAGAAAACAGAAGGAAACTCGCTGGTTGGAGCATTATGTTCACTTGTATTGGAAACTTCCTTTTAAGTTCAACAACAGTTTATGTACCTGAGGCTATGTCTTTCACTAGGTTTCCAAATTTTTTATCCAATCTATGATAACAGACTCCTCTGATATACTCTCTGTGGTGTCGGTTTGATTGTTCTGAGTTGTGTAGACCAGGATGATGCTAGGCACAGTTTTGGCCTTTGGGCATTCTGGAAGTACTGTTATCTAGTCCTCCGTAAAATATCTAAACCGAAAGTACGTACCAAACCGGAAACGAAAAAAAATGGAACCGAACCGAATTGAAAACGATTAAATAGAACTGATCTTAAACTCTATAACCGAAACTAAACCAAAATATTTCGGGTACTCGAATGGAACGGAAATACAATTATATATCCAAAAATTAGTTATTTTTATACTGAAACTAGGATTTAACCCGCGGTACAACGCGAGACAAAAATTTTATTTATTATTTGTTATATAATAATTTACTATTTATTAAATTATAAAATTCTGATTTAAAGAAATATGTCTCTCTTTTTTGAATTTTTATTACAAGTAACATAGTTGAAAGTTATAAATATCGTTGTTCGGTTGTTGTATTTTTTTGGTAAAATATTTTCCTTTTATTTTTAATGTTATACAATTATTTATAATTTAAGATATATGTTTATCGTATTTTGTGTTTTGTCATATTTTAAATTTTTAGTATTTTCAGTCTCTGAAACGTTAATTTTTTTAATATGTTAGTCCACTTATATTATAATTAGATGTGTATATAATTAATTTATTATACATGTATTTATATATTAAAGATAATTTACTTAAATGATTCTACATTTAATAAATTATTAGATTGTAAACTATGATTGAACTCTAATACTTTTTAATAAATAGTTAATTTCATAATAACATGGTTAATTTATGTATCACAATACTCCAATTTTAAATTTTACTAACCCGATGATCTTTATGATCTATTATTGTTTGGTGAAAAAACTTTCTTAAATATTTTTAAAATATTAATGATACTTCATTTTTTAAACAAAATTTTTAAACCCATTTTTAAAAATTCGAATCACAATATATGCAGAAAAAAATCTAGATATTTATTTATTATATGAACTATGCATTAATTTATTTTAAAAAAAAACTTGATCAAGCAAAGATGAGAGGTGTATTTGAATAAAATCTTTGAAATATCTTTAAACCAATTAAAAGAAATATGAGAAAATTATATTTCCTTAAATAAATGAAATTAAATTGAAATTGATTTTGATTTCAAATATTTTAATTCTAAAATTACCCTTTTAAATTGCAATTAAACACTTCTTACACATAATTTCAGTAGCAATTGAAGTAAATAAATGATTGATTTTAAACATTCTTCAAAATGTATTTCTCTTTTAATATATAAGATAACCAAAAAATAACCAAATAATTAAAAATACATGAATAATCGAACTAGAACCGAATGAACATGAGCACGAACTAAAATAATCGAAAAATATCCAAAAATACCTGAAATATATAAAAAATACCTAAAATACCCACAATTACCCAATTTTTTCAGTTATTCAAATATCTTTAGTTATTCACATAATTTAGAACCAGAACTAAAATATTTTGGATCCTAATCAGTTGTTGATTCAACAACCGGAACCGTGGACAGTTTGGATAGTAATGAATCAACGAAATATATAACAACCAGAAGAAACAGTAGACAAAAATCGTGATTTATGTGGGAAACAAATGTTGGCTGTCTCGATTTTCTCATTTTAGAATATGATAAATAAATAAAAAGTGATGATAAACAACCTTGAGGATTATAAGTGCAGCATAATATACGAAAGTTTGAATATGTTTCATAATATATAACATAAGATATAAATTATCTCTCGCATTAATTACCATATGTTTCTCTGTTTGTTTATCAATTATATTTACTGAAAAAAAAAATCGAATTCAATTTTTTTTTGGTGAAGAAAAATCAAATTCAATTTTGAAAAAGAATAGGTCACCCAATTTGTTTTTGGGAATTTATGTATTATAAATAATTATTTAACAACAACTGTTTTGATTGGTACCTAAATAAAAATCTCCGTCAGACTTGGTCACGAGACTTCTTTATCTAAAAAAAAAACTTGGTCACACGAGATTTACCAATTCAATCCCCTCTTATATTATGTTTGTAAGGAAATGGACAACATTAACTTTCTTCGACAATGTCCAACAATCATATAAAAAAACTTGGTTTATATAAAAAATTCCAAAGAAAACTTGGTCACAAAACTTTTTAATTCCCTCTTGTGTTTATGTATAATATTTTCTGTAAAGAAACGGGCAACGTTGACTTCTTCGACTAAACGTAGTATCCATCATAAAAAGCAATGATATGACCTAACTTCTTATAAGTTTTTCCTCTAAGTTACCAGTTATTACTCTTCTGACTGTGACTTTCAAGAAACTTTTGTTTTTGTCTTTTGCTTTGCTTAATGGCTTCTTCTTCCTCATCTCCTCGTAACTGGGTGTACGACGTTTTCCCGAGCTTCAGCGGGGAAGACGTCCGCGTAAAATTTCTGGGCCACTTTCTCAAGGAATTTGAACGAAAACTGATCACTGTTTTCAAAGACAACGCGATTGAGAGAGGCCAGTCGCTCGATCCAGTGCTTAAACAGGCAATTAAGGATTCCAAAATTGCGGTGGTCATCTTCTCCAAAAACTATGCCTCTTCAACCTGGTGCCTTAATGAATTGCTGGAGATCGTGCAATGCAAGAAAGAGTGTACGGTGATACCCGTTTTCTACAATTTGGATCCTTCTCATGTAAGGAAACAAACCGGTGACTTCGGAGAGATCTTTAAGAAGACATGCGAAAAACAGTCAGAGGAAGTGAAAAATCAATGGAGGGAGGCTTTGACCAAGGTAGCTAATATCTTCGGATATCATTCAGCGACATGGTACGATTTATTAAAGCATTTTTCTTTTGCGTATATATTGATAGCTCAAGTTATAATCCAATAAATTCAAATCGCAAATGCACAGTGAAATACGTAATAGTATATGTGGATTCGAAATCTACAAAGAATTAGCGATTACTTCACTAATATCATGTTTGTTTGCTCACCTGACATTTCCATCATTCAAATAATTTATCTAAATGCTTCATCTAACTGTAGTTCGTTTCAATTTTTGATTGGTCATCTAAATGACACATTTTAATAAATATTTGTATGTTTGGTTAGTCTACATGTTCATCTAAATAATTTTCATAAAAATGACTAAAATATCCATGTTTTAATTTAACTAAATTTTCTTGATCTTAACTATACTAAACTTTAATCTAAAGTATATTTACAACAAATAATGTTTAAATTGTTATAGTTTACAATTACTAATTGATTTCGGTCGCATAAATTCATAAAATATATTCAAATATAATTTTACGGTTTTGGCAGAAAAATATAATTTGGTGTAAAAACGAGATTTTATAATTTGACGGAAAAACATAATTAATCAGTTTTAACGGAAAAATGTGTTCAGTTTTGACCCAAAAAAAAGAACTTAGCGATTTTGGCGAAAAACATGATTTTTTTGTTTTGATGAAAAACACGATTTTACAATTTTGGCATAAAATCCTAATTATGCGGTTTTAACAAAAATATGCGACTTAACGATTTTAGCTGAAAAATATAACTTAGTTGTTTTGGCCGCGGAAAGTCACCAACAAGATTTCTGAGGAATTCCATCCCTTTGTGAGAAAACAAATGGTCCCTTGTTTGCCATTGTTGGAGCCCATTCTTGAACCACCATTGGGATATCAACAATATGCCAAAAATGATGGCGTAAGATTCGAGATCTTGTGTTCTCGCTTCAACTTTGAACACGACTGTCTTGAGGTTCAAAAACTAGGCATCAACACGTAGCAGCTTGTCTGGGGTTGCCATATCCTATTTACCGTTGCGATTTTGGCGGAAGTACATGATTTTGGGGGAAAATATAATTTGTCAAGAAAATTTGATTTTGCGGTTTTGACGGAAAATAAGATTTTGCGATTTTTGGGAGAAAAATATGATTTTGAGGTTTTGGTAAAAAAATATGGTTTTGCGATTTTGGTGGGAAAACATGATTTTGCTGTTTTGGCAGAAAAATAAGATTTTGCGGTTTTATATGATTTTGCGGTTTTGGCGGAAAAATATGATTTTCCAGTTTTGGCGGAAAAATATGATTTACGGTTTTGGCGGAAAAACATGATTTTCAATTTTGGCGGAAAATATATTTTTGCGGTTTGGACGGACAAAATATGGTTTTTTCAAGATAATTGTAAAAATATCTTATTTAGAATTTTGTAGATAAATGGATCATTTGGATAAATGGTATATTTGTCATTTGTTGTTTTGACTAAATCATCTCCATCCAAATGGTCAATTAGGTTTAGCCAAATAAATTTTAAATTTTTGCCTAAATTTTAAAAATTCATTCCGATGATCCATCTGGATGATGTTCATTTCTACACAAAACCGAACAACAGTTCGCAGTTTCATTCAGATGGATCATCTGAATGAGCAAACGAACATGGAAGTATACGAAATCCAAGTTAGCTAGAGCAGTTCGGATTTATGGTTTTTGATTAATTAAAGCTAAACGACAATAACACACGCCTCATTTGCAATAGCACTGATCTTTGCACTGAATACATTGACTTTCTCGTTGTCACCCATACGTAGGGTTTCAAACTCTGATGCAAGAGCATCCAACCTACTTCTTCTTACACTTGTAGTACCTTCCTATGCCTTGTGTAGTGTATCCCAAGCTTCCTTCGCAGTAAGAAAACCTTAAATCAACTTAACTTGTTCATCTTGGATAACTTCTTCTCATCATCAGTCCACTGCTCCTTGGTTTTGGAACATACTTTCCTGCCTCATTCTTCACACTGGGTTCTGTCCAGCCACTTTGTATTTTAAACCACGCATCTTCATCTATGCTACAGATAGCATGCCTCATCTTAATCTTCCAGTGACCATAGTTCATGCCTTCAAGCATGATATGTCGATGCACAGTCACCAGCTCTCGTGATGAGTCCATTTTCTCCTCAAGATCCTCACCTGTTGTTGAGTGACAACTTTGTTCAGATGTCTGCTCTGATACCAAATGAAAATGTAAATAGACTCTTGACACGAGAAATCTCCAAAACTCCGGCGCACTAAGTCTAAAATTTTATTAAAAATATTTAAGAAGTTACACACACTTAATTGGTTTTACACAAAGTTAAGATTATTTTCTTAACCTATGCCAAACAATTTCTAATCTAACACATGAACAACCTTTGTTCAGCTTAAACAGAGTACTCACTACTCTCGCAACTATACCTTCTACCCTTTTTATATTAGAGTAAAGGAAGACTTCTAGGTCTAGGTCCTTGATTCGATTTCTCCAAATCTTCATCTGATTATCTTTTTCTAAACAGAGCATATTTTCTTAACTGCATCGATCTTCTGTTATCAAGAAGTCCACGTTAGGCTCTCCATTTAACATGGATTCCATGTCAGATCTCCTTACCTTGAATGTCACTCCTTCAGCCTCCAACATCTCATCCTTTGTTCCAACACTTTGCACAATCTTGATCATCAGTCCAAAGCTCATACTTATGCACTTTCAAATCCATCCAACTTCTGCGAGACCTGAAAATGAATAAAAACAACAAAAAATACTAAAAGAACAACAGAAGACTCCTAAGGAACACAAAACACACTTGGACATCTAAAGAAAAAAAATTAAATAGTAGTAAACACATAACGCACTAAAGCGATTACACACAAACGAAACAAAAAGATAGAAACGGAATATATCATATATTATCGTAATTTAGTTAATTTTGTTTTCATGTTTGTGAAATTATACAAATTTTACAATTTTTTTTTTTTTTTTGTCATTTTAGGGGTAAAGAAGCAAAATTGATTGAAGTTATCGTCGATGATGTTTTAGATAAACTACTTTTAACTACGTCGAATGATTCTGAGGACTTTGTTGGTATTGACGATCATATCGCTAAGATAGGTGTATTGTTACAATTAAATTCTGAGAAATCTGCAAGGATGATTGGTATATGGGGTTCCTCTGGGATTGGTAAGACTACCATTGCAAGGATTCTGTTTAATCGACTTTCTCGGCATTTCCAAGGTAGTGCTTTCATTGACAGTCATGACCTATATGAGAGTATGAAAAGTTATAGCAGAGGCAACCCAGATGATTATAACTTTAAGTTGCATTTGCAAGAAGTTTTACTCTCGAAAATACTACACAAAGAGGGCATACGTGTAGATCACTTAGGTGCGGTGAGACAAAAGCTAAACCACCAGAAAGTTCTCATAATTATTGATGATTTGGATAATCAAGTGGTGTTAGATACCCTGGTGGGTCAAACCGATTGGTTTGGACGTGGGAGCAGAATCATTGTGATTACAAAAGATAAGCAATTTTTAAGAGCCCATTGGATTGATTGTCTTTACGAAGTTGGTCTCCCATCTGACATACAAGCTCTTCAGATGTTTTCTCAATATGCTTTTAGAACCGACTCTCCACGTGATGGTTTTATGGAGATTGCTTCTGAAGTTGCATCGCGTGCGGGGAAACTTCCTTTGGGCCTTCAAGTTTTGGGTTCGTGTTTACGAGGTAGAGAGCTAAAGGACTGGGTGAATATGCTGCCAATGCTTCGAGATGAATTGGATGGAAAAATTGAAAAAACACTAATAGTTAGCTACAATGAGTTAAATTCCGAAAATTATCAAAGGTTATTTCGTCAAATTGCATGCCTTTTCAATGGTGAGAAAGTCGATGACATCAACCTACTACGAGGAGATAACGGCTTTGGGTTAGAATACCTAATTGATAAGTCTCTTGTACATGTAAGAAACAATACTATTGAGATGCACCTTTTGCTACAAGAAATGGGTAAGAAGATCGTCCGTGCACAATCCCAGGAGGCAGGAGAACGGGAATTTCTTATGGATTCGAAGGATATATGCAAAGTACTTAAAGATAACACTGTAAGTTCGTGATCTTTTCATATTTCACTCTATAACAATTAAAAGCATGTCATTTGATAAACGATGAACTATATATAGATGTTAGCTAGGCTAATGGTTTTCTATTTTTTTTTTTTTTTTTTGATATTATAATTTCAGGGTACTGAAAATGTTTTAGGTATAGCATTGGACATGGATGAAAATGATGAACTGCATATACCTAATAGTGCCTTCAAACGGATGAGTGGACTCCTTTCTCTAAACTTTTACGATAAGCAGAAAAAAGGTGTAAGATGGCACTTAGGGGACGGCTTCGACTATTTGCCCTCTTCGCTCAGATTACTAAGTTGGGATAAATACCCATTGACATGTATGCCTTCTAAATTTTATCCAGAAAACCTTGTTAAACTCCAATTGCAGGAGAGCAAACTCGAGAAGTTGTGGGAAGGAGCTCCTGTAAGTTTTAACTAAAATTATAACATTATTTGTATTGATATGAGAATGCTTTTATTTATGTATTTTTAGATAACATATTTTTCAAGTGATGTGTAACTTACTTATATTTCAGCAACTTCGAGGGCTTAAGGATTTAGATTTACAGAGATCTAAAGGTCTAACAAAAATCCCAGATCTTTCAGAGGCCACCAATCTCAGGACACTTAATCTTGGCGATTGCTCGAGTTTGATGGAGCTTCCTTCCTCTATTCAGTATCTCAATAAGCTGGAGTCGTTGGTTATGTCAGGTTGCAGTAATCTACAGACTCTTCCATCTGCAATCAACCTTGAATCCCTTAATAGGCTAGACCTCAAAGGATGCTCACGATTGAGAAGTTTTCCTGATATCTCCACCAACTTCAATGAGCTCATTCTAGACGGAACAGCGATTGACGTATTTCCCTCGAAGTTGCGTCTAGAGAATCTTCATCTTCTTAGCATGTGTGAAATGAAGAGTGATATATTGCAGGTATGTATTGAACCTTTGTTTTTTTTTTTAACCAACACTTCTATACAAGTATACATATTAAGTTATTGTAGAAAATATTAATTCTAGAAAAAACTAGAAAGTACCATTATGATTGTTAAATGTTAACACATCTACTATCATATTATATAAAAAGTTTTCAAAGTTAATAACTCACATGAACGTGACACGTGTCATGTTTATTGATAAAATTTTAACACGTGTAAATAGAAAAATTATATAATAAATTACAAATCCTAAAAGTAAATGGATTACAATTTGTTTTTTGGAATAGGTATATTAAAAATATAAATAAAAAGTAAAATTATACAATATATTACAAATCCTAAAAGTAAAAAGATTACAATTACTTTATTTTTAAAAAGGTATATAAACATAATGGAGTAAATAACTATTTGTAAAATGAAAAGGTACACTACAACTACTATAAAGCTTCGTTTTCAAAATTACTATCGCACATAATCGCGCCACAAGCAAACTTTATCGATTAGAGATATAGCTACGCGTAAAACAAAAAATTATATAAAAAACAAAAAAATTATACAATTAATTAAAAATCTTAAAATTAAAAATGTTACAATTAACTTTATTAAAAAGGTATTTATAAAAAAGAAAATAATAGAGTAAATTACAAATCCTAAAAAAAAATACAGTTACTATTTTTTTAAAAACAATATGCTAAAAAGGAAATTCTTCATAAAAGGAAAAATAATTAAAGTATAAAATGTTATTATATACTGTTTGATATTTTAAAATAAGTAATTAACAAGATCCTGACATGTGTCAATCAATTGATCAGATCTTGATAAGTGCAAAAAAACTTATTCTAATTAGATTATTATATATGCTAACATATCCATGAAAATTATAAAACAATTTAACATGAAAAAAGGATAAATAAAAAATACATATTAAAGTTAAAAATGATATATTTCAATTAAACAAGAATATATTATAAAAAAAGAAAAACTTATTAAAAATATATATATATATATATTATTATATTATCTAACAAAGATTTGGTTTATCAAAGTTAGTTTTAATATGATCGTGACATGTGTCAAGACTACCATGTGTAATGATTTTTGTTTAAAATTTTATATTATCTAACAAAGATTCTACCATGTGACATGTGTCAAGTCTAACAAAGATTTTACCATGTGTCATGATTTGTTTTGGGTCAAAATGTTTTTTTGGTCAAATCATGTGTCATGATTTAGTTTAAAATTTTATATTATCTATTTCAATTTCCTTTCCAATTAGAAATATGTGATGATTTAAATTAATTTTTCATATTATTTATTTGAGTTTCTTTTTTCAATTAGGAATATGTGAGGTCAATGTATGTTTTTTCCTTTCTGTAATATTTTTTACTTAATTTTATATTTTTCATCAATTATAATTATAGTAATTTTAGGTTGTTTATTTTAATTTTTATTCTTCATCGTTGAATTATCGAACATCCAAATATCATCATTTTTGTAATTTTCTAATTTAAAAAAAATTGTTGATTTTTAGATTATTTATTTCGATTTTTACTTTAAGTTTTGAATAATATAAGATTTATCGTATATCATCGTGCTAATAATTTTAGATTGCGATATGTATAATGATTTAATTTAAAAAAATTTAAAAATTTAAATTATTTAATTGAATTTCATTTTTAATTATAATATGTGATGATTAAAAATATCTTTCTATTATTTATTTGAATTTCTTGATTTTAGTTAGGAATATGTAAGATCAATATACTTCATCTTTTAAACCAAATTATTTTTAATTTAATTGTAATATTTTTTATTTATTTCTATTTTCATCTTTTGAATTACCTAAGACTCATATATCATCATGGTTATAATTTTGTTTTTCTTTTAGTTATGTCAAATTATTTTTCTATTAATTTATCAACTTTTATTGGTTGGTCATAGACTCATTGCAATAGAGTACACTTTTTTATCTTAGTTTTTCTTATAAATACATCATCAGTTATTGCTATGCGATATATTTTTGATTCAAAATACTTTTGAAGTCAACAACTTAGTGGTTAAAAAAAATGCACAAGTGAAAGTAAAGAGACATTTAGTTTAATATGTTCATAGACATATTTTGTAGGTGGTTGTAAAAAACACACCTCAGCTAATAAAAAAATGAGTGGATGTAAAATCACATTTTGAGTGGTAAAATATGTATGAGAACTGTAAATGAATGTAAATAAGATGACAGTTTGATCGTTGGTTTGCATGTAAAACATTTTCTGAAGTAGTTGTGGAATCATATTTTAGACGAGATTGTGAGACCATGTTTTTGAGATCTGGCAATACTAATAATGACAAATTTTGGCAAAAGTTTTAATGAATGGTAATTTAACTTTATTAGATTATTGTAATAAACGTTATAATAAATTTAAAATATAGAAATGCAAATTAGTGTTTTAAGGCAAAAAAACAAAAACTCTTTTCTTTAACTAAAATTATTTATTTACCTCCTAAAAGTAGTTTCTACTTAGAACAAAATTTTAATATACTTAATTTAATTTTACATGAAAGTTTCATAACATGCCCATGGGACGGATCCTAATCTAGTTTTCTTATATGAAGAGAAATTGTACTAGATGATTGCGTGGATTAGAAATATATATATATATATATATATATATTAAAAAATCATAACATAGTTTTTTTTCTTTTTGGATTAGTCGTTTATGGAATCTATTTCACATTTCTTATTTTTTTTAGTTAAATTTAAATAGTTGACCAAATACTTATAGGAGTTTCCTATATTAAAAATTTAAAACATATTAACAACGATTGTAACTATATAAAAGAATAATATCCTGACTATTATATTTAATCAACTTATTATGATCTTAATTTATATACTAATAATTATTAATTTATAGAGAAATTTGTTTTAATTTTATTTAAGATTTCACTTAAAATTCAAAAACAAAATATGAGTTGAGACAATTGATCTAAATAAAATTGATGTTTTATAAGCTATAAATAAATTATTTGTTTCAACTTGAAGATTTAATATTTAGAAACTTTTTTTAATAAAAAATAACAAAGACTATGGATTGATTCAATTGTACTCATGATATACATAAATCTAAATTTAAGATTGACTCCAACTATCGTATTTTAATAACCTATAAGAATATTAAAATGAAAAATTATGTATATTTTAGTGTTGAAAACTTACATGAAATTTTGATTATTTTGACGAAGTTATTGACGATATATACTAGAATACCATAGTTTGAAAACATAACACAAAAATTGTTTAATACAACAAAAATCAGAATACAAGTTCTAACAAAAGTTCAATTTAAAAACAAAACACTAAATCCATACATTAGTATATTATTTTATATATATATATATATATATATTATTAATTTATGATACTAATGGTAACATGACCATATATTTACATAAAGAATTTTTAAAAAACTATTATCTTATCGAATTTTGTTAATTTTTACACTATCCTGATTCGAAATCGGAAAATTTTATTATTTTATATATAGTATCTATCAATTTACTCGATATTAATTTATAAAGATAATACTCAGTTTGTATTCAAATAAACAGCAATTATAGTTTTTTTAGTAATGCCCTTAAACAATTTATGCAGACAAAAGGATTTTAATGGCATATCTTGTAGTTAAATATATGATAAAAAAAAAAGTTAAATTGTTCTTCGATAATACTAGGGCTGGGCATTCGAGTACTCGAGTCGGGTTCGGGTAGGAACCGTTCGGATTCGGGTCTTTCGGATAGAGGAGTTTAGGACCCAATAGGATAAATGTAAAAATTTGGTTCCGTTTCGGTTCGGATTCTTTCGGATTCGGGTCGGGTCGGATCGGGTATAGATTTACAGAACCGCTAAAAACTCAATTTTTTTGGGTACACAAATACCCTAAATTTTATCCAAATACCCGGAAAGTTTCTGGTAAATACCCGAATTTTCGGGTAAAAATTTGGGTATTCGAATAAAAAATTTGGGTATTCGGATCTAAATTATTAGTATGTACTTATATTTTGGGTATTTTCGGATTCGGGTTCGGGTTGGGTTCGGGTTCAAGTTTTCGGATAGAGAAATTTAGTATCCATGCAATAGAATAAATCTAAAATTTTGAGTTCGAATTCGGATCGGTTTTAGTTCGGATACTCGATTCCGATTTTTATGCCCAGGTCTAAATAATACATAGTAAATTCCTCTTTACATTGAAAAAAAAAATCATGAGAGAGACACTCGTGTATCTGTTAACAGAAATAAAAATGGGCACTCTCACGTGTTAAGCGTGACAACATATTATTGTATCATGACACAGTCAAATTGCAGGAAGAGAACTTTGAACTTTGTGAACTTACAACCCAAAATAGAAGTATTATTGTGAGAAGGGAGAGTCATTAGAGTAATTTAATCTAAACTGTTTTTTTTTTTTTTTTTTGGTTCAGGCGATTACTGTTCGTATGGATATGGTTTGTCCCTCTTTGAAGATGCTGTATCTCTCCGATATCCCAAGTTTGGTGGAGCTTCCTTCTTCATTTAAGAATCTCCATAAACTAATGTATTTGGGAATTTCAAACTGCATAAATCTGGAGATTCTTCCCACAGACATCAACTTTGAATCTCTCGGTGTCCTTGATCTTAGTGGATGCTCACGGTTAAGAAGTTTTCCTAATATCTCAACCCATATAAAATATCTCTATCTAAACGGAACAGGGATTGAAGAAGTTCCTTGGTGGATCGAGAACTTCTCCATGCTCAGAAGCCTACGCATGAATGGATGCGACCGACTACAATCTGTATCCCTACACATTTCTAAAATGAAATATCTTGATAATGTTGACTTTTCAGACTGCGGGGCATTGAATGAGGCTAGCTTGAATGGCAGTCCAAGTGCGGGAGCAATGACAACAGCCATTTTTCAGTCTAAGTTACCATTCCAATGCGAGGCTTCCTCTTCTCTACCATCTGATAATTTCAGAACAGTCGATGTCAATTTCTTCAACTGCTCTAGCTTGAATCAAGAAGCTCTGATTCAAAACCAACTAGTTTTCTGCAAGTCGATGTTGTTGTCAGGTGAAAAAGTGCCTTCATATTTCACTACAAGTACTACTGGAACCTCCAAATTGCCCATCTTTCTACTTCACACCAGTCTCTCCCCACCAGATTTCAAATTCAAGGCTTGCGCCGTGGTTGATTGTATATCTGTTCCCGACATTCATGATACATTCAGCATTCAGGTATGTTGTTTGTTCATAGACGAACTCCAGAAACCCTTTAAATTAGCTACTCCGCCACTGTACTTCTCGAACTTGAAGTTGGGTAGTCAACTGGTTATATTTGAGTTCTCTATCCTCCCAAACGAAGAAAAAGCTCGTGTAGCTGAACCTAACGACGGTCACTCCAACTTAATTGGTTGTGGAGAGATGCGAGTAAGTCAAGTTTACCATGAAAAATCAGAGTGGGATCTAGAAGAACGTCCCATACACGAGGTCCAGTTCAAATTAAAAGAATGGGGATTACAAGGACCTATTCAAAACAAGGTCCCTTTGTTTACGCCCGGTTCTGTCACTCGTGCTCCTAAGCAAAATGCAGCACAAGGACAACAGTTTCAGCAAAACCAGTGTATGGAGATGTTTCAAAACAACACCCAGGTTCAAGGGACCAACTTTGGTCAAGCAAATTTTCCAGCAAAACAGCAGTTCAACAACTTCCAGCAAGGTTATCAAGCTCCTATTCAAAACAAGGTCCCTATGTTTACGTTCGGTTCTGTCACTAGTGCTCCTAAGCAGAATGCAGCACAAGGACAACAGTTTCAGCAAAAGCAGTGTATGGAGATGTTTCAAAACAACACCCAGGTTCAAGGGACCAACTTTGGTGAAGCAAATTTTCCAGCGAAACTGCAGTTCAAGAACTTCCAGCAAGGTTATCAAGCTCCTATTCAAACACAAGCAAACGCGCCAACAGCTCCTCAAGAGAGTAGAACCGACCTTTTGTTGCAACAACTCATGGAGAGTCAAAAGCAGATCATAGAGGGGCAGAAGCAAAACACCAAAGAGACAAAAGACCTAAACGTCAAAGTGGAGGGCGTTTGCAATGATTTCAATGGGAAATTTGAATCACTTGTAGCACATGTCAGAAAACTTGAAGTTCAAGTGACTCAAACTGCAGAAGCTATGAAGAAACAAGCTGAGACAAATGCAAAAAAAATTTACAACACCGCATCCATCCAAGAAGTGAATGACTATGTGCCTATCTCAAAGCAAACTACTCTTAAGTTGAAGGATGTAATGATACAACCTAAGCCAGACGAGCCCTCTCCAAGGGAATTAAAGAGAGGTCAAACCAGCAAATTGAAGATAAATAAACTGGAAAATCTGGGAAAGTTTGTTGTTCCATACTCTCTCAATGGAGTTGAGTTCAATGAGTTTTTTTGTGACACAGGGGCTAAAGTCAATGTCATGTCCAAGAACACAGCAGACGAGAAAGGATTTATGTGTTTACCGCCTTCAAAACTTTCCATAGAATACGCAGATTCATCTTCTGCAATTCCTCATGGCTTCTCGCCTGGTGCGTTACTTCAAATAGGAAACTGTTTTTTTCCTATTGACTTTCACATTGTCGAGATGAGTAAAGACAAGCACAAGCCCTTGATCCTTGGTTATGAGTTCCTAGCCGTTGTTGGAGCATTGGTGGATTTTTCTAACAAGCGAATCTCTTTCACCAAGATCGACAGAAATGTCTTCTACCCTGCAGTTCCTATCAAGAGTTCTAATTGTATGACCTCTACCATGGAGAAGTTGAGTTTGAAGCCTGGTGATGATGAGAAACCCATGACATCTAAGAAGGTTGTCAAACGAAAAGGCCGAGTGTAAAAGTAATCAGTGTATGAAATAAATTTACGCAAAAATGTCAAGCAAGAGATACATATATAGAAATATGTAAGTCTATTCTATTATTTTCATATGTTTGGAGAATAACCTTTAGTTTGATTATATTTACATTATATGACCATTACAAAATCTTAATTTTGTCTATATAAGTTATTAAAACATTTTAAAAGCAAATTATACACTACAAGAAAACATGTAATTAGCGGCTACAATCACCGTCGCTAAACGGTCGCTGACCTCCTATTTGTGACTATTTGGCGACTCAAAAACGTAGTCGCCAAAAATACGTCGTTGAATTAAAAAGTTGCCACGTAGTCGCCAATTACCGACTATAGAGTGACCATATTATCTCGTCGCTAGTCAGTCGCAATAGAGTCACCAATTGGCGACTACTATGGCGACGTTTCGGCGACACCATTGCGACGAAATGGCGACTGTACATTTTGTGGTCGTTAACAATTAACGACTATTTTGCGACTGCTTTGTGCCTGTTTGCGACTGTTTTGCGACTGTTTTTTCACTGTTTGCGACTGTTTTGCGACTGTTTTTTACGATTTAGCTATTGATTAAATTCGATTATTTGATTTTAATTACGAATTTATTAGATACAATTGCTTATAAACTCAACAAACATAACAAAATAGTATTAAAAACACAAATAGTTTCCACATTGCAAAGAAGTAATTAACATACGTTCAAAAGTAATTAACATAAGTTCAAAAGCTAGTACACAACCAATACAAAAGTTTTCAAGTTCAGAGAAGGAGAGAAAGATAAAGGACCTATGTGGTAGCATCATCAGTTGCAGGATCATTCGAGTGAGAGTCAAGGAAGGCGAGAAAGTTCGGATCAGTTGCGCTCAAGTACTTCTTCACGATCGTCAAGTGCTTCATCTCTGCTTTTTGCTCAGCTGCAACTCGCGAAACCTCTGCTTCACGCTCTGCATGTAGAGTTGCTTGTTGCTTTATTTTGCGGGTAGCTTCCTCAAGCTGTTCTTGCAGGCTTGTGAAACAAGAAGACCTTTCCGGGTACTTCCGCTTCCCATTGATGTAACTCCCTAGGCTTCCAACTCCATATAATTCTCCTCTGTCATTTGTGAAAGTAGACTGCATAAACAAACCAAAGAGTATTAGTCCTTAACAGTTTTCCAAAACAATTATATCAGAAAAAGCAAAACATTAAGAAGCACTTTACCTGAAGAAAAAGCTCGTCATCCTCCTCTTGAGATAGCTGTGATCGACGCGAAGTACCGTCGGAAGACTCGTCAGTCTCGAGTTCAACCAACTTAGCTTCCTTGTTCTATTATAAGTTTATCTTTACAACATTTAAAGAGTTACACTTATTCGGCTCTTACTCAACCTATCCCGCTCAATAGGATTGAATCCGACTAAAACAAGTCCTAAACTCTAACTCTTCCATGAATCAATCCGCTCAAAGATCTCAAAATCGAGTAACCACCAAATCAATCCTAATTATGTATCTACCCACACGAAGATAACAAAACCCTAGTTGATGCAGATATCTGCGTTCTAATCACCCGCCCGTGATACACACAGAGACCTGAACACTCACCTTATAAGCTTTTTTTCCTTAGCTTCGAAGTTACAAATCTCACACATATAGTTTAGGAGTGCTCAAGCGGCTCATGGCCTCACCCTAAACTATATATACACCCACGAAACCCTACTGGATAGGATCTCCACGAATTTCCACAAAAAGGAATAAACTTGCTCCTCAAGTTTATCCTTTCCTTAAATTGTGCTAGAGAATATTTAGTAAATCTCTACACAACTAACGTATTTATCTCTTTGCCAAGTCAGCTACAACTTCCTTGGCTCATCACACCAGCGTCTCTAGCTTCGCCACATCAGCTTACATGTCCACATCAGCATACAGACTCCTGATGCAGATATAGACTCTTGATAACATCAGCTGGCTGTCTTCAACATCAGCTGGCTATTCAGATCTGCATCTTCAATCTCCCCCTTTTTAGCCTCGTTTGAAACTCAAGCATCCTTCTGGTTAAACCTGAAAAGACACTCAAACAAAAACCAACCTAAAATAGAACAAGCAATATCTAGACAAAGAAACAACATCATCTAGCATACTTAGATAACAGCTTGTTCAAACAGAATTATGTTTAAGAATCTAAAAATCAAAAACCACAATGGGCTGCAGCGAAACCAAGTTCTTAGCAGTTCTTTAACTAAACTTAACCAATTGGCATATTCCTAATCACTATCAACCAATTGAAAACGTTAAGTCTCCCGCATAAACAATGATTCTCCCTCTAAAACAAGGGACTCCCCTAGCAATAGGCATTATCAAAACCAGATTAAAAACCAGAATCATCTCCCCCTGCTTGAGTGAACAACTAGGGTAAAAACAAATAGCTTTATCACAACAGTAAGCAGAGATATGGGAATCACTTACCTGCTAACAGTGCATCCTAAAGCACTCAGAGGACCAAACTCATCGCCTTTCTCTCCTTTTTCATCTACTTCACCAACAGAATTAGAGAGTTGATCCGTGTAAGTGAGAACTCATATAGCCTGTTCCTAACCAGAACAACCACTATCTTGATTACAACTCTAACAGTTGACAGATTAGCCCAAAAATTCACATACAACTTCGGGTACGCAAGGCTTAATCTCAAACACAGTTCTCAATAGCCCAGCAGCTTAAATTATTCCTCCATTTTGATTGGAGCACCTCATAGTTTGGTGCACTTGCAGATCGTTGAGGATGAGCTGATCTCTTTTCACTCTTCAGAACTCTCCTCGGCTTTTCAATTTGTTGGGCCTGAAATCAGATGGGCTTTGATTG
Organism: Turritis glabra; assembly: GCA_900406565.1. Classification (NCBI taxonomy): domain Eukaryota; kingdom Viridiplantae; phylum Streptophyta; class Magnoliopsida; order Brassicales; family Brassicaceae; genus Turritis; species Turritis glabra. The sequence continues at coordinate 1,145,940 of OVBN01000173.1, read as the reverse complement.
GACCTGTAAATTATCACTCCTGACACACTCAAATAAAACGATTAGTGCACATATGCCATCGAATCCTTGCTCAGACATCATCCATCTGATGAGCACAACCATTAATCATTCACTTATGTCATTTTCATGCAACAAACAAATTATTCATTTATGAACTAGTAAGTGACCCAGACATAAAATATCCATGCAAGTTTACCTGACCATCAACTTCTCTCACACCTTTGAATCTTGTTCAGTGCTTTGTATGTCAGTCACTTGTTCAGAACCTACACCAGAAACTACCACAACCGTTTGAATCTTCAAGAGTCAGATCTGAGTTTAGTGGCTAGTCTTTCACACTGTCATGCCTTTAGTCTTGGAGTCATCATCAACGTGAAGCAGACAGTTAGAATTTCCTTTGAAGAGTGCAAAATCAAGAGTGTATCAAGTCACATATATTTTTCCTTGACTTTCTCATGATACACATCCTTGAGCCTAGATCCAACAGATATGGATGATCTTCACAATATATGACGTAAAAGATCTTTTGTTGAATCTCCTGATTTGCATCAGCAATATCACTTGACTTCTCAACTGCTGATGTTTGTGCATTCCCTTGTTATTGATTTTCCTCAGGACTCTGTTGGAGACGTACTAGATGTTTAACAAATTTTTTTTTTTTTAATCATCTGGTACTCTTTTGAATGGAATGCACATTAATGTCTATTCTCAGCTCTTTGACCTCCTACTTCACGGCAACATTTTAAGTACATGACCCTAGACCGGCATGACAGACAGCTCTTTTCCACACACTTTTGTTTGTATAAACTGCTGACTCTTTATACATCCTTAGGATTTCCATGGCATGTTCCAGCATTTGTCCCTGTCTTTGACCAACAATACTTACAAAGAAACTTTAGACCTCACACACACCAATTGCCTTTCTTAGATTAACAAATCTGTTAAAGTCCAAAGGCTTGGTGAATAAATCAGCAAATTGATAATCAGTGCTTACATGGTCTACCACAATCAGTTTCTCCTCAACTAGCTCACAAATGAAATGATATTGAATATCAATATGCTTAGTTCGTAAATGTTGAACAAGATTCTTTACTATGTTAATTGCACTCTCATTATCACAATAAATCAACAAGGAATCAGAGAACATACCATAGTCAGCAGCCATCTGTTTCATCCACATGAGTTGAGTGCAGCCATTTCCAAGTGCAATGTATTCAGCCTCTGCTGTTGACAGTGATACACTGTTCTGCTTCTTACTGTACCACGAGATCAGATTATTTCCCATGAAGAAACAACCACCACTTGTGCTTCGACGATCATCTAAGAACCCGGCCCAATCAGCATCGCAATAACCCATCAAGCTCTTGTTTGTATCCTTGGTGTAGTAGATGCCCAGGTTGACTGTTCCTTTGACATACTTGATGTGACATCTTTAGTTTTTCCTAATATCTTGCACAAACTCCTACACCCAAACAGATGTCTGGTCTACTTGTTGTTAGATAGAGCAAACTCCCAATCATTCCTCTGTAGAGTTTCTCATCTACATCTTCTCCCAACTCGTCCCTTGAGAGTTTTTCATTTACTCCCATTGGAGTCTTTGCTTCTTTACACTTATCTAAACTAAACTATGTGATCAGCCCTTTGGAGTATGTAATTTGTGTGACGAATATCCCCTCATCCGTCTGTTTGACTTGCAATCCCAGAAAGTATGTAAGTTCTCCACAAATACTCATCTCAAACTCCTGAGTCATTTTCTCCACAAACTGATCAACAAGTTCTTGATAAGTAGAACCAAACACAATGTCATCAACATAGATCTGTACAATGAGTAAACCACTATTGTTTACCAATACAAACAATGTTTTATCTACACTTCCACGTACATAGCTCTGTTTGATCAGAAAGGTAGTCAGTCGCTCATACCAGGCTCTTGGTGCTTGCTTTAGTCCATACAAGGCTTTCTTCAGCTTGTAAACATGATCCAATTTACCTGAAATTTCAAACTTTTGTGGTTGTTCTACATACACTTCTTCCTGTAGAATACCATTCAAGAAAGCACTTTTTACATCCATCTGATGTAGTCTGAAGTTCAGTGCACAACCATTCCAAACAGAAACCTGATAGACTCAAGCCTTGCAACATGTGCAAAGGTCTTATCAACATCCACTCCTTCAACCTGAGAATACCCCTGAGCAACTAATCGAGCCTTGTTCCTAGTAACAGCTCCACTTCCATCAGTTTTATTCTTAAAAATCCACTTCGTTCCAATCATGTTTGTATCCTGTGGTCTGGGCACCAGATCCCACACATCGCTGCACTCAAACTGTTCCAGTTCTTCTTAGCAGCTATCCAGTATTCATCACCCAATGCTTCTTTGTGGTTTTTGGGTTCTATGTTTGACACGAAACATGCAAAACGAACCACCTCAGTCGTCTGCGTCAGACTCTCCTCTGCTTTATCATCTTTGTTTTGATGCTTACCAACCATCTGCTTGAAATTAGTTCGCTTTCTTCTGGTAATTCTGCCCCCTGAATCTCTCCTATAACATCCTGTTTAGAGTGATTTTTATGCACTTGAGTAAATGGAACATCAGAATTACCTGCACGATCATTTGATGTGTCCTCAGTGACTTGTTCCATTTGCTCTGTTGCATCAGTTTCCAGAGATGTACTCAGACATATCTTGTTTCAGTCATTTCTTTTGAAGTACAGTAAACCCATATCCTTTGTGCCCTTGATATATCTGATGACCCTTTCAACAGTTCTCATATGTAACACTTTAAGGTTTTCACTGAATTGATCACAACTTGCACTTGCATAACTGATGTCTGGTCTACTTATAATGAGACAGTTGGGTTCACCAATCAGAACTCTGTATAGACATTCATCCACATCAACTCCTGATTCATTCTGTGAAAGATCATCTTCTGTTTCATCATCTATGTCCTGTATGTACCTTTCTTTAAGCAAGAACCACATCACACACTTCTATCCAGTTCTTCAACCTTGTTTTGAAGACTTGGTAACGACTTTCTCAGCCAGTAAACATGATCATGATGATCAAGATCTTCAAAACCCTTTCGTTATTCTATGTCAACAATCTTCTGAAAGAATCCATACTGAGCAATCTTCCTAACATCCACGTGATACAAATTGAAATCATGTGCACATGCAATCCCAATCAATGTTCTGATTACCTCAGGACAAGGTGAAGTTGTCGAGTGTATCCGATCCACTTCTGGTCTTTGAACTACCAACCATGCTTTGTTTCTCACAACGTGACCTTATGAATCTCTCTTGTTCTTGAATACCCATTTCAAGACAAGTCCTTTTGACGATGTATCATTAATGGATTCAGATATCCGAGCTACGATCCAATCATCCTCGTAATTTAATAACTCTAGTTCTTCATTGTTCACCAACCAACTGTTCACTCAAGAACTTGCTCTCAAGTAATTCTACTCCTCTGAATCTCTCCAGACAACTGAGTGATTGGAGTTTAAAACACAATATCCTGACCCGACAACTCAGCAGCATTAGGTACGTTATCTCTGTACTCAACAGGTCTGTGAACAATCAGTCATTGAATAGACACATCATCAAGATCCATATTGACTATTTCCTGCAACTCATCAATAGCATCAGCAGACCTGGTAACTTTGCCCTCCTGAATCCTTCCTATAACCTCTTGTTGGAAGTGATTCTCATCGTTTCCAGACTGTTGAAGGTTGCAACCAACAGAAATTTTCTGGTTCAGCACACATTCTGAAATTTTAGCACATTTCTGATTTGACTTCAGTGAATTAGATAATTTCCACATGTAAGAGGTATGACCAGATCGCTGACCTTGAAGTCTAACACTACTCTGTTTGTCAACAGCCTTGCAGCAATCCTTGGTGAAGGTTACATCAATCCATCATCACAGAGTTGACTAACACTGATAAGACTAGCCTTCAAACCATCAACCAGATACACATTCTTCAGACTTGGTTGAGATTTACCACTAGTTGTACCTTTGTCTTTGATTTTTCTTTCAGCTCCATCTCCAAAGATCACTCTGTAGGCTGAGACATCTTCATACTCAGTCAGATTATCTTGTGATATAGTCAAGTGTCTTGAACAGCCACTGTCAAACTACCATTGTCTTCTTTCTGAACACATTTCTTCTGATGTAAACGCAACATGATAATACAAGTCACTCTTCCTGATGTATTCCTGATTTCCTCTCCTAGTATCTTGGTAATACTGTTTCTGCTGCATAACTTGAGTCACCCGATTCAGAAAGCTGTAACAATCAGCTTTATAATGATTCTGACTTCCGCAATACCAGCATCCTGTTCTTCTGTTTCGCAGGTGATTGAGAGCAATTTTCTGTTCTGACATTCTCCTGTTGTGAACAGTCACATCCCAGATCAGACCACTACTAACTCCTGTACATGAAGTACCCTGCTTTCCTGCTAACAGTCTTCTTGTTCTTCTGTTCAGCTTTCTAACACCCTGCTGGTTAACCTTTCTTTCTGAGCTAGATTTTGCAGGAACATCTACCTTCGTAAACTTAGTTGTAGTACTTAAAGATACACCACGACAATACAGATCTTTCTTCTTGATGTAGACTAAATTGTGCCGTCGACCATCTCTGTGACACTTTTTCAGTCGCATGAGCTGATTCACATGACTCAGAAAGCTGTAACAGTCAGCCTTGTAATGATTAGGGCTTCCACAATACCAACATTCTATTCTTCTACTTCTTAGATGATTGTGAGTAACCTGATGTTCTGATCTCCTCCAGTTGTGAGCATACTTACCTCTGATCATACTATCTCGAACTCCTGCAGGTACAATATTCTGATTACGTCCAGAAGATTTATTTCCTTCAGGTGATTTCACAGCAAAAATTGTTCCTTTGACAAACCGAGTTACCCCGCTTGATAGCCCAGACCCCAACTGACATTTGAGGTTCTTCCAACAGTAAGAAGTTTATCCAGATCCTTGGTTCCTTTGCTCAGCATCCTGATGTTGTTCATTTGATCTTTCAACTGTTTCTCTAAGCCCAGTGATTTGATTTTCTCCTCAGAAACTGACTTTTCTAGAGCAGAGATTTTACCCAACAAGTCTCCCTTTTCTGAAACAAGATCATGAATCTCCTTTTTCTTCTGAATCAGCTCCTCAACCAACGTGATGACTTGTTTTTCTAAGACAATCCAGACTCACCATCTTCTAATTTTGTATCAGATATTTGATTCATTACATTCTGACCTTTTACAACATTAGCTACCACAGTAGTTCCCTTTCCTGAAGTTTTTCTTTTCTTCAGCTGCAACTCATCCGCCTGCATTATTCTCACGACCTGATCATAATTCAAAGCAACTTCAACAGTAGATTTCTGGGACTGAAATTTGGGTGACAGACTCCTGAGACACATCTTGACCAGTTTTTTATCCTTGTACATCTTCCCAGGCACTTCAGCTTCCTGACAGAGAGAACTCAACTGATTGCTGAATACATCAATAGGTACCCCATCTCCCATGGTCAAGTTGTCAACCTCAGACGACAATATATCAGATCTGGTCTGCTTCACACTGTTGATTTCTTCAACAAAGGCCTCCAAAATATTCCAAGCTTCTTTTGCAGACTTGCAATCTTGCACCTTTGTGAATTGCTCCAATGATAATGAGCTGAGAATAACAGAAAATGCTTGGAAGTTATGTTTTGCCTCTGTTTTCTCATCAGCAGTCCATAACTTAATAGGTTTTTCACAATTTCCCCTTTTTCGTTAGTAATTATTGGTTGTGACCACCCATAGTCCACAGCGAACCAAGCTTTCATATCAATACTCTGAATCATTTGTCTGATCTATATTTTCCAGTCGCCATAGTGCTCTGCGTCAAACATCAGCGATTTGTTTACAGCAGCGTACTGTTGTGGATTCTCCATACCTCGTCGCAAGATCTCACCTGTTGAAAAGACAAACTAACCTTTTTATCAGGTGTCCTCTCTGATACCAATTGTAAAGGTATAGAGGGTACACAACATACTGTTTTCGCTTGGAACGTGCCAAGCCAACGCTTTTAACTTGTTTTATTATAAGCTTATCTTTATAACATTTAAAGAGTTACACTTATTCGGCTCTTACTCAACCTATCCCGCTCAATAGGATTGAACCCGACTAAAACAAGTCCTAAGCTCTAACTCTCCCTTGAATCAATCTGCTCAAAGATCTCAAGATCGAGTAACCACCAAATCAACCCTAGTTATGTATCTATCCACACGAAGATAACAAAACCCTAGTTGATGCAGATATCTGCGTTCTAATCACCCGCCCGTGATACACACAGAGACCTGAACACTCACCTTCTAAGCTTTTTTTCCTTAGCTTCGAAGTTACAAATCTCACACATATAGTTTAGGAGTGCTCAAGCGGCTCATGGCCTCACCTTAAACTATATATACACCCACGAAACCCTACTGGATAGGATCTCCACGAATTTCCACAAAAAAGAATAAACTTGCTCCTCAAGTTTATCCTTTCCTTAAATTGTGCTAGAGAATATTTAGTAAATCTCTACACAACTCACGTCTTTATCTCTTTGCCAAGTCAGCTACAACTTCTTTGGTTCGTCACACCATAGTCTCTACCTTCGTCACATCAGCTTACGTGTCCACATCAGCATACAGACTCCTGATGCAGATACAGACTCCTGATAACATCAACTGGCTGTCTTCAACATCAGCTGGCTGTTCAGATCTGCATCTTCAGTATGTGCCCCTGAGTTTGTCTTTACCGAATCCAAGCTTAGGAATTGGGGTGTAATAGTCTTCTTTTTTTAACCTGTGGAAAAGTTCGATGCCATCCAGTGACGTGGTTGATCACGAAACTCGTGTATGTGTAGATATAGCTAATTGATCGACGCTTAATTTATAAATACACACGAGCATCCCAATCAAGCTAAGCCTAAATATATATATATATATATGTATACACACACATGCATACGACTCGAGCTGGGAATCGGTAAAAAAAAAAAAAAAAGCGAAACTTTCAAATCAGCAAAAAGAAATTTCAACCCTATGTCTTCTTCCATTTTCCCTTTGGGCTTTGAACCCTTAACTCTTTTACTTCTAATTGCTTTGTTTGATTTTTAATAATTAACTAGATTTACGCGGTTTTAAATATAAACCTTATTGTTTAATAAAAGAGACTTGGTCAATGAAATTTTGATTCGGTTTCTTCAAATTATATATGTACATGTATTTTCATCATTGTTCCTTTATTGTCTTTCATCGAATGAGAATCAGAAGCAGGCTTGGGGTTTGACCAAACCAAGATTATCCCCAGGGACATTGACACATGAAGATTGTGCAGCTTCATTAGCATATCTCAAATTAATGTCCTTCATTCTTATACGTGTGCATGGAGATGTAGAGCTGCAGTCCAATTTTACTGCAGATGTTCCTCTTATGCCTTGATAAATTACATCGTTTATCCTCACTCCTGATTCCTAGATCGTGTTATCAATAAAAAAAATGTAAATTGAGATGCTTAACTCCTCTATTTCATATACATTTGTTTTTTCCTTAATTAAAACGTAAATGTAAACCAATTCAAGTCATCTTTATTATATCTATAGCAAAATTTTGCAATAAGTGTAATTAAGAATAAATAAAATAAATAAATAAGTTACCTGAGAAGGACAGTTGATGTTATGAGGGCAATAGTGTTGGTCAATAATTATGGGAAACTTGACATTGAACATAAGAGACTCTAAGAACCGAACCCTCTGAACAAAACCAGATGTTGGATTAGCCCATGACTTAATTCTTAATCCATTATCTGTTCCCACAAACACTGTCTTCTTTACTGTCACATTTTGAACTCCTTCCTCTTCTCTATCCTTTCCCAAGCTCCCAATGCTGCATTTTAGATAAAAGAAAATTGTATTATATACACACGTACGTTTCATATGGGTGCATATCACATGGTGTATTATTTCACAAAAATAATATAATAAAGGAAGCTATATTTCACATCGTAAAAGTATAGCCAAGCCAATTAGTTTTCTTTTTCGGACATATGGGACTCACCTGATTCCATGACCAGGGCCACATGTGACTCGTTCGACCCACAAGTTCTTGGTTCCAGGTCCAATAGAGATACAGTCGTCACCAGTTTTGATGGAAGCGTTACGGATCTCAACATCGGTAGATAGCTGAACATGAATGCCATCTGTGTTTGGGCTATTTCCATCCGCCACGATCTGAATATCATCGAGCTTAACGTTGCGGCATCGGTTGATAACAATATGGAACATTTGGCTGTTCAATGAAAATAATCCCTTCACCTTGATTCTACTCGACTCCACAAAACTCATTGTCTGCATCATTTACACACACACAAAAAAAAAGAGTCAGAGATCTAGGGTTTTTTTCAAAAGATATTGTTAAGTTCTTGCATCACTAATGAAATGATATCTAATATAAAATATAAAGGATAATGGGCGTACTGTAGCACCAGTTGGGCAGTTGTTGCTGGAGGAGGCCTTGCAAGCCCACAAAAAGGTTCCCTTGGCGTCGAGAGAACCACCGATAACAGAAATTCCACTGACTCTTTCAAAGCTGAGCCAGTTTGCTTCTTTCCCAAGAAACATATAATCCTCCGAACCAACAAGAGTACCATCGATCCTCAAAACAATATTAAGACTCTTGCAACCTACACCACTGAAACGAACCGGGCTAACCAGATATCGGCCTCTCGGTACGTATATAACGGCGGCATCTGTCGAACCACACGCTGTATTCCATGCCTTGACAAAAGCTGGAGCTGATTCAACAATACCGTTAGGTTTTGCTCCGAAGCTTAACACATTGAAGTGTTTTGTTGCATGAGATGGTCTTGATAAAGATAAGAAGATTGTTATTGCGATAAGAATGTAAGCGTGTAGATTTGTACTTTGGACTCTCTCCATTTTGCTTTTGCTTAATGATGTGGAGAAAAGAAAACGAGTTTCGTGATTTTTTTTGCAGGTTAATTGAAGTAGGAAAAGGGAAGAAATAGTTGATGGTAATTGACTAGGTATTATAAGATGTATATATACAGATTTTAAAATTTTGGATTAGAGTATATTGTAAATTATCTTTGGATAAGGGGCTAAAGTTGTTGCGTTTGAAGTTAATATTAAATAGGGTGACATAGTCACAGCGCGTCTGCATGGATTACTTAAGTTTTAAACTAGTAATCTAGAGTGTCTTTGTTACTCTTTGTTTTTTTTTAACCTCTAGAATCTCTTTGTTAATCTTTATTATGTACACGTAGTTTTTAATTATATTATAGTAAGAAAATTTTATATAAAAAATATTAATGATAAAAAATCATAAAAAATAATTAAATAAAATATGGCATACGCTCCAAGACATATATTAATGTTGGCGTTATATAGACACCATGTTCAAACCAACATAATGCATATAATTTACAAACTACAAATGTCATAAGCAGCACACCAATATACACCTCTCGATCAAAATTTAGAGTAAGGATTATTAATGATATGTAAAATCTAGAAATTTAAATATCATATTATTTACGTTGATTTCCAAAAAATACTATTTTACAACAGAAATAATTAGCATTCGTATAAGTATATGGAAATGGAAATTACGTGACTCAATATTTATATACGTAGTAGTATTGTCTAACAATAAGCAGTTTAAAGCTAAATTAATATGTAAAAAAAAAAAAAGCTAAAAATAATATTCTTAGAAAACAAAGAATAACAAAATAATATTAACCACCTGGTGATAGTATAGTAATTTTTACTTGAGGAAGAGTTGTCGAGTAGATCCAGACCATGGATCAATTCTCTTAACTGGTGCCACACTTTAGACTCATTAAAAAATCTAGTGAATGGGTTAATCGACGGCTATATGATCACCTTTAGAAGATTAATTGGATGGTAAAAATTCGGATTATCCCTAGTTAACAAAAAAATAATAATAATAATATTCACGTATTGGACGTATTGCCATCAAAACAATTTAAACGACTTAAGCAGGCGCAGCTTTCTTTTTTTTGAATCAAACTACATTTTGTTTAGAATTACATTGAATCCTTTTAAACCTTCAGTTGAAAGATATCGATCGCCTTTTGTCGCCTTTAGGTTAGGCTAGATTAAATCCACATATGCTTTATTAAGTACATTCATAGGTACAGTGAATCTACGATATAACAATTAAAAAAACTAATAATTTAACATACAACGGATTAGCGTAAGTATTTAATAAGATTACATTAAAGAAACTTACTGGAATTCTTCAATTGTGATACATATTTGATTTTTTTTTTTAATTGCTTTTGGGCATAGTAGAAATTTTAAGAGACCCAAAACCTGGGTTTTGACTATAGGTTCAAACTGGGTTTTATTAAAAATATAAAGAAATGTTTTTTAAATAGAATTTTAATATTCAGTTCAGTAAGTAATAATATTTTTAGGAAAATTAATGTAGTTCATCGTATTTTGGGGTGTATTCCACCTTATATTTTAATATATATATATGATTTTGATGTATTTGAGTGAATTTAGAAAAATTATTATGATTTATTATAAAATTCTCTAAAATCTCATCTAAAACCATGAGATTTAAAATTATGTATTTTTAACTTAGAAAATTATAGTGGCGACGGCGATGGTGAAATTAGAGTTTTAGCCCAACAATGAAAAGGGGCGATTCAGGGGCTTATTTCCGGTGGCTACATGCGGTTACTCCGATCTATTCCGGGTGGATGATTTCAACAAGTGGTCCGTGGGTGAGTAAGGGCCCTCGGTTAAATCGGATCTGGGTTTGCGGATGCGTAATTGGGTTTCTAGTATTGAGGATTATAAAATTTGGCGGATCGGAGATTGCTTATCGGTTTTGGAAGGTAAGATCTCTAAATTAAGGACGCGATTGAGGGATCGATTAATATTTGCAAAGATTTTTTTTCAAATCTCGTTTAAGGTTATCTCGGAGATTTACATATATTTTTTTTGGAAAATATTTGGAGCTATTCGAGGTGAGATTTGTGCAGAAGCGGAGCATTGGGGAAGATATCTTCAGACTTTCCTTACCGGTAGAATCTTGGGAATTAAGGTGGTCGCGGTTGCAGAATATTGATTCAGTAATGGTAGAAGATTTGTTAGCGGATCTTGATGGGGGAGATTTACTTGCTTGTTGTAAAGAGCGGGTGTATAAAGGGGTGGTTTTTGGGTTGCTTAGGCGTGGTTTTGGTCCGAAATAATCATCATGTCGCAGAGCAGGTTTTTGAGTATGGTTACGGACGAGAAGAAATTCGATGGAAAGAAGCCGATGAGAAATATCAAAATCCCAGATTTTGATATTTCGGCGCTGATTGCAGGATACTCGAAGACGGTGATAAGAAGATGTTTCAATCTCCGGATGCAAGACATGAAATCATTGTTGTTCATGTTCCCACGTATTTGGCAACTTGAAGGGAAGGTCGTAGGAGCGGACTTGGGACTTGGTAAGTTTCAATTTGATTTCGAAAATGAAGAGGACATTGTTGAGGTCCTTAAGATGGAGCCTTTCCACTCTGATCATTGGATGGTATCGATGGTTAGATGGAGGCCAACAGTGGATCCTTCATACCCATCTTAGTTGACTTTTTGGATTCGTGTTTTGGGAGTCCCACTTCAGTTTTGGGCGGACCCAACATTTAGAGGGATTGGGAGAGATCTTGGTGTTGTGGAAGCGGTGGATATCAATGGAGGAAGAGTACAAGTAACAGTGGATGGAGTCAAGCTGCTTTGCTTTGAAACAGAGGTTGAGTTTGGTAATTGGGAAGAAACAATAATTAAGCTCATGTATGAAAGACTGTTTGGTTTCTTCAAGGTTTGTTTTAGCTTATGCCATGATTCAGAGCATTGCTCGCTGATGGAAGTGGCTCCACCTGGTGGCAGCTCGGAAATGGCTGTGGAGGACGGGGAGGTGAGACAGAATCAGAGTTACAGAGGAGCGGTTAAAAATGAATGGAGAAGGGGGAATGTACAGGACGAGAAGCTTAAAGGAATAAGCAAAGGAAAAGCGAACGGGGATCAGTATGATACGCGTGAATTTCCAACAACTCACACAATGCACATCAATTAAAACTTGTGTGCAAACAATACCATAATACTAATGGTATGTCGTTGGTAGCACTTAAGGTATCGAATCCACAGAGAGCAATGAACCAACACACTAAGAATGCACAAGTTCACTTAATCTAAGCAAAATAAAAGGGGTTTTGGTTGCCTAATAACAACAGAAAAGACTAACAACAATAGAACCTAAACAAAGCGGGTATGGATCATTGGTAAGGTAATTCGACAAGGGTGAATGATAACTTGATAAACGATAATTCAAACGAACAATCTAAACTTAATTCCATGACATTAGTCGCTTAGATAGACTAGTCCACTGTCGTGATACTAGCCCCTTTACAAACCGTTCGATTAAGCTAATCTTTCAATTGCAACCTAACGATTTATAAGCAAGAACACAAACTCATTTTAGCCATCAATTCCTTCTTAGAACTCAACTTTCGTTGGTTAAGAATTAGAACCTATGCATAGACGGTTCGGATTATTTCATCACACCTTTCGGGTATGAAATAATCTAAGATCTAGAAAACTCTCTTTTGAAGCTCATTTCTAGTATTAAGATCATTCTATGCATAATCATAAGCAAGATTAATCAACCATCAAACATCATTTACAAGCCTCAACACCCTAGATCTACCAAACCAACAATCCAAAAGTCAACTACTCACACATGATAGAATTGCAAAAGTAAACCGTGCAAATGATAGATAAGCAAGACATAATCAAGATTATATAAAAAGATTTAACAAAAAGTAAATAACATGAGTTTAGATGATGAAATTATAAACATAAAAACAAAGAAGAACTCTCAATAACAAGAGAGAAAGTTTAAGAGGCTAGAAAATATCGTAATTGTCCACAATATGCACTAAAAGGGTATTTATAGTGGTAGGGTTCGCACTGAGAAAAACAGAGGAAAACAGAGAAAAACAAGCATCTGGAGGCTCCGATCGGTTGTACAACCGATCGTCACTTTGCCGAGCGGTTGATCTGATCGGTTGCAGACCGATCGGATCATAACTTTTGACTCATAGCTCAGACTGGCCTGATTTTACCACCATTGGAAAGATACTTCAATTTCCTACAATGTTGATGAAGAGATCGAAGGCTAATTCCCACGGAAAGACCTTCATATGAGTCGAGCTTTAAAACATGATTTGCCGCTCGGTTGTCTCGATCGGTTGCCGACTAATTGTCAATAATTTTGTCATAACATTTGACTCGTTGCTCGGATTGCCCTGATTTTACGACCATTGGAAAGATACTTCAATGCTCTATAACTTTCATGCAGGGATCCAAAACTAAATCACAAGCAAAAATCTTCATATGACGTGATCTTTAAGGAACTTTAGATGGGTTCTACATCATCATTTCTTCAGTTGGTTTGATCGCATGCCCATCTCTTCCTCTTTTGCTTCATTTTTCTTCCATTTGCACTCTCCTTCTTTTCTCTTGATCTCTATATCTTGAATCATCTCTTTTGATGTCTTTTTTGCTCCATAAGGCTCAAAAACTTCATGTTATTCCGTATACCTAAACAAACTGAAATGCAATGCAAATATGTAACTAAAGATCTAAAAAGGAATGTAATATGCATGAAAACGAAGAGAAATAAAGTGCTAAAAATGCTAAAAACACGTGATATCAATTCCCCCAAACTTATTATTTGCTTGTCCTCAAGCAAACTTCAAAGGATAGCAAGAGAAAAATGTTTGATAGTGGGGATTAATAACCAAGAAATATCAATAGAAGGATTCAACTCAAAGTCCTCATTGACAGTTAAAAGGTGCAAGAACAAAACATCTCAATGCAATATTTAACAGAATCCCAAAACTTAGGAAAATACTCACAATCAAATCAAAACATCTCTTTAACATTCATTTATGATTAAGTGCGGTCTCACAAAGGACAAGTAAATCGTTCTTAATTTGTTTTAGGCAAAAGCTTTTGAGGTGTTTTCAAAGGAGTTTTTCTTGGTGTGTTTCTCTCAAAATTTAGGAATGCTAAGCATATGCAAAATTTATCTAAGAAAGAGAACAATTGATACATACAAAGTGTTGCATGTCGTCATTCTACCCCAACTTACAAAATATTTTCTAAATTATACTCTTTTGCATAATGCTTTCCTTTCTTTCATCAACGTCAGGCCAATAAACTCTTTGATCTTATATTTTACAAACCTCATGATCAATATTTTCATAGTCTCCTAGGAATAATTTTTTCTTTTAACACAAAGCTCTTTAATTTGTTTTCTTTCTTCTCACTTTGAGACTTAGAACTTCTTTATCTTAATTCCTAGAGATTCTTTTGCATTCTTCTGATCAAACCTTTTTTTTTCTTTTTTCTTTCTCTTTTTTCCAAACCCCAAACCCCAAATATTCATCTATCCATCTAATCATTTCTTTTTCAACCTAATCGCTAGTCTTACCATTGCTAGCTTAAACGAGAGTTAACCTTTGTCGTTCCCAATACTCTCAAGATTTTGCAAATTATAGCATTATCAAGAAAAGACCTCACTCACGAATAATGATTAGTTTGAAAGAAAATGGTTAGGGTTAAGGTTATGGAAAAACATGCCTCTAAACAACTATGGAAACGTATTTAAAAGCCCTAAGTGAGAGATTGAAATTCATTTTAAGACCGAATTCATAGAGATGCTTCAAATGTCAAGCGAGTTTTACAAAAGTAGGAATTTTTTAATTATAACCGAGATGTTCAAGCAACAATTAACTATCACCGAGGGCTTAAAAATTCAATCCTAAATTTGAATTTCAACAAGGCAATATTATCCCCATACACATGAAAATGCAAACTACATGCATCTAGATTCAATCCTAAAATAAATATGCAAAAACTTATATGAATATTTTTGGTTTTTCACATTGAGTCTATATGCATCTAGACTTAATGCTCAAATTTTTTTTTTATTATTATATATATTTTTTTTTTTCGTAAACAAATATAATCACAATGCAATGACTCAAGAGAAATAAAACAAAAGAAAACATAATGTTAGATGGTTAGTCTCTCCCCCAAACTTATTTCACACCGTCTCGGTGTGAGAATAAATTAAAAAAAAAGACTAACAAAAAACAAAAAATACGAACAAATCTAAATTGTATGTTCAATGGAGAGTGTTGGTACCTTGGAGCTTCTAAGGAGTGGTGGAGCTAGAAGAATCTCAAGAGATTAGAGTGAGATGGAGTCCAACCCTGTTCCCTCTACAAAATCACAAAAACAAAAACACACAAAACACACCAAAAAGAACACACATCAATAAGTACAAGGATACCATGGGATTCCCTACCAAGCGCGCTTGTTTGACATCACTAAACTTGATGTTCTTCTACGTACCCCTCATTGGCAAAAATGGATCACCGGGATCATATTCATCGTTGAACCATCCCCTAAATGTATTCATCCTAATTTCCTCAAAGAGTATCTTTTTCGGTTCAAAAATGCTCATTTCATTTGTTGAGAGTATATCAAGATCATGATTTTCAACTATGTACTCAACATCCAAAACACCATCACAAGGATCATCTAATGGTTTTCCAACTACACCTACTATATCATGATTGATTATAAGCGGGTAAGTATAGTTTGTTCCAAGAAATTCATACCTTACCTCTTTTGGGAGAGGTTGGAGATCATATTTTGGAGCTTTTAGTTCACTCAAATTTTTATCAATGCTAGTCTTACCATTGCTAGCATCCTCATTGTTAGTCATCTCTTCAACCTCAAGAACACTTGCAAGCACACCAATTTCTTCTTGGCTAACCATTAAAGAGTTTTGGTGTAAGTCTTCTAAGATGATCTCTTCCAAAAGTTCATCCGCCAACGTAGGCTCTTCGGTTTTTTGTTGGAAATCATTCATGATTTGTGCATTCTCCTCAAAAACTTCTTCAATATTATTGAGAAGCACCTCTATTGTCTTCTCTTCACTAGGAGGAATGCATTCTTCTTCTTCTTCTTCTTCTTCCTCGATCCATTGTGTAAGATTGGTGTCGATGGATTTGACATTTGTTGGCTCAACAACCCATGGACATGGAGTCCATTTATGCTCCTCGCTTATCATTCGAAGAGTCTCCATAGACTTCTCTTGCTCTTCCAAAAGCAATTTCATCAAGTTGAAAAGTTTTTCTTTATCGGAGATTGGGGAAGGATTGACAGTTTCATAGTCATACTCCATATTGCAAGGTTGATATCTATAATCATATTCACATTGGTTGTCTTGAGCATAGTTTTGATCATGTTGATACTCTCTTGATGTGGATGTTTCATAAGGTCCTTGATAACTTGAGTACTCGTACTCCACGTTACAAGTTTGATATTCCTCTCCATATCTACATTGGTTCTCTTGAGCATAGTACACATCCGGTTGATACTCATATCCATGTTGAGTATATTGAGGATAGTGTACATCTGGTTGATACTCTCTTGAGGATGATTCTTGATAAGCTATTTGATAACTTGCTTGCTTCCAAGCTATCTCTCTTTGTTGTGCCTCCAAAACACGATCCAACTTAGAATGCATGGAGGCCAACATCTCTTCCACCATTGTCATTGTACCTTGCAAAAAGAACAATCACTTGGAAGAAGATTAGTAACCAAAAGAAATAAAACAGAAAACAAAAGAAAGCTTAGTCTCAAGCAAAAATGAAATCCTAATGGCTAATTGCACTTGCTCCACGGCAACGGCGCCAAATTGATACGCGTGAATTTCCAACAACTCACACAATGCACATCAATTAAACCTTGTGTGCAAACAATACCACACTACTAATGGTATGTCGTTGGTAGCACTTAAGGTATCGAATCCACAGAGAGCAATGAACCAACACACTAGGAATGCACAAGTTCGCTTAATCTAAGCAAAATAAAAGCGGTTTTGGTTTCCTAAAATATGACTAACAATATTAATCAAACCAAATAATGCAAAACAAAGCAAAAGAAATAATAATGTAAAAGACTAATAACAACAGAAAAGACTAACAACAATAAAACCTAAACAAAGCGGGTATGGATCATTGGTAAGGTAATTCGACAAGGGTTAATGATAACTTGATAAACGATAATTCAAACGAACAATCTAAACTTAATTCCATGACATTAGTCGCTTAGATAGACTAGTCCACTGTCGTGATACTAGCCCTTTTACAAACCGTTCGATTAAGCTAATCTTTCAATTGCAACCTAACGATTTATAAGCAAAGAACACAAAGTCATTTTAGCTATCAATTCCTTCTTAGAACTTAACTTTTGTTGGTTAAGAATTAGAACCTATGCATAGGCGGTTCGGATTATTTCATCACACCTTTCGGGTGTGAAATAATCTAAGATCTAGAAAACTCTCTTTTGAAGCTCATTTCTAGTATTAAGATCATTCTATGCATAATCATAAGCAAGATTACTCAACCATCAAACATCATTTACAAGCCTCAACATCCTAGATCTACCAAACCAATAATTCAAAAGTCAACTACTCACATATGATAGAATTGCAAAAGTAAACCGTACAAATGATAGATAAGCAGGACATAATCAAGATTCTATAAAAAGATTTAACAAAAAGTAAATAACATGAGTTTAGATGATGAAATTATAAACATAAAAACAAAGAAGAACTCTCAATAACAAGAGAAAAAGTTTAAGAGGCTAGAAAATATCGTAATTGCCCACAATATGCACTAAAAGGGTATTTATAATGGTAGGGTTCGCACTGAGAAAAACAGAGGAAAACAGAGAAAAACAAGCATCTGGAGGCTCCGATCGGTTGTCACGATCGGTTGTAAACCGATCGTCACTTTGCTGAGCGGTTGATCTTATCGGTTGTAGACCGATCGGATCATAACTTTTGACTCATAGCTCGGATTAGCCTGATGTTGCCATCATTTTAAAGATACTTCAATTTTCTACAATGTTGATGAAGAGCTCGAAGGCTAATTCGCACAGAAAGACCTTCATATGAGTCGATCTTTAAAACATGATTTGCCGCTCGGTTGCCGACCAATCGTCAGTAAATTTTTCATAACCTTTGACTCGTAGCTCGGATTACCCTGATTTTATAACCATTGGAAAGATACTTCAATGTTCTATAACTTTCATGAAGGGATCCAAAGCTAAATCACAAGCAAAAGTCTTCATATGACGTAATCTTTCAGGAACTTTAGATGGGTTCTAGATCATCATTTCTTCAGTTGGTTTGATCGCATGTCCATCTCTTCCTCTTTTGCTTCACTTCTCTTCCATTTGCACTCTCTTTCTTTGCTCTTGATCTCCATATCTTGAATCATCTCTTTTGATGTCTTTTTTGCTCCATAAGGCTCCAAAACTTCATGTTCTTCCGTATACCTAAAGAAACTGAAATGCAATGCAAATATGTAAGTAAAGACCTAAAAATGAATGTAATATGCATAAAAACAAAGAGAAATAAAGTGCCAAAAATGCTAAAAACACGTGATATCACAGTACTAAGGGGATGGAAGTAGATCTATTACAGGAAATCAATATGGGGTGTCTAGGCCTCTTTCCGAAACAGATTCAGGAGAGTCTTCCTCTTGTCAAAGAAGGTATCATAGTTATGTTCAGCTTAACGAACACCGAGGGGTACAAAGGGATGCTATTAAGCCACCGCGACAGGCCTTGGAACTATCTCAGGGTGCGATCAAGGTTTCAACCGGGGAGACAGTTACTGGGGCCAATCCTCCGAGACAAGTCCGGAAAGCTTTGTTTAAGGAAGCCGGTACAGAAGTGGTGCGAGAATTGGTTTCAAAGGAGGCGTTAACGTCCGGAGTGAAAGGTCATTTAAAGATGGATGAGTTCCCAAGCAAGGCTGGAGTAGAAGGTTTGGAGGCTATAAGGGTGGAGGATGACTTGGCTTAGGTAAATCAGAGAGTTGGTGATGGGGTTGTGCTTTCTACAGCTCAACAGTTGGTAAGTGGTGTAAAATCTGGTCTAGATACTGTTTTATATCCACGTGATAGGTTGTCTGAGGGATCGATAGAGGTAGATGATCTTTTGGATGATGCAGTTTCTATCCCTGCTCTGGTTGGTTTTACTGTTGATGAGAATGAGGAGGGAAAGGGTGATGATAGGGTACAGATGGGTTCAGATAGGGAGACAGAGGAGAGAGAGGAAAAAATGAAAGGGAGGATAAAGGCCTCAATTTGTGGAAAGATGGGGCTGAAACAAAAATGGAGGGGTCGGTTTCTATGGCTATTGTTTGGGTGACAGGGAAGATTGCCCACCCGATGCAAAGTATTAAGGAAAATGGTAAGGCTGCTGATTTGGAAAAAGGGAAAAATCAAAAAGGAGTTTTAAGTCTCAAAGGGGTCAGCTCAAAGAAGAGGAATGTGCATAGGCTTACAACACCCAAGAAACGTCCAACACCTAAGAATGAGGATCTGGGGGATGAAGGAAACAATCCGAAGGACCGGGACACAGAGAAATGAATGCAGGTTGGAGCTAAACCACTGAAACCACCGGTTGATAAATGAGAATTCTAAGTTGGAATTGTCAAGGTCTCGGGAATGAGGTAATAATTGTGTATCTTCAAAATTTATGGAAGCAGCATAGGTTGGATTTTTTGTTCCTATCGGAAACAAAACAATCTTCTTCTTTTTTGGAAAAATTTTAGGTCATTTCGGTTATAGTTATTTAAAAACGGTTGATCCAATTGGTTGTAGTGGCGGCTTAACCCTATTTTATAATAATGAATTTAACGTTTCTATTTTATTTGAATCGAAAGATTGATTGATATTGTAACAAGGGTAAAAAGAAAAACAGTTCACTTGACATTTGTGTATGGTGATCAGGTATCCAAAAACCGAGATCAAGTATGGAAACGGTTAACGAGGATTAGTTTGAATCGGGATACGCCTTTTTTTTTAGTTGGAGATTTTAATGAATTAAAAGGAAATTATGAAAAAGAGGTAGTAAATTAAGACATGCATCCTCATTCGTTCCTTTTAATTTAATGATACGGGATTGTGGTCTTCTTGAGTTTCCATATCTTGGTGATTGTTTATCTTGGAGATGTTGGCGGGAAACAAAACCAATTCGGTGTCAGTTGATAGTGCATTAGCTAATGAAGATTGGCATGAAATGTTCAGTAATTTTTTTATTGATATTTACCAATGATTGCGTCGGATCATAAACCGATTATAGCAACGATAGAGGATAAAAAATCTCATAGAAAAAGAAATTTCTGATTTGATAAACGATGGATTGGAAAAGTAGGATTATTAGAGGCAATCTCAAAAGGGTGGAATTCGGAAAATGAACCAAGTGTAGGAAATTTTGTGGATAAAATGGTACACTGTAGACGTGCGATATCTCAGTGGCGGAAAGAGCAAAAACCTTACGGTCGAACAACAATTGAAGATTTAAAGAAGGATCTAGCTTTGGCGCAGAGTGATGATACGAGGCCCCCTGCAGAGATTGCGAGTCTGACTCTCAGATTGAGGACAGCTTATCGGAATGAGGAATTATATTGGCATCAAAAGAGTCAAAATTTTATGAGAGTCTTCCGAATTATATGGATGACGGTGGGGGATCATAATTCTAAATTTTTTCATGCTCAAACGAAACAGAGACTGACAAAGAACCGAATAATAGGATTACATATAGCGGATGAACATGATATTCAACATATAGCGGTCTCCTACTTTCATAATTTATTTACAAGTTCTAATCCCCAAAAATTTGCGGACATAATGATGGAGGTCAGAACTTCGATAACGAACAAAGTTAATGACTTCTTAGTGGGACCAGCTTCATAAAAAGAGGTAAAAGCTGTCCTATTCATGATGCATCCAGAGAAGGCTCTAGGTCCTGATGTAATGACAGCTTTATTTTACCAACAGGTGTGGAATACCATTAAATCAGATCTGGTATATTTGGTTAACTCATTCTTACCCGATGATGTTTTTGACGAACGGTTTAATACGACAAATATATGTCTTATACCAAAAACAGAGAGACCAACACGGATGACAGATTTGATACCGATTAGTCTTTGCAATATGGGATATAAAGTTATATCCAAGCTTCTCTGCCAAAGATTAAAAACAGTATTACCAGGACTTATATCAAAGACACAATCGGCTTTTGTGGAAGGAAGACTGATTTCAGACAATATCCTAATAGCGCAAGAAATGTTCCATGGTCTTTGGACTAACCCGTCCAGTAGATTACTTTCTACCGTTTTCCTATGAAATATTTATGGCTATAGAAACTAATATTGAACAATTACATAGGAAGATGGGCTTTTGCGAGAAGTGGATTTTCTGGGTAATGTGGTGTGTTACCTCTGTTCAATATAAAGTCCTTCTTAATGGACAACCGAGAGGATCGATTGTCCCGAAAAGGAGGTTACGTCAGGGCGATCTACTTTCGCCATACCTGTTTATTTTGTGTACCGAAGTTTTGATCGCAAACGTGAAAAAAGCAGAACAAGACAAATTAATTACTGGAATAAAGGTGACTAAGACATGCCTCTCAATCACTCATTTATTATTTGCGGATGATAGTTTTTTTTTCTGCAAGACAAATAAAGAACATTGTGGAGTAATTTTGGGAATATTAAAAAAGTATGAAGCGACCTCGGGGCAACAAATTAAATTTCTGAAATCTTCAATTCAATTTGGTCATAAAATAGAGGAATCGAAGAGAGATGAGATAAAAGGAGTCTTGGGTATAACGAATATCAGGGGAATGGGTTCGTATTTGGGGCTACCGGAAAGTTTAGGAGGTTGTAAGACGAAGATTTTTTCCTTTGTCAAAGAATGGTTGCAAAATAAAATTAACGGATGGTCGGCCAAATTTTTATCTAAGGGGGGAAAAGAAATTATGATTAAATCTGTGGCGGCGGCATTACCAACTTATGTAATGTCTTGCTTCCGACTCCCAAAAATGGTTACATCAAAACTCACAAGCGCTGTAGTAAAATATTGGTGGAGTAATAACGGTCAATCGAAAGGTTTGCATTGGATGGCGTGGAACAAATTATGTTACAGTAAGTACGAAGGTGGATTAGGATTTCAAATGTGAATCACTTTAATACCACCTTACTAGCAAAATAATTTTGACGGTTGATATATGTCCCAGACTCACTTTTTTCTAAGGTGTTTAAAGGACGGTATTTCTGGAAATCAACACCTTTGGACTCAATTAGATCTTACTCTCCTTCTTACGGTTGGAGAAATAAAAGACTAATTAAAAGAGTTGGTTTTGGAGAGTCCATCTCAGTATAGAATGATCCATGGATTCCGGCTCAATTTCCGAGGTCAGCACTAAGCAATGGCTCAGCTTTTGATCCATTGCTCCGAGTTAAAAATCTTCATGACAGTCAGACAAATACATGGAATATGGACTATCTTAATGCTTCTTTTGAAGCGACAGATGTAGCCTTAATTTATGCTTTGCCGTTAGAGGCGCTAACAAAACCAGATACACTAGGCTGGCATTTTACAAAAACAAAAAAAATATACGGTTAAATCTGACTATCATACGTTACGGGTAAAAAATCCAGAAGATCAAAAGTATAGAGTATTAGTTCCAGTTATTCGGAGTTTACAGGCACATGCTTGGAATGTAAAATATACGATAAAAATAAAATATTTTATGTGGCAACTAATCTATGGATGTGTGGCGGTTTCCGCAAATCTAAAAAAAGGGTCTCGATACGGAATCATGATGCGTTAGATGTGGAGCAGCGCAATGAATCATACAATTTTTGAGTGCCTACCAGCATTGCAGACTTGGGCATTATCAACGATTCTAACCTCGCCTACGTTATTTCCATCAAAATCCCTATATGTAAATATGGACTACCTGTTCTGGAGAGCACCGGCAGATTCAAAATTGTGATATGTTTCCATTGATAATTTGGTATATCTGGCAATATAGAAATAAGAAAAATTATGAAAATATGGATACGAACCCAATGGAGGTCTTACACTTGGCAAACACTGAGGAAAAAGCATGGACCTTGGCGCAAGCAGAGGCAAATAATGAATTTCTGAATGCGTTGAGAAGGGCAAATTCTGTTCAAGAACGAGGTGAGCGGATCGAGTTAAGACACTCTGAGGTTCGGTGTTATATTGATGGATCTTTAAAGGAAAATGATAGGTTTTCCGGACTGTGATGGGTTTACTTATTACCTAATGACGATACTCCAAGTACGGGTGCTGCAAATCTCCGAAGAAGCTTAACCTCCTTACATGCCGAGGTAGAAGCCCTAGTTTGGGCAAGGAGATACATGATAGGACAAGACAAACGAGAAGTAGTGTTCCCGATAGATTGTTCAGATCTGGTAAAGATGGTAACTTCCCCTGATGAATGGCCGGCGTTTTGTACTTACTTGGAGGTGATTCAGAGTGATAAGGAGAAGTTCTTTTCTTTTTCGTTATCTTTGATTCCTCGTAGTGACAATGTTACTGCGGATAATTTGGCACGAAATGTTCTTTCTGAACCGCATCTTTCGACATTTGTAAACAATCTCCCTCGGCATTGGTTTCTATAGATTAATTAAAGTTGTTGACAAAAGAAAATGAAAGAAATCTACAAAAATCCACTAAAATCTAAAGTCATTAAAAATATAATCCTTAAAATATTTTCAATAATATATGATTTTAAAGTATATTTCAAATCACTAGTTCAATAACATTGAATTTCATTATACTTTTTAAAATCCATAATCAGAGCAGCCCAAAAGTTTTTGATGTCTAAACACCAAAAGAATTTGCTTGCACAATTACAAATTAAAATATAAAAATTTAAAAGGTTTTGCCAAGTATAGTTTGAACTCATCACGTGATAGTATTAAATGAGACAATAACCACTAGACTATAAAACGTTTACACAAATTTGAAGGTCTTAAAAACTAAAATATATTATGCTACCTAAAATATTTTGGGCTTTAGGTCTGTATTGGACCTATCTTTGCTAAAGTAAATTTAATAGACTTTATAAATTAAATAAAAATAAGATAAAATCAAAATTTAAGAGCTCGTAATCAACACATAACACACCTGATAAAATGAGGTTGAATAGAGTATATATATAATCTATTTTTATGTATATTTTCCTGTATATACTAGAAAGTTTTTCGTGTATAGTTACACAAAAATTCATAGGTATATAAATCATTCATAGCAAAAAAAATGTTACAGAATTGTTACAAACAAAAAAATTGTAACCATAACTATAGATTACAAATTTGTTAGTACTTTTGAAAATATCAATATTTTTGCTATAAAACATCGACAATATTTTATCATATATTTGTTACAGATTTGCTACGACTAATGTTGTGTCAACTATTGCTACAACATTATTACACATATTTGCAACAATACATGTCCATTACTATTTGTCACTATATAGCTACATTTATTAAAAAAATTAGTTACAATATGTATTAACTTATCTTCCGTCACTAATGTGTATCATTAATTTGTTGTTATAATTTTCTGTCGTCGCAAATGACGTAGCTATATAACAAAAGGGGACAAAACAAAAAAAACACAAACCCCTTTCCGTGTCTTAAGCGAACTGTCACATCCGTACGTGCATCGTATAAAGACGAAAATACCCTCCAACTACACTCAGCACTCTCTAATTACTCTCTCTAGTTTCTTTCTCGGGCAGTGAAAGAATTGAAGGAAGAAAGGAAGGTTTTTTGAGAAGATGACTTCGTCGTCGTGGGAGATGCAACTAGTGGAAACGGCTAAAGAGGAACTCGAGATTCTTCAGTCTCAATATCCCAACCGCTTCGCCTACCTCAAATCAGATCTTCAATCTTTAATTTCTCACCTCCGTGAAGATCACGCGCCGCCGCGTATATCAGCCTCCTCCTCCTCCGTCGTTCTTACTCAAGGTACTCTCATTTTATGTGTCTTTTCGTTTGTCTTGTGTTCTTATGGACTGATGATGAAATTCCCGGATGAAATTTTATTTGCTTTATTACTCAATTTTTTTTACATATTACGATTGGTTCTTTTTAACGTATTAAAGAAAAAAAAACATTGTTTTTCTTCGACAGATTATTACATTTTACATTTGTAATAATACCTGTTCTAAAAATTTTCGCCTACTAATTACTCTCAGTCTAGCCGTTAGATCCACCCTATCGTTATGATTAATCATGACTGATTTTTTAAAAAAAATCAGTCATCCGATTACTTTTCGCCTAATCCGATTACTTTTCACCTAATCTTGCATACTCCGACTATTTTTAGACTGTAAGTATAAAACAATTTTGTTGTTATTCAGACATTTAGATTGAGAGATTGTGATATTGTATAATAACGTATCTTTAAAATTTTAATGAAAATCATAAAATTTTGTTTAAAAATACGTTTTTCTGTGTATACTACAATTTTTGAAACAATATTAGATAAAAATTTAATTATAATGGATTAAAGTTTTTAAAACATTAAAATAGTCCTAAAACTAGTTTCCGATTAATCTTCAATTTTAATCCGATTTTCTGAGTAATTGCTAGGCTCAGACCGAGCGTCCGACTAGCGCCTAGCGATTTTTCGAACAATGATAATAATTGTTTGAGTTTCCAATTGCCCAAATTCAATTGATTTTAACAACACGATTTAAAGAAATCTCGACTCAATTTTTTTTTTAACATATTACATATTTATGTCTGGTATACACATAGCATACAATTTTAAAATATTTAAACTGCCATTAAATTGTTGTTGATGCATTGGACAGAGTCATCAAATTGTAAGAATAAACAAAAACATAAGAAGAGAAAGTGTGTCATGGACAATTTTGGAGATCAAGCATCGTCGTCAACAATGGGAAAGATCCACAAGAACAATAACAAGATGGGTCAGAGAGTCGTCACGAAGAGAAAAAATAGAGTTGAAATGGTTCTTGAAAGGGCTCAACTTTGTCTCCAGAAGATAAGAGACGTGAAAGCCTCTTTGTGTTGACCTTTTTTTACAACTTTTTCTTCTCTTTTTTTTTTGCTGAAATGTATAAGGAAAAATAGTTACCGTCCGATAAAAGTATTGCAAGTGATGAAAAGTAAAATGCTTCTCGAAAATAGGTATAGACCAGTTGAATTTGTAAGAGCTACAATCCTTCATCATGGACTAGCCTGCCAAAATTCAAAATAGTCTTAACCCACTGTAATACATATTAAATTATGCGGTTAAGTCTGATTTGACATTTTGATAACTGCATCACATAGGAAAAACTTATACATATGGTATATTTATCGAGCTTTGTTTTTAAAATTTTCATAAGAGAGCTACGGAGGAATATAATTTATAAAAACTTTAAAGTTGAAATGATTGTATACTCTAACTATTTGTTGTTTATAATTTATGGTGTTTTCTGTTTTGTTAGATAATACATTAATGAAGTAACACTTCTCTTTTATAGTTTATCTCAATAGCTATGATCATTGCTCTTTTCTTCTTTAGATTTGGCGCAGTTATCGAGACAAACCATAAATGTATATCGATAACTGCTCTTTTTATTCTTTAGGTTTGGTTCAACTCTACTTCTACTATATTACAAAGTGTATTGAAATATGGAGAAAAAAGAGATAAGAAACATAATCTGTACATTTTCGTTGAAAAAAATATGAATTTTTCATCTGATGAATTTAATATCTATTTTTATGTTGATTTTTAACTAAATCGTCTAAGTCTTGTTGATTTCGTCAATTGAAACACATCGTTAATTGGTTAAACAGAGCAATTAGATTGGATTAAGTGTCTGTTTATTAGATCTATTAATGAGCAAAATGACGTCATTTTAACAAAAAAAAATCCCAAATCGATTCTCAATTCTCATTTTTTAAAAATCCTAAAACTTCAAAAATCAAAATCTTCCCGACTTATTTTCAATTCCTCTTGATTTTTTTTTCCGATTCCTCTTATAACACTTTTTAACATTGGTGCGGAGGATATTGGCGGCGGTGACATATGCACTAAGACATGACTAAATCAAAAGTTTAATGTTCAAAGGTATGAGAATATTTGTTGGATTCTCCATCATTAGACATTATTGCATTTGGTTGAGTTTTTTTCACTTCAATCATTGAAGTTCTTAGTATATTTAGAATGAAAATGTTTACTCAAAAACATACGTCAAATATATGAGTTTCTCAAGTATTTTCACACATTTGATTGTGTATTTTATGTGCAATTTAATGTTACTTATTTTAAGAATCAAAAACTTATTAATGATTTGCAACGAAAATATAAAAAGAAATATTTTTAAATTTCATGCCACTGATAGATTCATTTAAGAAATAAGTATATGAGATGAAAGAGATTTTCTTATAAATAGTGATTTTGATAGATAAACATATACATGCATATGGAACTCGGGTTACTAGAGGTTGACTCCCTGATTAAGGATCAACTGTTTTCGATCTAGTTGTCGACAAAAAGGCAGCAATGAACCTCTCTCCTTGATTTACAAATCAGCTTTTTATTAGATTTTTTTTCATTTTTATTACATTTTTGTTTTTTGTATTTTAAATATTTTATTTTATATTTGTAAAATTAATATTATTTTCATTGATATGTTAAAAAAAACATATAACTCAAAACACCGATCTAACCTCCACCGTTGCTTTAATACGTTCAAAATACGAAATTTGTATTTTTATTTTATAACTCACTCACATAATAGCATAGCTAAATAGTGGGAGTTATTGAACCGTTTACTTTTCCAAATCATGTTAATGTCTCGAGTTGTGGCACTGATTAATTAACGGTTGTAAAAATCATCCAGCAGTGAATTCAGTATGTTATATTATAAAAATAATTGTTAGATTCCATTTAAAATAAACATTGGTGAACAAAATTTAAAGTTTAAATTTTAATCTATGAATGAGGATAAGTAGATTCGTAGGGTTCTTTGCGATTTTAATTTCACATGAATATTTTAATATTCCACTTAAAATATTTTTTTATATTTGTATTTTAAAATATAAAAAAATAGTTCCGCGATAGTCGAACACTACCGCAAATGTTTGAGTGAAGGAACTTTTAGGTTTTAATTAGTAACCATAATTTAGAAAAAAACGAGAAAAATGTTATTCCTCTTTATTCTTCAATTTTTTTACCATTTAAGAATAATTTTGTTTTTATGCTATTCCTCGATATTTATCATCAAATTTAGTGAGGAAGAAAATAGAAACTAAGAACAAATATTAAAATTAATTTTTATTTTAAAATAAATATAAAATAATGTTTATTAATAATATTTGTATTGGAATATACAATCATTTCATATATTTCAATATATTTATAATAGAGAAAAATATTTTTGGATTTTATGGTAAATTAATCTTAAGACATTATATGAAATTTGTAGTAAAATTAATTTAAGAGATGTTTAAATATAAAAAAAATAAAATAATAAATTTTCAAGTTAGTGGTACAATTTTATTTAAGTTAGTATTATTAACATGAAATACATAAATATAATATGTAAAAAAAACTGCTATTTCTCTCGAGCGCCTTCAACAAGACAAAGACATCGCTTCATTTTTCTTCACCGTTCTCGGTCGGCGTCAACTTCTCCGGCGTCGGCCATCGTAGTTTTTTTAAATGTTGGTTTAATTTTTGTGGTCTGGTGCCACTATTTGTGTTTGCAGAAGATGAATCATACGCGTCAGTTTCATCGTTGGGATTCTCATTCGATTCGTTCTCCGGTAAACACAATAATGACATTGTATCTATTCAGATTTCAGTATCGAGATTCTTGTTGCTTGATGGAATAGAGTTTTCAGTGTTAATGGCGTTTAAGGCTTGTTTGGTTGTTAGCATTAACATATGTTGTAAAGCCATTCAATTGGCTGGAAGTGTCTTTGGTATTTTTGTGAAAGATGCAAAGACCAGAAAGTTTTGAGAGAAACAAGAAGATTATAATTTCCTTCTTCCAAAGCTTGCATAACCAATTCACCGATTACAACATATATAGTCTTTGAATCTGTCTAGAAACCCTAGATACATCTACCACAATTGATCGACAAGTGTCCCTACTAGATTTATTAGCTACACGCTATTAACGGCGGCGGGGTGGCTTCGATCCTCTGTGTCAACGGCGTGTATCTGTTGAGCAAACTCAGACCTCCCTTCCTCGATTGAAGATGATGACTTGATGTTGGGCTTTGTCTATTTGTATCGTTGAGGCCCAACATTCTATTCTGTTTTTGACTCATGACTGAGCCCACTTGCTCTTCTTCTTCATTACGTGACTCTGGTTTGTGAGAGAACAGAGAAGCTTGACTTTCACCCTCCTGCAAACTTGTGAGGGGAAGAGTCCCAACACCAAGTT
Source organism: Turritis glabra (assembly GCA_900406565.1). Classification (NCBI taxonomy): domain Eukaryota; kingdom Viridiplantae; phylum Streptophyta; class Magnoliopsida; order Brassicales; family Brassicaceae; genus Turritis; species Turritis glabra. The sequence continues at coordinate 1,116,482 of OVBN01000173.1, read as the reverse complement.
TGGACTGTAACGCCGCGAAAGAGCGACGAGGAAGAGACTTTGTAAAAATATCAGCTACCTGAAGTGCGGCGGGGATATGTCGTACCTCAATGATGCCAAGAGCAACACGCTCACGAATATAGTGATAATCCACTTCAATATGCTTGGACCGACTATGGAACCCAGGATTAGCAGAGAGATGGACCGCAGACAAATTATCACAGTGTAGGAGAGCAGGAGCTGGTTTAGAAACGCGTAGATCGCGAAGAAGATAGTTGATCCAAGTCAATTCAGAGGCGGTGTGGGCAAGAGCCCTGTATTCGGCTTCTGTCGAGGACTAAGAAACCGTAGGTTGACGTTTCGCACACCAGGAGATAACATTGGAACCCAAGAAAACACAGAACCCTGTTTGTGGACCGTCGTGTATCGTGACAGCCCGCCCAATCGCTATCACTATAGGATTGAATAGAAAGTGAACTGTCCTTAAAGAGATATAAACCAAGTGCAGACGTTCCTCGAAGATACCGGAGTATCCGCTTTAAGAACGAGAAATCGGTCATAGTTGGAGAATGCATTCGCTGACACACAAAATTTACAGCAAATTGGATATCGGGCCGAGTAAGAGTCAAGTATTGCAACTTCCCAGCGATGCTTCTAAAATACGTCGGGTCGGGAAATAATGTTTTATCACAGTAAACGGCATCAAGTCGGACCGGAAGAGGTGTGGGCATAGGATTTGCACTCGCCATGCCTGCTTCATACAAAATCTCTTCAGCATATATAGTTTGGTTGAGAAAGAGCCCGGCATCATGAGATTGCGCCTGTATCCCAAGAAAATAATGTATATCACCCATATTCTTCATAGAGAATTTGTGGCTGAGTTCAGCAATCAATGTCCCAATTAAGGCCTGCGAATTTCCGGTAAGGAGAACAACATCAACGTAGAGAAGTAAGACCACAATTTGATTACCTCGATGAAACGTGAAGAGTGACGGATCAGCGGTGCTACAAGTGAATCCAAATTCAAAGAGAAAATTAGTAAACTTATCGAACCAGGCCCGTGGTGCTTGTTTAAGCCTATACAAGGCTTTGTGTAACTTGCACACATGATTGGGGTATATGGGGCTCACAAAACCCGGCGGTTGTTCCATAAACACCTCTTCTTGAAGATCTCCATGGAGAAATGCGTTTTTAACGTCGAGTTGGGTAATAGGCCACTCCCTGGCAACGGCAACACCAAGCACCACCCGGATTGTTGAAGTCCGAACTAGGGGACTGTATGTTTCAACGAAATCAACCCCTTCCTCTTGGGCAAAACCTTTGGCAACCAACCGAGCTTTCAACTTGTCAAGAGTCCCATCCGCCTTGAGCTTGACTGTATAAATCCATCTGCAGCCGAGAAGACGCATTCCAGATTGACGAGGGACAAGAGACATTGTGCCATTCTGATTTTGAGCATCCAGTTCATCACCCATAGCCTTGGTCCAACCAGGATGTTTTAACGCAGTCACCACCGTCTTTGGAACAGAGGGAAAATCAGTTCGAGCAAGGAGGGCATAGCGAGGGTTCTGTTTGCGAATTCCTCTTTGTAGTCGTGTAGTCATAGGGTGAGTGCGAGTGGCTGGAGGTTGATCGGAAGGTGCGATCTGCGGGATCTCAATGTCAGGAACCGGACTAGCACAAGAAGAATTTGATGCAGGTGCGATCTCTGGCTCAAGAACAAAAACCGGGGAAGGTTCCGGAGTGTGACCACAGTTCGGGGAAGCCAGAGGTGTTGATTCTAGAACAGGATCCCGACGTTCTTGAAGACCTGCTCGAGGATGGGTAGTGATCGGAACTGTGGGGAGAAGAGGCAGTGGTGAAGGTGCAGATTGCCACGCTTTAAGTAAAGGAATGGAATAAGGCTCAACAAAGTTGCGGTAGCGATCTTGAAATGGGAATTGATCTTCATCAAAGATCACATGGCGGGAAATGTATATGCGACCGGTGGGAGGATATAGACACCGATATCCTTTATACTGAGCGTGGTAGCCAAGAAAGACGCATTGAAGAGACCGAGGATCAAATTTATGGGTGGTGTATGGTCGCAGACATGGATAGCAAGCAGCTCCAAAAACCCGCAAAAAAGAGTACACCGGTTTTTTATTGTTAAGCAACTCAAATGGACTTGTGAATTGCAGAGAGGCAGATGGCAGGAGATTGCTCACAAAATTGGCAGTAAAGAACGCTTCAACCCAATACTTGAAGGGAGTCTTGCTCTGAAACAGCATTGAAAGAGCAAGTTCAGTTAAGTGACGATGTTTCCGCTCTGCAAGACCATTCTGTTGGGGCGTCGAGGGACAAGAGATCTGATGATGAATCCCATGATCAGACAAATGGCTGCGGAAGATGCGGCTGACGAACTCACCACCCCCATCACTCTGAAACACTTTAATTTTATTGTTGTGTTGATTCTCTGCTTCCTTTTGAAAAGCTACAAATACTTGATAAAAATCTGATTTTGCTTTAAGAGGGAACAACCATGAGTATCTAGAATAATCATCCACAAAAATAGCATAGTATTTGATACCTTGATTGGATACAACAGGTGATGGGCCCCATAGATCACAATGAATACGATCAAGGGGTGCTATTGCATTAGACAAGGAGGCAAAAAACGGTAATTTAGAACTCTTGCCCATCTGGCAAGGCTCACAGATAGACGATGTGTTGATCTTATTGATAGAAATCTCCTTGCTGTTCTTTAAATGCTGAAGAATCTGGAAGTTCGCATGCCCGAGGCGCCTATGCCACACCATATCACTAGCCAGAACCTGTCGATTAGAGAAAAAGGCCACGAAGTCCGAATTCTTCAACACATAAAGATTATCATGTCGAGGTCCTTTGGTCACCACTTTCTGAGTTTGTAAGTCAATCACATAGACCCAATTAGCGTCAAAAAATACTCCACATGGGTAGTCATCACATAATTTCGAAATTGATAACAGGGATTTTTGTATCTCTGGACAAACCAGAACATCAAGTAGAGGAATACTACCTTGAGGAGTGGTGATGACAGTGGAACCCACATGTGTGATAGGAAGCTGACATCCATTTCCAACCAAAACCGATTCTGGTCCATGATAGGGAGTGGAGTTCTGAAGGGACGATGCCGCAGCAGTAATATGAGCGGTGGCGCCAGAATCAGGGTACCATTCCTTCCCAGTCTCATCGGATACATGAAGAGCTGCAAGAGCTTTAGGTACGTCATCACTTTGGTAAGCATGATCAAACATGTTCCAGCATTTAAGTGCAGAGTGACCCACACGTCCACAGATTTGACAGACCGGGCGTGTGTTGTCGGGAGTCTGAGACTGATTCTGATTCCATCCCGATGAGTTTACTTGTTGGGAAAAACCTCGGTCTCGAGTAGAAAATCGACCACGACCCCTGCTACCAAAGCGAGAGGAGTTATTACCACGACCACGCTGTCCGAGAGTGTAGTAATTTGTCTTTTCAGATTGAAAGGCAGTGAACGGAGTGACATCTCCAGGCGTCTCATAGGATTGGAGACGTATATGAAATCCAGAGATTTCAGAAACGACATCACTGAAGGTAGGTGGTGGAAAACGAGACATAGAACTCTGAACAACAGTGGAGATTGGATCATATTCACGAGTTAACCCATTGAGGAAGATGAAAATCTTCATAGATTCTTCAACCGGCTTGCCAATGGAGCTGAGTTGATCACATATGGCTCGAAACTCACGACAGTAGACTAGAAAATCTTTACCTCGGGTGGTGAGCAATTGTAGGCGACGACGGAGATCAAACTCGCGGGCAACAGAGCTCTTGTTGAAGTTGTCCGCAAGAGAGAGCCAAACATCTTGAGATGTGGTTAGACCATGAACATATCCAAGCACCTCTTCTGTAAGGGTACCAAAGATCCACGACTTGATAAGTTGGTCCGTACAGTTCCAGGCTTCAAACAACGGATTTGGTGATGTGACGACAACCTCGTTGGCAGTGGTCGTAATAGTTGCTGCTGGAGCTGTAACTTGGCCATTGACGAAACCAAGAAGCTTTTGACTACGAAGTAACGCTTCAAACTGGGTCTTCTAAATAAGATAATTGCTCTCATTGAGTTTGAGAGTGACAGAACTAGCAACATGAAGATTTGAGGGAAACGGGTAAGAATCTGGAGCTTCCGCCATTACAACACCTGTGAAGGTTTAGAAGGCTCTGATACCATGAGAGAAACAAGAAGATTATAATTTCCTTCTTCCAAAGCTTGCATAACCAATTCACCGATTACAACATATATAGTCTTTGAATCTGTCTAGAAACCCTAGATACATCTACCACAATTGATCGACAAGTGTCCCTACTAAATTTATTAGCTACACGCTATTAACGGTGGCGGGGTGGCTTCGATCCTCTGTGTCAACGACGTGTATCTGTTGTGCAAACTCAGACCTCCCTTCCTCGATTGAAGATGATGACTTGATGTTGGGCTTTGTCTATTTGTATCGTTGAGGCCCAACACTCTATTCTGTTTTTGACTCATGACTGAGCCCACTTGCTCTTCTTCTTCATTACGTGACTCTGGTTTGTGAGAGAACAGAGAAGCTTGACTTTCAAGTTTGTCATATTTTCTTTACAAGATTATGATAATTTTGAGAGGTTTTTGCTCGTTTTCAACAAGTCGACTAGCAAATTAAGGCTTCATCAATTTCACTACCGTTGGATTGGGATTTTGAAATTACACGTGAACTCGTTCAAATATTGGCGTGATAGTTTCAACAAACCATGGAAAGACAAGGAGGAAAGTGTAGGATGGCTGAGATATATGATTGTTTGATTATGGTAGCTACAAACAAAAGTATATGGGATCGAACCGGGAGAAAATATAAGTCAAAATATTTCAGAATGACATTGATACGGAATCCTAGGTATTATATCAACTTTTTAGAATCATTTTCGGAAGCATTGAGTTTTATCATGCGATGTGCATTATAGAGGTTCAACAAAGATATGCTATTCACGCACACATTTCGCATTGGAAGAAGATCAGAAATGAAGAAGGAAAATAGTGGATTTAATGATCCATTAGCAAGTAGATTTATCTACAGAAAACATCGTCAAATTCACTTTTTTTATTGCGTATTTTTTTACTATATGGCGTATATATCTACTTATTTAATAATTTGTTTTCGAATGTTCTGTATACTGATTTTGTAATTTCAATTTGATATCAATGAAACTATTTGCTGGGAAAAAAGAAATACATAAATATAATTTACAAATTATGTGTTAAAATCAACTGTAATATTAATATTAATATTGTTTTCATTAAAATTTGATTTAGTTATTATTTAATATATGTTTAAAAATATATTGTTATTTTTTTGATACTGTTCATTATAATAATATATTTTATTAATTCTCAGTATTTTTTTCAATTACTCAAAAATTATTTGTTATGATTTTGATTATTCATTTTGTTCATTTCTTTTTCGTCACGAGTTGAAGCCTTGATTTAGATTTGAAACATGAAAGGATATCTTTTTTCCTTTAATCCTTTTTACACAAACGTATTAAAACTGTTGGAAAAAAAAATGTATTAAAACTAAAATAGTTTCTCCTATGATTGTAGAAGACATTAAAAAGAAAAGAAAAAGACTTAGAAGTAATTGCATTAAAACTACCCAGAGTAAACCGGTCGGTACGAATCGGTTAACAAACTCTGTTTAGAAAATAACCTAGCCGCTTAAAACCTCTTTTGGAACTCAAATGAACAATATCGGAAAAATATGCTGCTCCGGTCAGTTCGCACCGTCGAGCTTCTCCGCCGAATCTCCACTTCTTCAGTCTCTGGATATCGCACTTCTTCTTCCTTCTTACAACGTTGCAATGGTGTTCAAAGCTATTTACCACACAGAGTAACAACAGAGACTCCTTTCCCTACTCATATCTCTCGCTACTCTTCTTCTCTGAGCGTGAATTCGCAAAATGAGAATCGATACACGACTGCATCAGCACGGCGGATCAATAACAAAAATATTTCACGGCGGAGGAAGGCGGGAAAATCACCGCCAAACTCGGCGGCGGCGGATGCGGTAGATTTGGCGTTGGACTCGGTGGTGAAGATCTTCACTGTTTCTACAAGTCCCAGTTACTTTCTTCCTTGGCAGAATAAGTCTCAAAGAGAATCAATGGGCTCTGGTATCACTCAATCTCTTGTTTTCCAAATCAATTTTCTAAATCGCCAAATTCAGACTCCATTGTTTGGTAACTGATGTAGGATTTGTGATTTCGGGAAGAAAGATTATAACGAATGCTCACGTGGTGGCTGATCACTCCTTTGTGTTAGTTAGAAAGCATGGTTCGTCCATTAAGCACAGAGCAGAAGTTCAAGCGGTTGGTCATGAATGTGATTTGGCCATATTGGTAGTTGATAGTGAAGTGTTTTGGGAAGGTATGAATTCTTTGGAGCTAGGAGATATACCGTTTCTGCAGGAAGCTGTGGCTGTAGTCGGCTATCCTCAAGGTATTTGCTTATGTTAGTTGAAATAGTTCTTGGATACATATTAAGTAAAGTGTAGATGTATAAGAGAAGGGCTTAAGCTCTAGGCTTTCTACAATTTTAATCTTCAGATGGTTTCACTTGTATGTATCTTGGCTACTAGCTCTAACAGTGTATACTCGTGGAGACATGATTTCTGTCATGTCATTGGTCTGCTTCCAAACATGTAAATTTTTGTAATGCATTCATAGAAATGTAAACGTTTCTGCTATCTATATCTGATGTATGATGATGATTAAATAGCAAGTTTATTACGCTTTGGATTAGTTCACCTGCTAGGGCTTCACATTCGTAGAGTTTCTTTCATGAAAAACAAAATACTTGATATGTGAAAAAGAATATTTACGAATTATGATGTTTGGCTTAAGGATTCCATTTATATAGTTAAGCAATTTGGAGAATTGAAAGTAATGGTTTTGACTTTTTAATGAGTACAGGTGGTGACAACATCTCTGTGACAACGGGTGTTGTGTCTCGAGTTGAACCCACACAATATGTTCACGGCGCTACCCAACTAATGGCTATACAAATAGATGCGGCGATTAACCCCGGAAATAGTGGTGGCCCAGCAATTATGGGAAACAAAGTAGCTGGTGTAGCGTTTCAAAATCTTTCAGGTGCTGAGAACATAGGGTGAGTAGGGAACTATAAATTTTTGATAACTTTCTAGCTCTATTTGCAATAACAAAGTCAAGGTAATCAGGAAAAGGATTGAAACAAAGTTGTTGGATTAAAAAATATATTTATCTCGATACTTAAAACTTATGTAACACAAGATTATTTGTCGCTCTAGGAAAGATGTCTGATTTCACTGCTCTTGAAATATCTCCCAAATTTGAGTCTCTGATCTTGGTTTCCAATATGCATAATAATCGTAGTATAGTATACGTGTGTTGACAAGCCAAGCTTTAAAATTAACATTTTATTTTGTCGTTTCAAACTGCAGCTATATCATTCCAACACCAGTAATTAAGCATTTCATAACTGGTGTTGAAGAATGTGGTAAATACATTGGTTTCTGCTCAATGGGTGTATCATGTCAGCCTATGGAGAATGCTCAACTCCGTAGTGGTTTTCAGATGAGTCCTGAAATGACAGGGGTTCTTATAAGCAAAATAAACCCTCTATCAGATGCTCACAGAATTCTGAGGAAGGATGATGTTATTCTCGCATTTGATGGTGTTTCTATAGCAAATGATGGAACAGGTATATTTTCCTTTATTTCCATGAACCTCGGTCCTGAATCGTTTGCCTATTTTGCTGATGAAGTGTATTTTCATGTATTGCAGTTCCTTTCCGGAACAGGGAGCGAATCACTTTTGATTATCTGGTTTCTATGAAGAAACCAGATGAAACAGCCTTGGTTAAAGTCTTGAGGGAGGGAAAAGAACATGAGTTCAGTATCACACTAAAACCTGTAAGTTAAAGATATTACTAACTAAATCACGGTATGTCGTTTAATCGCTGGTTCATATTACATCTATATAATGGACAATCATCTGTTCTTCTGAGCTTAAAAGTTTTGTGTTGTATGCAGCTGCAACCGCTGGTTCCAGTGCATCAATTTGATCAGCTTCCCAGTTATTACATTTTCGCGGGCTTCGTATTTGTACCTCTCACTCAGCCATACCTTCATGAATATGGAGAAGATTGGTATAACACTTCTCCCCGCATGTTGTGCGTGCGTGCATTGAAAGATTTACCCAAAAAAGCCGGTCAACAACTTGTCATTGTCTCTCAGGTTTGTGCCTTCTTTTCCCTAGTTCTTTTCTTTAAAAAGTTTAGTGTTTCGAGCCAAATACCAGAACCGAATACCATATTAAGTGTCCAGATAAATTTCCCTAGAAATCTCCTTTTCCTTTTTACCAGTCAGGTTCTGTTCAAAAGATTTTCAACTACAAACTTCATCAAATAATCCTACTTCACATACTATTCTCTGAATTTAAGTTGTTAGAAGGTTTGAAAATCACTTGAGCTACAATGATAATAAGCACTTACAGTTGACCGGATGCCCTGTGTTTCCTAAACAACGAAAGCTTGCCTTAGAGCTTTTGTATTTCCAGCAAATATAACAAGAATGATGTCTCGCCATTTAGGCATCACACTGATTATTTAATCTCTGGTTAATAGGTGTTAATGGATGACATCAACACAGGATACGAGCGTCTCGCAGAGCTACAAGTAAGTAAAAGCTAATCTTAAACCTCGTTGTAGTTACTGCAAATTACTCCCGACCCTTTAGTCATTGATTCTTCTCAACATGGCATAGATATAGGGAATCGGCAATTACTAAATCAACTTAACGGAATACCATATGATTCTAATAACAGCAAGTTTGAAATGAAAAATCATGACTTTGTCTATAACTCGGGCACAATAGTTTTGCGTGTTTTATTGTCTTAGAGGCTGATGAAAGAAAAAAAAATGTTTTTGTGTTAATAACAGGTGAAGAAAGTGAACGGAGTGGAAGTGGATAATCTGAGACATCTATGTCAGCTCATAGAGAACTGCAACACCGAGAAGCTGAGGATCGACTTAGACGATGATGAGAGGGTAATCATCTTGAACTACCAATCCGCAAAAATTGCCACTTCTTTGATTTTGAAACGACACAGAATAGCATCTGCAATTTCCAGCGATCTGCTTATTGAACAAAATCCAGAAACCGAGTTGGCTTCTTGTTCTGCGGTCTGAGCCAAGGCCAATGCATATCGCATGTTGTACACTTCAAATTTATTCATATTTGTAAACCACAATTTGTATGCTCATAAACATTTAGGATTTGATAAGCGGCCTTTCACGAGCCTGAATTTTGAAAATTATTTATAGAAAAAATTGTCTTACTCCAAAAATATTATTTTCTCCATTTCTAAGTTACGGATGATGTCCCTTGCTCAGGTGATAATTAGTGGTGGTTTAGTTCAAACGGTGATAAATTTTGTTTTTTCGTAACGAAGCGTTTGATAGCTCACTTGGTCGACAATGATTGATTTGGAAGGAAATTGACTTATTTTTCCCAAATTCGAGTCTTCGCTTGAAAATAATATGTTTTAAATTGAACGTTTTAGCTAACAAAAAATATGTAACCAGTTTGTAAAAAATGCTAGGAAAATTAGTTAATATATTTTGGTAGATTGATCCGATATTTTTTTCAGATATTTGAATATCTAAAACCGAGTATTAAAATTCTTTAAAATACTTGACTCTTTTTGGTTTTTCAACATGTAGTTGTGTCTTGAATAATAAGTATTTCAAGCTGGTTAAGACTGTCTATATATATAGTGAGGATGTGTAAAAGAGATTAGATAAATAACCGGTTAATAAAATGCAAATACACCAGAAGACGATAAAAATGTGTGTACCGGTACTGGTGTGTACACACACGCCTAAAAGTGAAATGACCCTAAATTTAGTTTTTTTTTTTTCTGACAAACGACCCCAAATTTAGTTAGTGCGTAGGAAGAAACTAGAAAGCCAGACCATTTTTTGTCGTCTTTCCGTTCATTATCGCTCAAAAGGGTCAAAAAAACAAAACAAAAATCCTTTTCCGTGTCTTAAGCGAACTGTCACATCCGTACGTGCATCGTATAAAGACGAAAATACCCTCCAACTACACCCATCACTCTCTGAAAAGTGTCCACATATATATATATTTTACATTGATTGTTTTATACCATAACATAAATTATTATGTCTATAGCTATAAAAGAATACAACATTCCAATTATTTATCACAGTAACTATAACTGTAAATGTTAAAAAAAAAAATCATTTTTCGTTTACACAAACAATTTGTAAGTTTGGTTTGCTTAAACACACGAGAAAATTGTGTTTTGTATGTTAATATACATAATACAGTTACCATCTACACAATTACGACATTTAATACATGTTTTTACATTTTAAAATGGGCCTTAATAGTGATTATTTGTGCAGTATGCAAGTATTTCTTCTGTAGGCGGCAGTATACCAAAAAATGAATATAATAACTTTCAACTTGAGCCTTTTGTTGAAAACAACATTCACATTGAAGAACATGACAAAATTGTAACAAAAAATTATCAGTAAGGAGTAATAAATTTTTCAATGGAAGCTGAGAATAAAGGACGCAAGTGCTCAATTTCATGTAAATGGAAAAGCTTAAAAGATGTGCTCTCTTCAAAGAGACCAAATCCTTTGGGAATCTTTTTAGCCATAATTCCTTCTCAACTTTCGGCAAACAGTCACCCCTCGGAAAATGGAGGTCGCTGGGACTACAAAATCCAAAAAAGTACCGAGTCCGGCACCTACAGCTTGTGACAAGCAAAGCAGTCAAGTGGTAGCTCCCATGATAGGGGAGCTGATGTCAATTTCTGATGCCACGGTGGCTATTAATCCAGAATTCACTGGCTGGATTACGGTGCCCTCTCTTCACATTCATTCTCCAAAGCAACAGCTCTCCCTAGACAAAGGAAAAAGCATCGCTTCGGTCTCTCCTTCACGATTCCAAGTTCTACAGTTGGACAAGGAGGAAGGTGAATTGGAGGTCGAGGATGAGGATTCAGGATCGGAAGAACGGGTTGGTAATCCCTCAGCTCAACAGGGTCAGTCTATGCCCGAACCACTTCAACAAACAAGTCAGAGAAAAAAGAAATCTCAGCAACTCGGAAAACATATCAAGAATCCAACCAGTCAGAGACAAACAAGGAACGCTTCCTCACGGAGGCACTAATGGAATCCATATTTGGTTGGAACGCACGCGGTTTCAATCAACCGCGAAAGCATCGTACAGTTAAAAAATGGGTAGATGAGAGTAAATTTTCTTTGGGTTGTCTTCTAGAAACGCGAGTCCAAGCGGACAATTTTCCCCGGATCTTCGCTTCTACATTTCCAGGTTGGCACTCACTTGCCAACTACTCAAACCATCGTCTCGGACGGATTTGGGTATGCTGGTCTCCAAGTGTGGAGCTAGCTCTGGTCTTAATAACTTCCCAGCTCATCTCGTGTTGGGTTAGATTTCGTCCAGGTGGGCAGGCAATACATGTAACTTTCGTCTATGCTTCAAATTTTTTGGTTGATAGAAGGCTACTCTGGAGGGACATGGTAGCTATACAACACAATATTGTTAAGGGGAATTTCCCTTGGATTGTACTTGGGGATTTCAATGTCACGGCCTCCATTGCGGAAGATTCTCGAGGGCTGGACCAGCGCTCAGTTTCATTGGCAATGAAAGATTTCCAAGAAACGATTGCCCAATGTTCTCTCTCTGACCTCAAATTCGCAGGACCACCCTTCACTTAGACTAATAATCAAGCTGATAATCCAATTGGGAAAAAATTGGATAGAGTACTCGCTAATGCCGAATGGGTGTCCAAGTTCCTAGCTTCTTATGCAATTTTCGAAATGGGGGGAATCTCTGATCACACCAGATTTTGGGTCAACCTCACGTCTCCACACCCGGGTAAAAAACATCCTTTCAAGTTCCTAAACTTTCTAAACCAACACCCACGATTCCTCGAAGTTGTTTCACCGTGTTGGTCTTTGGAGGGTGATTTACAACACTCCCGTTCGGCTCTGGTTTTGTTTCACACCAAATTAAAGAGGTTGAAGAAAGACCTGCGTCTCCTAAATCATACAGCTTATGGTGATTTGCCTAGGAGAACTACGGACGCGTATGAAGCACTATGTTCTCATCAAGAAACCGCGGTCAACAACCCCTCTACTACTGCTTTCGAAAACGCCTCAGCAGCTTCTCAACGTTGGGAGCACTTAGCCCGTTTGGAAGAGCAATTTTTTCGTCAAAAATCAAGAGTCAAGTGGTTGAAGGAGGGAGATCAAAACACCAGTTATTTCCATAAAGTTGTTGAAGGTAGGCTTGCTCATAACGATATCAAATGTCTTATAACAGAGGAGGAGTTGCGCTTAACCAACAATGAGGAAATCAAATCAGAGGCAGTTAATTACTTTCAGCGATTCCTCCAACATCAGCCTGATAATCTTTCAACATTTGATCTTCCTTCTCTCCAAAGCCTTCTTGATTATCATTGCTCCACGGCAGAAGCTTCGTCCTTAGTCAAAGATGTTTCAGCCGAAGAAATCAAACAGGTTCTACATAAGATGCCAACCGATAAAGCACCTGGTCCAGATGGCTTTCCTGTGGAATTCTACAAAGCTGCTTGGCTTGTAATTGGTAAAGACTTTACCACCGCAGTAACATCGTTCTTCATGTATGGGTTCTTACCACGTAGTGTCAACGCAACTATTCTGACACTAGTCCCGAAAACATTGGGGGCGGCGAGTATGAAAGACTTCCGGCCTATCGCATGTTGTAACCTTCTCTATAAGGTAATATCCAGAATAATTGCAGACCGCCTCAAGAGCACCCTCCCGAATGCAATTGCCCCCAACCAATGTGCTTTCGTCAAAGGTTGTCTTCTTTTGGAGAATGTCCTGTTGGCCACGGAACTTGTGCAGGACTACCACAAGCCAAATGTCTCTTCCAGGACTGCTATAAAAAAGCTTTTGACACGGTCCAATGGGCGTTCATAGTCTCTTGCTTGCGAGCTATGAACTATCCTGAGCTCTTCATAAGCTGGATTTACACTTGCATTTCATCTACAGCTTTCTCGGTCGCTATTAATGGCGAGTTAAATGGTTTCTTCACGGCATCACGTGGGATTAGACAGGGTTGTTCTCTATCTCCCTCCTTATATTTGATCATCAATAATGTCCTCTCTAAAATGTTAAACAAAACTGCTGCTGAAGGGTGTATTGATTACCATCCCACCTGCAAAGAGATCCGGTTAACTCATCTAAGTTTTGCAGATGACATCATGGTCTTCACAAATGGAAGTAACAAGTCCCTCCAAGGTACTCTTGACGTGTTCTGTAAATTCGCCTCCTAGTCGGGTCTGAATATCAACCCAACAAAATCAACGATTGTCCCCGGTGGGAAAGATAAACAGAGGATGATCGATTATGCTCACCACAATGGGTTATCTGTCAGCTCTATGCCTATTAGGTACCTTGGCCCCCCTTATCGTCTCAGGCTTTGACCAACGCAGATTTTTCCCCTCTCATAGACAAGATCAAGAAACGATTTATGTCTTGTTCTTCACGCTACCTCTCCTTTGCTGGACGATTGCAGCTTATTAACTCGGTGATATCTAGCATCTGCAACTTTTGGTGTTCAGTCTTTCAGTTGCCTAAACGATGTTTTAAACAGATTGAACAAATGTGTGGAGCTTTCCTCTGGAGTGGCTCCCCAACAACATCAACGAAGGCTAAGGTCGCCTGGGATGACGTATGTCTTCCGAAAAAAGAAGGGGGCTTGGGTATTCGTAAACTACATGAGGTATCACAAGTTTTCTCCCTAAATCTCATTTGGAAATTGCTCACAATGTCAGGTTCCCTTTGGGTTGCTTGGGTTCACCAACACCTCTTGAAAAAGGGAAGTTTCTGGGATGTGCGAACAACCACCAAAGGGTCATGGATTTGGCATAAGCTCCTAAAACTGCGAGGACAAGCACTCGAGTTTGTTCAAATACGAATTGGCAATGGTAGGAACACTTTCTTTTGGCTAGATCCATGGCATCCCCTAGGTCGATTGATTGAGGTTCTAGGGGAAAGGGGAACACGCGAATTAGGTCTATGCCGGGATATCAAACTGGCCATGGCAGTTGATTCGGAGGGTTGGAAGATGAGGCACAGCCGCGACCCAATACTACGGAATAAGGTAGCCTTGATTGCTCGTCATAGTCCACCAACCTTGGAGGCTGGCTCAGATGTTTTCATGTGGCGCCACAGTAATTCTGAGTTCAAAGTGAGTTTCTCATCGCCTTCTCTTAATTCAATCTTGTTTAGTTTTGTCTAAGTTTACTCTAGTTTTCTTCAAATTTTGTGTATAAACTTGTTCCTCTTTCAATCAATATAACCATTTACCAAAAAAAAAAAAAAATTTGGATTCAACAAGGGACTCAAAAATGACATAGCAAACTAACTAACCCCTCGGCGTGGCTCCGTATCCAGGTCTCCTGGTTACACCTTCGTATGCAGCTTTGATGTTGGCATTTGCAGCAGCTGCGGTAGGAATTGTTGAAGGCGAAGGTCGTGCGTCGTCGTGTAGCCGAGTCGAAAGTGCGATAAGGGTTGACGATGAAATGTGTTGCTGAACGGAAAATCCAGTGCCTTGTTGGCGAGTAGAAAGTCCAGTTTCGTATTGCTGAGCAAACAATGTAGGAGGTGAAGTGGATTCGATTCCGACTTCTCTTGAAGTTTGCGTCGTCTCGTACTCTTCTGGAATCATCAACATCATCTTGCTCACTCGTCAATAAAAAGTACGAACAATTCGTATGAGTCCCCACAGACGGCACCAATTGTTCGTAACGAAGTTGTAATAATAATAAAATACGAGTTTTTTTGGGGATCGCACGGAGCGAACATTTTTATTAACGATGTGATATCGATGATTACAGAAGTAAACAACAAACACGAAAGTACGAAGTAGAAAACAGTTTCTGACTTGCATACGATTCTAAGTGTTATACGATTTGTTGAGAGATTTTCTCTCTAACTACGTACTTTCGTGTTTGTTTTTACTTGTGTAATCATCGATATCACATCGTTAATAAAAGTGTTCGCTCCGTGCGATCTACAAGACGACGCAAACTTCAAGAGAAGTCGGAATCGAATCCATTTCACCTCCTACATTGCTTGCTCAGCAATACGAAGTTGGACTTTCTACGCGTCAACAAGGCACTGGATTTTTTGTTCAGCAACACATTTCATCGTCAACCCGTATCACACTTTCGACTCGGCTACACGACGACGCACGATCTTTGCCTTCGACGATTCCTGCCGCAGCTGCTGCAGATGCAAACATCAAAACTGCATACGAAGGCGTAACCAGGAGATCTGGAGACGGAGACACGCCGAAAGGAACCGGAGTCGACGAGCTCTTACAATCTCTCTTCGACCGACTTGACCATCACGATGCACGAATGACTGAAATACTAAACGTAGTCATCACCACTCAGGAGGTCTCCCAGAACCAGATCGAGCAACTCCAATCGTACGGAGTACGTATTGCAAGACCGCAAAGCGACGAGGAGACGATGCGGCCACAACAAACACCTCAATAAAAACGTGCAACTCGACACACAAGGCCGGCTTCTATGATCATTGGATCGGTCGACCAGCACGGTCACGAAAACCTAGGCCAAAAATCGCACAATGATGAGCGCCCACTCCTAAATGAAAAGGAGGATGCTGGCATACGTGCTCGAGAGTTTGAACAGCTAAAGACGACGATGAAAGACATGTCGTTAAAGATGCATCGCGCCACCAGCTCGGCACCTGACATAAAGAAGGTGTTAGAAGAAACACAGCGCTCTTCGTTCACTTCGCATATCTCCAGAGTTCGTATTCGGCATATCAGCAAGCTCAAGCTAGACAACTACGAAGGACTCCGTGATCTACGGCCGTTCCTGACATCTGTTAGCATTGCGATTGGACGCGCCCATTTCCTAGAAAAGAGTCAGATGCCGGAAGTTGCCAACTCTTTGTGAAACATCTAAGCAGAGCTGCGCTCACTTGGTTTTCCCGCCTGGAGGCTAATTCAATCAACAGTTATCAAGAACTCACCACCACTTTTCTTAAGAACTATAGAGTTTTCATGCAAAAAGGAGCTTCCAACACTGACCTATGGACGATGGCGCAAACCCAAAAGGAATCCGTTCGAGCGTTTATTGGACGATTCAAAGGAGTTGTCACCAGCATTGCCATACCTGACGATGCTGCGATCACCGCCCTCTGAAATTCCCTCTGGCATGAATCGAAATTCAGAGAAGATCTCATATTAAACAAACCGATGACCTTGTCGGATGCGCTGCACCGTGCAAATCGGTTCATCGAAATGGAAGAAGAGAAAACGGCCATGGCAAAAGGGCAAGCACCAGCAAAGGCTCCGCCCCGAAAGAAAGAGTAAAAGAAGACCACTGAGCCTCGCCAGCATTACGACGCCGATTACCTTCGAGACGACAGGGAAAAAAAGGCAACAGCATACTACTTTGGCGACTCATCAAACAAGTCCGGAAAGCGATGGAACAAGTGGGAGGCTGGAGAAAATATACAGAGAAAACCTCTCAACAAATCGTATAACAATTAGAATCGTATGCAAGTCAGAAATTGTTTTCTACTTCGTACTTTCGTGTTTGTTATTTAATTCTGTAATCATCGTTTATAAATGCGTTCGCTCCGTGCGATCCCAAAAAACTCGTATTTTATTATTGTTGTAATTTCGGTACGAACAATAATGGGCCAAAACATATTATGACTCATAAAATGATCTAACCCTGTTCACAAAATCTATCAAGGAATCACAATTTAATGAAACCCCATCTAGATAACATAGAAAAAAACCTCAATTCGCATCGAGAATCTTAAGCCCTGTAAAGTAGTCTGTTGTAACCAATCAATCATCGAATGTTCAAATCAATTTCATGTCATATGTCTGTAACTGAAGAGGGATAATTGAAGAGGAACCTGTTGAAAATAGGAGTTAATTGCGTCGATGCAATCATCAGAAAAGGCATTAACTTCATAACCCCACCGAACACATCTCAGTGTTTTTTTCCATTTCAAGAGTCAGAGCTTCTTCTTCTAGCTGAAAGCTCGCACCTTTCTATACGAACACTTTCCTCTCTGTTCTGGGTTCAAGGATGATTTGAGAGATAGATAGCGATTTTGGGCCTCGGCTCGTTCTGTATCGAGTCCAAACCCAGGTGCAGCCCACCAGACTGGGATTCAAATTCCACGACATGGTTTCCACTTGTCACGAGGGCCAGTTAGAAGTTGCAAGGACGCTGCTAACCACAGACTAACATTCACTCTGAGACTCTTCCTTGTCCTTGTTATTATCTACCTTCTCACAAAGGGTTTCTTTTTCTTTGTCATTAGGACCACACTGAAATGACCATTTGCTGTCACGCCGAGGTTCAAGTACAGCGGCACGAGAATTAACATCATGCCACCTATCAGAAGAAGCTGTATTTTTACTGTCACCAGTTTCTCTGCTTGAGACACGGTCAATGCGACATTCTGTTTTTCTTTGATCCGCTTTCCTAGCACCACCGAGGTTCTCTTTCCTCTTCGCGCCATCTGCAAATTGTTTCGTTCTCAGGCCCAATTTTTCAGATTTGGGATCACTTGGATTTCCCGTGGGTACAGGAGTAGAAGATCGGACATCCTACCACATAGCAAGAACATCAGATGAAGAATAAAAAGTAAAAATGTTACAGAGAAACAGCAAAACTCATCAAAGAAGTTGATACTTTGTAGATATATAGCATCTTCTGATATAATAAGGTGAAAGAACAAAAAAAGACAAGAAAAGCGGTGCATCCATCTTGATTGGGTATTACCAACGGTGAATATGTTGATAAACTTCAGACTGTGGCGCCTTCCTACCTCGAAATCCTTGGGGTCATGTGCTGGAGTGATCTTAACACAACCAGTACCAACATTTGGATCAACAAGTATCTCATCGCAGATGATTGGTAGCTTCCGGCCATTGAACGGATGCACAGCAAACTCTCCGTGAAGATGCTTATATCTTGCATCATTGGGATGAACAGCGATGGCGGTGTCGCCGAGCATAGTTTCGATCCTAGTTGTGGCAACAACAACCTCACCGGCTCCTCTCTCGAGAGGGTAAGCAAATGAAGTGATAACACCAAATTCGACTGGCTTCTCATACCCAGGGACTTTCATTGGTGTTCTTTCTTTGATGTCAATATGCTCAACCTCACGCTCAGATAGGGCAGTTCTAAGGAAACAGTCCCAATGAACAAGCCGGAGATCCCTGTAGATAAGCCCTTCCTTGTGTAACCTTACAAAAGCCTCAGTGACAGCCTTTGATCTTTGCTCGTCCATTGTAAAACACTCACGGGACCAATCAAGAGATGATCCCATACGGCGTAGCTGAGTTTGTATTGTACAACCATACTTGTTCTTCCACTGCCAGACACGGTTCAAGAACTCTTCACGGCCAAAATCATGCCTGGTCATTCCTGTTTCACGGCTGAGATGTTTCTCGACCACAATCTGTGTAGCAATACCGGCATGGTCAAACCCAGGAACCCACAAACCATTAAAGCCAGACATTCTCTTCCAACGAATCAGTGTGTCCTCGATTGCACATGTTAGTGCGTGGCCAATATGCAACGCACCAGTAACATTGGGAGGAGGAAGAACAATCACAAACTGTGGTTTGGAACTCGTTGCATCAGCCTTGAAAAACTCAGATTTCTCCCACCATTCATACCATCTGAACCCAAAAACCCACGACAGAGATCAGACTCATCCAACTGGTCAATAAAATCGGCGATTGATTAAAGGTTTTAGGGGAACTTACGATTTCTCCACCGCAGAAGGACTGTAATGCTTGGCCATCTGCGAAGATAGCCTTTTCCTCTCGCCAAGAGGAGTTTCTGGGTCGACGAAATCGGCCTGATTCTCTTCCTCTCTTCCGATCTTCTTATCTGCGCTCTTTTTAGATTTTGAATTCCATTCTCCCAGCCTTGCTTTCTCCAAAGCCTTTTGTTTCTTCAGAGCTTTCACTCTTGCATTGTCTTCTTTTTTCAATCTCCTTTCCATCTCCTTCTCCATCTCTACAGAATTAGGGTTTCCACAACGTAAACTCTATCTCCCCAAGCAAAAGAAAATTTGATCCAAACCCTTAACACCCTCAATATATACATATGGGCTTTATGGCCTAGGCCAGTAAATGGGCTACTCATAAATTCTCTACTGGGCTGCCAAATTGGGCTTTTCTTTTAGGACATTATCGATTTACATATTATCATTTCCAAATATAACAATCCGAATCGATTGTAAGAAAAAACTTTTCTAGAAAGAATTTCCACTCCAAAGAACAAAATGATAAATTATGCAAAAACTGATTGTGATTCCGATATATCCAAGTTATAGGTGAAGGTTGGGTTGGCCAGTTATAGAAAATTGTCGACTGCCGCACGATTTTCTGAAAAAAGCCCGTAATATATAGGTAAGAATCAAAATATATCTCTTGCTAGCTTCCACAAGATGGAGAAGCCAAATCAACTATGATCTAAGATCCAAGTAATATAACTAAATAAAGAAGCATAAGCAAGCTTATTGCTCTTGGGAAAGGATCGTGGGAAATTAAGTTTTCTTCATGAGATTTCATTTTTGTCAAAATTTATAAAGTTGATTAAAAGATGAAAGATTTAGTCAATATATTTCTAGAATTTCAATTACAAAGAACAAAATTGCTTTCAGAGAACAAAAATTTTCTAGTTTTCAATTACAAAGAACAAAAATTTTCTAGAATTTCGGTTTTGTTTTCATATCAGCTCGGAAAAGTTGTGTATGAATTTGAAAGCGGTAAGTACAAAAATTGCTTTAGAACTACTCGGTTCAGAGTTTAACGCCATTAGTTACAAGGTAAAACAAATCTCCAGCAACCAACTCAAAAACTTTATCGACCAAACACCTTTTGATGGTTCTTTATTAACCATTTGATGGTTAATCATAGATTGTCGGGGCATCAAATGAGCATATAGATGTTTTCAACGAAATGTGGTGTCAGTTGTTGCTAAAGACAGGCCAATCCTCCACTGGTACAATGTGTTGTAGAGTCTAACTCTGTTTAATTGGATATCCATCTTATTTACTATAATCATAAACGTTGTTGGCTCTCATCTATGCAGCAAAAAGTGATCAGAGAGAGGATAAAGGTCAGAGATGGTGTTCCTTTCATGTGGCGTTTGCTAGTAATATAATGATAAACCCATTTATAAGCAGGATCTCAATTTGTTTGATCACATGTCAATGATTTTTATTTATTTCGATGTTGTTTGTCGTGGCAGGAGAAGAGTTTCTCCATGGAAGGCAATGCAGAGGCTGGGGTGCAGGAGAGAGAGGTAAGAAGCTAGAATTTTTTTTATTTCTAACTGTGCTTCAGAAATAAAAATAATGACTCAAATGTGTATAAACATGTTTTAAATAAGTATAGAGTAAAATGTTTTGCAACTGGTGTGTACGTACTTCTGTTTCAAAGTAAAGTATAAATATGTTTTAGTGGAATTTGTGGATGTCAGATCCGTACACTCAAGTATTTGTAATATTCGTGGGACAAAAATCTCAAGAAAAAAAGTATGAATAGAATGTTAACTAATTTATGCCACAAAAAATATACTCCCTCTGTTTCATTTTAATTGATTTTTTAAGAGAATATTTTTGTTCCAAATTAAGTGATTTTTTCAGAATTCTATGCAAAAAATGCCACAAGTTTACTATTTTATCATTTTGTTATTCAATTCAATTTTGGTCAAAATTTTTTGTCAATTATGATACAGAGGTTATAAAAGGTATTTTATCAATTTTATTAATTTGTGTGCCAAAATCTAAAAAATCAATTAAAATGGAACAGGGAATATAAATTTGTAGAGAAAAGTCTAGTATTGTATTGATGTATAGAATGTTTTTCGATCCCCTTTTTCGTTTATGGGGTCTCATATTGTACATGAATACTAAGATCAAAACGACTAATTAATACAAATGTTCTCCTTAAATGTGTCCGTTTTGATCTTATTATAAAGAGGATAACATCTCGATTTGAATTTATCTAAGCTTTTCTTGGGCCTTCACGTTTAGAGTTGTTTCGGCAATCCATCATAACCATCAAAAAAATTTAACTATATAAGAGAGTTCTAAAACCCATCCCCAACATATTGGGGTGTTTGTTCAAATGGGCATTTGTTGGCCCAAATATTTTTAAATGGGCATTTCTCTCCATTCTCTCGATTTTAAGCATTTTTTGGATGAGCAAAAAGACGGTTATACCCCTTCGAAAATCTATCCATGGGCATGTGCGGGGGATTGCTCCGATTTCGAAAATGGCGACTGGTGCTCCGAATTGACGTTGCTTCTACAATTAAAATCGTTGTGTGGTTGGTAATTGAAGATGTGTCTATTGGGAGCAGTGGATTAGGTTTAAATACAAATTTTTGAGGATATATATGAAGATCTTTTAAATATGGGTGTCTTTAAAAGATTAATTTATATAGAAAATGTGTGTTTTTAGTATAATAATACCGAATTCAGAAAGCAATTGTTATGATTTAGGAAGCTCTTCACAAATACCGAATTCAGGAAGCAAGTGTTATGATTTAGGAAGCCCTTCACAAATACCGAATTCAGGAAGCAAGTGTTATGATTTAGGAAGCCCTTCACAAATACCGAATTCAGGAAGCAAGTGTTATGATTTAGGAAGCCCTTCACAAATACCGAATTCAGGAAGCAAGTGTTATGATTTAGGAAGCCCTTCTCATTTATGTTGTTGTAGTCTTGTTTTGATCGTTTGCAACTTTGCAGAATAGACTGTCCTTTTGTTGCTTTGATGTTGCCTACACAATCAGTAGGCAACCGTAGGGGAAAAGAAGTATACATTAAAAGTAAACCCTAAGGGCCAAAGCCATATGGAACCAAAGCATAATTGATTAAGCAAATAATGTAGGATAAACACAACAGACATCATAGAGGAACAAACAACATACAAAAGACAATGAGCGCCAATGGCAGGCAGGAAAAAAGTAGCTAATTTTGGAGATAAATTAAACCCTATAAGGTCAGAATGCAAATGGAACCCAAGCGGAGAGATAAACTAAACCCTATAAGGACACAATGCAAATGGAACCCAAGCGGGGCGATAAACTAAACCCTATAAAGGCAAAATGCAAATGGAACCCAAGCAGGGAGAGATAAACTAAACCCTATAAGGGCATAATGCAAATGGAACCCAAGCGGAGAGATAAACTAAACCCTATAAGGGCAAAATGCAAATGAGACCCAAGCAGGGAGAGATAAACTAAACTCTAGAAGGGCCGAACGCAAATGGAACCGAAGCAGGAATGATTAACCAAACTATGTAGGTATCTAGACAACATAGAGATCTTACAGAAACATTGAAAAATATACTTATCTTGATAAATCACACGCATATTGATATAAAAGAAGACATAAGCGAAAGTCAAACAAAGAGAATAGAGTAAGAAAAATCGTTTAAAATTGTTTAAGAGTTGTACCTGATGAAACTGAGGTATTACGTTGGGTTGCAGAGGGAGACATGTGATCCAATTGAACCTAAAAACGAAGGGTAAAACTTACAATAATTTTAAAGGAAAAAAAAAACATGTATAAGGCAAAGACCTACTGATCTTGGCCATGTGTGTGGAGCCAAAAAACACAGAGAAAAAAAAATTTTAAAAGAAAACTCATCTCCTACCTACCTACGATGGAAACTGGTTGGGGATGGTAGAGTTCCAGGCGAAGTTTGCGATTTAAATCCTCCGATTTGCAGATCCAATTTACAGATCCAAGTTTGTGATTTTATCCAGAGGATTTACAGATCGAAGCTGAGGGAAACAGAAAGAGGGAGCAAAAACAGTGACCCGTTAGAGAGAGAAGATATTTTTTTCGGACTGAACGAGGACTATCAAAGCGTCAAAGGAAAAAAAAAACAAAATCAATTAAAAAAATTTGAATTTTTCTTCAGAAAAAGGATAGAAACATTTTTTTGCAATCTAAAAAATACCTAAAACCGAGAGTACGGACAGAAATACCTAAATAGACGATACTTATTAGAAAAAGTACTTTTTTCCTAATTAACTCCAACTTATTCCATAAACAAATGTAAAATGATAAAGTAGAACTTAAGGTTTGGAAAGGGACTCTTATTATTTTGGGATTTTGGTCGATAATGCCACTTTTCGGAAATGCCTTGTCTAAAATGCCATATGAGGGAGACGTTTGTCTGAAATGCCACAATGCCACAATTGCCAGAGGGTAAAAATGAGGGAATTAGCCCTGGGTTGTTATGGCGGGAAAATGAGAGATGAGGTGATCGTTTGCCTTGTGAAGTGTTCGGACTGAAGCATTAATTGTGTAAATGCATATTAGAGTTTATTTATATTAATTGGTTGTGTTTCCAGCTGTATCCAATGGACATAAACAGAAAAGATGAGAGTTCATTTCTGAAGAAATGAATATCTGCTGAACAAAAAGCCGAACAGAGATAGACAATTTGTAGCCGAAAATTTAGGAGAGAGAGAAGACTTTCGATCGGTTGTGGCAAAGGTATTGTCCACCATAAATTTTGGTGGTTGGGTTTATAACAATTTCGATAGGTATATGCAATAAATACATGTGCAAGAAATGGAAGGGTATAAATCGTTTTCAATCTGACAGAATATTGAGGAATAATTTGTCCGAATTTAATAATGAAGAATAATTTGTCCGAAAGTGCAGGCGAAGTTTTGGAATCAGATGAAAGATTCCGTGTGTGTGATAAGCGAGGAATGGACATGTTCTGACATTGGGTTATGGCGATTTGTTGTGTGTAATGCACAAATGGCTAGATGTGTCTCTGTTGGCAGATTTACAAGTTTGAGTGATTTAAAGAAAGAAATAGTAAAGGTTTTCGCAATGGAGGTTGAAAATACTACCGTCGATTTGAGCTGCTGGTACCCCGCGGAGACAACTGTTTTTAGCCAAGGGCAGATGCCGGCGGTGACAATAAGTTCTGATGTGGATTTGGCCAATTTTAAAAGGAAAATACGAGAGTATGGTGGGCTGAACATGTATGTGACATTTTCTCGCCTGGAGAGTGGAAGAGATGGTCGTGGGCGCGAAATTATAGTAGGCAATGACGGTATAACAGAAGGAGACAATGAGTGTACGGTGAGAGAAGTAACTTTAACTGATTCACAGCTAGTGGCGTATGTGGAAGAAGTTGAAGAGTTTTATCAGCTAAAGATGGGTGAGGGAGAAGGTATGATTGCAGGTGAAATGGTGGTGGGACCGGATTCGAGGAAACGGGAAGGGGCTGAAGAAAACAATGTAATAGAGAAAGGAGAAAGTACAAATGAAAAGGATAGAGAACGTCTAAGGGTGTCTAATAAGGGGAAGGAAATAACAGGCGCAGTAGAGAAGGAGAATGTGGATTTAGGTGTGGAAAAATTTGGACTGGGAATTGATGACATAGTGGAGGAGGATAGCAGTGCGTTTGATGTCAGTTACGAGGAGGATAATGACACAGATTATAATTTTGACGAGTGGACGGAGAGAATAAACAAAGACTACCCAATTGATTGGGATCCTTCCGCCGCCGCCGGTGAACTTTACTTGGGAAGAAGGTCAGATACAATATCGGATGGTACAAGTATGTGTGAATCAGGTCAATCATCAAGAGAGTGTTTGGTGGGAGGTGTGATATATAACGAAGAACCAATAGTTTTTTCGCTTGGGATCGAAGAGATTGGGGAGCAAAGCACAGGTGCGGATGAGGAAAATGTATGTAGTTTAGAGGGAGACGATTTTTTGGGTATAGGGGGCGCCGTGATAAACGTAGAGGATCCAATGCTTTTGAATGACGCACCACCAGTTCGTGATAATATGATTGGTCCACCAAAAGAGGACAGAAATATGGATTTTAAAAGGGCGACAGATTCAATATACGTTGGAAGGATATTTTCGAACAAGGCTGAGCTTCACAAAATGTTATCGGTTTATGCAATACAAAGGCTATTTTCTTTCAGGATGGCGAAGTCCGATAAAGCTCGAGTCATTGCAACCTGTGTAAACAAAAATTGTGGTTGGAGGATTTACGCTACAAACCACGTCAATTCAGCGAATTTGGAAATTAAAACAGTGAACTTGAAACACACATGCGACGTGTCATCACGGTCAAAATATGGGGAGAAGGCTACCGCAAAGGTATTAGCAGAGTTGTTACAGAATAAATTTGCAAATGGAAAGAAGGGACCAAAAGCTTGTGACCTACCGGAGATTGTCTTATCGGAACTAAATGTGACTATATCTTATACCAAAGCGTGGAACGCCAAAGAATTGGCCATCGCGGCAGCCCGGGGGAATGAGGAAGAGAGTTATAGGTTTTTGGCAACATATCTACACCTCGTGAAGTCAACCAACCCGGGAACAATAACAGAGATGGAAAGTGTTGTAGATAAGAAAGATAGAACGTTGTTTAAGTACCTTTACTTTGCTTTTGGTGCTTCGGTGTCCGGATATAAGTATTTAAGGAAAGTCATTGTGATCGACAGAACAGCAATGAAAGGGAAGTACAAAGGTTGTTTAGTTGCGGCTAGTGGTCAGGACGGGAATATGCAAATTTATCCCTTAGCATTCGGAGTAGTTGATGGAGAAAACGAAAAAGGATGGGTTTGGTTTTTCAGGAATCTCGTCAAAATAGTTCCGGATGATAAGGAACTTGTCTTCGTATCTGACAGGCACGCAGCAATTTATTCAGGGATTCGGCAAGTTTATCCTATGGCTCATCACGCAGCGTGTGCAGTTCATCTTGTCAGAAACGTACAACACCGATACAAATGTGGTGGTCTATCGAGTATTGTGTCAAAACCGGCTAGGACATATACCGTGGGAGATTTCCGACATTGGTGGGGAGAAATTGAGAAACGAAGGCCTAAATGCGCACAGTATCTGCTGAACATAGGCCTACCACATTGGACACTTTCCCACTTCCTGGGCAATCGTTACAATGTTATGAGTAGTAACATCTCAGAGTCTCTTAATGCGGCTTTGCAAAAAGCTGTTGATTACCCCATTGTATCAATGGTTGAATTTATTAGAGCAATGTTGATGAAATGGTTTTGGTGTAGGAGGACAATATCCCAAAAGACAAAAACGAGGTGTACACCGGAAATTGAGTACATGTTGTTAGAACACCTTAAAGACTCGGTGGATTGTGCGGTGTTAGCGGCGAGCGACTGGATTTACCAAGTCAATAATGGAAGTGGTTGTGTCTTTACCGTTGATTTGGAAAACAAAACATGCACGTGTAGGGTGTTTGATGTTCTCATGGTGCCTTGCTCCCACGCTTTGGCGGCAAGAAAAGTAAAGGATATACTTTGTTAATGTTGTGCCAAAAGAGAGGGACACTGACGTGCCGGAGGAGGTAAATGCTGGTCATGTCAACCCACCGAAAACAAAACGTGGAGGTGGAAGACCACGAAAAGTACGCATACCATCACAAGGAGAAATTAATAGGGTAATTTTATTAAGTTTTTATTGATTAACGTGTTAATTATAGTAAACATATATTAGATAAACTAACAGAGTACCTAAAATTTTATTTTATTTTATAGCATAGGAAGAGAAAACGGGTAACTAAGTGTGGAAGATGTTTCGGAGAGGGACATAACAGGAAGACTTGTACTAACCTGATATGAAAGGGACGTCATGTATTAGTTTTTGATGTTTTGCATTAGCAGGAATTGAATATGACATACTGTATTCGTTTTTGTATGTTCAGTGTAAGGGAAACGGAACATTTTGGTCGTGGACAAAGTTGAAAGTCTTGTGTTTTCAGAGAAACTATTTATGGTGGACAACATTATAGATTTGTCCACAAGTGGTATGTCCAAATACGGGATTTGTTAATGTTGTCAACAGAAATAAATATTTGTCCACTAACGTAAATCAGTACTACTGTAAATAAAGTGATAGGAAGAGAACAAGTTCTGGTTTTTGTAGACTACATTAATAACTCCGGTATGTGGCCAGGTACTGTTTGTCAGTGTAAGGGGAACAGAACATTTTTGTTGTGGACAAAGTTGACGGTCTTGTGTTTTGAGAGACTAATTTTTGTGGACAACATTATCGAGTTGTCCACAACTGGTATGTCCACATACGGGATTTTTGTTATTGTTGTGTACACAAATAAATACTTGTCCACTAACGTAAATCAGTACTAATGGAATAAAGTGATTTGTTAATTGTGTCTACACAAATAAGGAGTTGTCCACTAACGTACATTAGTACTAGTGAAAATAAAGTTTGACCACAAATTGGGGACAGACAATATTAGATAATTACCTATTTAAGTCCGTGGACAAGTTCTGGTTTTTGTAGACTACATTAACAACTCCGGTATGTGGCCAGGTACTGTTTGTCAGTGTAAGGGGAACGGAACATTTTTGTCGTGGACAAAGTTGACGGTCTTGTGTTTTCAGAGACACTAATTTGTGTGGACAACATTATCGAGTTGTCCACAACTGGTATGTCTACATACGGGATTTGTTATTGTTGTCTACACAAATAAATACTTGTCCACTAAATCAGTACTAGTGGAATAAAGTGATTTATTAATTATGTCTACACAAATAAAGAGTTGTCCACTAACGTAAATCAGACAGATATATTAGGTAATTAACGATTTACGTCCGTGGAGAACTACTGATTTGTTGAGACTACATTAAAAAATATAATAAAATATGTGAACAAGTACTGGTAGTCACTTAACTCATTTCGTCCACCGAACAAAGCATTATCTGACATTTCGAGGGAAAAGGCTTGCATCAAAATTACTACTCGAGAATATCCATGAACAAAAAAATATGCGGATGTCCACGAATGAAGAGGAAGTCCAGCAACTAAAGTACAACAGATTACCGTAGAACTTGGCGGAATAAAAGGGCAAAGGATGCGAAAGCGAGAACAACAGCAGTCGAGAATTTGAGATCCATTATGGGCAAGTTCCTCAGAAATGTGGGGTACATGGAGGCTGATTGCATATGGAGGAGAGTATGCTTTACTTCTAAGATAGCGTCAGCGTACTCCTGGGCGGATATTTTAAGCTGATTGATGTCTTTTTCAAGGTAGTTAACTTGGTTCCACATCGTGCGTGGGTCAACTTGGTTGCCGTCAGACCCTGAAGTAAAGTAGGATATCCTATCATCCTGTTCTTGGATGTGGATCTGAAGGTCGCGGAGTTCTTCCATCATTGTCGTATCCCATAACTTGGAAAGATGTAGACCGCCATACTAAACCAAAAAGAAAAGGGTTAGAGAACCCAATAAAATAAAATAAAATAAAATAAAAAAAACAAAAAAAATGAGACAATAATTTGTTGCCGAAATGGAAAGAGCAATAAAAAGAGTGATATGGCAATTGATAAAAAACTTACATCAGATCTGTCACATTTGTAGATCAAATGGCCCAGATCTGGGCCTCTCGATTGCATTTCTAGGGTAACGGCGCCACCACACCAACATCCTCGGGGTATGCCAAAATCACCAGTACTCCGGTCGCGGGACTTTACCGATTCTGCAGATGAGGATGATTCCTGACTGTAACTGTAACGACCCATGACTCCCTTTTGCCTGTGAATAAAATTATAATAAAAATTATAATTAGATAACCTAATATTTTATATTATATATTTTTAATTAAAACATAAATTTTTGAAGAAACTGGCACTTGGACAATGGGAGAAGTGAACAGTTGTAAAAGTAATAGAATTTAGTACAGTTTCGAAAAGTCTGTCAACACGCAAAGGCCTGAAAGACAACTATTTACCCATCATTCAGAAACAGCTGGCGTCCGATAGGCCACAGTCATAGAATTGGAAAAACAAATCCCACAAATTTCCCTAATGTATTGCCCGGTTAACTGGCTGGATAGACAATGTAAGGACATAACATATCATCTACACAACCCAGATTAATAAAAAATAATATATAACACAGAAAACATCTTTCTCTTCCATAATACACGGTAACACCCTTATCTTGTCTACTTTATATGGTAATGGAGAGAACATATTGTTACCACATATAAAAGACCATTACAGTTGAAGCGAAATCATCAAAATATACAGATAAATTGGATTGAACGCCACCATATAAAGCAATCTTCACAGCGAGAATCTTCACTGCACATGTAGCCGGGACCAGCGCATTTAAGGACGTTTAGAAACCGCCACGTAGTACAGTAACGGGTGATCCTTAGTGGATCTATTTCACGTATGAATTGGAAGACTTTTTCCGAACAATTTTCTGCGCGCGTGTGAGAGCCTACTCTCGTTATAAAATAATTCATTGTGGCCATGCCATCATGGTAATATCCACGGCAAATTTGAAACAACCCTAATGCAAAAGACATTTCTTCGGTAAGGGTTTCGCAATTGGAAAGCAATTGTATGGCTTTTTCTATCGCTCCATCTCGTGTAGCTAGACGAAGACTCTCTAGGTAGATAGCACTTGGGTTACCAGCTTCGACGCACCGCACACAGAAGGACCTATATTTTGTCCACTTGTTGAAAAGAACAGGAGACTCTTCAAAAGTTAGCAAAGATGCGGCCCGCACAACCTCCTCTTTGAAGACTAACGAGGATCCAAATCGACTTGACACAAATAGGGGGCCTAGAAACTCGAAGCCATGTTGAGAGACACGATGAAGTATTCGTATTAATAGATGGTCGGGGATGGAATGGAGTAAGTTTGGTCGGGTGTGTTCTTTCTTTTTCAACATGATTGTCAATGGTTAAGAAGTAAATAGCCATTTTACAGTTAAGAAACATATATAGGCGCACGATTAAAGGCTAGTAGGTACTTAACATAAATGAACCACCCACTTGAAGGGAGACTAAAGTCTTGAACCTTAAAGAAAAACATAAATATAAGCAACTACCACTACATTACTGTCTGACATAATATTATGTTGCGCACTCAATTGGTAAATCTAAGTGAGAGGCACAACAAACTCCTTGTACACATCAACAGCATATTTCATCCTCATGTCATCCACCATTTTCTCTGTCAGGTCATCCAACGGTAATCTTTGAGCATGGAGTTCGATGAACTTCACTGTCAGTGGACCACAATCTCCAGTACGCTCGTTCTGGTAAACGTCGACAAGCCTGTCGTAAGTAAATGGCTTATGGGCACGACGATCAAGGGCTACCGGATTTACAAAATCTTTTATGATGAACGGGAGCATTTCAACCAGGGGTTTCATCAGGCGCGGTAGCTTGCTGGGTTTGTTGTTCACTATAAGCGGGTCCATGATCAAAATTTCAGCCTTCTTCAAGTCAATAGCACAAGCCACCCAGTGACGCTTCCCCCAGTTCATAGGTATGTATACCGTATCGACGTCCGTACCCCACTCCATCTTGGAAGATCGGCTTGGAACAATGCCTCTAACATAGTTCTTGATAATGCTGTTCCATGGAAAAGATGATTTTTTTTTCGCCTTATTGAATCGGGGGTAGTCATTGCATAGGATGTGAGTAAACCAAGTGTCCAAGACAGCAACCCTCGAGCATAGAAAAGAATCACCGTGTGTCCTCCACAGTAAGCTCAGCATGGCTTCCATGTGCTTCCCAAATTAATTAGAAATGGCAGATACATCATTAGTAAATAAAGAATGATTGGGTTATAAAATAAGGAAAATTATAACAAAACATAGCGTAACTTACGGGGCTGTCTACCCAATTCTTCGGCGTGTATAGTTCCTGAAAAAAGGATTTCTTCACTGAGTGACCGTCGATAATATATTCACTGCAATTTTACAAGAAGTTGTCCATCTCTGTTACATAATGTGGAGAAATAAAATATATAGAACATGTTGTTGTATAAAAAGAAAAAAATTAGTACGTACTTTTGTTTATACAGACGAAGTTTTGATAAAAACCTTCTCTTAACACCCTGTTTAACAACACCGTATGGGGTGTAACAATCACGTTCAGAGGGCGCTTCATGGGGGTTCTTCCTTGAAGAAGATTCACAGTGTCCATATCTTCTAGGCATTGTCCTCAGTCTTTTGGCACGGACAAGATTAAGCTGTGGGTCACCTGTGGGGTGCCTCCTTTTTCTGGCTGCTGTGCCATTTGGTGCCTGTGGTTATAACCATTTAAAAAAAATTGGTTCCTGATTTGGAATTATTAGAAAGGAAAAAACGCAATTAATTTAAAAAATTAGGGGGTTAACCTGTTTTGTGTACAAATTATTCTCTTCTTCAGAAGGTTCGTCTACATTGGCTACATTGGCAGTAGACATCTCTATCATGCTAGCACCACTTTGTCCATCAGCCTTTTGGGGGTCACTTGAAACTGACACCTATCGAGGACAACTTGTCCATGATCAGTTATTAAAAAATGGGTTTTAACCCTTAATTAAATTTATTTCACACAAAGATATATACCTCTGGCTTAGAGTATCCAGAATGATGAGTATTGGAAAGAGGAGAAGATTGGCTTGAGTGATCCAAATTTGGTTCAACAATAACCTCGTCACCGCCCTCGTTGCCCACAACTCCCTCCTGAGGTTTATGGTAATATTAGACAACAAATATGGATGTGTACAGGGTGATTTCTGACATCAACTCTTATCCTTCAGCCATTCTAACCTCGTCATGTAGATGTTGAAAACCAATATGCTTGTCCACACCACCATTACCCACTCCAACCTCCTGATATCAATAGTTAGATTAGACAACATTATCGATACGTAAACTAGTCTACCAGACAACATATCTTGTCTACTGGCATTCTAACCTCTTTGTGTTTGTCTTCTTCTGATTCACCCATATTATCATCATTTCCATCTTCTGATATTGGATTCGCAGAATCAGCTCTCTGCCCATCCGATACAAAGGCTTCCTGATCATGCTAAAAATATAGACAATATCATGTTGTCTACGATATTACCATTAAAGTTGTCTACCTGTTATCCTTGATTTGTTATCCTTGATATACACAATTATCATATCGTCTACAACAAAAAAGAACCTGTTCGAATTCCGACTGATCATGTTGAGATTCATAGTCAGTCAATATTTGAGCTTCGACAGAGGTTTGACCTATGTTGTCCTCCGGAGCCTGTTATATCCATTGAATGGACCATTTATGTCAATTAAATAAATGGAAAAAATTAAACTACTTCGTCAGAATGTCTACAAACTTATCCCACAATTATTAAAGTACTTGTCTACGTACCTCTTTTATACACTTGTCAGATTCTATTTCCATTTCTTCAGCTTCACCCTCCATACGTATGTCCTGAAACAGTTGATACAGTAATGGTCATGCTCTGTTGTTAAAGGAATTTACGAAAGTTAGTATATTTACCTCTTAAATATGAACTTCAAGACCGTCCGATGAACTGCCATGATCGTCTACGGATGTCCCATCTTTACTATCACCCGCAACAGATTCGTTACTGACAGATGGACTTTTCTGAAAGACACGACAGGACAAAAATTGACTTAGTTTTTGGTATTATATATGGATTAACGAATTCAAGAGTCAGAATAAAGGAACATGTCCACCAACTTTTGGATCTTTTGGAGCATTCGATAGGTTGTTCAGCATTTCTGGGAGACCTGGCCCGTAAGTAGCCCATGTGGTCTTGTTGATCTGTTCCAGTAAGTTTGTGTGATTCATAGTTTCTGGGGGGTTCCACAACCCTTTCTCCCGCAGAACACATAAAACATGGTTTTTGATTTTGTCCTTCAATAAAGCCCTCTCAACCGATAGCAAATGTTTAATCCTGGAAGTATGTTCATTGTTTCTCCTATCCACCTCTCGGAGGATATCATCGGCACAGGCAACATCCACCCTGTAAGGACTTTCTCGTCTTTCTTCAATATTTGATTTTTTTGAGCTCTGTTTCCTAGGTTTCTTGTAGACACACGTCCTCGCTTTGCTAGCTGGTGCCTTCTTTGCTTTGTCCTCCTTTGAGACAGTGATTAAGGGAAGATCTGCAAGACCACCATGCCAGTCCTGTTTCCTGAAGGTGTGACCATTTTTAAGCTTCTTTAAAATGTAATCAACTTCCTCATCCTCGACCTCATCAGCCCACGAGAAATCTTGGAGGTCCTTTGGATCTTCACTATGTAATATGCTCTCCACATCAACCTACACAAATCAATGTTGCATTGAGAAGACAACACCAGGATTTCTAAATGTAAATTTATTAAAAAACTTACATTGGGATCCATCTCCGTCTCAAGGATGTTCGAATTGTGATAAGTCTTAAGCATAGTAAGGTGTAAAACAGATCGGTCAATAAACGTCTGCTCATCATCTATGTCGGGGAGGAATTGTTCCAGCAGAGGAATGGCATGTAGGATCAGCAATTGGAAAGAGAGAGTGAATCGGTGCGTCGCAGTATGCGATTGTGAAAGTTTTTCAGCTAGACTGGAGGCGGTCAGCGTTTTCTTACCGACTTTCACCATCTCTAGTGTCAGCTCAAAAGACTTGCGCCCCCATGGATATTTCACAAATGCGTCTAAATTCTTCACCATCTCTGCTATTTCTACGGTTGCCCTAACATTGGAAGAGTCACAGACCAAGATTCCATTGACAATCACAATGAGAGCAAGACGCAGTCGACGATCCCCAGTCATCCTTTGAGATTTTGGCAACCTCTTGTCACGCTTCATAATATTAACAACCTCCCATATAGTATATGATTTGTTCGGACCTATAAGAGCGTGGAAAAAATCATCAGCCCCATTATCTGGAGTTTGCATCTTCTTCATCTCCTGTCTCGAAGGGTATTGACCGCAATTCAAACCAGTTATGATGCCAAACTCTCTCAGAGAAAACCGGATCGGATGACCACCAAACACAAACCACATCTCATGTTTTTTTTTAGTGACGAGCGACCGACAAAGGATCTGATGGACAAGTTTTCCTGAAAGAGAACACTTACGGACAGGAAGCTGCAACAATCGACCAAAGCAAGATGATTTGAGCCATTCATACTCCAACAAACCATCTAAAACTTCAACGATGTCTAGCAGATAATCCGGTTTCGAGTAGGAGTTTATGCGACCTTTTACAGGATACCTATCGGTGGCGAATAATCGCGGCGGGAGCAAATCGCTGTTTCTCTCTGTGGCGTTAGCAGACGAAGGACCCGGATGCAGAGGAGATGGTCTAGCAGATATCTGCTGGCGCGTTGTGACACCTTCTCTGTCGCGTGACAGAGAACCGGAAATAGCGACTGGGACGGCGGCGGAATCATCTCCTGCAGCAGTATCCGTCGGAGTATTTTTCGGCATAACGACTGGGACGGCGCCGGAATCAACAGACGCAACAGTAGCCCTCCGCGTTTTTTTGTATTCTATAACTTGGCCGATTACTAGAAATTGAAACAGACCTCAACAGTCTAACATCTTAAAAATCATTGACCAGCAAAAATTGCATGGAAAAAATTGACAAATAAAAAAGGAAGATCGCCTATTCGGCGTTCAAAATTTATCGATATCAAGAACCCTAATTGCTGAGATATATGGAAGACTTTGAAACGACATGCTCCTCGGCTTTGTATTTATTATTTGAATTTTGAAATAAACACTAATTTTTCTCTTCAATTTCCGTCTCTCGAAATCCAAAGCGACATTGTTTCTGTAAGGGTGTTTACGACATTTCAGTTGGCTTTGTGGCATGCGATATAAAGGATACAGCAATGTGGCAGATTCGAGAAGTTTTGAGTTTTCATGTGGCATTTTTGACAATTTTTCCTTTTTTCTACCCCTAAGACAAAAAGTACAAAGATTATACAAAAATGATGACAAGAGACAAAAGCAAACCAAAAGAGGATTTTTTTTCTCACACCTTTTACACTTTTTTCACTATTTTGTTTCTTTTCCCTCATACCTTATCAAACATAATAAACTTGTCGACTTCACTCTTCACATGCTAGTAGCTACAATTGTTAACTTTTAATTTTAATTCGTATTTTCTGTTCCAACTTTGTAGAGAATCTTTTGTTATCCCAAAGAAAACGGTGGATAAATTCACGTTTGACAATGTTGCTTGAAAAAGGTTTGATCTTGAAAAAGATTTGGTCAAATCCGATCTTCAATCTTTCATTTCTCACCTCCGTGAATATCACGCGCCGCCGTGTATATCAGCCTCCTCCTCCTCCGTCGTTCTTACTTAAGGTACTCTCATTTTATGTGTCTTTTCGTTTGTGTTCTTATGGACTGATGATGAAATTCCCGGTTGAAATTTTATTTGCTTTATTACTCAATTCTTTTTTTTACATATTATTAAGATGGTTTCTTTTAAAGTATTAGAGAAAAAAAACATTGTTTTTCATCGTCAGATTATTACATTTTACATTTGTAATAATCGATTGAGTTTCCAATTGCCCAAATTCTGTTGATTTTAACAACACGACTTAAAGAAATCTCGACTCAATTTTTTTTTTTTTACATATTACTAAGTTATGTCTGGTATACACATAGCATACAATTTTAAAATATGTAAACTGCCATTAAATTGTTGTTGATGCATTGGACAGAGTCATCAAATTGTAAGAATAAACAAAAACATAAGAAGAGAAAGTGTGTCATGGACAATTTTGGGATCAAGCATCGTCATTAACAATGGGAAAGATCCACAAGAACAATAACAAGATGGGTCAGAGAGTGGTCACGAAGAGAAAAAATAGAGTTGAAATGGTTCTTAAGAGGGCTCAACTTTTTCTCCAGAAGATAAGAGACGTGAAAGCCTCTTTGTGTTGACCTTTTTTTACAACTTTTTATTCTCTCTTTTTTTTTGCTGAAATGTATAAGGAAAGATAGTTATCGTCCGAGAAATGTACTGCAAGTGGTGAAAAGTAAAATGCTTCTCGAAAATAGGTATAGACAGTTGAACAATATTTTGGTCAATGAGAAAGACTTTCATTTTTGAGTCTCTTGATGAGAATTGAGAAACCTTACGAATTTCTTATTTATGACAATGAAAAAAAATTATCAGAAAACAATTTTTATTTCTTCCTCATTCTAAAATATGAAAACAGAGTAACTCAAGTGATTACTCTAAAAACATTTTTATAAAGATATTTATTTCTTAAAAAACAATTTTTTTTTCGTTTTGTTGTCTTCAAAATTATTAGTCAGACTAAAATTTTTATAAAGGTTACAAATCATAAGACCAACAAAACTAAAATAGCTTTACATACTAGAGTTACAAAGATTTCTCTAACCTAAAATAAAAACATTCAGAAACCTAAAACTCGTTTTCGGATCTTAGATTAAGAAAAAACCCAAAACTCTGAAACATGATACGTGAATTAAGTTTGAGACACGTGTTCAATATGTGCCCTACGAGCTGCCAATCGAATTTCATCACCATGAACTAATGAACATTGTCACACATCAACGAGCACCTTCAAGCATCACCACCGCCAAGCCACTGACTTACCAGTCCACTCCACTCTATAACACACCGACGAATACATATAGATTGGCCGCCTCTTCCGATTCAATTTCAATCACTACCAGAATCTTCCATCTTCCAAGAAAACTTTACTATGCAACCTAATATCAGATGGATTACGAGCGCATGACAGAGATTTTGTAATTTTTCTAAAAAGAAAACATTTGTTTTTCTTGCTTCTTTCTTTTTCAAAAGATTTGTTTTTCTTTTCATTATTTTCTTTATTAGTCTGTTTTTTTTTTCATTTAAATCAACACTAGAGAAGAAGAGGTAGCTGAAACATTCATTTAACCTGCTGTGGTTCCAAATTTGAGAAGACTACGGCCTACGGGTCGAGGTCCGAAAATTTTGGTAAACGAAAACAAAAATTATGAATAACTGCAAATAATTTTTGTTTTATTAATTATTTACAAGGTGTGAAACAAAATTGTTTATTCTTAAAAAATAAAGGAGACGACCGTGGGTCGGGGGGAACTACGTACGAAACTCAACCCCTCCATATTGTAATGATAATTGTGATAAATATTAAAATAAATTATGAATAAGAAATGAATTTATAGTCTAAACCTGTATTTGCAGTTACTACTTCTAACCCTAATAACACTGTTAGCAGCCAAGCTATCAACGGATACACCACACCTGACCAAAAATCTCACTTCCATCAACTTTAATTTCCCGAGTTTGATCCGAACCGGTTGGGTAACTCTAATCCGCAAGGGTATGCTTCCTGTTAACCGTTGTTGCTCTTGCAGTGTTGTTATTAAACTGGTTGCATTCTGATTAAAACCAGTCATTTCTACGTATATAACAGTCGTGTTCTCATGTCCTTGGTAGAATTTTGGCAAAGACCCTGTAGAAAATTACAAAATCCGGTTAACTATTTGAACCAATTTAAACCAAACAAAACTAGAATAGCGAACCGAGTTTAACGTACCATTACTAAGCTTGGTTTGCATGTACAAGACGCTAATTCTGCTTCCGTTTTCATAGTAAATTCCGATTTTCTCGTTGGGATTTTTGGCCGTGATGGTGACGTTAAACGCGGTGGATAAACTCAAGTCTTGGTTTAGTTGAAACCGGGTGAGTTGTAACCGGTCGATATTGTAATCCGGTAATTTCGGTCTAAAGACAAGGTAGAGTATACCAACGGTTGCTCCTACGATGACAATAAGGAGAAAGAGGACAAGAAACGTGTAGCAAACGCATCTGCACCAACAACTTCTTGATCCTTTCTTCTTCCTCGGAGGATCCAACGGTGCTGCTTTCTGCGTCTTAGTAGGATCACCCTGTTCCGATCTCGAGGAGCCACGTGGAACAAGGGGAGCCGTTGGATGTGGTGGAGCTTCGGGGTCGCTTACCGGATGGATTTTCTGGTGATCGGACATGTTTAGTTACGTTCTTGATTCTGCTTGAAGAGAAGCAAGTTTTTTTAAAGTTAATAAAGAGAAGCAAGTTTTAATGGAGAAGAGTATCTTCACGTTTCCTTTTGGTTAATTGTATATATAAGTTGTTAGGTGTTGTTTAATAGTAGTTAATAGTCTGAAGAGAAAAGTAGGAAAAGCGATTCTTGCACAGAATAAAATAATTATTTAATTCTCATACCAAACGTGTCTTTTGAATTTCATGCGCCTTTTTTGGACCGTAATCGTGACTGCTCGATTGATGTTGGAACTCATGTAACCAAGAATAATTAATTGTCAATTTTGGGTTCGGCGGCTACGAGGATGAAAGTTCTTACATGCTCCGCATATGCAATGAGGTGTGTCATGATGTGTGCCGTGGGGTATGCAACGGAAAGTATATTACTGTGCGAAAGTATACCCCAAGTAATTATATATTTGAATTTCGTACTTTACAAAAAGAAAATTATAGGCTTTTTTTTTTTTCATTAGACATGTTTTATATAAAATTATATTATACAAATTCATCAACAACTAAACATTAACATAAATGAATAAATATATATGTGTGTGTTTAACGTGTCCAAACTTTAAACTATACATATATATTCAGAGTATGCGTAAAATTTTTAGAAACGTAAGCAAAAAAAGAATATAATATATTTTTTTAAATATGTTATACGATACAATAAAATAAACACTATGTGAAAGTTTTGTGAAATAATAAATTGTTGATTTAAATATATTAAATTTTAGAATGCATAAAAAAATTTTGTTTCATAAAATATCATTATTTTAAAAATTGTAAATAGAAAAATTAAGGTGAACAAATGAGAAAAATAAAATATAAGACAAGAGTTAATATAACAAAAAAATAAAAATAGAAGATTATATGTGTGGATAAATATAAAGAACAAAAAAGTAAAAGGTTTTAAAAAATTTGGGCAACCTCTATGCGATTACGATAAATAACTTTTATAAAACAACGATTCCAGAAACAAAAATTCTACTAAAAAGATCATCATAAAAACATTAAATATCTTTAATAATAATGTAATAGATGACGACAAAAAAAAACCATGGACGCAATTGTTATTAATTGATCTCAAACTATATGTTGCAATAAAAAAAAATATTGTGAGACATTGTCGTTGCTAGTCTAAGCTCAAAAAAAACTTATTCAAAAATTATTGTTTATTCATAAATCATGTAGAATAATATATTTGTAAATATGCCCTCTCAAAAATTATAAAACTTAGGTGTCATAAGTGAATGCTTTTTCTCTCTCTATTAAGCATGCTATTCTTTAAATATGATGGTATTTTTCGAAGACCAATAATGAAGAATCACTTAAATTTCAAACTTAAAATTTTAATTAAGATTTATTTTAAGTTTTTTTTTTGAACACCAGATTTATTTTAAGTTTATATATATTATTTTATACATATCACTAGGTAAGAACCCGTAAAAATTGTGTATTTAAAATTAGTTTAAAATATTATTCTATTAAGATTAAAACATTTGATGTATGTATTACAAAAACATAATCATGGGGCATTGAAATTTTGTTGTGATTGACTATATTTTGGCAACTTGCCAAATCTTAGTATTCAAATTTGAATCTAACAATTATTATTATATGAATTTTTTTGATTATTTTTAATAATTTATGTGAAAATGCCAAGTAAAAAGTTGGAATAATTTTGGTCATATAACTAAATGATTTGTATTTTATTTTAATTTTCTAATCATAAAAAGTAATGCATTTAATATAATGAAAAATTTTGAGTATCTAAATTTGGTAATAAATTTTTTTTGAAATATCTTAACTTTACATATCAATAATCTTTTATGTGTGTTCGGCAATTGGTTTAAGAAAATAAGAATAAGTAGTATTTGGAATTAAAAGTGTTTGGCAAAGAAGGATAGTAGAATTAAAAATATATATATATATATATATATATATAATATGTAAGAATAACTGTGGTCTTGCCACATAAGCACAAAAACCCTCTTTTATTATATAGATGATTATGTTAAATTCGTTTTTAATTTGGTTACTAATTTTCAAATATTAAAAGCGTTTTTAACATTAGGAGATTTAGTTTTCAAATTATTATCTAATTTTATTTATATTTATATGTTATTTAATACATATCAATATGTTAAATTCATACTAATTTTAAGAATAGTAAAAACCGGTTTTTTAAAATATCT
The DNA here is from genome assembly GCA_900406565.1 of Turritis glabra. NCBI lineage: Eukaryota > Viridiplantae > Streptophyta > Magnoliopsida > Brassicales > Brassicaceae > Turritis > Turritis glabra. Next base: position 1,076,251 of record OVBN01000173.1, on the reverse strand, counting down.
AATGCATGTAAATATTTTTAATATAGTTTTTTAAAAAATTAATCAGATTTTTATCCATATAGTCACAAATTTAAATTAGGTTAATTTGTGTAATTTAGTTTCATTAATTTGAATTTAAATTTAAATGTATTATGAACTATTGTTGATAATGGTTTTTTGACTAGTTTCAGGCACAACAAGGCGATTCCTCAAGATCAAGGAGCAATTCCATTAATGCTACTCCATCGCTTTCTCCTGTTACCGAGTCTCAAACTTCCGCTCCTGGGGTTATTATGACGGTAGAAGTACTTGTGGAACAACCCGGCCAAGAGCTTATCCCAAAGCTTCACCGCAAGACGAAGATGGAGCGATATGGTCATTAATTTTATTTCAATTATTTTTAATAACATTATTTATATTTACAATTTTAATATTATTGTACTAATATTTGTTATTTTCTATTTTGTAGGTTTAGAATAAAAATGGCATCACGAAGTCAATTTTAAAAGTTCCACATAAAAACCTCTAGCATCCAAATCCGAAGTTTTAACACATTTCAAATGATGTGAAAGATACATAGTTCAAATATTTTGTAGTAACGGTAAGTAGAGAATATATTTTGTTTGTAATTTTTCTTTTGAATCCGAAGTTCAAATCCGGCGGGTTCAAATCCGAAGTTTTAACACATCTTTTAAATTTAGTTTTTTTGTTTCTTTCGTGAAATGATTTCATTGGAAGTTGCAACAAACGAGTTTCGTATGTGCCGAGTTCTTCAACCAAGCGGCGGTCTCTGACCAGTCCACATTTGGGACCCAATCGTTCCACCTTCAAACGGATATGTAGTAGATTTAGCTAGTTGTGCAGACAACAATGGTGGAAAGTTTTCGGGAATGAAAAGTCACAACTGCCATGTATTTATGGAACGATTGCTTCTATTTGTTTTTGCAAAATTTCTACTACGTAACATGCACCTTGCATTATCATATATATATTTAAATATCTATTATCATAAATTATCATCGATATAAGTTTTTTTCATTGATATAAATAAGAAGATATCTTTTTATATTGCAGGGATTGGTGGTTTTTTCCGTGACTTATGTATTCGATCATTGAATCGCAATTGCGTCCAAATTTTGAAGGATAACATTGTCATGATTTTGAGTAATTTGGAAAAAATATTACCACCTTCATTCTTTAATGTGATGGAGCACTTACATGTACACCTACCATACGAAGCAGAGCTTGGTGGTCCAGAGTTCTTAAACATTTAAAAGGAAAGACGAAGAATAAAAGATATCCAGCGGGTTCAATAGTTCAGTCATACATGAATGATGAGATGTCTTACTTCTTAGAACACTACTTTGCTTCACACATTTCTACCGCTAACTTATAGCGTGACTTATTGAAGCCATTTAGTACAATCACCACATATTTCTCTGGAGTGAAATATCCTACCGCAAATGTTTATTTCATGCAAGTGTGGAAGATTGAATTGTTGCTGCGGAAATATGCTAGGTGCAATGATGAGGATATGAGATTAATGGTTGTGGATATGCAAAGTAAGTTTGCAAAATATTGGGATGAATATAGTACTGTTTTAGCTATGGGAGCAGTACTAGATCCGAGGTTCAAGTTGCAGATGCTTGAGGTAGCTTATAAGAAAGTGGGTCCTAGTACTTCTAAAGAAAAGGTTGAAATTGTAAGGAAGAATTTGGAGTTGCTTTATAAAGAATATAACACCAAGTCTTCAGAAAGTTCTTCTTCCAAGTTTCAATCAAAACAGACTCCACATGAGCTTCTTACAGAATCACCACTTGAAGATGATTTGAATGATGTAAGTATCTTATTTATTTTGTACATCATGATAAGTTCATTATCATATCACATATCTTTAATTTATTTTGAATTTCTATAATACAGGATCTATTTGAGCTTGAAAGGTGTCTCCAATTTGGTTCAGATAACAGAAAGTCAAATTTGGACATGTATTTGGATGATTCTAGAGTAGAGATTTTGGCTTTCACATACATGGAAGTTTTGGACTATTGGAAAGACAAACAACAACGGTATGGTGATTTAGCTTCTCTCGCACGTGACGTACTTAGTATTCCTATTACCACTGTTGCATCAGAGTCTGCATTTAGTGTTGGAGGTCGTGTGTTGAACCCGTTTAGAAACCGTCTTCTTCCGAAAACCGTGCAAGCATCAATTTCTACACGAAATTGGCTACGTGGTTTTGCAGAGCTTGAATGTAACAATTTCAAAATTAGTTTATATATTTCCAAAAGAAATGAATTTAATTTGTTAATTTATATATTTAAATTGCAGGAGACATTAATGATTATTTTGATAATGAAGATGAAAATGCTACTAAAAAAGCAAGTAGCTTAGGAATTGGAGATTCAAACAAATGATAAGGTTAGTTTTATGTTTGAGAGCTTCTTGACATGAATTGTTGTTATAATGCTTTGTTTTGTTGATTGCTATTTGAGTGTTTGAAAAAAATGTGAATGGTACTCATTTGGATGTCTTAAGTATACGTTTAGCACTTGTCTTGTTTCAGCTGCGAAACTAGAGGGGAAGCATGAGTAGTTAGCTTGACATTGTTCTAGATGTGGGAAGGTATAGTTTAAGAGGAAACGTTTTTACCAAAAATATTATGTTTTAATTTTCACAAAAATTAGTTTTTCTTAAAACTAAGTTAATTTTTGTTTCCAGGTTTGTTTATGGCATGGAGATTGAAGAATCAAAATCTATAATATATGTTGATTGTGTTGAATTATGAATCATATTTATGAGTTTTCAGAATTTTAGAATTTATAAATTTTATAAATTTATGAATTTATGGATTTTATTATGAATTTTAGAATTTATGAATTTTATTTATGAATTCTGAAAATTTATATATTTATTTATAAATTTGTTATGAAAATTTTAAAATATTAATGTAAACACACAATAACTACTTTGGTTTGAGAGAAAGAATACATATAGGGCTAGCCCTACATTAACCCTTTAATAAAAATTACAAAGGGTTAGAAAAGAGTTAGGGTTAATATAGGGCTGAACTTATATTAACTAAGGATGGGCTCAGCCCTAACCCTACATTTAACATCCCTAGCTATAAGAAAGAGGTAAATCTTATAATTGCATTTACGTTTTATATTTTTTGCTACCAAATTTTATAGCTAAAATTCTGTATACTTTTCAAGTCAAATCGGTATGATGTAGGTGAGGTACTGGTATATTCTATACCGGTACCGGAAATATTCACCCAAGTGGCGAAAGTAGTGAATTTTTTTAACTGAGAAAGATTATAAATGTGCACATGCATATGTTTTACGCAATGTGACTACTTTCGATCGCTTGAAAGGTATTTGCAGAACTTATTAACTTACTTATTAAAGCTTTGTGAGTATTTTTTTTATTAACTTAGTACTTATCAATTTCTTATTGTTGATCAATATATTATTGTTGGCAAAACAGCGTGTTAGACGCTTAAATTCGAGGTATTTGGAAAAGTATTCATGAAAACACATATAAGGGCGTATGATTTTTTTGTTGATCAAAAAGCCAAACAAATAGCTGAGGCTTATGGGAAGAACATAGATGAAAAAATGTCTGAAATGGTTGAGGATGGTCCAACAACTTCAGCTAATTCATCTCAACAATCAACTCATCGGACCATTGAAGAAAAGAATGAGATATTTCTGAAGGTAATTTCGTCTAAGTCTTTTTCTGAGCATAGAATTGTCACTATTTGCTGAGCATGATTAATAGTTCAAGTATGTTGCTGGCCTGTTGCTTGTCTTGTTTAGTCTAATTTTATGTTTCTCTTTTGTTACTTAATGAGCATGATTAGTACTTGAAGTCGTGTGGTGGCATGTTGCTTGTCTTGTTTTGGTCTAATTTTATGTTTTTCTTTTGTTTCTTAATGAGCATGATTAATACTTGAAGTCTAACTTTTGCTGAGCACGAATTATTATCATACGTTATGGATTTGAAATACTTGATGTTGCTTGAGTGATTCAAAGGTTATGGTCTTTTTAAGAATCGAGTCTTTGTGTCATTTTTTTGTTTCTATTTGTCTTATTTGTTTGTGTAATTTGTTTTCTGCATCTGTTTGTTGGTTTGTGTATCATTATGTTTCTTTGTTTTTGTTTAAGTGTACTGAAACAGATGAGAAGGGAAACTATTTTGGCCTTGGATCACCTGTGGAGACCCTTAACAAAGAGAGAATAAAAGAAAGTTATTCGAGCAGCTCTACTTCATCAATTGTAGATCTTCATGATCAACTTCGTCGTAAGATGGCTGAACATGACTCTGAAAATGCTCGACGTGATGAGGAGCAATGATTTTCTCAAACTCTGATCCCAACGTTGGATGGCTCGTCTTGTATTGGAAAGACAACGATCCCGCATTTGCAGCGTTTATCGCTACTCAACAACCACCAACTGAACCATCCACTACACCCGCTATTGTACAACCCAACGCACCAGGAATCATACCAGCCAATGCACCAGGAACCGTACAAACCAACACAATAGGAACCATACCAGCCACCGCACTAGGAACCAATTCGCCCATGTCAAACACTTCATCATCTTCTCTAGCATCTTAAAAAAATTTTAACTTCTCTTATGAACTACTTATGAACATGTTTGGGATTTGTCAAACTTCTTATGAACATGTTTGGGATCTTTTGTTGTTTAATGTTGAGTTTGACTAGTTTTATTAGCAACATTTTGGTATCAATGGTATCAAAATTTTGATTCGGCATTTTATTTGAATAGCTTTTCAACTAAAAAAAAAATCGTATTAAATATATGGTAGCAAATAAGTTGTCATATTTTCACAGGTTCGCGACTACTTGCATTTACAAGAAATCCTTAGACTTGGCTAAACAGTTTCTCAGTCGTAACTCTTTTGGGACTACAAAACAATAGTTTTAAAATAGTCACAACTTTTTAACACTAATTTGAGACTATAGTGTAACTTATAGCTGGTTTCCCTTGCGACTAAATTGGGACTCATTTGCGTCTACAACATTGGTCTTTAAATCGTCGCGAATCTAGGACTCAACATGTAATCTCAAATTAGTCTCGAGTATACGATTGCCAAGCTTTGTCACAAAGTGGTTGCTAATATAGCAGTGTCGCGAGTTCATCTTTAATTTATGATTCTTACTAACTGTCTCTAATCAGACGCTTATATACGATCTTATATGTGTCACAAAATAGACGCAAATCTGCGACAATTTTGCGATCACTACTTTTTACGACCAAATATTTGCGATCACTCTGAATAGTCTTGAAGTAGTCGCAAATAGCAAATTTGAAACTATTTTGGGAAAATTTTCGTGGTTGCAAACTGCATGTTTTCGTGTAATGTGGGCTCAATCAAGAAATCAAAAAGTTGAACAAAATTGTTGCGTAAAAAAACACTCGGTTCGAGAAGATGGAGAACGAGAATGAAAATACCGTAATAACTTTAACAATGTGGGCTCACAACTTCAACAAATGCTTGAGAGACAGTTTATGGGATCTTTTCTCGTCTTGTCAAAATTTTATGGATTTCTTTTGTCTTTTGTTTTTCATGTTTTTAACATTTTCAATTGAACAATTTATGTTTTTAATAGTTAAATAAATTTTGAATTAATTTCATATAAATGATTTGAATAAGAATTAATATGAAATGATTTATTATTAATAATATAATTATAAAATGTTTAGGAAAAAATATGATTTATGTATCCGTCGGATATTAAATTTCATTTCTGATGGAATTCTGACTAATACGTAAAAAATATTGATAATATTTTTCTGTATATGAGGAAATCCAGCGGATACGTAGAAAATAACTCGATAATATGTTTTTATCCAACAGATAAATCCGATAGATTTCCCATGGATAATCCGAAAAAAAACTCAATAATATTTTTGCTTCTCCGTCAAAAATTCGTCGAAATATGGGAAAAACTCGATAATATTTTTATGTATCAGTCAAAACCATATTATCAGAACGAATATAAATCTGATGTATTTCCAACTATTGCTTCCGACGATTGCGTTTCGTCGGGATGTTGTAAGATCCATGGCCATCGAAAATGCGTTGAAAACTAGTTAAAACTAACGACTGTAATCTATTGGAAATTTGTCGGAACCAACTTAAAATTTGACAGATTTCAGCATAAGAAATATGTTGTTTTCTTTTAGTAATTTAAGTATGTATTTATAGTATTTGTATATCATGTGATCATAACCATTGTATAACCGCTAATGGACGTCATTAAATGTATGAACACACACACGTTAAACATTCTAGGAGGATTTATTTGGAATTTAAAACCGCTAATTAGTTTATATACATGGATGTATACGTTTTGTGAGATTTAAAGATAAGTATAACTTTATGTTTTGTTAGCTTTAAAGAAAATTGGGTTTGGAGCGTTTACCAATTATATTGATTAGGTGATTAAATTTAAATTTAATTATATATTAATTATTTATAAGAGAGAGAGAGAGCGAGAGCGAGAGAGAGAGAGAGATATTCCTTTTTAAAACTTTCTAAATTACTTTAAATTTTATAAACTATTTTAAAATGATGAAAAGTGAAGTGAAAAGTGTCTCTTATAGAATATAAGGAAAGAAAATATTATAAAAATAGTAAAAATATCACATATTATAAGAAAACAAAAACGTCACATATGGAAAATATAATAATAACAACAATTCCTTAGAATCCTCTTAATATGAGTTATTGTTTTGTCAGATATTGTAAGAGATAAGTGTAACAAAAATTATTATGTATTTTTTTATCCAAAATGCATATTTTAATATCTTTAAATTATTATAGCAGTGATATTTATATAATAAACTTTATATGATGAAAAAAACTTTCTTTCGGATATATTTTTAGTATGATGATATAATTAAATTTAATAAAAATAGATAATCGTGTATTTGGATAAGAAAATAAAGACACATGTAAAAAAAAGGCCACATGTGAGCTTCACAAAACTTGTATTTTAAGAGAACTGTTACTATATTATATATTAGATTTAGCTAAAATCCATTAAAATGTTTAGTTGGCTCATATTTAAGTTCAAATTTAGCTTAAGCATTAAAAAGGTTGGATTGGTTAATATTTATGTTTAAATTCACCTAAAGCCATAAAAACATTATCTAGTAATTAAAGAAGAAAACGTCTTCCACACAAGAGAACTATAAATACTACATGTTAATGTTGTTGTTTCCCCAATAGTGGTTTTAGATCCAAAAATGAATCATCCCATCATTTTAATGTTAGTTACTATTACGTATTTTGTGCTAAATCAAGCTTGCGAACAAAACCAAGTAGTAATTATTAACGAACTCGCTCCTGATCGTATTCTCGAATATCATTGCCGTTCCAAAGATGATGATCTAGGCTTAAAAAAATTAAACTTCCATGCCCCTCCATTTACCATTAAATTCCATGACGAAATACCCAATTTAACACAATGGAATTGTATTTTAAGGCAAGGACTTAACATGGAGTATTCATTTGACGTTGAAGTATACAAAGCAGGACCAAGAGTTATCCCTCGATGTGGTCAGTTACGCGCTTGGGCTGCCAGAATTGATGGGATATATTTTGCAAGAAAGTATAATACACCGTTCATACGCGTATTATCTTGGAACAAATCATAATGTGCTTTTATTTTTCCTAAAACTATTCTAAAAGGGCATTTTTCATCTTATGAACTAAGCCATAATAATCATCAACCTAATTTTTTTTTATAATATATTACAAAATATTATAAAAAATATGAGTTCATTTGATATCCATGTATATTGATTAAAGTTTTAAATTATGAGACAATATCTTTATTTATAAAAATGTGTTTGTTTTAAAAAAATACTAAGTGTTAAGATAACTAAGATAGAAACCTTAAACGTGCTAAGCATAGAGTTTAGAAACGTCTATTCGTCCATGATGTCATTACATATATATATTGATATAATGCGTTTTTGACGCATTCTAACCCTTGTTTTATAGGTTTTTATCGAGTCTTTTATTTTATCTTGAGTCATTTTAGGTCTAAAGGTGGCTGGAATGGAGAATTATAGCTCACGAAGAGACTTGGTAAAAATAGAAGAAAAGTGAAGATTTTCTGAAAGGTTTCGATGAATGGAGCACCCACGACCTGCTCCTGCGCTCACGACTTGCTCCCGAAACCAGTTCAGCAAGAAAAAGCAATTGTCGGCAAAGTCTCAATAAACAATTATGCCACCTAAGCTTTCCACCCACTACTTCCAACTGTCCAAGACATGTGTGGACAATTTAATATATAGAAAGAGAGTAGAAAGTGATTAGTGGGTGATTTCATTTATTAAAGCTTTGTTTTTACGTATGAAGACACTTACTTTACCTTTGTTTTTTTTAAGCTTTTAATTCACGTAAAACAAAAGGGAGAGTGGGGGACTTGAGGAGAATTCCCATTTTATTGTTTTATTTCCCTTGTTTTTCCCTTGCTTCTTTTTTTGGAAGAGCAAGTTTAAACTCTTTGTGCAAAACCTTATATATTGAAGAATATTTCCTTTTCTTATTTTATTTTCCTTTGTTTTATGCTTATGGATGCTTGTATGGTTTTAGTTTTTGATATAAACATGTGTGAGTAGTTTTATATTGGGTTTAAGGGTTCTAAGTAGAGAAATTTAGGATTTGATGGTTGGATTGTTTGATTGAAGCTTTCTTATGCTTTAGTTCTTCATTTCATATGTTTTTAATGCTAGAATTGGCTTAGCTACCCATTTCTTGATCATAGGGATCTTCATGCACCAAAAGTGATTGTTGAAGAACCTTAATCAATGTGTTTATGAGCAATATGCTCTTAGCCAACGACAGTTGATGTTAGGAAGTATTGTGAACTCAATGAACTTGTTCGGTAATGCTAATTCGGTTAGGAGATTTCAAACGACAGTTTAGTTTTCGAGTAATCGGGTTTAGGGACTAATACCACGACAGTGGGTTAGTCCACCTTGCGTTCATGTTCTAGAACGGTTCTATAATCGTTAAGCTTCGTACATTTCGGTTTTATCATTAGTCTTTAATTCCCCGAAATACCCTAATGCCCAATGTCTTTATAGCTTATTTTGTTAGTTTTTATTGTTAGTCTTTTTTCTTGTTAGTTTTTATCTACAAGTGATGTTCAAAACAAAAACAACATTGATCGCTTAGCTGAAATGGTATTGCAAAAGACTAGAGTGTATTGCTGGTCCCTTTAAACGAACCTCATCACTATCACTATAACAGAGCACCCGCTCCCATTAGGAGCACCCGCTCCTGGTTTCAGAGCACCCGCTCACCCGCTCTCGGGGAAATAACCAGTTTATCAATTGGCGCCGTTGCCGGGGACCAACTCGATACCTTTAGTTTTAATTTACGATTTCAGACTAAGTTTACTTACTTGTTATTTTTCTTCTCTTGCGTGTGTTTCAGGTGTATGAACCAAAGATCAACAAGGAGCAATCGTCCATTACTCCTTGTAATCTTGAGTAACACGGAACTCGCAAGACTAGAACGACTAAATAGACGAACAAGGGCAAATCTCGCTGATATGGGTGGCCAAGGCGAAGGTGAAATGGCGGCTGAGCTGCAAAGGTTGCAAGAGCAAATGGCTCGAATGCAGCAGCAACATGAGCAACAGCAACGTGCTCTCGAACAACAACGTGCTATAGGGGATATGGACAATCCTCATGCTTTTTATAAGAACAGATCTGCTATTGTTCCACCTGCTGTTGAGCGGCAAGATTATGAAATCAAGCCTCAAATGATATCGCTAGTCAAGCAGCACTTGTTCCATGGACTTCCCGCAGAAATTCCGATGGACCACATAGAGAACTTTGAAGAAATATTCTCCACAACGAGTTCTAATGGAATGAACCCGGATTTCATAAAGTGTAAGCTTTTCCCTTTCTCACTTGCGGATAAAGCTTCTCGATGGCTCAAGTCTCTACCCGCTGGATCCATCACAACCTGGACACAATGTAGAGCAGCGTTCTTAGACCACTTCTACACCAAAACCAAGACCGCGAATTTAAAGAGCAAGAACTCCAATTTTCAGCAACATCACGGAGAATCTTTTTGTGAGGCATGGGAGCGATTCAAGGAATACAAAAGATAATGTCCACACCATGGGTTTACCGATGAAAACTTGCTGAGTATTTTCTATGATGGTGTCAATTGGGATTATAGGAACGCTTTGAATGCTGCTAGCGACGGTGATTTTATGACAAGGACTAGAGACGGTGCCTACAAGCTTATTGAAAACCTGGCTGCAAGTTCTAGCAGCAAGTCTCAAGAATATGATAGAACCAGAAAAGATGGCGGTATGAATTCTCACAAGATCGATGACCTTAAGGCTAAGGTTAACTTATTGCTAAAAGGGAACCAAAGGATGGTTCATTTTGCTGATGAGAATGGTGAACCACTTTCTGAGGAGATGGGTGAAGAAAAAGATTTTGGTCAACAAGAGGTTAATTATGTAAGTGGGCAGGGGTTTGTTCAAAACCGTGGATTCAATCAAAACTATAGGAATCACCCTAATTTTTCCTATAGGAATACAAACGTCGAGAATCCGCAGGATCAAGTTATCCGGAGCAACCCAGTTTTCAAAACCCGAAACCTCAGGACCAAAGTTTCCAAAAGAGTTTTCCTCAAGGTTTTCAAGGAAAAACATTCACACCTTATCAAACTAATAATCAACTTCAAGGGCGATTCCAACCGAGGCCACAATTTAACAACTTTCAAGCTCCTTCGAGCTCCGGAAATAATCCTCAGGATGAATTGAAGGGTATGATGCAACAGCTGATGACTAACCAACAGAAATTTGCCACGGAAATCAATCAAAAGGTAGACAACATGTACTCCGATCTTAATGGAAGACTTGAGGCTGTTTGCAATCACGTGAAGAAATTAGATACCCAAGTCGCTCAAACTGCTGAAACATCCAAGAGACCACAAGGTACACTCCCACGAAAATCAGTTGCAAACCCCAGAGAGTTTGTGAATGCAATTGAGCTAAGGAGTGGAACGGTTCTACCGCCGGTTGTAAAGACAAACACTGAAACTTGCCCAGAAAATTCTGCGGAGCACCTGCTCCCGCAACATGGAGCACCTGCTCCCAAACACGGAGCACCGGCTCCAGATGAGGAAAAGAATGAAGAAGTTGCTGAGCCGACTCCGAAAGTTATTCCCCGTGTCTACAAACCTCCGGTTCCTTACCCCGTCCCTCCACGGAAATCTCAAAAGGATTTGGAAGAAGCAAAGTGTAAGGAAATGTTGAAGGATTTAACGGTTAAGCTCCCTTTGGTAGATGCGATTCAGATGATACCAGCCATGAAGAAGTATGTTAAGGGTCTGGTTACAGGAAAAGTTTCTTCAGAACAGAGTGCTATGATGGTATCTAAAAACTGCAGTGCTGTGCTACAAAACAAGATGCCTAAAAAGGAAGAAGACCCAGGGAAATTTGTTCTTTCGGTGCAAATTGATCATACACAATTCGCTTGTTCCCTATGCGATTTGGGTTCAAGCGTGAACCTTATGCCATATTCAATTGCTAGAAAACTTGGGTACACAAAGTTCAAACCAACGAGGATTTCATTGGTGTTTGCTGACAGGTCAGTAAAATTACCCATCGGGATTCTTGAGGATTTGCATGTTAGGATCGGCAACACTTTTATTCCAGCAGATTTTGTGGTACTAGAACTTGATGAAGAACCGAAGGACCCCTTGATTTTGGGACGTCCTTTCTTGCGCACAGCTGGAGCGATCATAGATGTGAGGAATGGTACAATCGGTCTCCACTTGGGAGACATTATTATGGAATTTGAGATGGATAGAATGCTCTAGGATATTCACTAGACGATATCCCCGGAATTTCACCCGATCTTTGCATGCATAGAATATATCTAGAAGATGAGTCAAAGAATTCGATAGAACATCAAAGAAAGTTAAACCCTAACCTAAAAGATGTTGTAAAGAAAGAAATAATGAAACTTCTAGAAGCTGGTGTAATCTATGCTATATCAGATAGTAACTGGGTTAGTCCTGTTCACGTGGTACCAAAAAAGGGTAGAATTACTGTGATCAAAAATGAAAGGAATGAGTTGCTACCAACTAGAACAGTAACTGGTCATAAGATGTGTATAGATTACAGGAAATTAAATGCATCAACTAGAAAGGATCACTTTCCTTTACCTTTTATTGATCAAATGCTTGAGAGATTGGCTAACCACCCATACTATTGTTTCTTAGACGGTTATTCAGGTTTTTTCCAGATTCCTATCCATCCGGACGACCAGGAAAAGACAACATTTACATGTCCTTATGGTACTTTTGCGTATCGCAGAATGCCATTTGGTTTATGTAACGCTCCAGCGACATTTCAAAGGTGTATGATGTCTATTTTCACCGACCTTATTGAGGACATAATGGAAGTTTTCATGGACGATTTCTCTGTCTATGGAAGCTCTTTCTCTGTGTGTTTGTCAAATTTGTGCAGGGTTTTACGGCGATGTGAGGAGAAGCATCTCGTGCTAAACTGGGAAAAATGCCATTTCATGGTTTGGGATGGCATTGTGTTAGGCCATCGGATATCTGAGAATGGTATTGAGGTTGACAAAGCAAAGGTGGAGGTAATGATGAGTCTTAGGCCACCAAATTCAGTAAGAGGCATAAGGAGTTTTCTTGGTCATGCGGGTTTTTATAGGAGATTCATCAAGGATTTCTCAAAAATAGCAAGACCGCTAACTCAACTATTGTGCAAAGAGACCAAATATGACTTCAATGGAGCTTGTCTTGAAGCTTTTCACACCATAAAAGGAGCCTTGATAAGCGCTCCCATCGTTCAACCACCTGATTGGGACTTACCATTTGAAGTGATGACGGATGCAAGTGATTACGCTGTCGGAGCAGTTTTGGGTCAGAGAAAGGACAAAAAGCTCCATGTGATATACTATGCTAGTCGTACCTTGGATGAAGCTCAGTGCAAATACGCTACAACCGAGAAGGAGCTACTGGCAGTGGTATTCGCTTTTGAGAAGTTCAGATCCTACCTTGTGGGTTCTAAGGTGATTGTACATACCGACCATGCTGCTCTTAAATACCTGCTCACTAAGAAAGACGCAAAACCAAGGCTTTTAAGGTGGATCCTTCTACTCCAGGAGTTTGACCTACAGATTGTCGACAAGAAGGGAACCGAGAATGGCGTTGCTGATCATTTATCTCGCATGAAAATTAATGATGAGGTACCTCTTGATGATACACTTCCTGATGAAAACGTCTATTCAATTAGCGTATGTTTGATGGAGCTCCCATCTCAGACGAGAGCACCTGCTCTTAAACCTGGAGCACCCGCTCTCGAGAGATTTTGTAGTGCTATCTCAAAAACGACTATCCCTAAATTCCCATGGTTTGGAGAGATAGCAAACTACTTAGCTGCTGAACAGGAACCGTATGATTTTGTTGGTGATAAGAAGAGGAAGTTCTTGAAAGACATAAGGAGATATTTTTGGGATGAGCCATACCTCTACAAGCAATGCTCTGATGGTATCTTTAGGCGATGTGTTCCTGAAGAAGAGATTCCTGGGATTCTATTCCATTGCCATGGCTCGAATTATGCTGGTCATTTTGCAACATTCAAAACAGTTTCTAAAGTATTGCAAGCTGGGTTTTGGTGGCCAACGATGTTTAAAGATGCACATGCTTTCATTTCAAGGTGCGATGCATGCCAAAGACAAGGAAACATCTCTAGGAGAAATGAAATGCCTCAACACTCCATCCTTGAAGTTGAAGTATTCGATGTATGGGGAATCGATTTCATGGGACCTTTTCCATCCTCCTATGGAAACAAATACATCTTGGTGGCTGTTGACTATGTGTCTAAGTGGGTGGAGGCCATTGCTTCACCAACGAATGATGACAAGGTAGTGATAAAGATGTTTAAATCTTTCATATTCCCCAGGTTCGGAGTTCCAAGAGTGGTAATAAGCGATGGAGGTACTCACTTCATCAACAAGGTCATTGAAGGCCTATTGAGAAAGAATGGTGTAAAGCACAAGGTAGCGACACCATACCATCCACAAACAAGCGGACAAGTTGAAGTTTCCAACAGAGAAATAAAGAGCATCTTACAAAAAACCGTCGGAACCACAAGAAAGGAATGGGCGACCAAGTTAGATGACGCTCTTTGGGCATATCGCACTGCATATAAGACGCCGCTAGGGACAACCCCTTTCCATTTGGTGTATGGGAAGTCTTGTCACCTCTCTGTGGAGCTCGAGTACAAGGCAGCATGGACTGTCAAGATGATGAACTACAATGCAAAATCGGCCTTTGATAAGCGATCCATGCAGCTGTACGAATTGGAGGAGATTAGGCACCTGGCCTATGAAAGTTCTAAAATCTACAAAGAAAGGACAAAAATGTATCATGACAAAAGGATACTTAACAGAAACTTCATGCCAAATGACAAGGTGCTCCTCTTCAACTCTAGACTTAAACTTTTTCCAGGAAAGTTAAGATCAAGGTGGTCTGGACCCTTTATCATCAAAGAGGTCCGCTCCTATGGAGCTGTGGTGTTACTGGATAACAAGGGAAATGAATTCGTGGTCAATGGTCAGCGGCTCAAGCCATATTTAGCTGACATGAATCAAGCCGAAGGAGGATTTATCCCTTTAGGCGATGCACCTCAAGCCTAAAAAGGCTAAACAAGTCAAGCTAATGACTTTAACCAAGCGCTTAGTGGGAGGCAACCCACTGGTAAGTATAATAATAATTTGGTTTTGATTTCTTATCTTTCTAACTTTTAGTTTTAGTGTCTTTGTTTCAGAATTTTTTCAAAAAAATTTTTGGGTGAAAAGAGAGAACGGATCGATCGATTTGGTCTCTAGACCGATCGATCTTCTAAATTGTGCTTCACGAAGCTGAATCTGCGGTAGAGCGACCGATCGACTCGGTAAACACGGATCGATCGATCTGCAGCCAGGTAATTAAATTTATATTTTGGCATTGACTGAGACGAGGGAGCACCCATTCAGCAAAAACGGAGCACCTGCTCCAATTGGGAGCACCCTCTCGACAATTCAGGAGCACCTGCTCCTGTGGACCGAAATTCAAATTTCAAAACAAACCAAAGGTTAATTCGTAGAGAGAGGAAAATGGGCACAAAAAAAGAGGTAAAAAGCAAATGCAACAACTCCCAAAGGGAGTAACCAACGCTTTTGTCCTATCAATAAATATCTCACATCTCTCTCTCTACTTCAACTCTTCGTCTTCCTCATTTGATCTGTGAGCAGTTTTCTTCTCTTTCACAAAAATATTTGCAAAATCTCTTCACGATTTTGAGAAAATTTTTGTTTAACATCAAAGAAACTCTCACTCATAAGACCGAAATTTAACTCCACTATACAAGACAAACAAGGTAACACTTCATGAACCCGATTTTAACTTGCGGATTTTAACATTGTCATGCATGTTTACAATTCTCAAATTCTTACTTGGGTTTGCTTGAATCAATTCTGAAATAGATAGGAGTTTAATTTTGTGAAGCAAAATCTCTGAAATTTAAAAGATCCTAAAAAAAAAAAAAAAAAAAAAAAAAAAAAAAAAAGGGGGGATTATGTCTAGAAAACGAAAACATAGAAGAGAGTTTAGACACAGAACATACCCTAAATCAAATGTTGTTGTTTGTTTTGAATTCACAGATGACAGGACCCAAAACATCCTACGGGAAACCATTGAGAACCATCAAAGCAAGAGGCGAAGCATCTTCCTCCCAAAACGCATACAACCCATGGCCGCGCGATGAAGGCCAGCGGTTCTCCTTGCCAGACAATCGCTTACCGGTGATCTCATACGAAACGTAGGATCAGTCCGACGCTTATTACTACAACAACTGGTTAGAAATTCCAGTAGAACCGACGTGATTCCTGTGCGGAACGACGCTCAAGCGACTGGGGCTGCTCCATGACGTAACCACCATCCTCACGGTGTCGCAAATGATCGATCTCACTCTGTAACCGGACATGCTCTACCCAGACTTAGTCCGTCAGTGCCTAGCCTCTGCCAAACTGGGCTATTCACATCCAACCAAGCCAATCGCTTCAGAGGGCATCTTTTCTTTCTTCGCTGGAGGAAAGAAATACGAGATCTCAATCCCTGAACTCTGTGATCTCTATGGGTTTGACAGAGAGGAGGAAAGGGTGGCGTTCCCAAACAGGTTGACCATTGCCAACGCCTTTTGGGACTTCATTGCCCAAGGTAACTACTTCTCTCGCTCCGCTGCTCAATCTGCAATTCGAAACCCAGCCCTTCGCATCTCCGCAAAGGCGATAAGCACCATCTTCTTCTCAAAAGATGATGCTAGCAAGATTAGAACGGACGAACTGATCCTCCTATACACCGCGGTCAGGGAGAGCATCGAAGCAGAAAAGGGGCTACACTGTAAAGAGGATTTGAGGGTCAATTTGGGAGCAGTCTTCGCAGAGCAGGTCGCTAATAAGAGAACCAAGGTAGCAAAAGGAAAAGGAGCCCAGGGAGCAGAGCGAATCGGCAGTCTCCTCACCCGCTTATTCATACACTTGGGAATTGATCTCACCACTGCCACAAGCAATGTGGACGCGGAGTTTTTGGACACCAACTTCCTCATTACATGCGAGATCCTCCATGATGAGAACACTTACCGCTTCACCTCCAAGGATAAGCGCCAACTGTTCTGCAAGTTACCACAGCCGGCTCTAACGGATTTGGGATACGCGGCAAACATAGGATTCAACCCAGGAACAGAGTACCTCTGCTCAGTCTCAGGTACAACCAGCCGGACTACACCGCTCCGCAAAAAGGGCAAAGAGCCAGCATCTACTTCAAACCCAGAACCTGCTGCTGCAACGGACCAAGTACCAGAGATGCTGCTGGATGCTGATGAGGCTAAGGACCTCGAGAGGGACACAACCGAAAAGCAAAAATCAAAGGCTGGGATACGAATGCCATATCACAGCGAGCTATACCTCCGAGACATCTCGGACAATCCGGATGATGCAGAGTATCGCCGCTGGATGGTGGACGCAGCCAAGAAGAACAACGGACTGCTCCGCAGGTTACTGTTCCTAATGCAAAAGAGCACCAGGCTGACCACCGCTGCTGCACCTGCTCCAACTGCTGTACCTGCTCCAACTGCAGCACCTGCTACCACCGCTACACCTACTCCGCAGCTCTCTAGCACACCAGTCTCCACCGGTCCATCAACGCGCTCTAAGCGCCGACGCATTCTCACGACCGACGATGACTCAGACGCTACTTCTAGCGACTAGACATCGTCACTCCCTATCTCTCCCTCAAAAACTTGAACTTAATTTATGTTTTTGTTTACCTTTATTTCCTTCCACCCCTTGGTCTATTTCACACCGTGACGGTGTGAAGTAAGTCTAGGGGGAGTTAACACTATTTATGTTTATTTTGGTGTGTTTTATTTTCTTTGTTTTATTGAGTAAGCTTTTAAGTCCTAATCAATTTTATTGAGTCAAAACCGATTTGAAAAAAAAAAATCAATCAACGTTTTCGGGAATTAGAACCTCATTCTAGGATGATTATTGAACCACTTGCGGTTAACCTTCTCTCTAGTGACCATTTTTCAGAATATTGTGTACATGGAACAGCTGGAACACTTCAATATCCTACCTTCCAGGTTTCATCAGAAAAATATAAACTCTCATCATATTTGACCCTAATATTGACTGAATTCTTCTCGCTATTGGCACTAGATTAGGGAAACGAATCATATTCAGGACTCCTTATTCCTTGTATCACTCTTGTTGTTCCTGAATAGCTAGCTCATTTTTAGCTAGTACCATCCTTAAACCATACCTCTTTTCAGACCTCTTGCACTCTTGCTACTTCATTGTCATATGTGCAGATATGTGCAAAAGGGCCGGAGAGACATGGGTCAACGCAGCCTCTAAATCACTCTTTCTGAAGAACAGAGCACCAGCGACCTGCTCCCACTGAGAGCACCCGCTCCACTTTTCAGAAGATGGGTTTACAATGAGGTGGGATAAAATTCCATAAGAAAGGAATGGCAATGATGAGCTCCACTTGGGTATGTTCAACAACTCTGATTATCTTCGTGCATGAGAGACACATGCTTGTAATTAAAACCCTCTTCATCATAAAAAAAAAACAAAAAAAAAAAAAAAAATTAAATAAATAATAATTAGAAAAAAAAAAAACGATGATGAAGATTGTTAAGTTTGTGAACTAGAAGAGATGTCTCTCTGCACAATGAGTCTGTCCAAGGAGGATGATGGCTAGATGAGAAGTTAGAGGGATTGAAGAAGGAAAAAGTGGTTTAGAGAATGTGGAACTCAAATGGACCCATTCTCTCTTGCAATTTTGTGCGATATCCTGCATCCTCTACGAGCGTTAGGTAACCCTTAAACACTTTGAACTCCACTTCTAAATAGCTTTAAATCCTTTAGCGTCGTTTACCCTGAATAGTATTCATAGCGAGAAGCTCACGCAAACGTTAATGAATGTGAAGAGTTTATGTTTGGAAAATAGAATTAGGTTGAGAATGTGTTGGGAGGTTTTGGTAAAGCTTTGCTATTGATATTCTGGATTATGTGGTCTGCATATTGAAGGTTATTTACTCGGTTCACTGAGGATGAGAAAATTTCCATGTTTTCAAACCTTTCTCTTTCACTTGGTCTTGAATTTGTTTGAGGACAAACAAAGATCTAAGTCTAGGAGAATTGATATAATGCGTTTTTGACGCATTCTAACCCTTGTTTTATAGGTTTTTATCGAGTCTTTTATTTTATCTTGAGTCATTTTAGGTCTAAAGGTGGCTGGAATGGAGAATTATAGCTCACGAAGAGACTTGGTGAAAATAGAAGAAAAGTGAAGATTTTCTGAAAGGTTTCGATGAATGGAGCACCCACGACCTGCTCCTGCGCTCACGACTTGCTCCCGAAACCAGTTCAGCAAGAAAAAGCAATTGTCGGCAAAGTCTCAATAAACAATTATGCCACCTAAGCTTTCCACCCACTACTTCCAACTGCCCAAGACATGTGTGGACAATTTAATATATAGAAAGAGAGTAGAAAGTGATTAGTGGGTGATTTCATTTATTAAAGCTTTGTTTTTACGTATGAAGACACTTACTTTACCTTTGTTTTTTTTAAGCTTTTAATTCACGTAAAACAAAAGGAAGAGTGGGGGACTTGAGGAGAATTCCCATTTTATTGTTTTATTTCCCTTGTTCTTCCCTTGCTTCTTTTTTTGGAAGAGCAAGTTTAAACTCTTTGTGCAAAACCTTATATATTGAAGAATATTTCCTTTTCTTATTTTATTTTCCTTTGTTTTATGCTTATGGATGCTTGTATGGTTTTAGTTTTTGATATAAACATGTGTGAGTAGTTTTATATTGGGTTTAAGGGTTCTAAGTAGAGAAATTTAGGATTTGATGGTTGGATTGTTTGATTGAAGCTTTCTTATGCTTTAGTTCTTCATTTCATATGTTTTTAATGCTAGAATTGGCTTAGCTACCCATTTCTTGATCATAGGGATCTTCATGCACCAAAAGTGATTGTTGAAGAACCTTAATCAATGTGTTTATGAGCAATATGCTCCTAGCCAACGACAGTTGATGTTAGGAAGTATTGTGAACTCAATGAACTTGTTCGGTAATGCTAATTCGGTTAGGAGATTTCAAACGACAGTTTAGTTTTCGAGTAATCGGGTTTAGGGACTAATACCACGACAGTGGGTTAGTCCACCTTGCGTTCATGTTCTAGAACGGTTCTATAATCGTTAAGCTTCGTATATTTCGGTTTTATCATTAGTCTTTAATTCCCCGAAATACCCTAATGCCCAATGTCTTTATAGCTTATTTTGTTAGTTTTTATTGTTAGTCTTTTCTCTTGTTAGTTTTTATCTACAAGTGATGTTCAAAACAAAAACAACATTGATCGCTTAGCTGAAATGGTATTGCAAAATACTAGAGTGTATTGCTGGTCCCTTTAAACGAACCTCATCACTATCACTATAACAGAGCACCCGCTCCCATTAGGAGCACCCGCTCCTGGTTTCAGAGCACCCGCTCACCCGCTCTCGGGGAAATAACCAGTTTATCATATATATATATATATATATATATATATATATCAATTAATAGTTATCATTAGGAGAATAAACCATAATGATCTTGATATCTCTATTAGCCTTTAACTTGCTTAGTTAGATGAATAACGACTGCTTAAGGATGTCTTAGCTGAAAATTACGATCTTATATTTGTTGCATAATTAGGTTCATATATTAGGGATAATAATATTCCACATCAGATACTAGAGATCTTTATTAGTATATAAGATATATGGGTCTATCTATCTATTGCTAATTGGTTTTGAGTTGGAAGTCTATAGTCTAATATAGTATGGAGCCCGATCCACATGTTGCCTAACACGATCCACAATCAGCCCGACACAAAATTAGTCCCGCTGATCCATGTCCAAATTGTAACACTTGTGTTCCGGAAAATAGAGATTTGTTGGGAATTGGAATGAAATCAGTTTAATTCCAATTGGTTTACTAAGCTGGCCGTTTTATTAATTGAACCAACGGTGGTTTAATTAATTTTTGGTTAGGTTAAATCTTCGTTTAATTTAATTAAACCAAGAAGTTCCAAGGGTTTCTATAAACTCATGCCATCTTCTCCTCCTTCTCCCTTGTCGTCACCTGCATACAAAAAAAAGAAGAGAATTAGAGCTGAGGGTTGGTTGTGACGTGAGAGAAAGTGAGAGCAAGAGAGCTGAGTTGTGTAGCGTGAGAGGGAGACAGAACTGACAAGACTTGTTAGAAAAGAGGTTCCACCAAGAAGATCGTTTCCAAAGGTAACAAACATTTATGGAGTTGTAGCTAAGCCTTATACCTAGATGTACCACTTTGCGGATTTGGATTTGAGTTAATATTCTAAAAGTTATCCGCATTTTTGTGAGGTTCTCTGTTTCAGCCGCGATTTGGACCAACGTGGATTCAAAGAAAGTTTGTGGGTTCATTTGTGCTCAGATCATCACGAAACTTTGAGGGTAACTCCAAGACATCTACGGGTTGAGTTGAGTTTCAACGGTGCATATTGAAATTGGACATTGGCTGTAGGGTGAGTTGAGCTACTGTGGGCGAGTGGGAAGTCACTACTAGTTGTGGGATTGTTGTTTTTGGTTCAAAAATCACCCTTGTTTCGAGGTGAGTGTGTCACCATGAGCTTATCTAAGCAATTGAGATTGATTGAATTGTTTGTCGTGATGTGTAGGCTAGATTATTGGTGGATCCAGAATCGAGTTTCTAGTTTGGTTATGTCGATGGGTTGATTGTTCACCGGTTTTAGTTATTTCATGATTTATGTGTTGATTTGTGATCTTAATGTGCTTGTGTGTGTAGCTCGTAGATGTGAGGATCGCATCACTAAGTATTTGTGATAATACTTACGCATCTCTTTCTTTATGTTGCAGGTAAAGATAAGGTGTGAGCGTGGAATCATGGCGAGGAAGAAAGGATGATCTAGGGTCTCGTTTTCGTGGTGTTGTCGGTTATTGTTATTGTTTTATTTTCGGGATTATTGCATGTTGGTTAATTTTGTTGGATTGTCTTGGTTGAATTTTGGATAATTTATTTATGATAATTTGAATTTGGGTTTGATGGTTATATAGTTTGTGTTGGTTTTGACATAATTTTTAATTAGAGAATTAATTGATATTTATGGAGATATTAGTTAATTAATTAAAAAAAGGGAGCGGACGTTTCAATTGTTATCAGAACGTTTACGGTTCTAGGATGGTTTAAGAAATTTAATTTGGATTAATTGAATTTCGTGATGCTTGATGAGCGTGGTTAAACTGTTGTTTGGTTTTGCTGGAAACAAAATTGGCTATGAGATAGTTAATCAATTTGAAAGAACATGGAATCTTAGAATCATACTTTTCGAGTTTAATACTATATCCTACGAGTTCGATATCTAAATACTCATTGATTATGTACACTTGCACACGATAAAATAATAATTGTTATGAATAATATTGTGTGTATTATATGGATGCCCATTATAAGCACATTAGTAGATTGTAGAAGATTTTAGATTAGTTAGTGTCAAGCTAAACCCTAGCTTTGTATCTCTATATATATTGTCTTATGATTTATGAATACAATAACGGAGAGAACACTTTCCAAAACCTCTTTGTTCATAACATGTTATCAGAACGAACCCCTAGCCACTGAGAAAATATAAATTCTTGCTCAAATATCTATTGACTTTGTTTCCGGTTTTGAACACTATCTTTGTTTCCAAGATAAATCCTATTTACTTTCATATTAATTAGATATGGGCCTTGTTCTTTTTCGAATCGCAGGGATTCATTTGAGCGACTTAAAATAACATGTTTTCCACACCACTTTTAACATATAACTGTTGCTGGTGTTGTTACGAAACAGTCGCCGAAGCTTTAAAAAGACAACTCAATCTGTCGCTGGTTTTTTTAGCGACTTTCATGACGCCAACAACCTTTATAAATTATTTCGTCAGAGTCGATGGTTTTAGTTTCAGCAATATTATATTAAAAAAATTATAAAAAAAAACTGAATTTTGCCGTCGCTCAAATAAAACGCAGCGACTCGGAAAAGAACATGGCCATGATCGGCACATGCCTAATATCTTCATGATCGTTTTAATACTTAATTCTTAAAATCGTTATTGCTTTATGCTTATCGAATCCATGGTGAATTCATGGTGGACTCACGCTTTATTGATATTATTATTATAATATCGACCCATGTTTTATTGTATATTCATAGCATAATTCAAGAGTGTTCAATTATTGGCATACATATATGATCAGCTCATAATTAGGGTGCTTTAAATACGATCGGGTCATACTTTTACCTGTAGGATTTATTGATTTATCATAGTTGAATCATATTGCTTCAGTCGCACGTTCTTATTATCTTATAGCTATGAAAATAAAAGAAAATTCAGAATTATTCTTGATATTTTATTGTTACTTTATCGCATATTGCCATTATGTTTGTTTTCGATAATTGTTTCATTAAGCTCAAAGCTGCACGGTCCAATACTCCATATTATCAAGCTTTATTGTTTGTTTGGTTTGACTAACAGCTGGTTTAAGTCAAATTAGTATATTAGTGCCGGTTGTTCATAATTGACACATGCTTTATAATTTATAATTGTTAATATGACATCATGTTTGATCTCAAGTGATTTATTATTAGCATCTTAATTTAGAATCATACTCCCATTTGGTTTTTATTGGTCTAGTTGTTTGGAGACATCATCTGTGTTTAAGATTTCTCTACGACGTCATCTCCAATCTCTCCAATTGATACCGTTTTTATTTTTGGACGTCTTCGTCTTGGTCTCCGAAACAACGTATCCCACTGTTTTAATTTCTCCATCGAAATAAGTAGCATCTTTTACTTTATAACTATCGCGTCTCGTTTATTAATAGAAGAACTAGTAAATAATGATGATTGATTGAATTATTACATGCATTATTTAGAAGAAAAATGTTTATAATAACCTAGAAGTTTATTGAAAATCTTACTGTTTGGCATGAGCGGTTAAATCATTGTAGTTTAATAGTGATGCGAAAAAATAATAAGAAACGTATGTGGACATTCATTAGAGAACCATAAGATTTTTTTAATGATTTCTTGTGTGCTGCTTGTTCACAAAGCAAGCCGATCATATAGCTTTCACCGACCCCAATAAATTTGGATAATATCATTTTTCTGGTATCTATACGAGGAAATATTGTGGACTGATCACTCACCATATATTTTTGTTATCAACTTGCAACATGGAGTTTGCAAGAGTATTTGGCTAATAGATAATGGTGGTGAAACCATTTCTTAAGTAAATGACTACTATATGTCAATTAATTCGCATCAAGCCAATGAATAATCATGAGTTCTCCCCATTACAATTGGTTTGAGTCAAAAACAAGATATTTCCCATCTAAATGTGCTATATATGTAGAGTTCTCTACCATAGTGATATAAGATGAGATTTGAAAGGATGTTGGGAATATGTTGTATATGGATCACTTTTTATGATTGAATATCTTGAACCATCAACAAGACTCATTCGGGTATTTTTAAAATTCGGTTCGGGTTTGGTTATATTTTTTTGGGTTCAGGTCGATTCGGCTATTTGCGTTGAGAACCGAAAAAATATCCGAAATATTTTCGGGTTCGAGTCGGGTTTAGTTTTTTTTACCCAAATCTACCTCAAAAATATCCAAAACATCCAAAATACCAAAAAAAAAACTAAAACATTGGTTATTTATTATATTCAAATGTACTTAAATTTACTTAAAATATCCGAAATACCAAAAAAAAGATTTTGTTACTTTTTATCCAAATGTACCCGAAAATATCCAAACTACTTAAAAGTATCTAATATTTTCGGATTTATAATTCAAGTTTTGGGTATTTGAGTTATTACAAGTATATATATATAACTAATATTTTTAGATGTATACTTGTATTTCATATACATTTGGGTATCTATGGTTATTGGATTCTGTTCGGTTTCAGTTCCGGCTTTTTGGATAGAGGTTTATGATCTATTCGGATATTTTTAAAATTCGGTTCGAGTTCACTTCGGTTATTTTTTTCGAGTTTTCGGTTTGGTTATTCAGTTCTGTTTTTTTACTGAGGGCAAATGAAAATTATATAAAATGAAAAACGTCCATTTTTTATAACAAAACAAATTCTTCCATTCAAACAAATCTTATTTATAGAGTTAAAAATGATAAATTTTGATATAATTTGGTTAGAGATGTCAAGCGGACCTCATGCCCGTGGGCCTGGCCCAAATAGTGTCATGGCGGGGCGGGTTTGGACATCAATTTTTATGTCCATGAAATAACGGGCCTAGCGGGTTGGCCCATCACGGGTTGCAGGCTGATGCGGATTAACCCGTTGCGGACAACAGGTTGGCGGATCGACCCGCCAAAGTATAAGCAAATCTTTTGAAACCTCTGTTTCACTTAGAGTCTTTAAAAATTTTGGTCACTAAAAACTTAAAATTGAAAACCCTAGTCTCATATATCAATATATTATTTAAGAGTTTGCCCCTACCAACAAGGAAACTGAAGAGTCATTCTTAGTTTGCTCTTGTTACGACTTAAGACTCAGTGTTTGAGTCTTGAGAGATTTTCTTTTGTGAATAACGTTGAAGGCTTGGAGACTTGAAGGCTTGGAGGTTGGAGCCATATTCATCTGAACACATCTGTAATGGTAATTAATTAATGTTTCATACTTGATCCTTGACATTTGATTGGATTCTGTTTTGATTTTCAAGTTATTGGTTTTCTAAGTTGCAGGTTTTAGTAGGGTTGTTGATGAAGAACGAGATTGAGTTTGAGTTCAGTTTAAGGTTTACACTGAGTTGCAGGTTTTCAAAAAATTGCAAGTTTTTGAGAATTGCAGGTTTGAGTAGAGTTGTTGCAGGTTTTTCAGTTTGAGTTCAGATTATGATTCAGTTCTGTTTCAAGTTTGAGTTCATGTATCAATGTTTCAGTTTCAGATTTGAGTTCATTTATCAATGTTTTTGTTAGTTAACAAGAACAGATTTGAGTCTATTGTCTAAATCACAAAGTTTCAGTTTCACTATTTCCATGTATCAAATGTTACACAAAAAACACATTTACACAAATTTAACTTCAAAATAAAGCAAAAAAAAAAAGAAACAAACCTCCAAAACTAAGAATATACACAATAGGTTTTGCGGGACGAGTCTGGACATATAAATTTTGCTCGAGGTTTTAGCAGACCGGCCCGTTGCGGTCAAAAAAAAGAAAAAGCTTATTGCAGAGCAGACTAAAGGGACGCCGGCCGGTCCATCTGACACTTCTAAATTTAGTTGATAAAAAAATTACTATAAAATAATTAATCTGAAAAATTTAGGAGATAAAATCTGAAAAATCAAAACAGTAAATCTGAAAAAGATACGTGGCTAATATATCTCTCCTTCCTTCACGCGACGCATAAGATTTTTGGTTGGACATTCCTCTCTCGGATTAGTCAACGTGGCAGCGATTCATCTCTCTTCTCATTTTTCTCAACATGTTGAATCTATTCAACATCAAAAACTCCACATCATTTCAACACCCTAATTCAACAACCTCATTATACCCTATCTAATTGTTGAATAAAAAAATCATTTGTAATGGTCTGAGGAGAATAATACACTTCGTCTCCTTAACCTTCGATATTGATAGCTACTATTAGTCACCTCATTAATGATTTGTTCCGAGAAACGTTACGCTAAAAAAAACAAAAACTTTCAGTTCAGCTCCTCTGCATTACGTTTTCGCATCCCCAAATTCAACTCTTTTGTCTTCTATTTGCGTTCATACGAAACGACACCAACGAATATTGACATTCATCACTCTCTACTACGTTTCACTACAGCACATCTCCATCTCTGGCCATCCTTTCAAAGCAGGACAAGTTTGTGATCCAAATCTCAAGTAATTTCTCATTTTCCCGTCTCATTTGCGCATGATTTAAGAGATGGAATGTTTCGGCTTACTCTTTTCTAATCCTCTATATGAAATTTCTCAATTTTTATTTTGCCCTTAGGAGTTTGATATATATCTTTGTCTCTGATACCGATTTGGCTTCATAGTTAATTGTCGATTAGAATTAGAATTACGTTTGAAATAATGATCTAATGATCGTCTCATAGTGATCTAATGCACATGCCTTGATTAGGAAATTGGTGCTGCCATTCTACCAAGATCAAAGAGCATGAAAATCAAGAGTGTTCTTCAGTTCAACCTTAGGTGAAGAGTGACTAAGAGTGCACTAGAATTAGTGATGGACTGAGAGAATAAAAAAGTAACCAGTCTGTGATAAAATGATTTATAGAATACCATATCGAGAAGATAGGCTTCTACTTAATTAGTTCTTCGTCTTCAAGCTGTTGGAATTTTTTTTGACAAAGTGGTTCTGACTACTTTCCCGTGGATTTTTCGGTAAAAACGTTCATCAGAATGTTCGGTTCTTGGGCATGATAAAATCGTTGTCGCAAGCACCATTGTATAGTGTATTGGAATGTCAAAAACGGAGTTTGTTTGAGATCCAAATAAAAGGTTTGATGTTAAGCCTAGGGTTCTGTAGAAGGAAACGAGCCGATGTTGATAATACGCTTCGTCCCGTTGAGGATAAAAAGCTCGCATTCTAGTTGAATCAGAATCATCGAGATTGTGCGGTGCAGGATTCTTCGATTCAAAGAGTTTGATTTAACGGTGCAGGATTTTTCAAAGTTTCCCCAGAAAATTACTAACACAATCTCACGGTATATCTCTCTCTTTTGATCTATGTTTAGTTCATTCTGGAGTTCTGCATTGATTTGGAACTGATAACAATGTCCGTAGATGTATTTTTGGTCATTGATTTAGCTATAATTTAGAAGTATAGATCGTTTATTATGTTCATTGGTATGTTAAAAGGATGGGAAGGAGTGGTGGAGGATATGTAATGCGTGTATCAGAATATGAGATGGAGAGTGACGAAGATGAAGCGAGTGATGATGATGAAAAAGAAGAAGATCATAGTCAAATCTGTACAGTGGGGAAACGTTTTGCCTATGATGAATTATACTTGAGGTGATCTCCCACCTACTCGTCCTTGCTAGCATGTTTCAAAATTAAGATATTCTTATTGAGTGTTGTTTGATGTTTTTATTGGTTATTTTTTGTTCATACAGTGATGAATCTGATGATGAGTTTGACCATGAACCTGAGTATATGATGAGAAAGATGGGTCTGGCTGAGAGTGCCCTATATGAGGTGATCAAGTACCAGTTGTTGAGATGGAAATAATGAATGAGATTGAAACGTCTCGCTCTGCAATAGCTCGGGTTGAAAAGTACCGTGAAACTCGAAAAGAAGATGAACGGAAACTTGATCTTCAATATCAGCGTAAAGTGTAAGCTATTGTTCATGTCATTCTAGTTTCAGGAATACATTTTCTTAACAGTTTAGTTCATTTGCTGTGATTTTTCTTCTTCTATTGTCTCCAAATTCTTTATGAGTTTTTCTTGTTTCTGTTTTTAGTGCTGAAGCACTTGATACCTATCTGACTGTAATCCAACGTGAACATGAAATTCAATCGCAAATAGAAGAAAGAAAAATAAGGAGCGAGGAGGAAGCCAGGAGGAGAGAAAGGGCTCATCAAGAAGAGAAAATACGTCAAGAAAAAGCTCGTGCAGAGGCTGAAGTATGTGTTTGTTGATTGAACAATATGTTTGTTATACTTCGGCTACTCATTTTGTTTAAACTCCTTCTCTTTTGTTTCTATTAGATGTTAGCAAAAATCAGAGCTGAAGAAGCAAAGAAAGAAGTTGAGAGAAAGGCAGCCAAAGAAGTAGCTGAAAAGGAAGAAGCAGATCGCAAAGCTGCCGAACTAAAACTTGCAGAAGAGAAGGCTGTGACAGAGAGAGTTAGTGTTGCTGGTAGTTCAGCTAAATCGAATGCTCAAGCTGGTGGTGAGTTATCTTCTATATAGTTCTTCTGTGTCGCTGTGATTGCTCTTTCTTTATCATATTGAAGATTGTGATCTCATTTTTTGTTGCTTTATTTTTATTAAACGTGCAAGTTAAATCAGTCCAAGCTGCAGAAAGTGCTTTGACATTGGAGAAGCACAGATTGAAGAAGCTCGAAGAGTTAGAGGCATTGAACCAATCCCTAAAATCACGTTCAAATGAGGTATCTATCCTTGTCTTACATTTTTATCTGTCTTAGCATCCGTATTTACTTCAAAGTCATGTGGCTTTTTTACTATTTGTAGGACTAAAGCAGTTTTGAAAAGCGTATTGCAAGGGTGACAAAGCAAATAAGTGGAGTCAAGGATAGTGTAAGGTATGGACCATGGTTTCTGCCCGTAATCTGTCAGTTTTTCCCCTGACAAGGTTAAGAACATCTATTATATTCCGTAGCAGCTTTGTCTTTTCTCTCCTTTAGTGGTATATGCGTAGCTTTTTTAGTATTTTAGCCTTGATCTTGTTTTAAGTTGTGAAAATGTCAATTTTAAGCCTTTGGTAAGAAAGATTTAGATACATTTTAAAATGGGTTTGGTGTAACCTTGCTTATGCATCCCTCATGGAGTTTGGTTAACTCTTCCTTGTTTTTAATTATTTCTGGCTTGGGCTTTGGCAGTGCGAAAATCAATGAAATTGTCAAAATAGTTAAAGACCCTTGTTGTCCGGTATCCATCAGTATTGCAACTTTTGCAAAGAAGGTAACTTTTTTGTCTGGTCACTTAAACATTCACCTGTTCATATTGTTGTTGGATGTTGAAAAATGACCGAAATTGTTGTGCTCATAACTAAATTGCTGAAGAACTCTTTGATATGTTCATATGGTGAATTATCTTCTGGACTCTGTGATTAGAAAACTGAGACTGATGGCATAAATGTTTTGCTGATTCTTTCGGATGGTCTCCTCTAAGCGAAACCCATTTGCATGCAGCTACATAATTGTTTACGTCACCTCGCAGGTACGAAATCCACTTTTGATCTTCAATATTTTTACGGTAATTCTTGTTCTTGTTACTGTTATTGAATATCATCTACCATTGATGCGTACAGTTTCCACAAGCTATGGATATTCTTCTTGCTGAATTCCACAAAGCTTGCATTTATACTGTCCCAAAGCATATAGTAAACTCACAGGTATATAACCTTCTTTAAAATTTATTTTGACAAAATTGTGAAAAACCTTTGCTTTTCTTAATAGTTATCTCTAATAAATTCAGTCAACTTGGGATTCAGAAGCATATGAACACCTAGATTATATAACGAGGCTCTACGGTGCACTTGTCCAGGTTTTTGCTTCTTTTATGCAGCCATCTATCGCTTATGCATTGCAATTTTCATAGTCCAGTAATGTAAGTCTTTTTCTAATGGTAATTACAGACCGATATTCGTGGTGGCAATGCTACTAACATTTATGGGACAGAACATGGATAGGCTTGGTTAGCCCGGTTCCTTAACAAAATCTTAGCCATGCCGATTCTAAACAAAAATCCGTCTTCAAATCATAACTGGGATATCTGTTTGTTTGTGTGTGTGTGTGTGTAGACAGCAGGGTTTGGTCTTCATCAGCGGTACAAATCTCAGTTCGTGAAAGTTGTGAATGTTGTCAGAGAGCATTTCTTGCAGAGATTGAGGGCGAAAATGGACACGTCGGATCTACAACTGATCATAGCCGATATCATGACATACTTAGATGACCGGATGTATCTCAAGGAATCTGAAGGAAGAACTATGAAGACGAGTCTCTTGTCGACAGAGTTTACTGCTGAATTAGATCAGCCGAGCAACAATCAGAATTACCAGAGGAATTATTACAAAAGCTACTATTGATTTGATGTATCATTGGCTAGATAAAAAAACATTTCTCAGTTTTCATGACACTGTTGTAACATCTGATCGCATTTGTCACACCAATCTTTGAAAAATCAAACACAAGAAGCGTTCTTCTTCTTTCACCGAGTACATTGTATCATTTTAGATTTAGTATTAAAGAATTGGAACGAGTTCAAGAGTTGTTTTCTTGCTGAGAGTGATCGTTTCTATTTTAAGCATTTTTAAACAAAGAAGAAAAATTCTTCTTTGTTTGTTTGATATTTTCAACTAACCCTACCTATTTAAGCATTTGATAATTCTTCTCCAATCCGCATTTGGATAATATCCCAAAAGATATTTTTTTTATAAGATTTTTTATCCACAGATACGTGGGCGGCGTACGCAAATATAGTAACGGATCTCATGGTGTGGTTAGAATTTATTATATTGTCTAGTTCTAGTTGTATTATTAAATTCTCACGACAAAAATATAATAATTCAATTCTCATCCTTTAGTGATTAGAAAAGGACTAGGAATTTAATTTTGTCATTTTATGAAAGCAACCTTTTAATAATTTTAGAAACAAATTCTAACATTAAACATTTTACTAAAACATCTTTTTAATATTTGAAGTTAGGTTTTATAAAAAAATTTGAAAACTCATTACTCACCAAGTGTTTGTCAAAGAGTGTTTGATCACCATGGAATAAGAGCCTTGTACCAGAGGGGAAAAAAAAACCTTGTGTTTTTGTCACTCTATGTTTTTCAGATTATGATTTTATTAATATAATACAAATATCACAAAATCAAAATTATGAAGCTGAATACAAATACATAATAATTTTATTGACTAATTATTTGATGATCATCATCATTTTAGTGATGAAGAAGTGGAACAAGCTCAAGACTTGTTTTCTTACTAATAATGATCGATCCTGTTTCTTCCAATTTGATGTCTTTCACATTCTTCCCTACAGGTACTTCCCAATCAAAGAAGTATAGCAAATTTAACAATCCCAGTTCCACCATGGCGATCCCCGTCGTCATCCCTGGACATATTCTTCTACCAGAACCAAACGGTAAAAGCTCAAAGTTCAGTCCCCTGTAATCTATGGAACTGTCAAGAAACCTGTCAGGGTTAAACTCATCTGGGTTTTCCCAGAGTTTTGGATCGCGTGCGATGGAGTAAATGTTGATCATTATCTGTGTTTTTGCGGGAATATCGTAGCCTTGGATCTTGACATGAGACAATGTCTCTCTTGGTAGCAAAAGTGGAGCTGCTGGATGTAACCTGAATATCTCCTTGACCACAAGCTTGAAGTAGTGAAGCTGGTTTAGATCTTGCTCTGTGATTCTCTGTTTCTTGTCCCCAAGTGTTGTCCTAATCTCGTCTTGCACTTTCTTCATCACTCTCGGGTTTCTGATCAGCTCTGTCATCGCCCAGCTCAACGTGACGGCGCTTGTGTTTACTCCTGCAAGAAATATGTCCTGATACAAACACAGAACGCGTAAGTTCAATTTTTTACAACAGTTTAGCGATGTTGCGGTCTAGAAGAAGATTTACCGAGATGATTCCTTTGAGATGATCTGTTGTGAGCTTGAAAGAGTCTCCATCTCTCTCTTGCTTCTTCATCAGATCAACCATCACATCAACCACATCAGGGTTCTCTGGTACTTTTCTTCCGGGCTTAAGATGATCGTCGAGCACATTCTGGAAGAAAGTGTCGAGCTCCGAGAAAACATTGTTCAATGTCTTGTTCTGACCGGAGATCCGGTCGACAAGCCAACCCACTCCAGGGAAGAAATCAGTGAACGCAACACCAGCGACTAGCATCTCAAACTTGTGAACTAGATCTGCAACATCGTCCTCGTCGATGAACTCGCACTTGTGGATATTTATCCCGAAAGAGAGCCTGCACACGATACTCGCAACTAGCGTGAAAAGGGTCTTCTTCAGATTCACCGGAGATTTTGTCAGAGCCGATTCTGTTAGTTTCTTGATCAACAAGTCATTCTCTTCCTCTCTTATATACCTGAAAGACTGAAACTTTTTCATGTTCAAGACCTCTACAACCACGAGCTTCCTCAGCGCTTTCCATTCCTCGCCGTAAGGCGCAAATCCGATGTCTTTGAAGTTGTAAGAGATCATTCTTGTCGCGACTGTCTCTGGTCGGCTGCAACATTCAAGATCTTGGGTCTTGAGAGCTTCCTCTGCTCCTTCTCTCGATGAGATCACGACTACGGGGACGAATCCGAAACGGAGAAGCATCACTGGTCCGAACTTTTGGGAGAGATTTCGTAAACATGTGTGAGGCAATCCTTTGAGGTTGTGTAAGTTTCCGATGATCGGAAGCGTCTCTGGTCCCGGAGGAAGCTTCCATTTTGAGGTTTTGAGTTTTTTTGAGAAGAATGATAAAGAAACTAGAAAAACAGGTAAAAGACAGAGGAAACCGAACAAGACTGACATTTTTGGCTACTCTGTTTTTTTGTTTTTGTCTTTGTGGATCTGATTCAATTGGGGAGTTTAGATGAATATATATATAGACAGTGAGTTTATTTATATTATAGCTACTACTTATTTATATTATAACTACTACAGTACTTGGATTAATCGTATCTTTAGTTGCACCGGACGTGTAGTTATCATTTGATGTTTTCTAGATGGCAACTACTACTAGATTATAGATTAAATAATGTTATGAGTATTAAAAATAATTAAATTCATTCATTTATAATTTATTGTTAATTATCTTTAATTAAACTCATGTTAGAATTACAGTTTTTATCAGTTTCCAAAATCAAAACTATATACTCCAGAAAACTAATCACGAATTAGTACTTTTAAAAAATTGTGCTACATCAACAATTTATTAATAGTCTTGTAGATGACATGACACACATGCAAGAATCGTCAAAGCTGATGCGCTGATATGCCATAAAAGCCATTAACGTCTCAACGTCTTACAAGTCTTTAAAAGCTTAAAGGACAAAACTATGTTTCATCTTGAACGTTAATGTGCAAGTGGATCTCGTACATGTTACGGTGAAGTAAACTACAATACAGATTTAAAAATATCTTTTTTTTTTATTAATTCAATAATAAGATTGATGTTGATTACAAAAAGTTTTTAACAAGTTTGAGGAACAAGTTAGAGTTTTTTAGTAAATATCGAGTTTAGGGTTCTTGAGTGTAAAAGTCTAGATCATTCTTTCGGTGGCTTAGTTCGTTATTTATATCGAGAGATCGTTGGTCTCGAGTATGTTTATTTCCTTATTATTCTGGAGTAAATCTTTTTAATTCGCCGATGTGCTAAATATTCGAGTAAATTCGATTTTATCTTTTCATATTTCTTCATAAGTCGGCTAATAAATTCTGCGGAAACCGAGCTAATCAGGTTTTGTTTGTTCGCGTCGAATTCATTATTAAGTTGAGTTAAGAGGATGTTTGGAAATTTTTAATTATTTTTGGTGTTAAACTACTATCCTACTATGAGTATTATTGAAACAAAAATATGTTCAAAGCCTCCAAACAACACACGGTATTCTGCTACTATGGGCGTATATCTTTGTGTCCAAACACGGGCACTTAATTGCTTATTTATTATAACCAGATTTATTGCCCATTCAAATTTATTTATTACCCTCCTTTGACCAACAGTCTAATAGTTTTAGTTCAATATTTTCTCCAAATTGAAATTAATAGCAATGTCTTCTTTTCTTTTGCCAACTAGTATCAAAGTTTGACAATTTCAAAGTTCACGTTATGGTTTTTATACATATGACTTAACAATTTGGGTTATATTGACACTTTTATTACGTCGATATTTATTGGGATATATTCTCTATTTTCAAAAATTATATGTTTTTCATTCTAGATAAATGCATATTTTCTTAAGATTAGGAAAGGTAAAAGATGTATAAATACTTGACCCAAGAGTTTGAGAAATAACAAGATTGTATATTCAGCATTGAGAAATAACATTAGAAACACGCAATCATCTATTCTTCTCATGCAGTTACTCGGCTTCACTGTGGAAAGCTCTAACACAACGACTGCTACAATCCAACTTCAGTCTTCACTGGGATCGGATGATGCTTCTCATTACTGAATCAGGTCACTGTCCTATATCCCTCTTCCTTCTCAGATATGTCTTTCAATCGACGATTTACTACATTTGGTGTGAAAGAAATTCTCGTCGGCATGGGAACAAGCCCAACCCTCCTTCAACTCTAATCAAGACCATAGATAAACAAGTCCGCAACAACCTAGCATCGATCAAGACGGGAGTTCTAACAAAGTCACTCCAACATTGGTTTGCCTATACCATCTCTTAAACATCTGTTTTAAATTCAATCATCTTATGCTTTTATCCTTAACGTTGCACTTAATGTAAACAATCGTTTTTTAAGTATGAATAAATTTTACATTCAATTCAAAAAAAAAAAATAACAATGCGGTGAAAGAAAAACAAGCTCACAATTCTATAATGGAAATATTGACGCCTAATGGGGAGAGACTAACAGGTACAGCTGACATCAAATCAGAGGTAGTACGGTATTTTACAGAGCTATATACTCATGAACCTCAGGACTACATAAGCAGTATATTGCAGATTTGGGGAGTTTACTTAGTTTTCAATGTTCAATGCAAGATAAGCAGCATCTAATCGCGCCAATGACAGAAGAGGAAATAAGGAAAGTTTTTGTTTTCAATGCCTGCTAATAATTCCCTAGGTCCGGATGACTACACTGTAGAGTTTTTCAAAGAGACTTGGCCTATACTGGGGAAAGACTTAACGACTTCTGTTTAGTCTTTTTTTCTATATGGTTTTTCTGCCCAAAGGAATAAATACCACCATCTTGGCCCTCATTCCTAAGAAAATAAAAGCAACGGTAATGAAAGATTACCGCCCAATCTCCTGCTGCAACGTCTTATACAAAGTTATATCGAAGATCCTAGCAAATCGCTTTAAGCGACTTTTCTCGGACCTGATTGCGCCAAACCAGTCAGCCTTCATTAAAGACCGCTACATGATGGAAAATATCCTACTTGCCACAAAATTGGTAAAGGACTATCATAAAGAAAATATAGCTCCAAGATGCGCAATGAAGATTGATATCTCCAAAGCGTTCGACTCAGTTCAGTGGGACTATCTGTGGGAGATCTTAACATCTCTACAACTTCCTCCCACTTTCATTCACTGGATCAAACTGTGTGTAACTACTCCAACGTTCTCAGTTCAGGTCAATGGCGAGCTAGCCGGATTCTTCAAAAGTAAGAGAGGGCTGAGACAGGGTTGTTCTCTCTCGCAATATTTGTTTGTAATTTGCATGAATGTTTTATCATTGATGTTGGATAAAGCCGTGCATTAAGGAAAGTTTGGGTATCATCCGGGATGTTATGGTCTAAAGATAACCCACTTATGTTTTACTGATGATATTATGGTATTTACAAATGGCAAAGTTCGTTCCATTGAGGGAGTTCTACAGGTATTTAACGATTTTGAAAGATACTCATGTTTGAAAATCAGCTTGGAGAAAACTACATTATATGTTGCAGGTTTAACACCCACCCGACGGTTAACTCTTGCCACACATTTTCTTTTCTCCTTGGGAACTCTTTCTGTGCGCTACCTAGGACTACCTCTGATGACAAGACGAATGTCGAGAACAGACTATCAGCCGCTAATTGAGAAGATTCGGACCCGCATAAACACTTGGAAAACAGGTTTCTCTCTTTTGCTGGAAGACTACAATTACTTTCTTCGGTTATTGCAAGTCTCATAAATTTCTGGATCTCTGCGTTTTGACTTCTTGTCCCTGTATCAAAGAAATTGAGAAACTGAGACAGAATTCTTATGGTCGGGGCCAGCTTTAAATCCGATAAAAGCAAAGATAGCTTGGCGGGAGGTATGTAAACCCAAGAGAGAAGGTGGATTGGGTTTAAAATCGATACATGATGCAAATAACGTGTGTTGCTATAAATTGATTTGGCGCTTGGTTTCAGCTAAATCATCACTATGGGTCAAATGGATCAACAAAAATCTTATCCGATCAGGTTCCTTTTGGTTAACAAATATGAGTTCAACTGCTGGATCTTGGATATGGCGAAAATTGATAAAATACCGAGACAAGGCTAAGGGGTTCCATAAGGTGACAGTGAGAAATGGAACAACTACGTCTTTTTGGTATGACAACTGGTAATCTTATGGTCGCCTACATGATACGTTAGGTGAGAGAGGTTGTATTGACTTGGGAATTACATCTAATGCATCTCTCGCAGATGCTTTCCAATAACACAGAACTAGACGACATCGCTTAGGGATTCTCAACGGTGTAGAAGAGGAACTCACAAACCTGAGGACTAACATGTCCACAGAAGCAGACATTCACTATTGGCGCGTCAAGGAGAATCTGTTCTACAAATCTTTTTCTTCTCGGCACACATTGAATCAACTCCGAGAATCACATTAGCATAAACAGTGGTACAAAGGGGTTTGGTTTTCTAATGCAACACCGAAACATGTTTTATTGTATGGCTTGCAACACTTAATCGTCTATCAAACAGGAGATCGAATGATGACCTGGAATGGTGGGGACATGTGAATTGTGTTTTTTGCAGTAACGTGCTGGAATCACGTGACCTCCTTTTCTTCTCTTGTCCATTCACATCTACGATCTGGCATACGCTTACACATGGGATAACTAAACAGCAGCACAAATTAGGATTTGAAGAGAACATTACTGCAATCTCAAACGATAGCTTCAAAGGTACACTATGCTTTATTCTGCACTATGTCTTTCATGTTACAATCTACATCCTCTGGCGAGAACGAAACCAACGAAGACATGGCAAACTGGGACAAAGCAGAATTCAACTAATCAAGGACATTGAACCTACGGTCCGTAATTGCCTATAAACATTGAAATGCCAAGGGAAAATGCAAGATGGCTTAAGTGAATGGTTTCGAACAAGGGAGTAAATGTTTTGGCCACTTACCATCAATCGATCTTCTTTTTCCCAATTGATCTTTTAAAGTCTTTTCAAATTTCATCTTTTTGAACTTTCCTTTAAAGGTTGCATTTAATGTATCAAAGGTTTGTTATGAATAAAAATTTTACATTCATAAAAAAAAAACGATATAGTTATTTTTTTTCTCGATTTTTGACTTAGATCAAGCTTGATCTCCAGTAAGTTTGATCATTTTCTTAATCTTCAAATTATGTTCTTCATTCATGAAAACATAAGTATGTTTCTCACAAGTCTCGTTTTTATTCACAAAATCTTAACCTAATATCTTTGTTTTTTTCTTTCTCTCAAACGAAAACAGAGGATCCTCCATTCTATTCTCGTCATAATCTTTTTCGTTTTGCTCATCTGTGAACAATGGCTCTTGCACAAGCTAACATAGAACCAAAACATCGAACCATCTCTCCTTATGATCTCACATCAAGTGACAATCCAGGAGCCATAACTTCTGAACCGATGCTTAATGGTATAAAGTATGACGAATGAGCCATTAACTTCCGTATGGCGCTCAACTCGCACAAGAAGTTTGGGTTCCTTGACGACAGCATTCTGAAACCAGCAGATGGTGCTTCTGAACTAGAAGATTGGATCGCTAACAATCACCTTTTGGTGGGTTAAATTAAACAGACAATCAAACCCAAGATACACTCATCCATATCTACGTGGGATATCATTAAGAAAAGATTTTCAATCAAGAGTGGAGCAAGATTACAACAATTACTAAATTCATTTACAATTTGCAAGCAAAACATATCAAGCGTGGATGATTATTTTGGACGATTAATCAAAATTTGGGATGGTATATTTGAATGTATGAACTCTAAGCGTTGCAGTTGCGGCAAGTGCGAATGTGATCTCAGTACATTACGAATTCAAAAATCCCAAATCTCTGACATCTCACCTCTTCTTGATCTTGATAGGACACAAGATGTGTCTCGCCAAGCCAACGAAGGAACATCAGGTCCTCTAAATCGAGATCCCTCACGAAAGTGCACTAGCTGTGGAAAGATGGGGCATGAAGTAAGCTCTTGCTTTAAGGTTGTTGGATATCATGATTGGTGGGTAGATCGCAAGAACTCTCGCACTGATAATCGCAACTCCTTTTTCGGTCGTGGTCGTGGCACATCTCCTCAAGCTAATAGTACACATATCATTGGTACTAACTCAGCTTCTTTCTAGAAAATTTCAACTATCTCTGACAACGATCGTCACAACTAAAGTGGGATTACTGATGATCAGTGGAACATCATTAAACGCGTCGTCAATGAAAAATCCAAACTGGACCGGTTAAGTGGTAAGGACACTTCAATATCATGGATTTTAGACACTAATGCCACACACCACATGACAAGTCGTGCTGATTTACTTGAACATGTTCGACATATTATTTCGGCTTGGATCAAATTGCCAAACGGTCCCAGCTCTCTCGCCTCCAAACAACGCAGCATTCATCGTTGGGATTTGACACTAATCTAATCTTTGTGGGACAATTGGTCACTGATAATTTTTTGGTGGGAAAAATCATTGAAAAACTCTTGATTTTGCAAGACCACATTTTGAGGATGCTGATTGGTGTTAGTGAGCGAGTGGGAGAGGGACTATATCAATTTTGGGTCATCCATCTTCTCGAGTTTTTGGAGTGGTTCCTGGAGTTCATGATGTTAGTACTAGTAATGATCTTTTACTTCATAATTGTGATGTTTTCCTTAGAGCTAAACAAACACGTCAAAGTTTTTCCATCATTTTGAATAATGCAAATGCCATTTTTGATTTGATACATTGTGATTTATGGGGTCCGTATCGTTCTACCGCCTTATGTGGATCACACTATTCTGATAATTGTTGATGACTATTCTTGAGCGGTTTGGGATTATCTTCTACCTGACAAAGTCATTAATGTTGCATGACATCATACTGATTTTTTGGCACTAGTTGAAAGATAATTCTCCAAGAAAATCAAAATTATTTGTAGTGATAACGGGACAGAGTTCATTTCACAACAAAGGTATCAATCATGAGACATCTTGTGTTCAAACACCAAAACAGAATGGACGGGTCGAGCGTAAGCATCAACATATCTTAAATATTGCTTGTGCTCTACGTTTTCAAGCTGCTCTTTCGATTGAAGAGTGGGGTGTGTGTCCTCACAATTGTCTATCTACTTAATCGCACTCCCTCACACATTTTGGCAGGAAAAACACCATATGACAGACTATATGGTTGTTCACCATCTCTCAATCATCTCCGTATTTTTAGATGTTTAGCCTATGCTCATAACACGAATCATAAATGTGATAAATTTGCTTCTCGCAGCATACGATATATTTTTCTTAGATGTTCGTCTGGAAAATATTGATGGAAATTATATTATCTTGACGAAGAAGTAATCTTCATATCTCGTGACATTATGTTTTTTTGTGAGGACATGTTCCCTTTTACAATCAAAGAGAATCTCCCATCTTTAGTTGAATCTCCTATTCCATCAGCAAACACGAGTTCCGCTACTAATATGGACATTGTTCCATCTTCAGTGATAGACATAGATCTATCTCAGGAAGTGCCACAACATGCATCTGTGGTTGGGCCTGAAAATGATATACCTCAGGAAGTAACACAGCTAGAAACCGTTGTTGATTCTGCTTATACGTCATCCTCGCAAATCACACAACCGAAACCTAGAAACCTGTTGTTGTCAAAGCTGCTGAGACGTTTGTTGTAGCACAAGCTGCTTCAGATGAACTACTTGGATAAGGAAAACGACAGAAAATTCCTTCGGTTAAGCTTCGTGACTATGTTATTGAAACTAATTCTCTCTCGGATCCCTCTCTCCTCGTCACAGATACGTCTTCTGACCAGTCGTCCTCAGGTACACCTTATCCCATATCTAATTATGTCTCATGTGATCGATATTCTTATAATCATCGCAGCTATTTTCTTACCCTCACTACAAACATGGAGCCGACAAGTTTTAAAGAAGCAATGAAATATTTTGTTTGGGTCATCCATCTTCTCGAATTCATGGAAAGTAACTTGGGAAGTATCTTGAGAAAATGAGGGAACCTAAATAGGGATGAGTAAATGGGAATTCGGCAAAACATTTCGCGAGAATGAGAACGGAGTTTAGGAAAAAAATAAGTCTCGGCTTATTTATGTCCCATTTAAAATCCGGACGGGACGGAACACGATGGGATCTTGAATTCCTAAAAGTAAAAACAAACCGAGAAGCAAATGAAATTTTTTTTGTGATACTTAATATTTACAAATTCAAAACTCAATGTAACACAACCTATATAATCAATTAAATATAAACCATATAGTCATAATAAAATCATAATAAATTAAAAAAATTTGATTCATATAAGACAAACTAAAATCTAAATGATATAAAAGTATAATAAAAAGTATATTTAAATGATATAAAATATAATTTTTGTGTGTGTTTGGCCTATGCTCATAACACGAATCATAAATATGATAACTTTGCTTCTTGCAGCATGCGAAGTATTTTTCTTGGATATCCGTTTGGAAATAATATTATCTTGACGAAGAAATAATCTTCATATCTCATGACGTTGTGTGTTTTGCGAAGACACGTTCCCTTTTACAATTAAAGAGAACCTCCCATCTTGCGTTGAATCTCCTATTCCATCGGCAAACACGAGTTCCGCTATCGATATGGACATTGATCTATCTT
This sequence comes from Turritis glabra, assembly GCA_900406565.1. Lineage (NCBI taxonomy): Eukaryota > Viridiplantae > Streptophyta > Magnoliopsida > Brassicales > Brassicaceae > Turritis > Turritis glabra. Next base: position 1,035,077 of record OVBN01000173.1, on the reverse strand, counting down.
CTGTGACTGACATAGATCTATCTCAGGAAGTGTCACAGCATGCATTTGTGGTTGTGCCTGAAAATGATATACCTCAGGAAGTAACTCAGCCAGAAACCGTTGTTGATTCTGCTTCTATGTCATCCTCGCAAATCACACAATCGAAACCTGCTGTTGTCGAAACTGTTGAGACATTTGTTGTAGCACAAGCTGCTTCAGATGAACTATTTGGAAAAGGAAAACGACAGAAAATTCCTTTGGGTAAATTTCGTGACTATGTTGTTGAAACTAATTCTCTCTCGGATCCCTCTCTCCTTGTCACAGATACGTTTTCTGATCAGTCCTCCTCAGGTACACCTTATCTCGGAGTTTAGGAAAAAAGAAGTCAGGGGTTATTTATGTCCCATTTAAAATTCGGACGGAACGGAACGCGATGGGATCTGAAATTCCCAAAAGTATAAACAAACCGAGAAGCAAATGAAATTTTTTTGTGATACTTAATATTTACAAATTCAAAAATCAAAGTAAAACAACCTATTTAATCAATTAAATATATACCACATAGTCATAATAAAATCATAATAAATTAAAAAAATTTGTTTCATATAATACAAACTAAAATTTAAATGAGATAAAATATAATAAAAAGTAACTCCCGAAGTATCTTGAAAAAATGGGGTAACTTAATATTAAATTTTGTGTGATATATATTTCCAAGTTTTATGTCTACATGATATATACATATAAAGTATTATACTTGCTATATAATATTTTCAAAAATGGGATTTAGGGAGTTCCCATTCCCTTCCCGTTCTTTCCCCAATTTTTTGAATTTTTTATCTTAGATCTATCCATTTTGTGTATAGGGATGAGATATATAGAGAACTTGACAAAATATAAATAACATGAGAGATACAGGTAATTTAAATACTAAAAATACGAATCAAACTCTTTCTGATAAGATATGGGATGAAAATTATAGATAACAGGATAGAAAAAGAAAAAAAGATAGATAAATTCAATTTCTAAATTCTCGCCAATTTGGATATTATTTTGAAAGAACTAGAGAAGATTTTTTTTATCTTTGTTTATCCTCTCCTTATGTAAAATTACTAAATTTTATGATATTTGGAATAAATTGACTTCTGTAAAAAAAATCAAAATAATCAGAATTCTTTTCAAGTAAAAATCTATACTATTAAAAGTTTAATAGGTTTCAAAAACAAACCGATATAGAATCTCCTTAAATCCATCATCTGTCTGCAAAAATGAATATTCATCAGATTTCTGCAACAAACGAGTAAAAATTGTGAAAAGCAAATTGGTAATTGTTGATCAAATTCAATGGAAAAAAAATTTGGTTAGCCTTCGTTAAATTATTACCCATAGAAGATCGGTCCAGACAGAACATAACATAACATAACATGAATTATGAATTATGTCCACCTCTACTAATAAACCATTTAATTTAGTCGTAAGTGTAAAGTTGTTATAAATATTTTTATAACACGCAGATCTGATTCATGAAATTTTAACAATTGTTTGTAGTTGAATATATAGTTTGATAGTTCACGAATTTAGCATAAATCTAACCGACTACTAATCCGATTCACGATAGATCCTGGTCCGACTGCTGGTCGAGTGGGTCTGTATTGTAAAGATTAATGTTGAAACCATTACAACCATTATTGTTTTAACATTCATAAATCGGATTGAGACCAAACTGAATACTCCCTCCGTATCTAAAAGATAAAAAATTTACAAAAAAAAATTGTTTTAAAAAAATATATTTTTCTATTTTCTATGCATAATTAGTCATATTATTTCCTACGATACCCTTTTTTTGATTTGTGACAAAATTTGACTACAATAATTAGAATAGAATAAATTAGAGAGATGCAGAGAAAATATATACACAATAAATACAAAAATTAATCATGTTTTTCCATCTTCTTACATGTGTTTAATGATGGAGTAATAGAAAAATGTTAAAATTGTAATTTCATTAGATTATCTTAATAAATATGCATAACCTTAAGCATCCATCTTTTAAGAACGGAGAGAGTATTTAACTGAACACTGAACTAATATGAATGTAGATTATAAATATTATGTAAAATTAAATATATACAAAAATAACCCTGCATGCAGGATTAAAAATATACTATATACCATATACACTAGCCCTAAACACCAAAAAGTGTATTAATATTAAATCTTTTCAAAATAAAATTTTGTAAATATTTCTTCGCACGTACGTGCGGCTCTAATTAATTAACCTTTCACTGAATCAGAAAACGAGTTTTCGTCGCTCGTATTAACTGACGAATCCTTTCTGGATAAGAATCCAAAGTCAATTAATGATTAATTGGTGTAGTGGATACACAATTAATTAGTCTCCACCTATCAACAAAATGTAATTAATGACTCCAGCTTTATTTTGGAATCTTGAATATTTCCTAAGAATTCATTTCCAAATATGATGTTTGTTATCCTAGTCTTCTTTGTTAAAGGTATTTTCGGACCGATTCTCACTCCGATGAGAATTGAAGTTTTGGTCTTGCACAATATTTCAAAGTTACATATTGAGGTGACTATCCATCTCTATCTCAGTTGGCGAATTTGGTGTGAGATTTGTTACTTTCTCGAATTAGCTTGCCTTTAGGCTTTTCGACATAATCTCTAACTAATTAAGAAAATTATGTAAATTTCTACAATGTTGTTTATAAATACACTAAATAATTATATTTTTTTCTGTTTTACAAACAGTGTTGTTTTAATATTTTATTTCTGTTTCACAAAAAATATTGTTTTGTATTTTCAATGCAAAAGAAAAGTGAAACTTTTTGGAAGGTTTCGATGAAAGGAACACATGCACCTGCTCCTGCACCCACGACCTGCTCCCGCAACCCGCTCCGCGAAAAGGCAATTGTCGGCAAGTCTCAATAAACAATTATGCCACCTAAACTTTTCAGCCACTACTCCAAACTGTCCAAGATTTGTGTGGACAAATTAATATATAGAAATAGAGTAGAAAGTTATTAGTGGGTGACTTCACATATTAAAGTTTTGTTTGTACGTATCAAGAGTAGAGACTTTTACTTTGGATAGCAAGTTTTTAATTACGTAGAATTAGAAAGAGAGAAAAGAGGGAGAGAAGAAGAACGAGAGGGAAAACTTTTGTAATATTGAAGATTTGTCTCTTCTCTTTGAAGAATTCTAAACTCTTACTTCTTTTAAATTATTGTATCATAATTTCTCTTATCTTTCTTGTTGTTTTTTGCTTTGCTATGATTGAGTAGTTCTTTTAGTTAAGTTAAAGGATTCAAGGGAATTAGAGATTTATGAACTAAGCATAAATAGGATCTCATATCTATTGATATCTTCATCTATTGTTGTTCTTAATGCCTAGACTAGCTTGATCACATAGCCTTTGATTTTAGGTTTAATTCACTCATCAAAATTGTTGTGAATTGTTTGAAAGAACATAGATGAGAGATTTGTCCTTAGCCAACGACAGTTGATGTTAAGGCAAATTGTGAACAAATCGATCTCATTCTCTATAATGCCTGTCATTCTTTGTAACCTCAAACGACAGTTTAGGGTGTTAGATTGATTGACAAAGAGGTTGATACCACGACAGTGGATCCTCCTATTTTTATGGTTGAGTTCTAGATTGGTTATAAATTATTGTCCTGAATAATTGCTTGGTTCTAAATGATCTAATTCCCGAGATAATTTTCCTTAGCTTAACGTTTTTATTATCATTTGTAAAACCGATTTTCTTTATTTACTTGCAATTGTGACAAACCAAAACCAAAACAAACATGATCGCTTAGCTGAAATTGTGTTACAAAAGATTAGAGTGTATTGCTGGTCCCTTTGAACGAACTTACCACTATCTTATAACCGGGAAAATACCAGTTTATCATATTTCAATTTGTGTTTTAATTGTATGACATAATGAGTCCATGTGATTAATGATGCAGTTACATTTCTTTTCAATAAATTCATGTAATCTCTTTGTGAGAAATCATGAGAGAAAAACATATTATATAATTAGAGAAAAGTATCATTCAACAAAAGTGTTCTTGTTCTCTGTTCAGACATCTCTGTTTGACACATAACTTTTTTCTATCATCTCTTTTCTAACATTACAAGGCATCTGTATGATATCATGCGAGATATTATTTTGCATGAATTTCCAAACTATTATTTGTAGAAGTATAAGTGTAGTTAGTGGCAAATAGTTTTGGACGCAATTTCTTACTAAGATAGTCCCTCTTACAGTCTGTGATTTCGCTTCTTTAATATTGTTGCATGAGAAACATGCCTCGTCATCACAAAGTTTACCACTTTCTTGGGAGGTACATTTGCTTGCAGTTGGTTGGACGCAGTCAACCGTCTCTCCTATTTTACAACCATAGTGATTAAATAAACTTCCTTTATCGATGGGACCAAATGATTAATAGATTTGAACATCATTTCATAGTGTACTTAATTAGATCACCTGGTGTCCAGATAGCAAGCAAATAAAAACATGGGTCGTCAGGTTCTCTCTTCTCCAACTACCATTACAAACACATATACTTAGTATATTTTGAATATTGAGAGCACTATGGTATGGCATGTGTCCTGATCTTAGTTATTTGACACACCTCAGCTAGAAGAGGATGCCAGTCTGGAAGTCCATCACTGCAAGATACCAAATAACTAGCATCCTCTTCTAGCTGTCAAGCTGAACATAATTGTTTTTAACTGCATTAACATTCAAGTCCAACTCCAATTAGTATGAGATTTTTTGGAAAAAAATCCCAAAAAAAAATCCGTGCAGACTTGGCCACTTGACCAAAAACAGACATTATCATACTAATGTGGGAGTTAACTTGGACTTGGAAAGCCTAACAATTGATATCAGAGCCAGATTGAAAAATGTGGACCTAGGAAAGTGGGTGTGGTCTCTATGATCGGTGTAGGATGAACCCTCAATGTGACACGATTAGAAGGGTACCTCATGAAGACTTCGCGAATAGGGGTGCCGGTGCCAAGGTTTCGCTGGAGAGGAGGCCAAGAGTTCATGGTCTTTAGTTTGAAGGGAGTAAAGATTTTGTAGGAAAGATTGAGAGATTCATGATTGAAGTTTGAGAGAAAAATGATGATGAATATTTATAAGATTATCGTCCAACTAAGAGAAGTATCACGCGGCTTTTATAGAACAATTTCTAGGTATGAATGGGTTATGCACATAACCCAAATAGCATCCACATTCATCCTCTACTAAGCCACGTGTATTACAACTAATTATGATTTAATTAGTGTCAAATACCTTCTTGATTAACACTCCCCTTCAAGTTTATACTACAATTCTCATTGAGTATAAACTTGGACACTTGTGTGAATAACCTCATTAAAAACCTAAGATCGGAAAACCACGTGGGACAAAACCGAGCTTAGGGAAAAAGATTGTTATCCCCACAAGTTTGGGAAGTATTCTCAAGGATGTGTGAGGTCAATGAGTCCAAGTTTGCCATGGATAAATTGACAAACTTGAATACTCGCGGCCTTGGTGAACACATCGGCCAATTGATCCGAACTCCTTGTGTATCATGGTAAGATTGTACCTTCTTCTATCTTCTCACGAACTTTGTGGCAATCAATCTCGATGTGCTTCGTCCTCTCATGAAACACCGAGTTGTTTGCAATGTGGATTGCGGCTTGGTTGTCACAATGAAACGTGATGGGAGTCTTTTGTTCAATGCCTAAGTCTTTGAGCAATGCCTTTAGCCACACCAACTCTTCCGTGAGTTTCCTCATGGCACGATACTTGATGTAGTCTTTTTGGGAGTACCCCAATTAATTTATCGAACCACTTAGCACAAAGATATATCACAATACGAATGCACACATTTGCTTAATCTAAGCATGATTATTATGGTTTTTGGTTATGGATTCTTTGTAACAATACTATCAAAGCAGAGTTATAAAGACTAACAAGAGTAAATTGCTTATGAAACAAGAAACATACAAGATGATAAATGATGTTTAAAACCAAGATTATAAAGGCAAGCCCTTGGGTTAAGGCAATTGATTAGGGTGACTATTGACTAATCTATATGTTAATGTTTAATACCATGATGATCCTTAGCCTTAGAACTCTTAGTTAAACTAGTGCACTTCCATGCAACTAATCCTATGCAAATCAAGTAATCAACACCAAATTTCCATTTTGCAATCACAAGACAAACATGCATTAATTTCAAGTCTAATATGGCTACTAAATAACCTAGAACAACTTCCATTGGCAAGATTTAGCAAAGCACTCGATATATTGATTTTAGAATTTTCACAAAAACATTCCGGATATAAAAATTCCAATAATCTAAATTAGCATTGATCAAAGCTAATCTAGCATTAAGAACATCTATTGAGAAAGGATAATAAACTATCTAACTTAAACATCAAAGAACAATCCTCTAATCACTCTTAATCTACCTAAACCCAAAAGCTCTAAAAGACTACTCAAACATGCTCAAATCAAAAACTAAATCCATAGAGACATTCATAATGAAAAGATAGAGAGAAAGAGATAAAGATAAGAAAACTTCTTCAATTTATGAAAATTGTGTTCTTGGTGTTCTTTAGGAAAAACAGAGAGAAAAGCTTCCTTCTTACAAAAATCTAGATATTTCTTACATATGAGTATGTATTATTTAATTATACAAACTGAATAAGTGAAAAACACTATGTCTGGCCGACATAGGTGGATCGATCGATCCACATAAGGATCAATCGATCTGCACGTATTTACACTGTCCGTCAGAGCTGCGGATCGATCGGTCAGCTCTTTGGATTGGATAGATGGTCGGATCGATCGATCCATCCTTGTTGTAAAACGTTCGGAGAAACGGATCGATCGGTCTCGGTGTGTATCGATCGATCCGTTTGTTGCTTAGGTCTGACGAGGCTGTGGATCGATCGATCCAAAGGTGGATCGGTCGATCCAAGTGTGCCTTGTTGCACAAATTTTCCTTAATGAGACCCGAACATGCTCTATAACGTTCCCATCAAGGGATGCTTCTGTAACCTATACAATATTCAAAACACACCAAAAAGACACAAATACAGACAAAAACAAGACTATCGAAACAAAAACGAAATGAAAACAATGTACTAAAAACGTGTAAAAGCACAACATATCAACTCCCCCGGACTTAGATCTTTGCTTGTCCTCAAGCAAAACAAAAATCTAAACCAAGAAAAGAGGTTTGAAAAACGTAAATTTATAAAAACACGAGAACTAGCACAAGGTTTTCGGGATCATGCCAAGAACCAGATGCTCATTAACCACTTAATACGAATGTTTAGATCAAATCGTACTACAATGTACTTCGCCATGATTAGAACACCAACTATCAAATCTCTAAATCACAATGCTCTGTAAGAGACATATAATTTAACTTTTCAACATTCATTAATAATGCGTTTGCTCTCACAAAGGGGATATCAAACACGTTATGGTCTAGGTATGAAGGCAATCTATGGTGACTCACAGTGTTTCGGGTTTCCAACAATGGAAACGGATGCAAATCATTATGCAAAATCACAGTGAGACATAGACCAATTAGGAGGTACATAACTTCTCCTTCGCGTGGATCATCTAACCAACTCGATTCCCAAATAATACTACAAGTTTTCTTAATGCATATAAAAGAAGACTAACAACGTCTAAACCTTTTTCCGGATTTCATTCCTTTTGTTAACCATAACGAAATGTTTTTCATTTTGTTATTTTTTTTTCTTTTTTTTTTTTCTTTTTTTAGCATTTTCGTTATGGTTTTGCATTTTAGATGGAATGAAAACAACCGGTTTTTCGATATTTAGAACTGCATCAAATATGTTTAAACTTGTAACTTCGGATAAAACACATGAATTCAACCACCTAGCCCCATATGCTCCATTATCAAAACATAATAACTTCCCGCAAAGACTACAACCCGTAATCCTAACGAAAAGAAAGCTATGTCGGTCTATATACTCCGTAATTTTTGCACATGAATGCACATGATGATGATGATATAAGAATGCATGTGGTTTGAATCATAGATTGGGTGAGAGGTGTGGTACTAGACTAAAAATGAGTCTAGCCATTTGGAGTTAGCAAAGAGTGATATCAAAGATGCAAAGAAAACTCCAAATGTATGATCCATTACATGATTTCCAACCCCCTAAGTGAGATATGATTAAGTTCAAGTTAAGTTCAAGTGATTAAAGTTAAGTTCAAGTGACAGAGATATTAATGTAATGATCTAATCATGGATTTTTCTGTGATTCCAAATCATTCTTAAACGATGTAAAATGGTCATGAGGCAAAGGAACGATGACATGGTGCAAATCCATTGAAAAACTTAGTTCTCAAATACAATACCATATTTTTGACTCAATAGTAAGAAAATATAGTTTTTGACTCGATAAAAATATGAAACATAAATAAAACACACCACACAAAACATAAACCAAAATAATATCCAAAGGACATCCTCCCCCATACATGTATCACACCGTCTCGGTGTGAACACTAGTACTAACGGAGTAGTCTAGAAAATACAAAAGAAAAGATATGGAACAATGATAAGAAATATATTACAGTGGTGGGTCTCGAAGCAGAGACTGCAATCAACGGTCGTCGGAGCTGGTACTCTGACTCTCTCCGAGTGCTCTGCGACGCCAAGGTGGGCATTCCGTCGTAGGCCCAGCCTCCATATCTGAAGTCCCGTGTCCAGCAACACTAGGTCCTGCTGTAGCATCATCAGCTGCTGCTCGCGTCTCTGTGGTGCTGGCGCGGAAACAAGAAGGTGGCCGCGGGCAACTAAGTCTAGCAATCGCACTCCACATCCTCTGCAACATCGTGTGCTGCGTCCTCTGAGACTCCACTATCCAAGCCAAGCGTTTGGAATCAGATGCATTGGGAGAAAGTGGGGGAAGGTCATACTCACTGGGATATGCGGGAAGAACAGGCTCAAATGCGTCAGGTGCATGAGCTGTATGGGATGGACGAGATGTCTGCTGAGCCTTGTGCTGAGTAGACTGATCTGGCACTCGATAAGAACGTGCTCGCTGGGTGTGAGTTCGGCGTCTGGCAGCTGGGGGTGCTGGGTCAAGGAGAAGATACTGAGGATCCAGGTTGAACTCCAAGTTCTCCCTAGAGGTGGGAGGTGTGAAAGCAGGGAGAGGTAGTAGGCAACGTCTCGTGATGCCTGCCCGATCATAAAATAGATACTTGCAATCCTTCTCAAGTATCTGAGCATACTTGAAGAACCTCTCATTGAAGTACTCAATTTTCTCTATGCATTTGGTAGAGGCAACATCAATCCCATGAAACCTGAAAATAGGTGTCAACAGGCTCCCAACAATCTCTACTTTCTTCTTACCTTCAGCTCTAAGGCCACGTGTCTTCTTCTTCACTAGCAAGGCAGCAAAGACTGCCCCCAAGTTAGTGGCAAGCCATAATGGCACCTCCTCATGGTAAGTCTCCCGGACGGCTTCAGAAAGCCCATGGTCAATCATCAATAACTCATCAGTCCGTAGAGAACCTGTCTCTTCCTTCCCAGAAAAAGTGTGCCCCAGAATCTTCGCCAATACTCTAATCACAGGGTTGCGAATCAAACTCAACTTGGCTTCCCGAGTATTGGCTGAGCAAAATGGTCCTGCACCAATCAATCCCCACAACATAGCAGCTTCCGGAAACTCAGGGAATCTACAGCTCTCTATTGTTCTCTCAAAACCATAAAAATCACACAAGTCTGGTATGGAGATCTCATAGAGCATACCTCTGCAAAGGTAGGAAAGAGTCCCCTCACTAGCTGTGTGGATGGCAATATCTTCGAACTGAAGCTCAGCAGAGGCTAGGAATTGGCACACCAGCTCGGGATAAAGAGGATATGTGATATATCATGGTTTTTACGATTTTTAACCATGATATAAGAGTCGTTTTTAGAGTCTTTTTAGTGTCTTTCGAGTCTTTTAGAGTCTTTGCAGATTCAGGTACGTTTTGGACTTATTTGGAGATTATGGGACGTTTTGGAGTAAGCCGAGAAGCTACGTTGAAGAAACCAACTCGGAGAGCAAAATTGGTGTCAGTGTCAATCGACACTAGCCCTTAGTGTCGGTCGACACCAATATCTGACGGCAATTCGATTACCTATCTTTTTGAAGTTTTGAAAAATTGCAAATTTGGCCCAGAAGTTGTCCCTGTTTACAAATAAAGCCCAAATCGTGTTTTAGCTTATTTATATGATTTTAAGGTCATTGTTTAGACCTATGCTTAGAATACTTGATTTTGGAGCAGCCACCTCTTCAGGGATTTTTGGAGAAGATTTCTAAACTCCTTTCTTCTTCTTTTTATTTTCTTAATGCAATTTATTCAGTTCTTGATTTGTGTTTCATTAATCATGTCTGAGTAATCTCCCTGTTAGGTTTAGGGTATTCAAAGGAATTTATGAATTGTTAGGTTGTTAGATTGTTAGGATTGAATCTATAGGGTTTTTCATCTAAATTGTGTTTATTGCTTATTCTAGCTTAGCTACCTATAATTTGATCTTAGGTTGATTAGTTGACACGAAAGTGTAATTGATTGCCTGAACTATCTTAGATGAGCAAAATACCCTATTCGCAAAGAAATTTGGTTTAGAGATTTTGTGAACATATCAAACCTGAACTTTAATGCTTGTTTAACTTGAAGAATTCGCAAAGAGATTTGGGATTCTTAAATTTAGGCATAGATAATCTTCGCAACGAAAGTTGGTTGATTTTACATTAGTGATTTGAGTTCTAGAACGGTTCTTAATTACAATCCTGATAATTGTTTGTTCTGCAATTATGAATTTCCTAAGAATTTCCCTAAGCTTAGCTTTTCTCCTATTCATCTTACAACCTGATTTTAATTCTCTTGCTATTTTTAACATACAATTTCTTCTGTTTAGCTATATTTCCAAACTGATAATCTATTGTGTGAACATTAGTCCTTGTGGATTCGATCCCTAAATACTACAGTGATCTCTTAATTTGAGAAAGTAGCTCAAGGGTAAATTTGAGCATATCAAATTTTGGCGCCATTGCCGGGGACTTTTGATTCACCATTAGATATCAGTTAGAATTTAGTCTAAATTTTTTTTCTAATTATTTACTTACTCTATTTTTGTTTTTTTCTTTTCTTTTGTGTTTCAGGTTTATAGATTTACTTGCTGCGATGGACAACCTTGTTGTGTTAGTAAGGGATGAGGCTGGAATTCTGCGTGATCAAGAGGGCCACGTGCGAAACGAGCAGGGTCAGAAACTGGATGCTGAAGGCAACATGATTGCAGAACGCAGACCTATCGTTGGTGTCGAGCGACACCACCTGGGTGTCGATCGACACCCTCCTGCTATTGAGGCTCGGGTTTTGAATGATGCAGTGGTTCGTGGGAGGACACTGGGTGATTACAACAGGCCGGATCAGTTCTATGCCAACCGATCCGCGATCAGACCCCCTCCGTTTCAGAGGAATGACTTTGAGCTGAAACCCACATACTACACTCTGGTGGGACAGCATCCTTTCCATGGTCTTCCTCATGAATAACCCATGGATCATATTGAGAGGTTTGAGGACCTAGTTACAAGCATTAAGGCTAATGGGATGTCCAATGATTTCCTCTTCTGCAAGCTCTTCCCGTACTCTCTTGGTGGGGAAGCAGCTTACTAGTTCAAGCAATTGAAGCCAGGCTCTCTAACGACTTGGTGGGAAACCAAGAATGCCTTTCTAAACAACTTCTACGACGATGCCAGGTCTGAAGACGCGAGAACAAAGATCTCCACCTTCTCTCAACAACCAGCTGAAGCATTCAAAGCTGCTTGGGTGCGATTCAGAGCTTATCAGAGAGATTGTCCGCATCATGGGTTCAGTGAGGTGCAGTTGTTGGGTATCTTCTTCATAGGTATAGATTGGAGGTATCAGATGGCTCTAGATGCTGCGAGCAATGGTAACTTCAACACCAGGTATCCCGAGGATGCTGTCATCTTGATTGAGAACGTAGCTTCGAGCAACAGCACGAAGAATGCTGATTTTGAAAGGAAGAAGCTAGCGGGTAGCTCTGAAGATGGTCAGATTGCTGAGGTTAAGGCCAAGTTAGATTCAGTTCACAACCTCCTTGTGGGTAAGAAGTCTGTTCATTTTGCTGCAGAGGTTGAGACTTTTGAGCCAGACAGAAGATCAGAAGAAGAAGTGCAGTTTGTCAATCAGGCTGGGTTTCAGGGTCAGAGGTATGTTAACTATCAAGGTAACATGAACGCTTATCCGAACAGTAGTTTCACCAGGAACTATGGTTCTTCTTACCACGCTCCTCCTTCGCAGACTTCAGAGAGTGAGGTTAAGTCTATGCTAGAGCAGATTTTAGAGGGTCAATAAAAGATCACAGTGGACTTCAATGGAAAGATCGATGCTCTGTATAGTGACCTGAATGGAAAATTCGAAACTCTGAGCGCCCATGTCAAGAAGCTAGACACTCAAGTTGCTCAGACCGCTGAGTCTGTAAAACGACAAGAGGGATTCCTTCCTAGAAGGACTGAGAAAAACCACAGAAGTGCATGCAATGCTGTTTTGGTGGCAGATAAGGATGATTTCAGTGATGGTGAGGATTTTGACGTTTCACACTCAGTGTCGATCGACACCAACCCTATGTGTCGATCGATACCAGCCTACATTCACGAGAATTTGAGTCGAGACGGAGAGAAATTCACCCCGGTCGATACAAAGGACTCGACACAGGACGTCAGTGTCGACCGACACCACCTGGGTGTCGATCGACACCCCTTAGAGGATGAAGAGAATTCGACGCAAGACGGACCAAAATCGATCGAGCTCGACACCAGAGTGTCGATACCAGAGGTCAGTGTCGATCGACACCAACCTAGTGTCGATCGACACCCTGTGCGGACTGAACCAAAACCTATTAACTATCTTCCTCAAGTCGGAGAAAGAGTCTATCAGCCTAAGGTTCCTTTCCCAAAGAGTCTTAGGAAGTCTAAACAGGAGATAGAGGACGCTCGATGCAAAGCAATCATGGACAAGGTGGTGATTGAGATGTTTCTAGTTGATGCAGTCACGATTTCACCTCCACTTAAGAGGTATGTGAAGAGAATGGTCACTAATGGTCTAAGTCCTGAGGAAGGAGCTTTACTTACCAGAGACATCTGCGCGCATATCTCGCATGCGACCCCACAGAGAAAGAAAGGAACGAAGCAGAAAGTGGTTGTCTCTGAACAAGTCAGGTCCATGATTCAGAGTAAGATTCCAGAGAAGTTACCTGATCCAGGAAGTTTTGTTCTAGATTGCTCAATCTTCACAGGACGATTTTTACATTCTCTCTGTGATCTTGGTTCCAATATTAACCTGATGCCTCTCTCTGTTGCTGTACGCCTGGGGATGACTGATTTCGAGCCGACCAGGATCTCTCTCATCTTAGCAGATCGATCCAAAAGGATTCCAGAAGGTATCTTAGAAGATGTTCTAGTGCAAATTGGTGAATGTATGATTCCTACAGACTTTGTGGTCTTGGAATATAAGGAGGAACCCAAGGATCCTTTGATTTTGGGACGTCCATTTTTAGCTACAGCTGGGGCTCTGATTGATGTGAAAAAGGGACGCATAGCTCTGAATGTGGGTGATGTGGTCATGAATTTTGACATGGACAAGATGAGGAGGACACACACCATTGATGGACAGACATTCTCTGTAGAGATCTCCACAGAGATTGCGTATGTCAAGAAGTTGGGTCCAAGTGAGCAAGTGAATAAGTAAGCTGTTGTGCTTGAGGATTCGTGTGGTGATCATCTTTTCAGTACTAGGTTTCAGGAAGAGGTTCTACTCAGTGACAAGTTGCCAGGGGATGATGTTTTTGAGATGGAGATAGGGATTGCAAAGAAGAGTTGCAGAAAAGATGCTGAGATCCGAGCTACAGACATGGTGTCGATCGACACCCCCACTGGTGTCGCTCGACACTCTCCACGAGTCTATCCGGATTTACCTCCAAAACACTGTTTTCGGATTGATTCTCTTGCTGTATGTCCGAGACCTGTTGTAAAACAGAAAGCTCCACATCCCATACTCCATTCACCTCAGGGAAATCAAAGGTACGCACATCCTAATCCCAAACTATCTTCTTTCATCAATAAGGATTTCAAAGGTACAAAAACAGTTTTGCAGTTAACCAAGCCACGAGATTATCGTAGAGCGCTTGTTTCTTCTTTTGATGATTGTGCAGGGAAAAGGAGTGTCCCACCCAAGATTAAGTCCCGCCCTGTTCCTATTCCTCATTTCCTTGGTCGTTCTCACGCACCCAATGCTTATACACCACCATGGATGATGAGACTAATTTCGCGGAAGCATTCATTGCCACCCTCTGCTCCACCTGATACTTGAGCTCCGCTACAGTCCAGCTAATGACTAAAAACAAACGCTTAGTGGGAGGCAACCCACTGTGGTAATTAGTATCTTTTCTTTTTCTTTTTCTTGAGTCATTTTTAGTTTTCTTTGAGTCGGTCTGTCAGCTTCTATTTGGAACTTGTGTGGATTTATGATGCTTTATGTCACTGCTTTTAATCTGTGTGTGCGTGTTTACAGTGTTCTATGAATTTAAATCAACAATTCGATTTTTCTTGCTAGAAATCGTCTCTGCTTATAGGCAGGGTGTCGATCGACACCAACCTCTGGTGTCTCTCGACACCGACACCCCATCCAACACATCATTAGGCACAAACATCGAGTGACGCTCGACACCACTCACTGGTGTCGCTCGACACCGTCCACAGGTTATTCTTGGATCTTAATCCTTCCACTCAATTCCATTGTATTTCTCTATTTTTGCCAACCTTGGGTTTGGTGCCACTGGGGACAGTGTCATTTAAGTCTGGGGGAGGTAGTTGCTGACGTTGTTTTTGTTTTTGAGAGTTAGTCATGTCAGTTTTATTTTATTTTTATTGAGTCAAAACTTTGGTTAGGAAATAACGACATCTCTTCTTAGTCTATTTGCATGAGTGATTAATGTTGCAGATTTAGTGCAGATTCGACTAATAGAAAATCCAAAGACTGATCGATGACCCAGAGCGATCCATGCTTTGCAACAGTTTCCACACAAGCTGGAGCCAATTTATGAGCTCTTCCTTTTACCTCATCAATGCAACTGGTGTTTATAGGGCTTGACTCCCTGTTCCTACCTGACAAACGAAAACCTGAATGCAAAAGTGCTGGTACTCCTCTCCCTTATTCAATAAAAAAAAAAGATCATAAAAGATGAGATGATTTTCTCTTGAGTAAAGGGATAGGAAAATTTCCAACACCCCATTATTTTACTTTGAAAGGAATGATCACACGAAAGTTGGAAGCGAGGTTAGGAAAATTTCCTGTGATGCCATTATTCGCCTACACTTTTGATAAAAAGAAACACAACACAAAAGATGTTGAGAAAGAAATAAGTCTGGGGGAGAGAAAGAGTACCAAAGAGTGTGAAAAATTGGATGGTTTGTCATGGTATTGAATGGGAATGAGTCTAGAAGGTTCATGGCATTGATTTCATTGATGAGGCCCAGCGATGAAGGCTGTGGAGAATGTTGCGAATTTGTGGGTTAAATTTGGGGAGTTGAAATGTCTACGGAAAAGTACATGGTGGTTTGATTTGGATTAGTCTGCTAAGCATATACATTATGGTTTGAATGCTCAATACAATAGTCTAAAGAGAGACAGAGTTTCCGCGTTTTTCAAATTTCTTTCACAGGTTAAGTTTCTGTTTTGCTTGAGGGCAAGAGTCATTTTTAGAGTCTTTTTAGTGTCTTTCGAGTCTTTTAGAGTCTTTGCAGATTCAGGTACGTTTTGGACTTATTTGGAGATTATGGGACGTTTTGGAGTAAGCCGAGAAGCTACGTTGAAGAAACCAACTCGGAGAGCAAAATTGGTGTGAGTGTCGATCGACACTAGCCCTTAGTGTCGGTCGACACCAATATCTGACGGCAATTCGATTTCCTATCTTTTTGAAGTTTTGAAAAATTGCAAATTTGGCCCAGAAGTTGTCCCTGTTTACAAATAAAGCCCAAATCGTGTTTTAGCTTATTTATATGATTTTAAGGTCATTGTTTAGACCTATGCTTAGAATACTTGATTTTGGAGCAGCCACCTCTTCAGGGATTTTTGGAGAAGATTTCTAAACTCCTTTCTTCTTCTTTTTATTTTCTTAATGCAATTTATTCAGTTATTGATTTGTGTTTCATTAATCATGTCTGAGTAATCTCCCTGTTAGGTTTAGGGTATTCAAAGGAATTTATGAATTGTTAGGTTGTTAGATTGTTAGGATTGAATCTATAGGGTTCTTCATCTAAATTGTGTTTATTGCTTATTCTAGCTTAGCTACCTAGAATTTGATCTTAGGTTGATTAGTTGACACGAAAATGTAATTGATTGCCTGAACTATCTTAGATGAGCAAAATACCCTATTCGCAAAGAAATTTGGTTTAGGGATTTTGTGAACATATCAAACCTGAACTTTAATGCTTGTTTAACTTGAAGAATTCGCAAAGAGATTTGGGATTCTTAAATTTAGGCATAGATAATCTTCGCAACGAAAGTTGGTTGATTTTACATTAGTGATTTGAGTTCTAGAACGGTTCTTAATTACAATCCTGATAATTGTTTGTTCTGCAATTCTGAATTTCCTGAGAATTTCTCTAAGCTTAGCTTTTCTCCTATTCATCTTACAACCTGATTTTAATTCTCTTGCTATTTTTAACATACAATTTCTTCTGTTTAGCTATATTTCCAAACTGATAATCTATTGTGTGAACATTAGTCCTTGTGGATTCGATCCCTAAATACTACAGTGATCTCTTAATTTGAGAGAGTAGCTCAAGGGTAAATTTGAGCATATCAATATGTCGTATACCCAAGTGTGCCAAGTCCCATTCTAGTCCACATTTCCTTGACATCCTCATCTATGCCCATTTTTCTCAAAGTCTTCTCACAGATAAACTTGGTAGGGGTCATGGAGACTTGTAACAGACCATTGTAGAAGATGCTGTTTAAACGATCCCATCATGGCCGGGTCTGCGTGTATTGTATCCAGTCTCGGATTGCAGCTATCTGAAAGATGTGTCCGGGAGTAGATAACCCTCTATTCTGGAAGTAAAAGGTGTATCATCGGGGCGAGGCCATGGAGCAGTTGTATACTCAGTGTCTTCATCTACATTGGCATTTGAAGATGAAGCTAGTCCTTTTCCTTTTCCTTTTTCCTTGCGAGAGGGTTTTGTAGGTGAGCCTTTTTCTCGCTCTCTAGTGTTAGCATTAGCTCGTGATGGGTTTCTTCTGTTGTTGCCCGTCTTACCCATTTCCTACAAAATGAAACCACAATTCAATTGACGAAAATTTCCCACAAACAACATTAGCATGATTTGGACAATGTCTCTCAAAAGTGGAGCAATGACATTGACAACATAAGGACAATGTCTCTCAATAACAAGCTGAATTCAATCAATAGCCTAGTTTAAACCAACAATTGCTCATAATCCACAATCAAAATCAAAAAGAAGGCATAAACCCAATTTCAAAAATTCAATTTCTCAAATGAACGAAATTAAGGCTTGATTCAAGTCTAAAATCACACTAAAGGAGCATATCAAGCAACTAAATCATCTAAACAAGCCAATATAACATCGAATTCCTCCACTTTTCCCATGAATGTCGATTCGATTTCTTCAATTTAGGGAGGCGTACCTTGGCAGATCAAGGGATTCTGGGACTTACCTGGGAACCGGATCGATCGATCCACATGTGGATCGGTCGATCCAAAACTCTGCTTTTCCTCTGTTTTGGACCGTCGAAACAGATCGATCGATCCACTTTGGCCAGGTCGATCTGTTGCTCGGTCGCTGTTTTGCTCCGAATCGTGTAAGTTTTTCTTGGAATCGGATCGATCGATCGTCTGGAGGATCGATCCATCCATCTTGTCTTCAAATCATACGTCATTTCAGATCGATCGATCCAAATGTGATTGGTCGATCTGTGGCTCGGTCGATGTTTTTGGCTCTGGAACGAACATTTCTTAGGATCGATCGATCTGATAGTGGATCGATCGATCCGTCTTATCTCCAAATCAAACGTCGTTTCAGAACGATCGATCCTATTGTGATTGGTCGATCTGCAGCTCGGTCGCTGTCTTTGACTCTAAAACGAATATTTCAGTAGATCGATCGATCTGCTTCCCGATTGATCGATCCGCTAGGTCAAGAAACCATACATCGTCTCGAATCGATCGATCCGATCTTGCTTGGTCGATCCGCTGGTCTGTCGCAGATTGTTCGTTGAAATGGATCAATCGATCCACTCTGGATCGGTCGATCCGTTTCGCTGTCCATGAGAAATCAAAACCAAAAGTTAAAAATACGGATCGATCGATCCACATAAGGATCGATCGATCTGATCAGGGGAAATAGAATTCACAAACACACATCTCAAGTATAAAATCAAAACTCATCAAAGAAAAACATAAAAATCATGAAAGCACACAAGTATATACAGAAATACCTTGTGGGTTGCCTCCCACAAAGCGCTTGTTTAAAGTCTATAGCTTGACTTTTTGGTTGCCGATTAGGCGGTTTATGGTTCCGAGAGAGAAACCATAGTTCCTTCTCCGATTTGATCAGTTGCTATGTATGGTTTCAAACGTTGGCCATTCACAATAAATTCCCCTCCATTCTTGTTCCACAATACGAAGGCTCCATAGGGTCTGACTTCCTTGATCTTAAATGGTCCTGACCATCTTGATTTGAGTTTTCCGGGAAAGAGTTTCAACCGGGAGTTAAACAGCAACACAAGATCATCTACCTTGAAGTCTCTCGGAAGGATTCTCTTGTCGTGAAATGCCTTGGTTCTCTCTTTGTAGATTTTAGAATTCTCATATGCTTCAAGGCGGATCTCGTCAAGATCGCTCAATTGTATTAACCGCTTTTCCGTGGCGGTCTTGATATCAAAGTTCAAGAGCTTGGTCGCCCACAACGCCTTGTACTCAATTTCCACTGGCAAGTGACATGATTTCTCATAGAGAAGGTTGAAAGGAGTAGTACCAATTGGGGTCTTGTAAGCGGTTCTATAGGCCCATAGCGCGTCATCTAGTTTAACCGACCAATCTTTCCTTATAGTCCCAACCGTCTTTTCCAATACCGCTTTGATTTCCCGGTTTGAGATTTCAACTTGGCCACTAGTCTGTGGGTGATATGGCGTTGCAACTTTGTGCTTGACCCCATGACGCTTGAGAAGACTCTCAAAGATCTTGTTGATGAAGTGTTTCCCTCCATCACTGATAACTACTCTTGGAATTCCAAACCGTGGGAAGATTATGCTCTTAAACAACTTCAGCACCACTTTCGAATCATTAGTAGGACTTGCTATGGCTTCTACCCATTTTGAGACGTAGTCAACCGCCACAAGTATGTATTGGTTTCCATAAGACGATAGAAAAGGCCCCATGAAATCTATTCCCCACATATCAAAGACTTCAACTTCAAGGATTGGATTTTGAGGCATTTCATTTCTTCTGCTTATGTTTCCTTTCCGTTGACACGAATCGCACTTAGAGATGAATTCATGAGTGTCTTTAAACATGGTTGGCCACCAAAGACCAGCTTGAAGAACCTTTGTCACCGTCTTGAATGTAGCGAAGTGACCACCATAGCTCGAACCATGGCAATGAGTTAAGATTCCATCTACTTCTTCTTCCAGAATTCATCTTCGGTATATCTTATCTTTGCAAAGTGTGTAGAGGTATGGTTCATCCCAATAAATCCGGTTCACATCTCTAAAGAATTTCTTCTTTTCATAAGCATCAAAGTTTGGCGGTTCCTTCCCACAAGCCAAGTAGTTTACAAGATCAACATACCAAGGAAATTTCTCTTCTATTTTTTCAATTTCTTCTAACTTCTTGCTTGTTTGATGACTAGCTTCAAACATTTTAAGCATCATGATTTGTTCCTCAGGAAGTGAATCATCAATGGGGATTGGTTCTTCAATTCTCATCCTTGAAAAGTGATCCGCTACACCATTTTCAATCATTTTCTTGTCTTTGATTTCCAAGTCGAATTCTTGGAGAAGTAGAATCCATCTTAGCAGCCTTGGTTTAGCGTCTTTCTTGGCGAGTAAATGTCTCAACGCCGCATGATCGGTATGGACTATCACCTTAGATCCTACCAAATAAGATCTAAACTTGTCAAATGCGAATACTATAGCGAGGAGTTCCTTCTCCGTCGTAGCGTATCTCACTTGTGCTTCATCGAGGGTTCTACTCGCATAGTAAATCACACATGATTTACTTGCGTCACACATGATTTCGAATGGTAAATTCCAATCCGGTGCTTGAACTATCGGGGCGCTAACCAACTCATGTTTGATCTTCTTGAATGCATTCATACACTCTCCATCAAACTCAAAAGC
The DNA here is from genome assembly GCA_900406565.1 of Turritis glabra. Taxonomy (NCBI): domain Eukaryota; kingdom Viridiplantae; phylum Streptophyta; class Magnoliopsida; order Brassicales; family Brassicaceae; genus Turritis; species Turritis glabra. The sequence continues at coordinate 1,014,598 of OVBN01000173.1, read as the reverse complement.
AACTTCCTTACACAAGAGTCTTGTAAGAGGTCTTGCAATCTTTGAGAAATCTTTGATGAATCTTTGATATAACCCGGCATGACCCAAGAAACTCCTTATCCCTTTAACCGTGTTTGGTGGTGCTAGATTGGTCATCACATCGATCTTGGCTCTATCTACCTCAATTCCTTTCTCGGATATCTTATGCCCAAGCACAATTCCTTCTTTTACCATGAAGTGACATTTCTCCCAGTTCAACACAAGATTTGTCGCTTCACACCTCTTCAAGACCCTACAAAGATTTGCAAGACAAGAGGCAAAAGAATCTCCATAGACGGAGAATTCATCCATAAAAACTTCAACAACATTCTCAATTAAGTCTGAGAAAATAGACATCATACACCTTTGAAATGTTGCTGGTGCATTACATAACCCGAATGGCATCCTTCGATAAGCAAAGGTACCAAAAGGGCATGTAAATGTCGTTTTCTCTTGATCATTGGGATGAATCGGGATTTGAAAGAAACCCGAATACCCGTCTAGAAAACAATAATAAGAATGATTTGCTAGTCTTTCAAGCATTTGATCAATAAACGGTAAAAGAAAATGATCTTTCCTAGAGGCGGCATTTAATTTTCGATAATCTATGCACATCCTATGACCCGTTATCGTTCTTGTTAGAATCAATTTTTCTTTATCATTCCTAATAACGGTTACTCCACCCTTTTTTGGTACAACATGAACCGGAGAAACCCATGTGCTATCCGAGATGGGGTAAATTATCTCCGCATCCAAGAGTTTGAGAATCTCTTTCCGAACAACATCTCTAAGGTTAGGGTTTAACCGTCTTTGATGCTCAATGGAAGTCATAGATTCATTCTCAAGATGGATCCTATGCACACAAAGGGTTTCCGAAATTCCCTGAATATCATCAAGTAAATACCCTATAGCTCATCTAAACTTTTTTAATTCTCCTAATAGGGTGGAGATCTCTAAATCACTAAGCTCTTCATTGATTATCACCGGGTAAGTAGAGTTTGTTCCAAGAAATGCGTACCTTAGCCCGGTTGGAAGTGGTTTGAGTTCAATTTTTGGAGCCTCTAGTTCACTCCAATCTCCATCGATGCTAGTCTTACCAATGCTAGCTTCTTCCATCTCATCATTGTTGATGTTGTTATCCACTTTAGTCAGCTCTAAAAATTTTGGTTGTCCTTCATAGACCATGTGGGAGTCTAACAATTTCTCAAATCCCTCGCTTTCAATCTCAAGCAAACCATGTTGACCTTGTTTCACCGTGAGAGCGCTTTGAAGAGAGTTTTCTAGTGCTAGTTCTTCCAATAGCTCATCCGCTAGAGCATCTAGTTCCTCGATATAGAAGACTTGTCCTTCAATAGTTGGTTTCTTCATGATGTTGTTGATGTCAAACTTCAAAACTTCATTTCCCAAGTGAAGATCTATCTTTCTGCTTCTCACGTCGATCATAGCTCCGGCGGTGCTTAAGAAAGGTCTACCAAAGATAAGTGGATCCTTTGGTTCCTCATCCATCTCAAGGACTACAAAGTTGGTGGGAAGCTCAAAATTTTCAACAACGACCAGAAGATCCTCCAATAAACCTATTGGATGTCTAACCGACCGGTCTGCTAATACAAGTGAGATTCTACACTCTTTGTACCTTGTAAACCCAAGCCGTTTTGCTACCGATAAAGGCATGAGGCTCACACTTGCTCCAAGATCACATAAACACCTTGTGAAAGCCAAAGGACCCAGAGCACAAGGCAATGTAAAGCTGCCCGGATCTTCGAACTTCTTGGCGATCACTTTCTTTGAATTATCGCACTACACTCATGAGTGAGAACAACCATACCTTCTAGTTCTTTCCCTTTCTCTTTTACTGCATCCTTCAAGAAGTTGTTGTAAATAGGAACTAACCAAAAGGCATCTATCAAAGGCATAGTGACTTGTACTTCACTCATTTGTTGCTTCAATAAGGCTCTATACTTCTCCCGGAGTTGTTTCTTGAACCTTCCCGGGAAGGGAAGCTTAGGTTCATATGGTGGAGGCTCAAAGATAATCTCCTTCTTAGAAAAATCTTCACCAATTTTGGAACTTCCTCCTTTGGATTTCTTCTCTTTAGACTCCTCAATCAATAGTCCTTTTCCTTTATCAACATTGATTTCTTCATTAAAGGTCTTGTTATTCAATGCCTCATCCCCTTCTTCAATCTCGACTACCACCTCCCCTTCTTTAGGCTCAATGTCCCTATTGAGCTCTCTGGTTGGTAAAGCTTTACCACTTCTTAGGATGATGGAATTGATGTACTCCTTTGGGTTTGTCTCAGGTTTTCCCGGTAAAGTTCCCATAGGGCGTTTTGATGAAGAAACTTGGTTATTGACTTGGGCAGTCAATCTTTCAAACTTTGCATTTAGATCATTGTAAACTCCATCCACTTTGTTTTGTAATGCTGACATTTGAGTAGCATTGTTGATTGCTTCTTTGCCTTGTCCTTCTAAAAGTTGCTTTAGAAGTGTCTTTGTTTCGTCATCTGGTGGTGGTTGGTTGTTTGAATTGCCCTGCCCTTGGTTTTGGTAGTAACCTGGTTGTTTAGGTGGGTAATTTCCTTGGGATCGAGAATGGTATGGATGTTGTTGTTGAAAACGTGGACCTTGAATGTTTTGTTGATAGTTTGTTTGCTGCTGAAATCCTGGCGCCGGAGGTCGTTGTTGGTAGTTGGGTTGCTGCTGAAAACCTTGACCTTGAGATGGTGGTTGTTAGGGACCTTGTTGTTGAAAGCCTTGTCTTGGAGGTTTAAGTGGTGGATAAGTTTGATCTTGTGGGTTCTCCACATTGTTGTTTCTGTATGAAAGGTTTGGATGGTTCCGATAGTTGGGGTTAAACTTGTTGTAGCCTTGGCCTTGAATATAGTGAACCTCATCTGGACCTTCCACACATGCGTCCATTCCCTCTTCATAGCTTTGTAATACATCTTGCTCACTGACATAGTTTAGTGTCCGTTGATTTGCTTGCATCATTCTGTCCATCTTGTCATTCAAAGCCTTTATCTCTTTTCGGTGAAGGTTGTTCAAGTCGATGCTCTCTCTTGATGTTCAATCATAATCATCTCCATAGTTGCCATCACTGTGAGCGAGGTTTTTAACCAGCAACATCCCCTGTTCTGCATTTTGACCCAAGAAGTTACCATAGCTTGCGGTGTCAAGGAGCATTCGGTATTTGGGCAAAACACCACGGTAGAGGGTGCTTAAAAGAGATTCGGTTGAGAATCCATGGTGAGGACAGTGAGAAGTGTAACCTTTGAAACGCTCCCATGTTTCACAAAAGCTCTCATTGCTCCTTTGAGCAAAACTTGATATCTCGTTTCGCAAACGAGTTGTTCTTGTGGAGGAGAAAAACTTTGATAAGAAAGCTTTCTTGCATTGATCCCAAGATGTTATGGTGTTATGGGGCAAATTCTTCTCCCATATGTGTGCCTTATCACCAAGAGAGAATGGGAAAAGTCAAAGCTTGAAAGCATCTTCCGAAATCCCGTTGATCTTTACCGTTCCACAAAAATGGTCGAATTGATCCAGGTGATCAAGTGGGTCTTCCATGGCGAGACCATGGAACTTGGATCCTTGCACCATGTTAATGAGACTTGATTTTATTTCGAAGTGGTTGTTCTCCACCGGTGGGCCACGGATACCGGTTCAGTTCCGATTAATATTAGGTGCATCATGGGCTCCAATGGGTGGACCGGGTCGCGGTGCATGGTGAGGAACTTGAGCACCGTTCCCTTCATCTACGACGTCGGGAATCTCCATTCCTAGTCGTGTGAGATGGCGGTTTCGTTCTCTTCTAGCTCGTGTATTTTCTCGCTCGAAGCGACCAAGGTCTTGAATTCTTTCTACCAAGTTTTGTTTTCCTTGGCTTCGTAAGTGCATACACCTAGCAAGAGAAAGACAAAAGAAAAAAAGAGTAGAAAATTTAGTAATAGCTAAAAGAAAAACTTAGTCTCAAACAAATTTAAAATCATAATGGATATAATCTTTTGCACTATGGCAACGGCGCCAAATTGATGTAGTCTTTTTGGGAGTACCCTAATTAATTTATCGAACCACTTAGCACAAAGATATATCACAATACGAATGCACACATTTGCTTAATCTAAGCATGATTATTATGGTTTTTGGTTATGGATTCTTTGTAACAATACTATCAAAGCAGAGTTATAAAGACTAACAAGAGTAAATTGCTTATGAAACAAGAAACATACAAGATGATAAATGATGTTTAAAAACAAGATTATAAAGGCAAGCCCTTGGGTTAAGGCAATTGATTAGGGTGTCTATTGACTAATTTATGATGTTAATGTTCAATACCATGATGATCCTTAGCCTTAGAACTCTTAGTTAAACTAGTGCGCTTCCATGCAACTAATCCTATGCAAATCAAGTAATCAACACCAAATTTCCATTTTGCAATCACAAGACAAACATGCATTAATCCCAAGTCTAATATGGCTACTAAACAACCTAGAACAACTTCCATTGGCAAGATTTAGCAAAGCACTCGATAGATTTATTTTAGAATTTTCACTAAAACCTTCCGGATATGAAAATTCCAATAATCTAAATTAGCATTGATCAAAGCTAATCTAGCATTAAGAACATCTATTGAGAAAAGATAATAAACTATCTAACTTAAACATCAAAGAACAATCCTCTAATCACTCTTAATCTACCTAAACCCAAAAGCTCTAAAGGACTACTCAAACATGCTCAAATCAAAAACTAAATCCATAGAGACATTCATAATGAAAAGATAGAGAGAAAGAGATAAAGATAAGAAAACTTCTTCAATTTATGAAAATTGTGTTCTTGGTGTTCTTTAGGAAAAACAGAGAGAAAAGCTTTCTTCTTACAAAAATCTAGATATTTCTTACATATGAGTGTGTATTGTTTAATTATACAAACTGAATAAGTGAAAAACACTATGTCTGGCCGACATAGGTGGATCGATCGATCCACATAAGGATCGATCGGTCTGCACGTATTTACACTGTCCGTCAGAGTTGCAGATCGATCGGTCAGCTCTTTGGATTGGATAGATGGTCGGATCGATCGATCCATCCTTGTTGTAAAACGTTTGGAGAAACGGATCGATCGGTCTCGGTGTGTATCGATCGATCAGTTTGTTGCTTAGGTCTGACGAGGCTGTGGATCGATCGTTCCAAAGGTGGATTGGTCGATCCAAGTGTGCCTTGTTGCACAAATCTTCCTTAATGAGACCCGAACATGCTCTATAACGTTCCCATCAAGGGATGCTTCTGTAACCTGTACAATATTCAAAACACACCAAAAGACACAAATACGGACAAAAACAAGACTATCGAAATAAAAACGAAATGAAAACAATGTACTAAAAACGTGTAAAAGCACAACATATCAATACTCTGCTTCCGCACTTGAGCTAGACACCACCTTTTGCTTCTTAGTCTTCCAAGTAACTAAGTTCCCACCAATGAAAGTACAGAAGCCCGTAGTTGATCTTCTATCATTGCGATCTCCCGCCCAATCCGCATCACAATATCCAACTATCTCAGTACTTGAGTTCTTTCCCATCCAAATGCCTTGTCCGGGACTGTTCTTGAGATAGCTTAGTATCCTCTCCACCATGCTCCAATGATAGACCGTAGGTTCTTTCATGTGTTGGCTTACCTGATTCACGGCAAAACAAATGTCTGGTCTAGTGTAAGTTAAGTAAATGAGCTTACCTACAAGCCTTCTATATTGTTCCGGATCATGGTATGGTCTATCATCCTTCTCCCCCTTTCGATTGACCTTATAGCCCGCTTCAAGTGGTGTTGAGACCGGTTTAGCTCCAAGTTTTCCCGTGAGCTTGAGAAGGTCAAGTGTGTATTTCTTTTGTGAAAGAAACAATCCCTCCGGCGATCTACACACTTCAATACCTAAGAAGTATTTCAACACACCAAGGTCTTTAATATCAAAAGTAGAATGTAAAGAAGTTTTAATGGCTTTAATACCTTCCTTGTTATTCCCCGAAATAATCAAGTCATCAACATATATCAAAACAACTACAATGCCTTGATCATTTTGGAGAGTAAATAAGGTGTGATCTGATTCTGACTTCTTGAATCCATTCTCTTTCAATGTGGAGCTCAATTTGTGGTACCAAGCTCGTGGGGACTGTTTTAGACCATATATAGCTTTGCGAAGTCTCAACACCTTTCCCGGAGTCACTATGTCTTCTAGACCCGGAGGAGGAGTCATATAGACTTCTTCTTCCAACTCTCCTTGTAGAAAGGCATTCTTAACATCCATTTGCCATAATTCCCAATCCAATTTAGTTTCCGAAGAAAGAACTACCTTCACCGTGTGTTGTTTGGCTACCGGAGCAAATGTCTCTCGATAGTCATCACCATAGGTTTGTGTAAACCCTCTCGCAACCAATCTTGCTTTGTGTCTTTCAATCTCTCCATCACTTTTGTACTTGATAGTAAACACCCACTTAGAACTCACACATTTCTTCCCTTTTGGTAAATCCGCGTCATCCCAAGTATGGTTCCTTACCATAGCTCCCACTTCATCACCTACAGCATTGGTCCATTCCTCTCTTTCCTTTGCTTCTTCATAGCTTTGAGGAATGAATTCTGTATCAAGTTTACTCAAAAACGCTTGATGATCAGCGGGAAGAGGGTCAAGAGAACAAGTAGCTTGTATGGGATGAGCTACGACCTTCCCATTGTAGTACACTCTTCTGTTGATCCAATGCGAGGGTTTCCTCTCCCTTGTACCTCTTCTAGGGTTTTGTGCCGTGTAGATAGGTTCATGAGGAGCTTGTGGAGCTTGGTTAGTCTCACCCTCGCTTGATGATCCAATGACTTCATCTTCACTTAATGGACCAAGCTCTTCCATATCTTCACTAGACCCTTCCTTTACAACATTCTCTTGATTATTATCCGAAGACTCTATTTGTGTTTCAACCACACTATCTTGAGTCTCATTTGTAGTTTCATCTTGTGTAGCTTGTGGTGGATTAGGATTGCCCAAATGCTCAAGAATATGTTGGAGACTCTTTGCCCGATCCGAAGTTGAGTTGGGTAGGTCCTTTACACTCTCCCAATTCTTTTCTCCAAAGTAAGCATGGTCTTCCATAAATTTCACATCTCTAGAGACATAGTATCGGTTATTTGTCGGATCAAAGCACTTGTAGCCCTTTTGAGTGGTAGAGTATCCAATGAACACACACTTTGTACTCTTAGGCTCAAGCTTGTTCCTTAATTCACCTAAAATAAAAACAAAACAAACACACCCAAACACTCTCAAGTGATCAATGTTAGGATTTTGGTTATTCAATACTTGAAATGGAGATTGGTCCTTTAGAACCCTAGTTGGGATTCGGTTTATGAGGTAGCAAGCGGTCATAACCGCATCTCCCCAAAACCTCTTGGGCATATGCTTATGAAATAGCATAGCTCGGGACACCTCCATAAGGTGTCTAATCTTCCTCTCCGCAACTCCGTTTTGTTGTGGATTGTAAGGGCAACTTGTTTGATGAAGAATTCCACACTATTCCAAGTGAGCTTTGAATTTTGTACTTGTGTATTCACCTCCATTATCTGTTCTAAGAATCTTGATCTTTGCATTAAATTGGTTAGTCACATAGTTTTGAAAGTTTAAAAATGCATCATAGACTCTATCTTTAGATGGAAGTAAAGTTACCCAAGTATACTTTGATTTCTCATCTATGAATGTCACAAAATACTTATGATTATCTCTAGATGCACAAGGTGAAGTCCAAACATCCGAATGCACTAGATCAAAGCATTTTTCATAAATTGCATTAGACTTAGGAAATACCGTTTTGCAATGTTTTCCTAAAATGCATGCTTCACAATGAGAACAATCATAAGATAAACCGGGTAATAACAAGTTCAAAGCTCTAGAGTGAGGGTGACCAAGTCTATCATGCCACATTACATCCAAAGTCTTAACATTATTTGCGAAAATAGAGGGAAAAACAGAACTTAAAGAGGTGTCTTCAAGAACATAGAGATCATCCTTGGTGCTTCCTTGCCCGAACACTTTACCACTTTCAATATCCTGCAACTTAACATCATTAGGACTAAAGATCGCAAGACAATTTAGATCCTTAGTTGTTTTCTTAATGGATAGCAAATTTGAAGTGAACTTAGGTATATAGAAAGCACTAGACCTTTTCTTAAACAAGTTTATGTATCCTATTCCTTCTATTGGAACTTTATCACCATTAGCTACATTCACATGTCCTAATGCCGGTTTAATATTCTCTAGTAGGTTCGGATTATTTATCATATGGTGAGAAGCACCCGAGTCTAATACCAACGAATTTGGAGCACAAGAGGTAAAGAGAGAAATATCGGGGTGCATCTTGGATGCAATTGATTGGAAAAGTGATTCGAGATCCGCTTTGTTCATGATGATGGTCTCTTGAGTTTGAGAAGTGGAGGCAACACTCGCTTTGTCTTGTGTCGTGGTTTGCATCGCTTTCTCTTGGTGTCCGTATTGCACAATGGCCCTCTCCTCATTCTCAAGTCCTCCATCACTTGAATTCGCCACATTGGCTCTAGGCTTGAAATCTTTGAACTTAGCCGGCTTTAAGTGAGGGTGTAAGATCCAACACTTATCCTTGAGATGTCCCTTCTTTTTACAATGTTCACATACCCACAACTTCCTTTCCTCTTGCTTCATTACCCCAACCTTGTTAGCCATTGGAAGATTTCCTCCCTTGCTACCAAAAAGACCTTGTGAACCATACTCCTTTTGTATCTTCGCACATACTTGGTCCAAGGTTGGAATCTTGTCATCCCTTAGGATATATTGAATCACATCCGTGTAGCTTGAGTGTAATGTTAGCATCAAACTAAACACTAGATCTTGTTCCCTACGCTACTTGAGTGTCTTTGCATCCGTAGTAAACGGCCTAAGCATTTCAAGTTCCGCCACAAGAGATCTATACTTCCCAAAATGAGCATTGAAGTCGCTATCCTCTTGACTTAGACCACCGAGAGCCTTCTTAATCTCATAGACCCGAGTCAAGTTTGATTCATACCCAAACACGTTTGTGAGAGTATCCCAAAGTTCTTTGGATGTCTCACAGTACGAATATCCTTCCAAGATTGAGGTTTCAAGAGAGCAATATAAAGCACTAAGAACATTCAAGTCATCTTGCTTCCATGTGTCTTTGTCCAAGCTTTCGTCTATCTCCTTCAATTTTTCATAGGTGAAATCGATGTGCTTGGTGAGCTTCCTACCACCTAACACATTTGTTGTCGTTCGCTTCCACAAGAGGTAGTTGTTCCCATTTAGAACCACCGAGAACTTCAAATCTTTGTAAGTATCACTCATTATCAAAGCCAAGATTCTGAATCCAAACTTTAAAATTCTCAACACAACAAGCCAAAGGTAGTGCTTTTAGCTTTCGACAACAAATGCAACACACATTTAAGAGTAAAGGTTGAGTCTTGAACCGGAAGATAGCACTCGGTCGATGAGGGGTTCTGTGAACAAGATGAATCTTCAAACTAAGATGATAAAGCTCTAACCTTTAGTTGTAAAACGACCCTTACAGACTGAACCACCTTCAAAGAGACCCCAAAGATAACTCAAATCCTTTGCCGAAGAACCACCAAAACCTTGAAGAGCTTAGACCTCGTTGAAGTTGACCCGAGAACCAAAATTGACCAAGAGTCTTGAAAGATTCAAACTTTAGACCTCAAATGTTACCAATAGAGATTCGAAGAACCACACAACCTTCTTCCTCACACAAATCTGACTTTGTGAGAAGAAACGAGAAGTAACCAAGAAACAAAGAGTAAGAGAACCGAGAGAAGATTTAAGAAGAACAAAAGATTAAAGATTAAGACATTTGCTCTGATACCATAAAGATTATGTAGGAAAGATTGAGAGATTCATGATTGAAGTTTGAGAGAAAAATGATGATGAATATTTATAAGATTATCGTCCAACTAAGAGAAGTATCACGCGGCTTTTATAGAACAATTTCTAGGTATGAATGGGTTATGCACATAACCCAAATAGCATCCACATTCATCCTCTACTAAGCCACGTGTATTACAACTAATTATGATTTAATTAGTGTCAAATACCTTCTTGATTAACAGGGAGGATTGTTGGAATACAAACAAACGTCCGACATCAGAAGATTACAAAATAACAGTCTAATATATAAGTCAAGTCCAACTCCAACTCCAATTACTATGAGATCTTTTGAGAAAAAACCCAAAATAAAAAAATTTCATGCGGCTTGGCCATTTGGCTCAAAGTGGACAATATCATACTAATGGGAGAGTTGACTTGGGCTTGGAGAGCCCAACATGTAAAATGGAGGTTGTCAACAAATTTGACCACCTAGTGATCAAATTGTACATGTATACGTTTCGCAAGTTTATGGTTCATCCCACGAATCTTGATTATTTTAGCTACTTCACTAACATCCGCCATTCTTATTGTCCTGGTTGTTTTTTTCTCTTTTTCCTACTCTACCTTGTGCTTCTCTTCTTAAACTATCCCCAATTAAACCCCTCTTTCTCCTTCTTCAAAACCTTTTTTCCTTTTGCATTCAAGGTAGCATCATCCATAGGATTGAGCCCTTTGCACAATGAGTTTCGATGCTGCCTTGAGTCAGGACCTAATGGTTTTTTTTTGTGCCTTGTTTGACATCAAGACCGCTCGTGCTTTCATTAATATCTGTTACGACCGCGCGCTTCTTTGTGTCTTGTCAAAGGAACGCAGCTAGAGCTTTCAGACATCTCAAGTTTTTGACAAATATCCCAATCTTGCTTTATAGCAACAAAATGGTTCACTACTATCATCATAAGATTATCTGGGCTCTTTCAACGATTTGAAATCTAAAACTTCTGAACTACAATCACCTGGAGACGTATTTTGTGAAACTTGTAAGCTTCCACGATTGCTTAAAACCCCGATTTCTTGCCTTGAATTGTCATACTGATTATTCTGATTAGACTATTCTGCTGAGACTGTATCAATACACATATATATTCTTTACATTTCTGATATAAGTAAATTCTATGTCTTAACAATACACATTCCTTCCTTCTTCCCACCATTTTGTTTTGCTCGTCTGATCCGTCTAATATTGTCGCTATTCTTATTCTCCAGAAGGAGTTTCCAAACTCTACTTGTCTCAGTGTCAAGTTCAACCCTAGGTCATGGACGCCGTTTTTTGATAGAAGTTTAAGGCACCATTGCTCCAGCGCCACTGCTGAAGATTGTAATCTCGTTACCTTGGCTTTTCATTAAGGAGCAACAGCGGTCTCTGAATTCTCCCTGTTGTTGTCTAGTACAAGCAATTGTCTCAGTTATTGCTTCGACCGAGTGAAGGTGTTTCCAAATTTCATCTGGAGGACGACCTGCATTAATCAGACATCATCAACAAATAGTCTGCATTCAATAAATTTAAGGAAAACATACACTATAGCTGTGCAAGTATTCTTTACCAGCAGATGACGTAGGAAACTGGCGATGATTTGGCAGAATAGTTTTCTGGTTGGTTTGTGTATTCTCGGACTTAGTGGCTCGCTTCTTTTTGCTCGAGCTCACCCATGTGTCAACTATAACTTTTATATTGTTATTCTTCGAGCTATAGCATCCTGCTGGTAACTGCTAAGAAACTTCTGTAAGTTTATTTAGAGAACACATCTTTTTGAGTCGAGCATGGCATGTAGTTCTCTTCTTTATTGGTGTGGCTAACTTATCCAATCGAACAGTTGACACAAAACCTTGCCTTCCTTGAATGGAATCTTTACCTTTTTCTTCCATGGTTAGAAAACTATTACTACTAGTCTGAGATGTGAAACTGTAGCAATTAGAGTCGAAGGTAGAACCATCCACGTGCGCGACAAGTGATTGTCCAACCAATGATGAGCTATAAAAGGCATCAAATTTCATCCCTTCATGTTGCCTTTTTAATGTTATGCTATGTCCGAGTAAAAAGTTTTGATTATTGGTTACATGCTCTATTTTTATAATTAAAGACCCGCGTTTGAATCTTGTCAGATGTGAAAGCTCAGAATTTTTGTTTTTCCACAAAGATCTGTTTTATATATATATATATTCAATGTTATGTAATCCTCGAATGAAAACTCTAATACAATACACTAGGTCACATGTTCAAATCCTGGTGGACGTGTATGCCTAGTTCTTTTTGTTTTCTTAAAAAAAAACCAAAATTTAAGAAGGAATCCTTCCTAAACATTATAGAATCCTTCCTAAATTTAAAAAATGTGTTTTTAAAGAAATCAAACTTTTAGGAAGGCTTTCCTAAATGATAATTAGACTACCATTCTTATATAAATAGAATGAGTAACAAATTTTGTGGTGAAAACATAGCATTAAATTCAAATTATTTCACACAACACACCATCCAAAATATATGAAACACAAAATCTTAATGAGAAAACAAAGACTAATACTGTGGTCTCTTTTATATATATATATATATATATATATATATATATATATATATATATATTTATAATGTTATGCTATTCTGCAATGAAAAACTTAGCTTATTGTTTACACGTTCTAATACAATACACAATGTCGTGAGTTCAAATCCTTGTGGACGTGTATACCCAGTTCTTTTTTTATTTTTAATGGACACCAAACTTAAGAAAGACCTTCATAAACTTCAAGGACTCCTTCTTAAATGATTATTAAACTCGGTATCTTATATAAACAGAAGGTAATGAGTAACAACATTTCCCAAAATACTCACGTCATCAAAAAAAAGTTTTCAAAATATTTAAGTCTACAACGTTTCTTAATGAGATAACAGAGAATCAAACCGACTCCTTGAAGATATCAAACAAAACCTTTAATCTTGTATCTTCTGCAGTTTCGTCTTTAAGCTTGTTTATCATGTCTTCGATCCCCATGGAATGGCACTCGATCATCTTTACAATGAAAAATGCACAGTTCGCGTCAATCCTTGTATAGCGAATGAACTTTTCCGAGTATGAGACTATATGGAGTAAGAACTTCAAGTTGTTGTGCCTTTTTCATTGGCACAACGTAAGACGTACGGAATCATCTCCTGATTTTGCCATGATTTTGGCTTCTTTCGTATGTTGAATTGGAACTGAAGCAGTGTGACATTTGTAGGAAAAGAATCTCTCATGTCGAAAGCTCGTCTCCAATTCATCCACCGCTACACGGATTCGCTCCGCCGTAAATACCAAAATCGAAAGCTCGTCTCCAATTTGACTCTCTTCTTCCATTTCAAAATTGAAAAATCTTCCACCTCTCTCTCTTTCTCTCGATTTTTACGGGTTTTTTCACTCTTCAAGCTGGTGCTAGTGTGTGTGTTGTTCATCGTTTTCTTTGCCATTGTTTAAAGTCATTTGAACCGATGGTACTTTAGTCATTTGGTTTAACGAGAAATGTGAAGAATGAAAAATGTTTATGCTTGTCATATTTTTTGGTCCAAAAACATAAAATAATAGTACCTACCAGGATTGTCTTTTTTTTATTTTTTTATCATGTACTAGATTTTATTCCGCGGATCGATTTTTTGTAACTAAAAAATATAAAGTTTAAGTTGTATTTGTTTTGTTAATATTGTCTGTTTTGTTTAGTGTTTAAGATTGTATATTTGTATTTTGATTTTTAATTCTAGGATTTCACCCTCGGTATACCATCCCGTATTAATATCGATTTAAACTTGCGCCGCCATATAATCCCAACCCTTAATATTTTAATATTTTTAAAAGTTTAAATATTATACTTTAAATATTTTATAAAGTTTAAATATTTATAATGTTTAAACTTATTATAAAGTTTATATATTTATAATATTTAAAATTCTTATAAAGTTAAAGTATTTATAATATTTGAAACATCATAATAAATATTTATAATATTTAAATTTTGATAAAGTTTAAATATTTATAATAATTAGATTTTTTAAAAAAGTTTAAATATTTATAATATTTTGAAACTTTTGAAAAGTTTAAATTCTTTGAAATAAAGAACCAGAATAAACCGAATAAAACTTTTAAATTTAGACGCATGATAAATCAAGTTTCCTATTCATTTGTATTCGAAATGATTTTGGTCTCTTTTATAGTATGACTCTGAACCATTGCCCAATTTTTCAGGCGATATGAGACATTGTACACATATTTTTTTATTCATTTATTGAGTAATATATGTCCGTTTAAAAAAATTTTAATCACATCATATGAAAAAAAATCTCAGATTTATTAACTAAATGTATTATATAATAATTCAAAATAATTTAAATATAAAATTAAATAAAAGTGAAAGGAGAATCATATATTTATGTTTGAATTAGGTAGAGATATTTTAAAAAATTAGCTTAATGTAATTTTTCTTAAACAAATTGAGATTAATGTTGTTTACTAAACCGAAGATTTGAGAATAAGTTTGTTTCGATATTATCTTTTTAATTTCTACATTTAACCTTAATGAGTTTATTATTTTGTGTTAAATGTGATGGCATTCTATGTAAATATTTACTAAAACAAATGTTACTTTACAAAATGTACTTAAAAAATGTTAATATAGATACTAACAAAACTAAAAATGATTAAAAACTTTATTCAATTAATTTTAAAAAATTTAGCTGTCAAATATATTTGATTCTAATTGATTTTTTTTCGTAACCATTTTACTAATTGACTAAGGATTAAAATCATTTTAACTAACTTAACCGGCAACCGAATCACATCCTAACTAAATCAAACCAATTTGAATTATAATTTACTAAACCATGGTTAAACCCAAAAGTAAACCAAATCAAATTAAATTTGAGTTAAACGAATCTTAAACCAAAATCAACTCAAAATCAGATTAAGGAACGTAATCTGAACAATGTTTAAACTGAATTTAGATTAACCAAAAGATTAAACCAAAATTATACAAATTTTAATCCAAAATAAATCAAACAAAACCGGTCTTCACATTTAAGAAAGTAAAATAATATTGACTTTGACTAGTTTATTGAATACTTTGACTGATTCAAAGCTATCTTTGACTGAGGCCACAGTCAAAATTTGTTTTTAAGTCAAACGTTACTTTTATTATATAGAAGATTTAGCTAAATACCATAAAAGTTTCAAATGGTTCATATTTACGTTCAAATTTAGCTTAAACCTTTAAAGGTTTAATTGGTTCATATTTATGTTTAAATTTAGCTGAAAGCCATAAAAAGATTATCTAGTAATCAAAGGAAAAAACGTCTTCCACACAAGAGAATTATAAATACTATATGTTGGTGTCGTTATTACTCCAATAGTGGGTTTTGATCCAAAAATGAATCGTCTCATATTTTTAGTTTTAGTTACTATTACACATTTTGCGCTAAATCAAGCTTGCAAACAAAACCGTGTAGAAATTCTAAACCAACTCGGTCCTGGTCGTATTCTTGAATATCATTGTCGTTCCAAAGATGATGATCTAGGCGTGAAAAAATTAAACTTCAATAGCGGTCCGTTTACCATTAAATTCCATGACGAGTTACTCAATTTAACACACTGGAATTGTATTCTTAGGCAAGGACCTAAGATGGAGTATTCATTTGACGTTGAAGTATACAAAGCAGGACCAAGACTTATTCCTCGATGTGGTCAGCTACGCGTATGGGCTGCTAGAATCGATGGAATATACTTTGCAAGAAATGCTAATACACCATTAGTACGCGCGTTAGCTTGGAATAAATAATAATGTGCTTTTTTCCCTAAATGTAATAATGTTTATGTAACTGGATATTTTTCCGTCTTATCAAATTAGCCATAAGAATAAAGTCATCAACCTAATTTTGTTTCATAATATAATTCAAAAAATTATATTACAATATTAATTCATTTGATATCTATGTAATATTGTATTAATGTTTTAAACTACTCCCTCCATTTAAAAATAAATGGCATTCTAGCATTTTACACACAAATTAAGAAATAGAGTTAAAACTCTATTATACCCTTAACTTAATTCTATTAATTTTTTTCTTGTAAAATTTATTAATTTTGGTTGAGGTTAAAAAAGGAATACAATGTGTAAAGTTGCATTGAAGTTTTAAAGTGACACTTAATTTGTAACAAAAAAAATAGGCTAGAATGCCATTTATTTTGAAATGGAGGGAGTATAAGACAATGTGACCACTACAACCACCACGTCTAGTGGTGGATCCAGAAAAAAATATTAGTATGGGGCACAATTTTGAGTAGTTAGTATATTTTTAAAATTAAATTTTGTAAAGTTACTTAATTTGCATGACTTTTATAAAAGGTATGATTTTTCATTGATTGTTATATTTATATATATATATATATATATATACATATGTATGTTTAAAAATAGATTAGTTTTATATATCACACAAAATTTTAGATTCTAAAATGTAACATAAATTTGACCCAAAAAAATTGTTACATAAAAATATATTACAAAATCTGAAACAAATATATATATATATATATAATTACTAAATTAACTACACATTATTTTTATTAATATATTAGAATGTAGTGATTTACTTTAATGATTTAAAATTAATTTGTTCAAAATTGAAATTAAAGAAAAGAAAAATATATGAAAGAAACGTACATGTAAACATAATAAGAAAAGAAATATAAAATATAGCAAATCAAAAGAAAGGTAATATATAATATGAATAGATGTCCACCAAAAGGAAATGGGAGAAGGGAGACTCGAACCTGTCATTCTCAACATATGTAAACTGCACCAATAGCCAATTGACCTAACAAATAAATAGATCCAATATTCTATTGAAAACTTGTTAAAAACAAGCATCCCCACCATTTGCCTCTGTACATTCGCCCTGGTCCACGTCCCTTTTTGCTTTGCTTACCTACTAATGTCCAATGATTTTTTTTGGATTTTTTGAATAGGTGTAATTGGCTTTCGTACTCGAAACTTGACAGAGAAATTACCAATCTCGTACCTTGAATAGTCTCCTGAGTCTAAGGCGGAAACCTGTTACCACCAAAGAGAGTCTCTTGAACATCTTCATTAACTAAAAATTGTGATTTAGGGAGAAAAGAGACAGTTACCAATTAATATAGCGAGCAAAACGGTATAGGAGATGTAGATTTGGTTTAAATTAACTCAAAAGTACGTGAAGACATTGTTGGTGAAGTTACTGGAACAGCCTCAACACATGTAGAGACTAGTCGGTGTTATAGCACCTTATGCATTAATAGAAGTGACTGAAGTATCAATGGCCAGAGCCAAGACAATGGGACTAGTAGTAGATTTCGTTGGAGTAACTTGAAAATTTGTGGACACTGCATTGTTAGCAATAGTTGTATCAGAGCTTGTTACGATCGTATCTATAATAGTTGCAACAGTAGCATTTGTGGTCTCATCAAGACATCTTGAGTCCTTATGCCATAGCTGCCCACATCTATTACAATTTGATGAAATCCAAGAATATTTAACATCCACCAAAGAAACAATTCATTTCTTATCCCTAACTGCAATCCTATGAAGGAATCCTTTGTATAACTCCACCTCAACCAACAACTTTGCTTCTTCCATCAAGATCAGGTCTAGTCTAGGCTTTTCAGAAAAACCGGTTCCCCTAGCCCAAAAGCGAAAAAGCTGAATCCAACATGAAAATATAAACGGCTTGGTATATTTTTTAGAGTAACTCATAACAGGACGAAAGTGATCTCAGACATATTTAAAGTTGCTTTAGGAGTCCATAGGGCAAAAAACAATAAGTATTGATATTCTTTACAGACTTTATCAACTATTTTGTATTTATCTCTCAAATTATGGGGCTGATTGGTTATTACTTTTATGTCTATGATTTTTTAGTGGCGGTCACTTTTAAAATTTTTAACAATTGTCTTTTAAAAAATTAAAAATTCCAAATTGTAGGCTTCAAAAAACGAGAGCGTAACAAAAACTTAATAAAAGGAAATTGGATGTGAGAAAATGAAGGAGTGCTTCTAAGAGTGTAAGAGTAGTAAAGTGTGATTGGAGAAAAATAGAGTTTAGGAACTTAAAAAAATATTTAAACTCTCTACCGCCTAACACCAATTTTATAATGTATTATCTTATAATGTTCATTACCATAGTTTAACATGTAAATGCATTATCTTATAATAGTTATTACAAAAATTTCAAAAATACCAAAATCCAGTTATTCTGGTGACGGACATCACCGGAAATTTGGCTTACACCATTTATGTCAAAATTGAGTTCCAACATTAAGCTACCAAACCAGAAATATGTACAATGAGTAATTCAGGTCCTGTTAGTCTTTTAATTAATTCTACACTAGGAAAAGAGTAGAGGTTTTGCCTAAGAATAGAGGATAAGGGCGGCTAGTCACAACTGAAGTCTTGGAATGATGGAAGATGGGAACATAAAATGGAAAATAGAAACATAATTAGCAAGGACCGAACTCGTTATCTTTCGTTTTTTCCTCTTATCTCACGGTCCTAAGATTGCAAAAGAATTATTGGTCCCATTTAGCCAATTTAGGCCCAAAACTTTAACGAGTCTTAGAGGTTCATATTTTGACTATAAAATAGTTTTTGAAAATGTAATTTTTCTGTCTGATGCAGTTGTTGTATGATACAAGAAGTGATACAAGATGCTGCTATTTTGTGTGCGTGTCGAATTTCTAAAAGATTTGAGAAGACAAGATTATAGCACGTTTTGAGGATAAATCACAAAGAAAAAATGACTAATAAAGAAATTTGAAAGACTTGATGGAATTATAGTTTGACAAGGATAAGGAAAAGGATAAAAGGAAAAGGGTAAAAAGGAAAACATTTTTCTTATGGAATTCGTAAACTTTCTCTTATGTGATTAGGAAATCATGTTGATTATATAAAGAGGGGTTGATGACCTTTTTGAAAGGTAGAGCTGAGACATAAAAAATAATCCTAGAGAGCTTTTTGAGAGTTTGGGTGAGCTTGTGTGATCAAGCGTTGGAGTCTTTGGTGTCATTTGTGTGCGTTAGTGTTAACGTAAGGGTGTGACGTGTTCTGAAGATTCTGGATTGAAATCTAGACTCAGGGGGAGTTTAGTTAAGGATTAGGTTATTGTTAAGAGTTCATGTTATAGAATAGAGCGGTGAATCAAGAGAGTTGTGCTTGATTTACGTGTTTGCAAATATGTTGTATTTGCTTTCATGTTCTAGTGAATTCGAAATCTGGACGTGGTCCCGGGGAGTAGGAAAAACCAAACCTCGTTAACAAAGTTCTTGTCTCATTTATTTTCTGCACTTTTATCTTGCCTTACTTGCATTTACAAGTGGTATCAGAGTGGGTTCTCGATAGAGATTCAGTCTTGTTTCGGGTAGATCAAGGGTGAGGATAGAAAGATAGTTCAGGAAGTACGACAAAGCTGGGAATCATGTTTGACGGATTCATATAAAGAAGGTACTTCTATGACAAAACCACCACTGCTTGATTCATCGAATTATGGATATTGGAAGGTTCGTATGCAAGCCTTTATTAGTAATCTTGATGAAGATTGTTGGAATTCGATTGAACTTGGTTGGGACCCTCTTAAAATTATGGATGATCAAGGAGTTGAAAGTCTTAAGCCAAGAGATAAGTGGACTGCTACAGAGAAAAAGCAATCAGGTTGCAAGTCTAAGCCCAAGACTGTGATTTACAATGCTATGATTCAAGGCACTTCAAGTTAATTTCTCAATGTGCATCAGTACAGAAAGCGTGGAAGACACTAGAGAATATGTTTGAGGGCACTACAAGCGTTAAAAGAACAAAACTGGATATGTTGGCATCACAATTTGAGAATCTAAGGATGGAAGAAAAGGAAACTGTGGCTGAATTCAGTGCCAAGTTATGTGACATATTTAATGAGTCATATGCTCTTGGAAAGCTTTACAAGGACAAAAAGCTAGTGAAGAAGTTAAAGAGATCATTGCATGCAAAATTTGAGTCAAAAATTTATGCAGTTGAAGAAGCTCATAATCTAGATGAGATGGCTTTTGATGAGTTTGTTGGGATTCTTTAAGCTTTTGAGTTAAGCAAAGCATATGAAGCTAAAGGAACAAAGAAGAAGGAATATGAAGTCAAAGAAACGATGAAGAAGGAAGATGACATTGGAATTGCTCTTAAGGTATCATCAACTAAAGATTTAATGGTTATGCTATCAAGACTATTTGATAAATATCTGAAGAAAAAGGGAAAAGAGAAGAATAATAGAATAGATGAAGAGTTGAGAAGTTCATCAAAGAATTTACAGTGTTTTGAATGTAAATGATATGGACATGTTCGTTCTGAATGTGTCAATTTACACAAGCAAAAGAAGAAGGCTATGAATGTTGTCACTAGTAATTTTGAAACTGATTCAGATAAAAAAGAAGATTTGAAGAATTTTGTGGCATTTACAACTTTCGAGTCTAGTTCTGCAACAGAATCTGAGTCAGCATCTGCAATAGTGTATGCGTCAGCATTTGCAACAGGGTCTGCAACTGAACCAGCAACTACAGCAGAACCTACAACAGAAAGTGATAGTGATGCAGAGAACATTGATGATGAAGAATTTGCTATGAACTACAAGATGTTGTACGAACATTGGCTTAAGAGAGTTGAGGAAAATTCAGTTTTGACTAAGGAGAAGCTCAAGTTAGAGGCTAAAGTTGTTGAAGCGCAAAAATATGCGACATAGAAAGAAGAAGAAGCGTCACAAGCTAAAGTACAACTTGAAGAAACTCAAAAGAATTTGAGGATGCTTAATAATGGCACAAAGCAGTTGGATCATATTCTGAATATTGGCAAGAGTGATAGGTATGGCCTTGGATTTAAAGGATATCTTTTAAAATCAGATCCGGTGTTTGTTTATGTGGAAAAATCATGTAAGCATCATAAATCGTGACAGAAACTACAACTCTGATAGAAACTGCGATAGAGATTGCAATTGATGCAAAAACTGCAACTGATGCAAAGACTGCATCTGATACGAAACTGATATAGAGATTGCAACAACTACAAGGAAAATTCAAGAATTACATAGTGCACCTCGACGAGTTTTTCGACCTGTTTGTCATCATTGTGGTGTTGTTGGGCATATTAGGCCATAGTGTTTCAGATTGTTGAGGGAGAGAAATCAAATGGAAAAGGCTTATGATGTGAGATTTCGTGTTCCAACATGTTATCATTGGGGAGTTCAAGGACATATTAAGCGGAATTGTCTCAGAATTCATTCGAGAATCCAGTCATGAAGGTATAAGGCGTAGGAAGTTTGGGGTAAGGAAATATGATTTCTATGGAGATAGTGCACTAGGCTATCAACCTCTTTTTGCAAAGCGGAGACAATTTTCCAATTAGTTTTGACCATGTTGTGACTCAAGCAGGGGGAGAATGATGATGTACTTGGTGATGTTGTTTTGGAGTTAGAACTGTTGAGTTCACAAACATAGTCAAAAAGGGGGAGAATGAAGATGTAATTTTTCTGTCTGATGCAGTTGTTGTGTGATACAAGAAGTGATACAAGATGTTGATGTTTTGTGTGCGTGTCGGAGTTCTAGAAGATTTGAGAAGACAAGATTAGAGCACGTTTTGAGGATAAATCACAAAGAAAAAATGACTAATAAAGAGATTTGGAAGACTTGATGGAATTGTAGTTTGACAAAGAAAAGAAAATGATAAAGGAAAAAGATAAAAAGGAAAACTTTTTCCTTATGGAATTTGAAAACTTTCTCTTATGTGATTAGGAAATCATGTTGGTTATATAAAGAGGGGTTGATAACGTTTTTGAAGGGTAGAGAGCTGAGGCATAAAGAAAAATCCTAGAGAGTTTTTTTGAAAGTTTGGGTGATCAAACGTTAGAGTCTTTGGTGTCATTGGTGTGCGTTAGTGTTAACGTAAGGGTGTGACGTGTTCTGAAGATTCTTGATTGAAATCTAGACTCAGGGGGAGTTTAGTTAGGATTAGGTTATCCTTTAGAGTTCATGTTATAGAATGGAGTGGTGAATCAAGAGGGTTGTGTTTGATTACGCGTTTGCGAATAAGTTGTATTTGCTTTCTTATTCTAGTGAATTCGAAATCTGGACGTAGTCCCAAAGAATAAGAAAAACCGAACTTCGTTAACAAAGTTTTTGTCTCATTTATTTTCTGCACTTTTATCTTGCCTCATTCGCATTTACAGCTTTCCTAAACCTTAGCTTCATTAGTCATTACTAAAACGAAATGGTTCAATTATTATCACGGGTATTTGAAAAAGCTTAAGAAAATTTTTAAAAAAATCCAATAAAAAAACTTAAATTATTAATCTAGGCCATCATTTCTTCATAAACTGGTTCTAATTGATATTTTTTGTAACCATTTTAACTAATTAGATTAAGAAACGTAATCTGAACCATGTTTAAACAGAATTTAGAATAAACCAAAAGATTGAACCAAAATTATACTGATTCAACGCTATCTTGATCCTCAATGTCATTAGAAAGTGTAATGGTGGTGACTGGTGAGGAAAGCTAGATTGTTGCAAATATCAGCCAGTATTTCGAGGACCATTTTTAAGAACGTTGATAAAGTTCACATGATCATCAACAACAACGAAAGAAAATCAGATCCAGCCACGTGTATGTAACTTATCTTCTTCAAAAATAGTGTCTTTTTACTTAGTTTTCTATTTGTAAAACATCCAAGCAATTTAACTTGATTCCGACCTAGAAAAATAGCATTTAAACCAGTTTGATACTATTTTTGAAGATATTATTAGAGTTTCGAAGACTAGTTTGGTAACTACCCTTTTCTCTATGTTAAATTGACTATTGTTATTGACCATATTTGGACTGCTAGATAGTATAATTAAATTGGCATAGAAGTGATGTCTCAACCAATACACTCAAATATAATAACGAAATAATTTTAGTAAGAAGACACAACACCTGTTTCACTTTAGTTTGGGTTCATTGAAGACCTGGAAGATCTTCTTTTCGATGGTCTCGTTGTGTTTCTGATTTTAGTTTCTGAAGCTCAATCTTTGAAGAAGACATGAACAAAATGGAGGTATCCTTGCTCAATTATTACTCAGTTCATTTGCTGTGATTAATTATTCTGAGTTGGGATGATGAGAATTAGAATCATTACCCGATTGGAGAGATTTCATCATTCCGACATCCGGAGATTGCTGTCGGCAACCATTGTCACAGTTGGTTTTGTTGTTCTGCTTGTTCAGTGTTTTGGTATTCCTTCTTTTTACTGGTCTCCAGTTAAGGTTTCAATGATTGACTTAACCAATTCCAATGTCACTCAAGTTTCTGTGATGAATTACATAAATCTCTCCGATGATGAGGAATTTGAAAAGGGGAATGAAAAGAAGGATCTTGGTAGAGAAAATGATGTTGTAATTAGCAAGGAGAAGGTAGAGATTAATGTATCTGTTATTGGTAGACCAAATATGTCACTGAGGAATCCTAAAATGGTGGTTGAAAGCTCAGAATCAGATCCAGTTTCGGTTTTAGTTAGGGGTAAAGATAGTAGGAAAGGTGATGTTTTGTCTATGAGGAGGCATATGAGACGGGCTGCGGTTTCGATATCTCAGATGAACTCGTTGCTGATCCAGAGTCTTTCTTCTTTTAAATCTCCTGTAAGAATTTTGATTCTTGAATTCTCATTTTGGGCTTCAAGAAACTGTTGAAGGGTATCTTACATCTCAATTTCCTTTTTTCTTGGCCATTTTTTTTTTTTTTTTTTTGTGTGTAGAAGCCACGGTGGTCCTCAGCTCGAGACTCTGAAATGCTCTCTGCGAGATCAGAGATTGAGAAAGCCTCTGTTGTGCATGACTTTCTTGGACTTAATGCTTCGGTTTATCGAAATATCTCCAAGTTTCAGAGGTGAGCCGTACAATGAATTTAATATCAGCTTTTTTTTTCTGCACATCTTAAGACTATTTGTTGGTAGTAATTGTTGCCGCCACTAGTAATATTCATCTGTTTCTTGTACTTATTACAAAGGAGTAAAATCTAGAGACTTAGAGACTGTTGGTTAAGCTAAATTTGAGAATTTTGGAGTATTTGTAGTAGGAGTGGTGATATGTCAAGACTCAATGTGTTGCTTATTTAGGAGTTACGACTTGATGGAGAGGAAACTCAAAGTATATGTTTACAAGGAAGGAGAGAAACCAATATTCCATAAGCCAATGCCTCGAGGAATTTACGCCTCTGAAGGTTGGTTCATGAAACTCATGGAAAGCAACAAGAAGTTTGTAGTAAGAGACCCGAGGAAGGCTCATTTGTTCTACATACCCATCAGCATCAAAGCTCTTAGGTCCTCTCTGGGACGGGATTTTCAGACACCAAGGAGCCTTGCAGACCATATGAAAGAGTATGTGGATTTGATAGCAGGAAAGTACAAGTTCTGGAACCGAACTGGTGGAGCCGATCATTTTCTCGTTGCTTGCCATGATTGGGTACCAGCATTTTCTTTCTACCTTTCTTTTGTCTTTAATATCTATGAGAGTCATTTCCGTAGTTCACATTCTAATTAGGATATCTTCTGTTAGTGGTTTTGAGGATTTCTTATAAATAGGGAGTACACGCTGCGGTAGGTTTATCGACTTTCTTTTGTCTAACAGTACCAAGTGAGGCCAAGGAGCATTGTTAGTTGATTTGTACTCTCTTTGATGATAGATTTGAGTAAAGTTCTGAAGATTGAAAAATGATTAATGAGCCGTTTGTGTGCTACTGGCAGGGCAACAAACTGACAAAAAAACCCATGAAGAACAGTGTTCGAGCACTTTGCAACTCAAATGTTGCTCAAGGCTTCAGAATTGGGGCTGATACAGCTTTACCGGTCACATATATACGCTCTGCCGAGTCCCCTCTCGAGTACCTTGGTGGAAAAACTCCGTCCGAAAGGAAGATTCTTGCATTCTTTGCTGGAAGCATGCACGGATATCTCCGTCCGATCCTTGTGCAGCTTTGGGAAAATAAAGAACCTGACATGAAGATTTTCGGTCCAATGCCTCGTGATCCTGAAAGCAAGAAAAAATACAGAGAATACATGAAGAGCAGCCGGTAAGGGGTTTCATTTTCTACTAAACAGATAATGTGAAACAGAGAAAACCAAACCGTAAACCATAGCTTATCACTACAATGATACGTTTAATATGGTTTTGGTTCTTAGAAGTTCAATTCTCATTTCAACAGGTACTGCATATGCGCCAGAGGTTATGAAGTCCACACCCCTAGGGTTGTCGAGGCTATCATTAATGAATGTGTTCCGGTTATCATTGCTGACAACTACGTGCCTCCCTTTTTCGAGGTTTTGAACTGGGAGGAATTTGCAGTGTTTGTTGAGGAGAACGATATCCCTAATCTGAGAAACATTCTGCTGTCGATACCAGAAGAAAGATATATTGGCATGCAAGCAAGGGTAAAAGCGGTGCAGCAACATTTCCTGTGGCACAAGAAACCGGTGAAGTTCGATCTATTCCATATGATTTTGCATTCAATTTGGTACAGCCAAGTACATAGAATTAAAACCAGGTGAAAACATCCATACCCTGTTACCCAAGACAACATTTAGGTGAATGCATTGAGTAGTTATCACCACTCTCTTTATAACTGTATTGAACTCCGTTAATGGATCTTGTTGATCTTTTGTGTTAAATGTGTTGAATATATAAAGATGCGTTTTAGCTCCCATGTACGAGAGATGTTTCCCATCCCAAGACTGGGGCATCCAAACTATTTTCATTTGTTAAATCTGCCTTGAAGATCTTGAGGTCGCCGAGTTCTTGAAGATCCCCAAGGTTACTACTGAAAGTTTTTTGACTCATTCAACAAAATTTGTCAAGAAACACATTTGTTCACCGTTAGTTTAAGCCAGTAATTCATACCATATATTTGATGCCAACATATTTCATACTATGCTACAATCCAAAATAGATAATCATAATAACCGGAAAGCTAAAATCCTAAGTGCAAAAGAAAAGAAAAAACAAAAGACATTGCATCTCTAGAATCTATATAACTATTTTGCTTCAGTGATCATCACAGAGACCACCTCATTGAACAGCTTAGTATTTTCCTTCATGCATTCAAATCTTCTTCTCTTCAACATCTCTTCACATTTCTTGCATTCAAATTCATTGGCCTTCAACAACTCCAACTTATCTTCCACTTTCTTATTAGTTTCGATCAGCACCACGCTCCATTTGTCTTTCGCAGAATCCACACCAAGACTCTCAACTGATCGAACGAGAAACGAGTTCTCAAACCAATCAGAGTTTGTGAGAAATGTCTATTGTACTTATCAAGAGGAAACACCAAATTCAATTCTCTTTTAGGTCCCCATTCAACTAACGTATCTCTCATTTTATTGTCAAAAGTTTCCCAATATCTAGGATCATAAATATCAATCAAAGATGCATTTAACACATTATCATGCTCACTCAAACGACTAGGACCATCATTGTTATTCAAATGACTAGGAACATCATCAGGCACATTTTTATGATCACTCAATTGACTAGAAGCATTATCATTTACGTTTTCAGTTGATTGAGAAACATTATCATCTACCTTTTTAACAAATCTATCTAAAGCACCTTTTTGAGATTTAATAAATAGCTCTTCTGATTTCTTTCTTTTCCTTTTATCAAATCCAGATGACATGATATCAAAATCGATTAAAAGGAAGAAATAGCACCTGGATATGTTATAGAGACTGTGAATATGTGTGAATCTGTGATTGCCAATGCGTGAAACCGATAGAACAAGCACCTGAAACAAAATTGAATAATTTATACGAGTATACGACACATCAATTGAGAAACACATACACATTATACGACACTCAATCGTTGTGGGGACGGGGGGTTCAACAATTGAAGAGTGAATTCGATTGGCTGGTCAAAAACTCAAAATTAACAGTTGAATTTATCATCTGAGCTATTGAAATAAACGAGAGAATCAATAATTTCTGGAGAGAAACCATAAATAAAAGCATATGATTCATCGTCGTCTCTACTCTCTATCCTAGAGATATCGATCGGGAACAAATCTTAAAAGAGCTGAGATTTGTTATACAAAAAAATGGAAAAAATCCTCACAAGTCACAAGTCGATACAGCCCCGGGCCCCGGCCCTGGGAGATTCGCGAATTAGAGGCGAATATTTTCTCCTCCGTCGCTGTGGTTTCTGAGGAGAGCGGTGATAGAGATTAGAGATACAAAAAGCGGTGAGGAGATCCGAGATCTGGAGATGATATTGATATAGAGATTAGAGAGAGTGAGTTCTGCCGTTCTGGAAAAGAGAGAGACGAATCACGGATGCGTTAAAGGAGAGAAAGAGGAAGGAGATCGTATACATTTTTTTTAATGAACCCTAAAAATTATTTTTTTTTCAAATTTTTGGGCCCCTATTTTTTTGGGCCTCTGGGCGGTCGCCCCTCTGCCCTACCCGTTTGGGCCGGGCCTGAGTTTGTCACATCTCCCCCATGAATAAAACACTTTACTCCTATCGTCCTGCTTCATAGAGTCCATCATCTTTGATTTCTCATTAGACTTCTTCCCTTCAGATCGCCATATAGACTTGGCCAATTTATAACATGTCTTTATTCATATATTTCCTCTCCAAATGCCTAATCTTGTCCATGAGTAGCATTGTATTAACTTCAAAGCTAATGGAAATTTTGACGTACTCGTAAAATCCGTGACTATCGTCAAACGGACTCATCCCTGTAACATCTTCGAAATCAATAATACCTTCGAGTAGTTAAACCTCTTCTTCGTCACTCCACCTTCTTCGCCCTCTGTCTTTCGCTCGCTTCAATTTCACGTAAGTTTAGGTCCCTTCACTGTACCGTCTGCACCCCTTCATCTTCGATGGATGAATCTCGCCGGAGCCACGAACATCCTCATTCTTCTTCTCGGAAGCCATGATGGTTGTACTTGTTGTTTCTCAGTAGATATATAAGCGCTTACGAACTTTTTTTTTTTTTTTTTTGATAAATATGTGAATTTTCATATAGATGAAAAGTTTGTAGAGATTACAAAAGCATTTAGACAAACAATTGTTCCTTGCCAAAAAAGTTTAAAAAACAAGGAAGAATTGGAGAAAGTTATTCATTGATTCTAGTGAAACCTTAGCCAAACCCGCATAACCTTTTTATATTGCTTTCGCGTTCGTTGTTTTCCCAGGATAGCATCTCGCACTTGTCTATCAATTCCCTTAAATAAGGTAATAGTTGTTGTGGAGAGATGGTTATGGTAACGGTTGTTTCGTTCCCCCCAAATGGCGTAAATAGTTGCGTGAGCTACAAGTCGTCGCAGTGGTCGAGGAGAGGTCGAGTCATTGATATCCAACCAGGCTGAGAATTCGTCCCAAGAGTGGAAGATAACCTGATTGTAACCCAAGCGCCCTGTTACTTGTGTCCAAAGATCCAAGCTTACCTCACAGTGAATGAAAATGTGATCTCTTGTTTCCGGTACGAGTCCACAGAGACAACATCGTGTGTCGATGTTGAAACCCCAATTGCTTAGCCTTTCGCGAGTGGGAAGTCTATTTAAATGAGCTAGCCACATCGTAAATGCGTGCCTTGGTATAGCTCCTTTAAACCATACATGTTCTGTCCAATTTAGAGGCTCCTCTCGCCGCCTTATGATTTCCCATGTTTTCTTTGTGCTGAAGAATTCCTTTTCTTCCCCATCAACCAACCAAGAAAAAGAATCACGGTTTAGATTTGAGGCAGGATGTTTTACCGTTGTTAAGTGCAGATGAAAGAGTTCAGCCTGTGGAGATCTAGCGGATCTAATATTCCATCCTGTGGTATTGGCGGCTTGGGCGACAGTTGATGATAGTGGAATCCCCGTCTGAGCTGGTCCAGATTGACCCATGAGTTTGATGAGATAAAACAATGTAAAGCAGTAAAGATAATATCTTATTTACAGGACTTGTAATTTTGAAAGGTAATATTTTGAGAAGATGCCATAAATTATGACACATCATCAAACTCATAATTTAAAATTGTGACACATCATTAACCTATTTTTAAATTTTAGAATTTTGATTCATCAAACCACTTAGGGCTTGATTGTTTTTTCCACAACCACCCACAAACGTGCTACAAACGTTTTACAACAATCACGAAATGTAATATCCATTTCTAATATCTAACCCATTTATGATTCTAATTCTTTTAAAAAAAGAAGGTATGAAGTATGAACATACATTTAGTCTTTTATTAATTTGCAAAATAGTTTCATCTGAATTTATTACATATGGAGAGTATCAAACTTAACAACTGATCATCTAATTTATACGAGGGTTTACAATATGAGTTTTTTTCTTTTTTCTTTTGGATCTATAGCGTGAATCCTTGAACCAAACATTAAATTCATCTAGTCATTTGAGGAGATAAAACAATGTAAAGTAGAGAATATAATTGATCTTTCATATTTTGGTGTACCAAAAACTTTTCTCATGAAAATCACACTAGCAACCACATAGCGTCTTTCAGCTTCATACACATTTAATTTTATGACAATTAATTTTGTTGTATATACACAATATTTTGTATTAAAAATTACTGAAAACACACAAAAATAATAATTAAATGAATAACAACTACATTATATTTTTCTAATTAATTTTTTCAAACTCATTAATGAAAATTTGAAATATAAAATATGAACTCATTTGTTTATATAATTTCAAATTTTCATTAATAATTTTATACAATAAATTAGAACAGTAGAGATCCGTTTGTATGTTACTTGTAGGGCAACAAACTGAGCCAAAACACATGAAGAACAGTGTTCGAGCACTTTGCAACTCAAATGTTGCCCAAGGCTTCAGAATTGGGACCGATACAGCTTTACCGGTCACATATATACGCTAATGCCGAGTCCCCTCTTGAATATATTGGTGGAAAACTCCATCCGAAAGGAAGATTCTTGCATTCTTTGCTGGAAGCATGCACATATATCTCCGTCGTCCGATCGTAATGATTAGTGAAGCTTTGGGAGAATAAATAACCTATCATGAAAGAATTTGGTCTGATGCCTCCTGACCCTGAAAGCAAGAAAAGATACCGGGAATACATGAAAAGCACCAGGTGAGGTCGAGCCGTCGAGGAAAGGCAAGCATGAAGCAACTTAGGGGTTGGCATATTAACCAAAACAAACCGAAATGCTTAGATTGAAACAGAACCAAAATTCTATAAAAGGAAACAAAATCAAACGGTATACCATATTCTGAGAAACATTCTGCTATCGCACCGGAAGAGAAATATATTGGCATGCAAGCAAGGATAAAAGTGGTGCAGAACATTTCCTGTGGCACAAGAAACCGGTGAATTTCGATCTATTTCATATGATTTTGCATTCAATTTGGCACAGCCGAGTTTATATGGTAAAACCCACTCTCCACTTGTAAATTTATTGCAAGTTTTTTTATATAGATTATGGCAATCTGTGGTGTTAAATGTCTTGGATACATGTACGAGGCTCCTAGTGTAAAAAATGGGCATAAAATGTAATTTTTGGATTATGTTATCATTCTAAATTTTATATTTGGTTTAGGTTAATAAGAATATCAGATTATAGACTTTGTATTTTTTAATATGGATCAAAGCTCTCGCATACAAGATGAATCCACTACCTTTTAGAATTACATACAATACAGAGATCGAGAAGAGTTATTGAGGAGTTTGCTTTCTTTCACTTATTGATCTTTGTGTTATTGATATTTTGCTTTTCACTTAGAGAGAACCGAATCATTCATCAAATTTTGTCAAGAAACTCATTCCATTCAACATATGTAGCCATGACCTTGTTCGTTGTTAGTCTCAGCCACTGGCTTCACCATACCTTTTCGATGCCAACATATTTAAATTTTATGGTGTTTTTATATATAAGAACCTGAAAATCACCGGAGGTCGATAGTTCGACTGAAAAGTTACCCTGGAAAATTTCAAGAGGTCATATGATCGAGTGACAATTTGTACGGGTAAAAATATTAAAGGCTGTCTCGGGCCTAGGGAGATGTATGGATCTCGTCCCAGAACCTAAAAATAAAAAAAAATAAAAATCCTAAGTTGAAAAAAAAAAAAAAAACAAGAGACATTACATCTCTAAACGTATATAATCTCAATTGATTGAACAAGAAACAACTTCTCAAACCATTCAGATTTTGTCAACTCCACATCTCCTCCATGATTCGACATTTTACTACTACCATCTTCTTTAACTTTCAACCTTTTTACCTAGTTATCAATTTTGTTTCAGATTGGATAAAAAAAGTGTTGAAAGTAAAGGATGATTTTTTTTGGTCTATGGTGGTTTGTATGGTGCTTGTTTGTTTAATTTTGTATGGTATTCAAGATTGAGGTCTTGTTTAAAACTAACATCAGAAACGTTATGCAATCGATTGAGAATTTGAAACGATCAATCAATATAATTAAGATTGTATAAAATGATGAAAATTGACAAATCCATGTAAGAATTTTAGAAATTAACTATGACATAGAAGTTTAAGAACAAATGATGGTTTACACTTTACATAATTTTAAGGTTTTAAATCGACATTAGCGATTGTTAAACTTCATGTTATTTAAAAACAAATTCCACATTATTTTATGTAAAACAAAATACACATATTATTTTTGACAAGCAAAAACGCAAAGTATCGATTAAACGACATATGTTTAGGCGGAAACGGGTTATTTTCATTAATGAATCTTTACTTGATGTGTTTTTCCATTAATAATTAAGTTTACGGGATTAATATGGATCGTCCAATACTTAAGAGGTTTTTTCATACTAAATCCTTTGATTGAGGGGTATTTTTACTAATAATGAGTTGAGGGTTTGAAATATATTCGCCAGTACTTAGAACGTGGAAGGTTTTTTCATTAAAATCTCATTTACAAAATATACCATATTTTATATGCTATAATAAATAAAAATGAGTTTTAGGAGGCAGTATGCAATCTAATATTTGGAAATGTTTTTCTTTTTATGAAATAACACACGCTATAATATACAAATATATTTATCCTATGATGCAGCGCACGCATAATATATGGAAATCATCTATTTTTCAGAAAATAACTGAAAATAAAATAATTATGCATGTCGACACCATTTAATCTTCTCTTAAATCTCAATATATTATTTAATAATTATGTCCTTTTTAAAACTCAAAGAACACTTCATGCCATATTTTATTGAACATGATCGTATATATTGTAAATTATTAAAACCAAACTTAATTCAACATAAAAATCTTATTAAAAAGGACAAAAAGCTGAAAGATAACTAGCTTAAACTACACAACAAACCGAAATTATTCGATAATTTGTTTGAAGGAAAAACCAAACAATAATCGATCTTATTTGGTATAAAATATTATATCCTTCTTATTGTTTATTGGTTAATAGAATAGTTATGAGGAGTTTTGTGCCGAAGCTGATATGTCTTCTTATTGTCGGGAAGGAAACTTTATTCCCATTTTTTTTTATATATATATTTTTTTAAATGAATGTAAAATTTTATTCAGACAAAAAACTTTTTTATTTTTTATTATTCTTATTCTTTGAGAGCATCAATAGAGACAATTGAAGCTTCCATCTCGACACATTCCTTATTTAAATAATCCAGAAGAGCCTCGAGTTATTCTTGGAAGCAATTAAGTCCTCCAATTTAAAATCTATAATCTCCTTCATATTGTAGTTTTCAAGGTTCTCTTCTCTCCCATCTTCAAACCCTAAAATTTAAGAAAACCAATATATATAAGAAAAAAGATATTAATAATAATTATTCTACAGAAAAAAAGAACTCGACAATGGTCTATGGATAATGAGATAAATGTTAAAAGTAGCTAGCTGGTTCAATTGTATTTTAAATTTGGGATTCCTTAAAGCTTGAGAATGTTTCCTTACTTGATACAATTGTATATACCAATATATATGATTCGCAAGAGTCAAACAGAACGCGATCATCTCATAAAAGAATTGGAGAAAATAAAAGATCTGTTTAACCACAAAACTTTTATTTTGGTATAATACCAAAAACAAAATTAGAAATGGGTTGTAGAAAAATTGAAGTGAAATACATTGAAAATAGCATTTCAAGGCAAGTAAATTTTTCAAAACGCCAAATTGGTAATGTCAAAGTTGTTTAGACCACTACCAGCTTAGGGTTTTGAAAAATACACTTGTTTTGAGATGCTACCTTTAATGTATATTTCACCTCAATTTTCCTACAACCCATTTCTAATTTTTTTTCCTTGGTATTATACCAAAGTAAAAGTTTTGTGGCTAGGGAGTATTTTTATTACTACAAGAAAACATGGATATTTCCGACGACTATTACCGACGACAAAGATTGTCGGAAATTTTTCGAGCAACTATCGTCTGTGTTCCGACGATATTCCGACGACTCACATGGTCGTCGGAATTTCGTCGGAAACTTGGAATATATTTCCGACGAAAGTTTTTCGTCGAAAATTCGTAACAAATGTAATCGAAAAATGTTAATTTTTCCGACGAATAGTCAATTGTCGGAAATATATCGGAAATATGTCAGAAATCTTGTCGAAAAATAAGTCAGTAAACACGTTTATAAAATGTAAGGTTTCGACTATTTTCCGACGAAATTACGGTAGGTATATCGTCGGAAATTCGTCGGAATATGATCCGACGAATTTCCGACGATACAATTTCCGACGCAGTTTTGACTAATTCCCATTTTATCGTCGGAATTTTATCGGAAGTATTCCTCGTCAATGTTTCCGACGAAGTTCCGACGACATAGTTGTCGGAAATATTTGTTATATATACAAACCCAGCTCTCAACGACCAGACTTTGGCTATTTCCACATTTGTTATAAAAGAAATGGCTTCCCATAATATCTACACAATTAGAGAATGGATGTACAATCGTTTGGACGAAGAAACTGGAGATATGCGACGTGAATACAAAGATGGCTTATCAGATTTTATGCGTTTCGCAGCAAATCAAGAAATGATGCGTACAGAAGGTATTATGGCTTGTCCCTGCGTAAAATGTTGTAATGAAGTTTTTTTGAACCATGAAATAGTTTGGAATCATATATATTGGGGAGGTTTTACACCTGGATATTATATTTGGTATTCGCATGGAGAAGATATAGGATCTGGGGTTAGTTCTAGTCATGGTAGAAGAAGTGAAAGGATAGCACATGAAAATGTTAGAATCAGTCCTGAGGATAGGGAACATGATACTGTGCTTCCAAGAGATACAACAGAATTTGAAGAAAGAACAGAAAGTAGTCATGTTGTAGAGGAACCGAACATAGATGCGAGGAAATTCTTTGAAAGTTTAGATGCTGCGAAGCATCCATTATATGCAGGATGCAAAGAAGGTCATTCTCCACTATCAGCTGCAACACGGATGATGAATATTAAAACTGACTACAATTTAAGTGAAGATTGTGTCGATGCATGGGCCGAGTTTTTTCATGATTATCTACCGGAAGATAATCTAGCACCTGAATCTTACAATGCCATACAGAAATTGGTATCTGGTCCTGGATTACCATTTCAAATGATCGATGTTTGTAAGGAAAATTGTATGATTTACTGGAGGGAAACTGCAAACTTGACACGATGTTCTTTCTGTGGGGCTGACAGATTTCGGATAACAAGTGGGCGGAACAAGATTCCATATCAGCGTATGTGGTATTTGCCTTTAGCTGATAGGTTGAAGCGGTTGTATCAATCAGATTGAACTGCAGCAAGCATGAGATGGTATGCAGAACATTCATTTACTGGGGAGATATCACATCCTTCTGATGCAGCAGCGTGGAAGCATTTTTGCAATGTCTATCAAGACTTTGCAAATGAACCGAGAAATGTATACTTGGGGTTATGCACGGATGGTTTCAATCCATTTGGAAAGTCTGGTAGAAAATATTCTCTGTGGCCAGTCATCGTTACGCCTTACAATCTTCCACCGTCTCTATGTATGAAACGTGAATTTCTATTTTTAACAATTTTCGTTCCTGGTCCGAACCACCCTCGTCGAGCTCTCGATGTGTTTTTACAACCACTGATTGCAGAGTTGCAAATGTTATGGTATGAAGGAGTTGGGGTTTATGACATCTCCAGTAAGATCAACTTCAACATGCGTGCTGCTTTGTTGTAGACCATAAGTGACTTTCCAGCATATGGCATGTTGTCGGGTTGGACAACGCATAGAAGGTTGTCATGTCCGTATTGTCAAGACGAAACTGATGCTTTTCAATTAAAATATGGGAGAAAAATATGTTGGTTCGACTGCACCCGGCGTTTTCTTCGGCGAAATCACCCTTACAGACGAAGCAAGACATTGTTTCGAAAAAACAAGCCTGTCCGTGAAGGTCCTCCTACAGAAGTCGATGGAGACTACATACTACATCAGTTTCGTGATTTTGATATCGATCGAACATCAGATGTTGGGGGTAATGGTCATATTAGGGTCGATGGATATGGAGAACATCATAATTGGCATAAAAAGAGTATCTTCTGGGATTTACCATATTGGAAAGATCATCTTCTGCATCACAATCTGGATGTTATGCATATTGAAAAGAATGTGTTTGACAACATCATGAACACGATTTTAAATGTGCAAGGTAAAACTAAAGATAACGTTAAGTCAAGAATGGATTTGCCAGAGATTTGTGATCGAGAGGATCTGCATTTGCTTGCTGACAGAATAGGTCCTACACCAATTTGAAGATTAGATGCTTCAAAGAAAGCTGAGTTTTTCCGATGGATAATTGATTCGGTTAAATTTCCTGATGGTTATGCTTCAAATCTCGCAAATTGTGTTGATAACCACAGTGGAAGATTAGCAGGTATGAAGAGTCATGACTGTCACGTCTTCATGCAACGCTTGCTACCATTTGCATTTGCTCATCTTCTACCAAATGTTGTCCACGAAGCAGTAGCTGGTATGTCATATAAACGCTATATCACCACTACAACTTCCAATAGTCACTCTTTTGTAACACAATGTTATATTGTAGGAATAAGTGCTTTTTCGGGATTTGTGTTCAAGATCTCTAACTGTCGAGGGGTTACATACACTTGAAGACAATATTCCGATTATCATTTGCAACTTGGAGAAATTGTTTCCCCCTGCGTTTTTTGATGTTATGGAACACTTACCTCTTCATTTACCTCGGGAGGCCTCACTTGGGGGACCGGTTCAGTATAGGTGGATGTATCCATTCGAACGCTTTATGTTCCATTTGAAGAAGAAAATTAAAAATTTGAGTAAGGTTGAGGGATCTATTGTTGCTCAAAGCATTAATGAAGAAACATCAAATTTTTCAAGTTACTATTTCGCTGCAAATGTTCAAACGAAAGCAAGGAAACCAAGTAGATATGATGATGGTGGATTAAGACCTACTTACCATACATCCGTTCCAGACATATTTTCTCAAGTAGGGTGACTCAGTGGAAAACCGAGAGAAGTTTGGTTAACAGACCAAGAGTTCAATCACATTCATACATACATCCTCCGAAACTGTGACGATGTCATTCCGTTTGAGAAGTAAGCATAAATATCTAACTTGGTTACATCTAATTGTGGGTATAAGTAACATATTAATTGGTGTTGTTATGTTCAAATGTTTGTTTAGTATTTTTGTTGAACAAGTCAGAGGAGCCTATCCAAACATGACAGATGAAGAAATAGAAGACATGAAGCAGAACCAATACGCAAATTGGTTAAAATACTATGTAAGTTTATTTTCCGGATGTTAATTATGAAAAACTTCATAACAGTTAACAATTATTGATACGGTGTTTGTAGATAAAATCTGCCAGCTCTAGGAATGAACAATATCCAACATGGTTTGAAGAGTTAGTCGGAGGACCGTTGGCTAGAACGATGTCATTCCCAATGTATTGTACTCGCGGATATGTTTTCAAAAAAAGACCAGGGATGTCAAATAGAAAAACCGTCAACTACGGGGTTGTTGTGCAAACAGATTCGGTGGCATACTATGGTGAAATTACCAGCATATTGGAGGTTGAGTATCCAGGAATCATCAATTTGAAATGCATAATATTCAAGTGTGATTGGTACGATCCCACAGCTGGTAGAGGGGTTCGACTTACCAAGTTCGGTGTCACAGAGATCAACTCCTCAAGACGCTTGCGAAAATACGATCCGTTTATACTTGCATCTCAGGCATCGCAAGTGTGTTACTTACCATATCCTCGAACAAGTCAAAGGTCAGATGGGTGGATTACTGTTCATCAAATAAATCCAAGAAGTCGAATTGTTGGGGTCACAGAATCAGAACCACTGCAACAAACGGAGATAAATGTGATTTATCAGATTGAACATTCTGTTGGAGATATACCTCTGGTCGATGTTGAGAATGTAGTAGTTGACGAAGTTTGGGATATTGACGAGGAAGAAGGTGATGAATTCGATGAAATGGATGATTCTGCAAGTTCAACGTACTCGACCGATTCAGAATAAAGTGAGATTTGACTAAATATTTGAATTGTTATAGCTAGTACTTTCAAACTGTATTAAACAATGCATGAATGACATTTGAAGTTTCTAATATATGTGAGTTATTGTAAATCCTCTGTAATTTACAATCCGAAAACAAGTTTTTAATATATTGTTACGTACTTCCGAAGGAAAAAGTAATAAAATGTGACTTTCCGACGACATTCCGAGAAATACCCAGGGTTCCTCGGAATTTCGTCGGAAATTGGAATTTCTGAAGCAAATTTATATGTATTATTATATGAAATACTCTTATATGTATTATTACTGAAGCAAATTTAATTATATGTAATTTCCGACGAAATTCCGAGGAATCCTGGGTATTTCTCGGAATTTCGTCGGAAACGGGTTTTACTCTTATATGTATTATTACTGAAGCAAATTTAATTATATGTAATTTCCGACGAATTTCCGAGGAATACCCAGGGTATTTCTCGGAATTTCGTCGGAAACGGGTTTTACTCTTATATGTATTATTACTGAAGCAAATTTAATTATATGTAATTTCCGACGAATTTCCGAGGAATACCCAGGGTTTCCTCGGAAATTCGTCGGAAATTGGTTTACTCTTATAGTTATTATTACCGAAGCAAATTTAATTATATGTAATTTCCGACAAATTTCCGAGGAATACACTGGGTATTCTTCGGAAATTCGTCGGAAACGGGTATACTCTTATAGGTATTATTACCGAAGCAAATTTAATTATATGTATTTTCCGACGAATTTCCGAGGAATACACTGGGTATTCCTCGGAAATTCGTCGGAACGTACATAGAATTAAATTTGCTTCGGTAATCATAAATATAAATCCGTTTCCGACGAATTTCCGAGGAAACCCTTGGAATTTCGTCGGATATCAATTTTATTTATATTTACTAAGTTACCGAAGCAGTTAGCGTGTAAGTCGAGATTGGTTCTCGGGAATTCGTCGGTAATAATCTTTTCCGACGAATTTCCGAGGACTCTTCTTAAATTTCCTCGGAAATTCGTCGGTAATAATCTTTTTCCGATGAATTTCCGAGGACTCTTCTTAAATTTCCTTAGAATTTCGTCGGTAAGAAGGCGCATTTTCCAGTACCGCGTGTCACCATAAATGTGATTTCCGACGATTTTGCGACGGATGGTTCGTCGGAAATATTTCTATATATACGGATCCAACCTTTCTCCTCTCACAACTCACAATTTCCTAAACTTAAAAAAAAAAAAACTCTCAAAATCTCTTTCTCCCAACATCTCAGCGATTTAGTAAAGGTTTTTCGAAAATTTTTATTTACGTTTTTGTATTCTATGGTAATATATTTTTACATAGTTAATAATATGAGTTTTTTTTTACAGGAAATGGCACAGGGAACATGGAACGGTTACATGGAGTATTGTCAACAAATGCAACAAACTTCCAACATTGCACGTGGACAAACATCTAGCTCCGCCACGCAGCCACCTTGCCAGCAGTTTGACTTCCCACCGGAAACAGTAGTGCCGGAGACAGAGCATCAGGGAAATGCTTCTCCTCATCCGTTAGACAACATGACTCTCGACCAGCTTCTCCTAGCTCCGGGACGTAGTTGTTTGAAGAAGCTTGATCCTAGACGTATGGATTCTTCGGTTTGGTAAGTAACATAAAATTAATAACATTTATCTATTTATATTATTAATTTATAAATAATTTATTTAATTTGTTCAAATTTTGAAAGGTATAAATATGACGGTGGGTTAACAAAATCCGTCAAAAAGATCATGGAGAGTGGCTATCCCGAAGCCGCTCCAAATTGGCGATCAGTGTCCGGGGAAACCAAAGAGCGCTGGTTCAAAGCTTTCGCGGTTAGTATTTCAAATTATTATGCAATTACAATTAGGAAAATATAATAATTATTGAAAAACTAATTAGATTTTTAAATTAATCAAACGTAATTGAAGCAAAAATATTATTGGGAGTACGAGCTTACTACCGAAGTTCGTGATAAGTTTGAGGAATTATGCGCTGCTCGGTTGAAAGATGGTGTTTACGAGTGGAAAAAAAATTGGCGAATAGGTAAAGATAAGCCAAAGTGGATGCGGGAATCAGTTTGGCAAGGTCTCATAGCGTATTGGGAAGATGAGAAAAATAAAGGTCGTAGTGAAACCAACTCCCAAAACCGAAAGAGCGAGCGGGGAGGATACAGAATGGCGAAGCACACTTGCGGTGCAATGCCATATGTCCGAAAACGCGAGGCAATGGTAAATATAAAATTTTATAAATTTAATTTAATTTACATATACATTATAAATTTATAAAATGTTAACAATGGATATTTTTTTTAGCGTGATCCCGAGACTGGTGTTCTTCCCGATATGGTGTCTTTTATGGAAGAGACCCATAAACGGAAATCTGACGAAGTCTTTGTGGACAAAAAGGCAGAAGAAATAGCTCAGCGATGTAGAGCTATGGAGGCAGAAAAGCTGACTCAATTGAGTCAGCTTGAAGAGACTCCGGATGATTACGAACTTAGCCAAATGGAAAAAGACGAGATATTTCGTTCGGTAAGTATGTTAATAACTCAATTATTAATTATGTATTGATTGATTAATCAATTAATTTAAGTAACTTATTTTTATTTTATTTTGTAGCAAGTGGAAATTAAGAAGGGACGGAGATATGGCGTCGGATCTATTCCGTTCGACGATACAGTGGGTCAGAGTTCTTCCAGTCAATCCTACGAACAGAAGTATCGTGAAACTCAGGCTGCTCTTGCAAAGGCCGAAGAAAAGATTACCAGCTTGGAAGAAAAATATGAAGATGTATCCTTTTGGAGTTCGATGATGGCCCAACTGCATCCTGAACTTGTTCCACCGTCGCGAAGAAATCAAGCCGGTCCGCGTCCTAGTTCTGATAATTTTGATTTGTAGTTTTTTTTTTCATCGATTGTAAGGAATTTTAAATTTCCTATGTTTTTAGTTAACTTTTAATTTATTTAATTGTTTTTAATTAAAATAATTAAATATATTTTTACAATTAATTAACTAATTAACTAAATTACATTTTTTTTTTAAAAACAATTCATCGTCTTTTCCGACGAATTTTCGACGACCGTCATTTTTGTCTCGGAAATTTGTCGGTAGTTTTCCGACGAATTTCTGACTAATAATGTTACTGTTGTCGGAAATTCGTCGGAAAACTACCGACAAATTTCTGACGAATAGTCAATTTATTTTTCGGAATTTCGTCGTAAACTTTTCGTCGGCAATCTTACTCGGAACCACGTCGGACACGTTTCCGACAATTTAACGACAACTTCTTACCGAGGAAATTTCCGACGAATATTCGACGAAGGTCGATTTCCGACCAGCGTATGCCGACAAAATAGTTATCTCGGAAATTTCTCGAAAATAGCTGTTTCCGAGGAATTACCGACGATATATGTGGTCGGAATAAGCAATGTTTTCTTGTAGTGTATTGTTGTTGTTCTTGTTACTACTCTACTCCATTTTATAGATGTATTGGGTCAACTAGGTTGAACACATTATGAGATTTCTATCTATGTTGAAATATTCTTTTCCATTGAAATATTTTAAACTACCTTTTACATGTATTTTTTCTTAACTAATACCATAAATGTCTTTATCAAGAGATCTTGTTAGAACAATATTATAAAATATTTTATTTAACATATATCCACTATTTTAGATAAATAATATTAAGTTGTGACAATATATATTATGCCTGAATTGTATTAAAATTATTCAATTATGTAATACTTATTTTAAATTGGATAATATTTAGACAAAAAATGCAAATGATATATTATTACATATATAGTACTTCTAGCTAGATTTCATTCTATTTAAAATAATTAATCTTTAAATCAAAACTCATACGGGTCAAACATGCACACCATCCACAACATATCAATAAATGCTTTTCAAAATAAATTATAGAAATATGGAAAAAATACTATTTAATTTTTTCACAAAAACCTAATTCTTTAGTTTTTCAATTGAATTCTTAAAAACT
The DNA here is from genome assembly GCA_900406565.1 of Turritis glabra. Taxonomy (NCBI): domain Eukaryota; kingdom Viridiplantae; phylum Streptophyta; class Magnoliopsida; order Brassicales; family Brassicaceae; genus Turritis; species Turritis glabra. The sequence continues at coordinate 973,049 of OVBN01000173.1, read as the reverse complement.
TACAATTTCCTACACAGAACCCGAGAAAAACAATGAACTTTCTTAACTGACAGACGCTATAGATGTTTTTAACTATTGTTAATTTTTGTTTATGTAACACCTTGATTTCTGAAAATTTGTGGTCTACGTAGAAAACCTTAAATGAATTAATTTATTTTTCATAACTTATCCTAACATAACTTTGTAGTTAAATGTGTTTGCGTTAAAGTAATTCAATATAAATGGCTTATAGAAAGTGATTTTCAATACCGTATGCGTGAGAATAAAAGATGGAAAAAGATCTCGTTGTATTTTGTAGGATTGGTAAATAAGTATTTTAAGTCGGAACAGCCCATCGCCTAAAAGAGAAAGTGTAAAAGCTACTGGCCAAGAGCAGGTGTGCAGGCCTACGTACGATCGGGCATTTTGTATTGAATTTTGCGGATGAGCAATATGCCTAATCTCTTCAAAATTTTGATAATGACTATTGCACTTCGTTCTAAGTTGATGTATATCTTTCTATGGTATCTAAATAATTTACAGAATCGAAATTAGATTTGTAAGTATCGTTTATTGTTGGGCTTTTGTAAAAAAAAAAACCTTCCAAATTGCTGCTTCAATATAATTATTCAATTTCGAATTAATGTCAAATTTGAGATCGGAAATTTTACGTAAATCAACTAACAAGAAATTATAATTTGTTTTAGATTTGATGATTTAAAGTGTTAATAGATTTTTTGATATTTTCTGTTATATGCATGTGTTAAATACTCACAGCCCAAGACTAGGGCATCGAAACTCTCTTCATCTGTCACAACATATCTTGCCATGATCTTGTTTACAGTAATTCTCATTCAGTGGGCTTCTACATATTTTACCTCCTACGTGTTATCATATATAAGAAACAATCCAGATCCACTAGTAAAAAAAATACATATAGCTACGTTTTTGCCATGATGATCCGTGGCTAAATGAAACCTAGCCATATAAAAGCCACGTAATACCTACTAAAAACAATCAAAAATAAACGTGATTTTTTAGTGGATAATCCGTAGCTATTTAGTCATGGAATAGTCATGTATATATTTGTGGCAATCGTAGCCACTGGTTAGCCACTAATGTTGTTCGTTGCCACTCCGTGGCTTATGCACAAAGTTTTGTCAGCCTTGTCGAAAAAGATTCGACACTATAACCACGAAAAGTATATGTAGCTTAATCGTGGCTTATACACCAAAAATTGTATCCCGTCAGTCAAGTTGTTCACTGCGTGTTGTCGGAAAAGATTCGAAAACTGTAGCCACTAAATATGTATGTGGCTTAATCGTCGCTATATAGCAACTATATATAACAATGACGAACTTGTGACTATTTATAGCCACTATCTAAGATGTAGCCATTCATTATATCCTAACACATCCGTGGCTATTCTTTTCTAAAAAACCAAATGCGTTTCTCCATCATTCATCAAATTATAATAGAGAATTAAAAAAAAGAAAAAAAGTTTGAGAGTTCTATATTATTTTCTTTATCATCATCAAATGTCTTACTATTTCCAATATCGAAAGTGGATGGATTAACATCTTGATCCATTAACAAATCGTGTTTCATATGAGTTTTCAGAGGGGGTTCATGTATTTATTGAATTTGCTTGTAATCAACCTTTTTACCAAGAGACCAACACTATTTTGTGTCCTTGTGCGCGTTGTAAAAACAGAAAACAACGTAATACAAAAGCAGTCATTAAATATTTTTTTCGAGTGGGATTTAAGGAAAAATACTATTTTTGGTTGAACCATAGAGAATGTTATTATGACATTGGAGAATCATCAGGAACAAATCATTTTACCGGTGAAGAAGCAACGTGGCCACCAAATGCTACATATTTTCAAGTTCCAGGTAATACATACGAGTATTTTCCATATGGAGATGTTAACATTGAACAAGAGATGGGGGCTCCACATGTATTATAGAATATCATTGATATCTAGGATCATTTTAAGTACGTGATAACATCATTTTATTGTTGATATCAATTTCGTATAATTATATCGTTTATTTTTGTGATACTATATAAGTGATGCAATAAACAATTTTTCTTGTAGTGTATGATGGAAACAACAAACGCAGAGCCATATCATGATGGCGTATTCGAACCTTTTGAAGCCGCAAAGGAACCTCTTTACGATGGGTGTCCAAAAAGAATTTCTCAGTTATATCTATCTTTGCGTATGCTGAAAGCAAAATCTGATTACAATATGGTGGAGGCTTGCGTAGATGAGCTATCACAGACTTTCAAAACTATTCTGCCCACACTAAATAAATCTCCTGCATCATATTACGAAACAAAGAAATTGACACAAGCGCTTGGCCTACCGGTATATAAGATTGATGTTTTTTTGGAAAGGAGAAGATCGAGAGCTATTTTGGTGTTGGTTTTGTGACAAAGATAGATACCACCCAAACAATGGGAAAAAGGAAAAAAAAAAGCTCAAAAAAGAATTTTTTACATGCCGATTACAGATCGGTTGAAGCGGTTATACCAGTTAAAGACTACTGCAACGGCTATGCGATGATATGTTGAACATATGTCTCCTGAAGGAAAAATGCACCACCCATCCGATGGAGAAACATGGAAACATTTCAATGAGGTATATCCTAATTTCGCTGCTGAAAGTCGCAATATTTATCTAGGATATACCTCATTGAAATGTGTTCATGCTTTTCCATCGGGCTGGTGGTGCATTTCCCCTTCAGGAGACATATGTTCAGCATGCCATCGCATAGCCGTTGTAGTAGTCTCTAACTGGTATAACCGCTTCAACCGATCTGTAATCAACATGTAAAACATTCTTTGCTTAGCTCTCTTTTTCCTTTTCCCATTGTTTGGGTGGTATCTAGCTGTATCACAAAACCGACACCGAAATAGCTCTCGATCTTCTCCTTTCCAAAAAATCATGCAATTATCCTCGCAATCATCAATCTTATATACCGGTAGGCCAAGCGCTCGTGTCAACTTCTTTGTCTCGTAGTATGATGCAGGAGCTTTATTTGGTGTGGGCAGAATAGCTTTGAAAGTCTGTGATAGCTCATCTACGGAAGCTTCCACCATATTGTAATCAGATTTTGCTTTCAGCATACGCGAAGATATATATAACTGAGAAATTCTTTCTGGACACCCATCGTAAAGAAGTTCCTTTACGGCTTCAAAAGGTTCGAATATGCTATCATGATATGGCTCTACGTTTGTTGTTTCCATCATACACTACAAGAAAAATGGTTTATTGCATCACTTATATAGTATCACAAAAATAAACGATATAATTATACAAAATTGATATCAACAATAAAATGATGTTATCACGTACTTAAAATGATCCTAGATATCACTTCGAAAAATTTGATAGAAAATATAAATTCACATCACTTAAAATAATGATACAAATTATATATCAATTAAATAAATAGTTTATTACCTTTTATATATGTCAAAATTTTTTTACCTTTTATTTTTTATATTCCACACTTTTTAATGGTTTAATAAAAATTGTTTTATTTTTTAAAACAAAAACTGAAAATTTGTTACTCAATTTAGTGTTTCCAACCAACCCACGATCTCTATAACTACTCAACTAAAAATAATATATGCGATTATATACATCCAAAAATTCTTCTCTAAAATTAGGAAAAACAAACGAAAAAAATTTAAGTCATTTATAAAAAAATGACACAATTAATTAAATGATGTAAACAAATAAAACAAATGACACAACAAACCTCATTTCTTGCAGTGATATTCTCTAATACATGTGGAGCCCATCTCTTGTTCAATGTTAATATCTCCATATGGAAAATACTCGTATGTATGACCTGGAACTTGAAAATGTGTAGCATTTGGTAGCCACATTCTTCATCACCAGTAAAATGATTTGTTCCTGATGATTCTTCAGCGTCATAATAATGTTCTCCATGGTTCAACCAAAAATAGTAATTTCCCTTAAACTCCACTCGAAAAGATGTTTAATGACCGTTTTTGTATCACGCTGCGTTCCGTTTTTATAATGCGCACAAGGACACAAAATAGTGTTGTCTCTTGTTAAGAAGCTTGATTACAAGAAAATTCAGTAAATACATTAACCCCCTCTAAAAACTCATCTGAAACACGATTTGTTAATGGATCAACATGTTGATCCATCCACTCTCGATATTGAAAATAGTAAGACATTTGATGATGATAAAAAAAATATATAGAACGCTCAAACTTTTTTTTACTGCTCTATTATATTTTGATGAATGATGGAGAAACGCATTTTGTTTTATAGAAAAGAATAACCACGGATGTGCTTGGGTAAAATGAAAGGCTACATATAGCCACGAATTTGTCAATGTCTTAGATAGTGGCTATAAATAGCCACGAATTTGTCACTGTTATATATAGTGGCTATATATAGCGACGATTAAGCCACATACATATTTAGTGGCTACAGTTTTCGAATCTTTTCCAACAATGCGCAGTAAACAACTTGACTGACGGGACACAACTTTTGGTGCATAAGCCACGATTAAGCTACATATACTTTTCGTGGCTATATTGTCGAACCTTTTCCGATAAGGCTGACAAAACTTTGTGCATAAGCCACGGAGTGGCAACGAACAGTATTAGTGGCTAATCAGTGGCTACAATTGCCACGAATATATACATGACTATTATGTGGCTAAATAGCCACGGATTATCCACTAAGAAGTCACGTTTGTTTTGATATGTTTTTTAGTGGCTATTGTGTGGCTTTTATGTGGCTACGTTTCATTTAGCCACATTTAGCCACAGATCTTCATGGCAAAAACATAGCTATAGGTTTTTTTTTACTAGTGTTAAGGATTCAAAACTAAATTAAACATCTTTTAAGTGTTAGTGAGTTAGGGTTTAATAAGTTTTCATATATTTTATTTATTGAAGGTATTTTAGTAACTCACAAATAAAATAAAGTTAGTTTCCAAACTTTTGAAAACATAATTTAGTTTTCAAAATACATCAAAATTTTGAAATATGTGCGTGCCTTTTCCGGGGTCCGCCTTTTCCCTCATTTTGAACTAAGTTATTGACCGTTTGAGCTTTTGTATGAACTCATGCTCGTTTCGGATTTTTAAATTTATTAATTTTTTGGTGCTAGTAGTTTTCTCTTTTTGTCATCGTGCTTTGAATTTTCCATTTTTAGAGTCGAAGTCGAGGCCCAGCGTCTTGCAGCGTCATCACGAGCCAATACAGCGGTTAGGGCCGACCTCTTAAGAAGGTGATCTATTCTGGTTAAGCCGAGACTGCCGAGTTTGAGGGTTCCACAAAACGGTTGAATTTGTTCATCGGGAAAGACTTTCAAATGCTTGGAATAATCAGAATACTTAGGATGTGAGATCCGTCCACTGAAGAACGAGTCTTTCCCCATATCGTAGGGATCTTCCGCTTGACGACGCGAATCCGACTAGGGTTTCTAAAACGTGTATTTGCATTCAACAACACAGTTAGGAATTACCAAGATGAAAAATATGGTCTATCTTCCTAAGCTCTCTCTGATGCTCAAGTTAATAAGGACAATGATTGGACGAAGAGTTGGTTTCTGAAAAATGGGTGGGGGCCAATTTCTGGACCTCAGCCGGAAACAGTCTGGGATCTAATCTGGTACTTAGTGATAGGGTTTTGAATAAGGAAAGACCTTTAGATAAAAATAAATTGAATATCTCCACTATAGGCGTGGACCATTAGGGATCCGAGTGTAAGGGAGAAAGATCTTACATGTCGGGTGCGGTGGAAACTCGAGGTGGAATAGGATTTGAGTCACAATAGTGGTGTGATCGGTCAGTTGGGGAGCAACGGCTGCAAACCAAAGAGATCGCCATGCCGATGGGACAAATCAAATCTTCTTTAGTATCCTCCAGAAGAAGACTAAAGTAGGAGATCATGTAGGTGATGTAGTCGACAGATTGATGAGTTGGTCTGTAGCTGAGTTGTTCAGTTGGGTTCTCTCAATTCCAGTTTTCTTCATGAGCCATCTCTTTTGTCTCGTTTACCTAAGAGAGGTTTTTACACAGATGATTTATTCCTTTGGCTTCAGGTTGGGTAATTTCGAGAACTCAAACCGCCTAGGTCTTGTCATGTCATCACATATGTATGTTAGGAGTGAAGCGGCTAATCATTTGTCCGTAGTTGTTAAAATATGCCACGTTTTATTCTCAAGTGCCTACGAATCACTTGACTGTTGTAGAGTGAGCTGTTAGGTGTGGTAGATAGCGCCTATTCTATGGCTAGCACATGATAGGCGCAAATCTCCAAGGAGATAGCGAGCTTTCGGAATCTTCTCTTTCGGTTTGATCTTTGCTTTCTAGTTCATATCCACGTGTGAAAAGAAGATTGATGTTGCAAATTCAACCCTAACAACTACTCCTGACTCTTCTTCTCTAAACGGAGAAGGGAAGAATAGATTTTCTAGCGTTGTCAATAGGGTGTTTTTGCTACCTATACATTTTGGTTAGTCAAATATATCAGTAGCGATGAGTGTGTGTGCCTCCTACCGATGGGCCTTCGATAAATGGCAGTTTCTCTAGTGGGGATTTTCCCCTTTCTATTGAAGTTGTCGTTTAACGAAAAGAGAGCATTCTACTTTATAGGTTCCAAGCATAGAAAGGTCATTTATGTATTTAAGATGGAACCGAGGTCGATTTACGGAGCCTTGGCAGCGTCTCATTAAACCGTGATGCTCCCGTGCGGGGTGGTAATGTGTAAATGGATTTGCCTCCTGGTCGGGTAAGGCTTTCGGCGAGGCCTTATAATAATTAAATTTAATTTAAATATTAATCTTAACATTAATAATTAAATTTAAAAATTATATTTATAATTATATTTAAAATTATAATTAAATATTAGCTAATCTAACACTCTTAATTAAATGTGACACTATAATAAGATTTAACACCATATAGCCAAGTCAAGCTAAATTTATCTCAAATTTACACCTCCAAAGATACATATAAATACGTAAAAGTCAAATGGTGGTAATAATTTATTATATCACATAAATTAATTCAAATTAAATCATAGTAGGTAAATTTTTGATGAAAAAGCAGTCACACATATCTAGTATATATTAATTTCATAAATATGTTTCTCTTTTGTCTCATTTATTTTAATATTATTAGAAATAGTTATTATTTTATAAATCTCTCTTTACTCTTTGATCGTCAATATAAGTATCTTCTTAATGAATATGAAATTAGAATGTGTGAGGATGATGTTATTCTTATTAGGTTATATTGTCTGTTTTGGCCAAATGGTGAACGTCAAATAACCATTTTGTGGACGCCAAAATATTGAAAAGTTTCAACGATTTTGAGATTGAAAAGCAACTTAAAATTATCAACAAACCTGCTGCTAAAATCATCAAAGTCTGTTTGATTTAATCTTCAAAGTTTTTAGGGTTATCTATTCATTTTGATTTGTTCGTATGAAGTTTAAGTTATTTTGTTTACCAATTTTGTTATAACGTAATCAGATATGGAGTTTACGAAGTCCTAAAAGAAACTCAAAGTCCGAATGATCAGTATTACGCACGCCATGACGTATAAATTTTATCATGTGTTTTCTAAATTATTTTGTTTTTAGATGATAGACTACTAATGGTGATACATATGGATGTGTGGATTTTTACAAACAACCAGGGTTTGATCATCTGTCAATAAAAAATCACTTATTCCATCACAAAGTATATAATATAAAAATATATTTGACTTTATCCATTATTCTAGTCACGAATACAACATTTATTTTCAAATGTAGATGCGTCGAACATCATCCTTCAAAAAATTAAGAGCAAGTAATGAAAATTTTGGTTCCTTGTGGGAAATTGTTAAAGGGTGTCTCATTGGCACCGTACCCATAAAAATAGTCACTAAAGACGAACTCTTAAGATTAAGTTCATCCTCTAAAAAATATAAGCCTCGAGGTTTTTGGAATTCCACTTATAATCAAATTATTGTTGATAATGATCAACATCATGTAAGTAGTATTTTTTGTATTTTTAAACTAAGGTCATCATATATGTTATAATCAAAGTCATAAGCAAATCTTGATTATGAATAATGATGACGATTAGTTTGCGGTGTCTGGTACCAAGGAGGGAAAAGGGAAAAGGTACACTGGAGCAAAAATGGTGGTTTCTATAAATGATCCTAAGGTTAAATATGCGCAAATTAGTTATGCTCGTATGCATGTTCAGATTGGAGATGATTTTATTCACATTGGTTAAACTGTAAGTTTATTATATATATATATATATATAACAATTGTATATATACACGTGCACACACAAACTCACAACAAACCCATTTTGTCGTTTATTGTTTTTTAAATAATATATATATTTTTAGGCTCCCATTGAAGTTCATATTCGATGTGAAATTTTTGATTCGTTACAATTTTTTTTCATAAATTGAATAATTTATATTCGTTTTTAAAAATTTAAATCATAACATAATGCTGAAAAAATCTCATTTATTTTTTATTATATAGATAATGTGATGATTTATTTGTTTCTCAAAAATAGAATCAAATAAAGATGAGAGGTGAAATATAATGATTAATAACAAATTAATATGGTAAATTAGATATCAAAATCTTATTTGTTCATTTTGATTGGTTATTCAAATTTTTTAAAATTAATAATGTATTTTTGTTTTTATAAAGTAATTAAATTGTATATATCAGACTTTGACATTTTTACCGTTAATGACTATTATTAATTTTTTCTTTGAAACTTTTATTTGTAATGACAATTTGATGTAATTTTTGATAAATTATAAGGTTAATCCCATGTATGCACTTCTATAATATTAGTATAGGGATTACTATGTAGGTTTCGTCGCATTACTTAAACAAATGTTTGCAACATAAAAGAAACTAACATCAACAAATATTTTAGGTAATAATTGAAGGCTCATAATCCGATTGATGAGGGTAAATACTGTAGTCATTTTTATAAGTAATAAATTTTTATACGCTTCCAAATGAATTTGTAAGTGCATATATTATCGGTTAGTACTTGATTGTCAAAGCCACCAGAAAAATGTCACACATTATGGAGAAAAACATTAACTATAGTTGCCACTAAGTTTGTGGAGTTTGAAGTGGGTTCGCGGGTCCATAGGTGTTTCTCAATTGCGACCTAAGAATTCGGTCATAAAGAGTGTCAGAAGTTACCAGCAAAATATTATACACCTTAAAAGGTGTTGAGGCGTATTGGTAAGGCAGCTTATAGACTGAGGCTACTTGGAGAAGCTAAGATTCATCCAGTTTTTTTTATGTATATCAGTTAAAAGATGTGTTAGGGAGGATTCAAGGCCGATTATGATGAATTTGAAATGGCTAGAAGCAGAAGAAAAAAAAAATCCTATCAGCCACTTAGACTTTAGATTTTGAACTCAAAGAAAAACTTATAAACAAACGAGCCATTGAATCCATGTAAATAATTGGCTCCAAATAAATATATAAAGATCTTTGTCCCAAGAACAAGCTCGATTTGCTTGTACCCAAGGCCGACACTGGGTGAATCCCTTACTCTCATCTTAAATTTATATGAGTTTGTGATTAAGCCATAGGAGGTGTTAGACACACGTTATAATGCATAAAGATAGGTAATAGTGCAAGATTTGGCTAAACAATTTCCTTCTTTTGTGCTTGAAAAAAACTTCAATTCAAAGAAGGGGTATTGATATGATAACTGATAAGCTACAAAGGGTATACTTCAGAGAGAAGAATAGACATTGGGCTAGTGCAGAGGAGGCTTTAGCTGCTGTAAGACTCGTGTTATAGAATCGTAACTTAACGGGGTTGATTATATAGCCTATAAGTATATACTTTCTAGTGGTTGTAGAGATTTTTACAGAGATATCACCGGCCATTCAACAAAATTTGTTCAGAAACCGATTTGATTCAACATATCTTGCCGTGATCTTGTTCATTGTTAGTCTCAGCCACTGGCTTCTCCATAACCTACATATAAAATTACCTTTTTGATGCCCACATATTTTATTGTCATGGAGTTTTCATGTATAAGCAACAATCCAGTATAGAAAATAATAAGATATAATCCACCAGAAAACCAAAAAATTAAAAACAGGAAGTTCAAATCTTAGGGATTAAAGTTAAGAAAAAAAGCGTTGCATCTCTAAATCTATATATCTAATTTGCATGAGTGATCACAGAGATCACCTCATGCAACATGTTTGTCTTTTGCAACACACATTCAGGTTCCTTTGCCTTCAACATCTCTTCAATTTTCAAACCAATCAGAGTTTCTCACATCTCCTTCATGAATGCAGGGCCGGTCACTTTCGGATGCCCTACGCAATAAAAGAAAAAAATATGCCCTCTCTATTTTTTATACAAAATCACTTATAGTAGTAATATATAGAAGTCAAATTAAAACTTCAAAATCAGCTTTTCAATTTCATAAACAGTTTGTAAAAAAGGAAAAAAAAAGTAAAAAAATAATTTATTTATCAAAATTTAGCTTCTCTCTTTGCAAAAAATTAACAATAATATTATAAAATTTTCTAATTATACACATTTCGTTGCTTTCACCTTATCTAATTATACAAATTTAAATATTTTTCTATTCAAAAAAAAAATGTTAAAAGCCCACAAGCATGGTTAACAGTATGCCCAATGAAAATTAATCTTGTAAAAAGAGCCTATAATATTTTTTTTCTATAAGAAAAGTCTAAAATATTTTTGCCTAAAACTCTTTTACCTAAAATATATATGTTCCCAAAATTTGGATGCCTTAATCTATTGTTTCACTTGCCTATGATATGGGTCGGCCTACATGCATGAATGACCACTTTACTTCCACCTTTTTCTTCAATCCTTTTACCATTAGGTGAAGAGAAACAAGTCCTGCTTCTTCGTCTTGATCCTCTCCTTCATCTATAAAACCACACTAGACTTAACCGCAAATTCAGTAGCCATCCCTTCAGGTCCTCAAATAACATTGGACCATTCGAAACACTTAATTTTGATCATGACTTTTCAAACTATTCTACACCGTTCTTCCTTTTATTCATATGATTCTTCTTCAAACTCCTCGATCTCATTACAAGAAAACAAAGTCTTTTTCGACGGAATTTTTGATGGAGTTTGAGCGGTCGAAAACATTACAAGAAAAATGTAAATTTGGTGTTTAATTGATTAATCTTGAACAAATTCCGGCAATTTTTAGACAACATCAATCTTTTGTCTAATGGATTAATGATATTAGTATAATTATATTTTAAAAATGTAAATTTGGTGTTTAATTAGAGTGATCAAACATTTTTATAAATAATTTACATCACTTAATTAGTTTGAAATAGAAGAAATACAAAATAGTATTATCGAGTACATTGATTTTCCCATAATATATGCAATATTGGATAGATATTATTTAAACAATAAAATTAGATATTAAATAATAGTAAATAAAAGAAACCAGACCTACTTAATTACTTCATTAATTCAAAATTGTTAACTTTTTTTACCTCAAAATGATGAGAGAAATGTTGAAAGGAAAAATTGTACGTGTTAATGAAGTAAGGTTTAATAATGTTTATATAAGAAAAAAGAATGGCTGTATTTTGGGAGAATTACTCGTGGAAACCAAAGAATAAGAAAGTCAACTGTAAACCAAAGAATAAGAAAGTCAACTGTAAAAAAAAAAGAATAAGAAAGTCAACTGTATTTTATCACCTCCTACGCTCTTCTTTATATTTCTTATGTTAGTTTCTTTGGATGTAACAATCATGTTGTGTTCTTTAAACTTACACTTTAAAACATGTATGATAAAAAATCATTTAGACAATTACTCTTGTTGTGAACATCAGGTAGCTTTGTAGATGTCTCCATATTCTCCTAGATGTTACTAACCTGTTGTCGCGTAAAGCCTAAGATGTCTGCTCTGATACTATTTGATTTTGATTTAGTTTTGTGTGTGATTTATGGATACGCTCTCCTTCGCACCAGCATAAGTGCTTAACAATATGGATTACAATTACTTACAGCTTTTAATCTTCTGTTTTGTATCTCAAACTGAAATTCATTTGCTTCTAAAAATTGGTAAGTCAACTGCTGCAAGAGCCTCGCAGAAAGAAATCTTCTGACCACTATGATCACTTCTTAGATTCGATAAAGCAAAACATTTTCTTATGTTTTATTGGAGAAGTTTTAAATGAAGATATTATAGATATAATTAAGGGATGGTATTGTGATAATAGTCTGATCTTTGATCTTTACACAGTGGGATGATATATTGATATTGATAGAAAAGTTAAAATCTTCAATTTGGCATACACTAATGATTAATGATTACGTCTCTCTAATTTCATTTATAGTAAAACTTCTATAAATTAATACTCGATAAATTAATAATCTTCTTAAATTAATAAAATTTTCCGGTCCCGGCTAGTGTAAAATTTGACACAATTCGATAAAATAATAAAATAATAATTTTTTTGAAAATCTTACGTAAATATATGGTCCCATCAATATCATAAATTAATAATTATATAAACTTATCAAAAATATATATATATATTATATGTAAGAAAATTTAGTTAATTTCTTGTTAGAATTTATTTCTTATATTTTTACTGTATCGAAATTTTTTTGTTTTGTCTCCTAAACATTATAATTGTTTTTCTACTTGTAATTGAACCTAGATGAATATTGATTATAACAGAAAAAACTTATTTTTGAATAGATTTTATTAAGAAGATATGAAATTAATCAAATCTCTCTATAAATTAATTAATTTATCGATAAATTAATATCTCTATAAATTAATAAAATTTTACGATCACGACGTTATTAATTTATAAAAGTTTTATTGTATTCTGTAGAGTATGCCTCTCTTATTAAGTCGTCGCTTTTTATCTGTTTACGCAATAATATAATGTACGTAGAAAAAACAAACAATTGATTGCCCTAAATCAGAGGTGACATAATATGGGTTATGTCACTTGCTGACTTCAGCTATAAATTAAACAATACCGCGCCATATATATAGTATTGATGGTTTGGAGAGATAAATTCTACAAATGAGGTTTCTACAAAAAAAAAAAAAAAAAAAAAAAAAAAAAAACAAATCACATACAAAACTAGACAGTGGTTTCGAGGTAACCTATTACATCAATATTCCAACAATTTACAACTTTGAGCTGGTCAATTTGATTTACAATAAGGTAGAGCCAAAAATCTTTGATCCTATTCCGATCCAATTAATAAAACCAACTATATAGATACTAAACATAAGGTGTACCGTACCATTTGATATATATAAAATTGTTGGCACACAAATTAAACGTGGTTTACACCTGATAAACTCAAACCTGATCCGGTCTAGGAAGAAGAAACATTCACTGAAAATAATCAGAATGAACCGTTGAATAAGAAGTCAATACTGTTTTTTCTAGGCGATTAGAAGCAGCCTTAAAACTTATATGAGTTGACGAACATTGTTTGAGTTTTATGCAATATAGTGTTTTTTTTTCTTTTAGATTCTTTTTTTCTTTTATCATTTCTAACATGATTATGCAAGGAACCATTCTTGATTTTTGAGTTTTAACAAGTATTAGTGAGAATTTTTCATTAGAACTTTGGGCTTGGTAGATTAGGGAATTTGATAACTAAATCATGATGTTTAGGGTTAGATTTCATAATTTCATTTCTTATGAGAAGATATTACTGTTAGATTTGCCATGATCAAGTAAAATCGAGACAATATGTGTTTTATGTATATGGAAAGTGTTCGATAAAAGCCGAAACAAATTTCACAAGAACGTTGAATTCATAACGGAAATTGATTATTACAGTGCTTAGTGGTTATTTAGACTTGAGTTTAATGCATGTTTTATTATCTAACTACAACGGGAATTTAGCTGTCATGGAAGTGAATTGATCTAATATAAGTGATCTAAACCTAAAGATTATCATTGAGTAATTGTATGAGCATCATGCATTAATAAGTAATTCCTCGAGTCAATTGTTTTTCCCAGGAATCGCTTGTTTAATTTGAGTCAATCGTCGTTTCTTGATGCTTGCTTCGTTTGATATTTATAATTGTTAGTCTTTTGCATTTTTATTTGATTGCTTAGTTCTTGTTCTTGTTTTTGTTCTTTTCTTTTAAATTTGGTTAAATTAGTATCAATTGTCAAGAAAAAAAACCCAAAAAGATTTGATTAGCTTAGTTTGCTGAATATTTTGAATTCCTAGTGTCGCTATCAATAGTATTTACTACACGTTTTGCCTTGCTTTTACTTCTGAATCTCATACCAAGTTGACTTCATTATAAATAGTATATACTAATGGAACTTGGAACTCGTATTGAAGTTTCCTTGGCCTCTATTCACCATTGATTGGAAAAGGTATTTAACAAACTATATTTGTATCTTTCATAACCATTCCCCCAATTAAAAGCCAGAGTCGATAATAGACAGAATCAGTCAAGGGGTAACTTGTCAACGGACAATCACACCACTTACAATTATTACTATATTTTGTTTTTGTATATAATTACCCACCTTCACTGTCCCTATATAAATGCTACAATCATAGCCATGAATATGAAGAAATAAAGCAAGCTAGTAAGAAAAACAAAAAGACTTAGAACACGAGAGAGAGAGAGAGAGAGAGAGAGAGAGAGAGAGAGAGAGATTACAATGAGTTATGTTATGCCAAAGTCATACACTTGGCAATGTCTTGTTCTATTGTCAGCTTTGTTGCTCTCATCGCAACTACTGTCCGTACAATCTCAGCAACGTCGAGTTCGCTACTCTTCCTGCGGAACTGTGGGAGGGAACTTCACGGTCAACAGCAGCTATGAAGTCAACCTCAAGTCCCTCATCTCCTCCCTCTCGTCTCTTCCGCAGAGCGAAGATGGCTTTTACAACGTTTCTGTTGGAGAAACCGATAATGAGAAAGTGAACTCTTTGATGCTGTGTAGAGGTGACGTGAAACCCACTGAATGCATGGGATGCATTATCAGAGCCGGACAAGAGATTAGGGAACGATGTCCAAACGAGAAAGAAGCCAACATATGGTACGACGACCAATGTATGCTCAGGTACTCAAACCTCACCTTCTCTTGCATTGACATATGTTTAGATCATTTTTTTTTATAAAATATTATTAAACTAAATTTATGTTCAGGTACTCAAACCGCACCATCTTGAACATGATGGAGACATCCCCTGGATTTTATTTACCCACGGATTTCGATTTCCCTGGTGAAAAAGATGCATGGGAGAACCTGCTAAAGAATTTACTAGAAGGGTTAATGAGTAAAGCAGCTGCGGGTGGGCCGAGGAAGAAGTTCGCCGTTTCTAAAACGAATATGTCCTCGCTTCAGACGTTGTACGGTCTCATGCAGTGCACGCCGGAGATTTTGGAACGTGACTGCATTGACTGTCTTACGTGGAATATAGGTCGTATTCGGATTCTTTGTAATACAAAAATGGGTTGCAGGATGGCAACCGTCAGCTGCAATTTGAGGTACGACACCTCACGGTTCTATGATCTGACAGCCGAGGAGCCAACTCCGGCGTTGCCGCCAGCCCATCTTCCATCTCCCTCTCCTCCTCCTTCAAATGAGAGTGTGAGTGACGGAAAAGGTTTTCTTATAGATGGCATTAAAGGCGTGGTCTTTATAGTTATTATTATTGTTGGCGGCGTTGCCCTCCTGATCGTATCATCCGTTGTTATTGTCTTGATTCTAAGGAAGAAGAAGCACAACCGCAAAAGTGAGTTGCACACACAGACACACACATATATATAGCTGAAAAGTGCACAGCTTCCTAACATTAATTATTGTGGTTTACAGACGAAATCAGGGAAGATTCCTTGAAATTTGAATTCAGTGCAATAAGAAGTGCAACCAACAATTTCTCACCCCACAATGAACTCGGACAAGGTGGATTTGGGAGAGTTTATAAGGTAATATTACAAATCATAATGTAACATATTTATAAACTGAAGGTTCTCAACGAAACCTGTAATCCCAAAAGGAATTGTGAACTCTAGATTCCTCTCTTAAGTACCATTCTTGGTGTGATATTTTTTTTGTTTTGTTAAAATATGTGTATAAGTTTGTTTTACAAAAAGCAAATCATCTTAAAAGTTTGTTTTACAAAACCATATAAGTTTGTTTTACAAAAAGCAAATCATCTTAAAAGTGAACCAAGCTGTGATAAGCTGGTGGCTCCCGTTGGAAGTGTAGAGTTAGGTCTAGGCTTAATATCGGTTTCTCACATGTGTTTTAGGAAAATCTTACATCTCGCAGCTTTGTCACCCGTAAACGTTTTTAATGATAAGAAAACCCGGATTAGGTTAGGGTTTGGCCTGAGTTATTTGAGTTACGTGTGTCTTTTAAATGTGCTGCTTCAATTGGGACCTTCTGAACAAGTTAGCGGTTCTGGGTCCGGATCCAGAAAAAATGGCCCGAATCATGTTCTTTTAATGACCAATAAATGAATCAGATATGGGGTTTTGTTTCCCTAGAGTATTCTGCTATTCTTATAAGATTTTGAACGATGAGGTGAACATACAGGTATTTTGCTATTTTATTTTTATAAAGTTTTGAACATATTCTGTTATTTTATTTATTTTATATACTAATATTTAACCCGCGGTATACCGCAAAACAATTTTTGTTTCACATAATCCTAAGTAAATCAATCTTATTCGACATGTCTAATATTATAGTATTAGTGGTGTTAACAAATAATAAAATAAATATTTAATTCACCGGGTTAATTATATTTTAAATTTATATTAATGACGATTCAAGCCCATTCGAACACATAACTCGTCCTATCGTATAACATGTCTCGTGTTATTTTAAACTTTTCTAAATTTAAATATTTATAATAATTTTTTTAAAATTTAATATATCAATAATAATATTTAAAACTTTTTAAAAATTTAAAATTCATCATAACCGGTATAATAAAACAGTTCAACTAAATAACCGAATTAAACCAGATACAAACTTTTAAATTTGAATGTTTGTTAAGTTAACCATCATGATCATTCAGATTTGGATTTATTTTGGTCTTATTTATAATATGATTTTGAATCATTGTCTAAACATTTTTGCCGATGTGTTACGTTACACACATTTTTTCTTCACTAATTGAGTAATATATGTTCTTTTTAAAAAATTTGAATCACAACATATGCAAAAAAAAATTAGATTTTTGTTAATTGTATGTATTATATGATGATTCAAAAAAATTAAAAAAATCAAACTAAAATGAGTGGAGAATCATAATTTTAAATCTTAACAAAATCTTCTAAATATTTATATTATTAATAGTGCAAGATTATATGAATATTTCTAATTTTATAATTAATGTTAAAATCTTTTAATTGTGTCTGGTTATATGGATAATAGAGAATTAATCGTAAAAATTATTTAGATATATGGATATAAGTATTATTTATTTCATATATACTCTTAATATGCTAACCTGTTTTGCCTGGTAAGTAATAGCATTTTTGTAATTGTTTACTTAACTAAAGGTTTTTTCAATGTATTTTAAAAATACTAATACATACATATATATATATATATATATTTATGAATAGCCTATATAATCCAAACCAATAGGCTTTATGGTTTTGGGGTGGGTTTATAAATCTTAGAGCATCTATATCCATAAGAACCTCTAAGAGGTTGTTAAAAAAAAAGATTATTTTAATCTAATTTAGTTATATAATTAAATTTTAATTTTAAATGAAAAACTAAACTAATATATGAAAAACATGTGTCTCATGGAGTTCTTATAAAATTCTTATAAGGATCTTCAAATTTCTTATTTAAAAACTCTTTTTCACTCTCTCTTTTTCTATTCTATTATTTTTTTTTATTTAGTTGTAAGAACTCTATCTAATAACCTGAGCTGGTCTTTTAACTCATAATATAAATGAGAACGTTAAACCCGTTTATCGAAATCTTGAAGTATGTTCTCGAAGTATGTTCTTTGTCCTTATTATCTCACAATATTTCCTTTTGGGTCGTTAAGGGTGTCAAATAGGGTGTCATTTTTGGGCCTTAAAGCTTGAGGGTAACCCTCATGAAAATTTTCAAACTGACCAAGTATAATTTAGTGGTGTATACCAGATTTATATTTTGTGTCACAACCAGATGCAAATCCACTAGAATGCATATTGTTGACAAAAAAAAAAGTTTCATTCATGACCAAATCGGGCTTTATAGGTTTGAGTGGATTTAGTCCGATTGATATCCCTTACTTGACAACAACAATGTGTTTTTAATTTTCTGTGTATGGATATCCTACAGGGTGTACTTAAAGGACAAGAAGTAGCAGTGAAAAAGTTGTCCGAGAATACCAAACAAGGCGAAATTCAGTTTAAAAACGAGGTTTTGTCGATGGCAAACCTTTCACATCGTAATCTTGTTAGACTTGTGGGCTTCTCAGTCGAGAACAATGAAAGGGCTCTCATCTATGAATTCCTACCCAACAAAAGTCTCGACAACTTCATCTTCGGTACTCTCTTCTTTTATTATTCCCATATGCAAAATCTTGGAAATGGTCTAAAGAATCTTTATGCGTGTACATAGATAAGGTGTTGGGCTGGGCAACACGCTACGGAATCATAGAAGGTGTCGCTCGAGGTATTCTTTACCTTCATCAAGATTGCCATGCGCGGATAATTCACCGTGATCTTAAACCAGGTAATGTATTGCTAGACAAGGACATGACACCAAAAATCTCTGATTTTGGTTTGGCTAAGTTGTTCGATGAGAGCCAAATAAGCCAACAGATTACGAAAAACATCATGGGGACCGAGTAAGTGCCAAGGTTTTCTCATGAATTGTGTACATTAAGGATGAAGTTAAGTGATTAATGTTATATGATTTTACAGAGGCTATATTGCTCCAGAGTATCGAAACGAAGGGCAGATCTCCTTTAAGACCGATGTTTACAGTTTCGGTGTGTTGGTTCTTGAGATCTTGAGTGGTAAGAGTATTTGGAATTCAAAAATGGGGGAGAATGAGGAGGATCTTATAACCTATGTAAGTATACTCAAACCAAATAATCTCTCGTATGAATCTACATAATACGACATTATCAGTACCTAAATCGCTTACTGCGGTAATATTTTTTTCGTCAAGGCAAAGAGGATGTACAAGGCAAAAAAACCACTGAAACCAGAGGACTCGAACTTAGAAATACGTGATAAGGGAGATATATTGACTTGCATTAGCATTGGTCTGGGATGCGTTGAATATAATCCTTCAGACAGACCAAAAATGAGGAATGTTGGTCAGATGCTAGAAAAAACCAACCGTTCTCAGGCAGCATCAGAGCAGAGATCTCCAAAAGGAAGAAAATCACAAGTACATGTTTGTACATTATCTATTTAAGTGTGATTTGAGTTATAAAATTTGCTTTTGTGTATGCGTGTGTGTGTATGTTTGACGCACTTGTGATATGATGAATTACAATTTTGCTATGTATCGGAAACTCATGAGATCTATTTCTAACTTATTAGTATATAATAAGGAAATCAAGAACATTTAAAAATACCTTTTAAGTTCAATCAGTAAAATTGTCTACATAGGAGAAACACTAGATATTGATTGATGAGATATTGCGAATTAGTGTAGTCTTATATAAATTGAAAACTCCCAAATTTTAACCATGAAGAAGGAATATTCGATTGAAATGATCAAATGATTACAAAAGTAACCAAACACCGGTTGCTACACTGCAACCAATAAGGGAAGAAACAACGAATTCATTATTTATTACACTGAAACTGCAGCAACACGAGTTGTTGTTGCCTGAAGAACCCCTTTGCCTGAAGAAGACGAATCAACAACAGCTACTCTTTTGCGTCCAACTCCTACACCATTCTTCTTCAACGGATCAAACTCTTGTTTATTCACACCAAGTGGACTCCGATCACGTTCTTGTTTGTTTGATCTCACACTCATTCGATCCGTAGATTCAGCTGAATTCGGTTCCCATGAAGACGACGAAGAGTATCCCGGTCTCTGCACCACGCAGCTGCTTCCCGTGAAACTGTTGCTTCCTGAAGATTCTTGCTCTTCCATGTCCTCCAATGAAGAACCACCTCTCTTAACAGTCACATACTTCTCGAAACTTGGCTCCATTAGATCTGCTTTCTTCGCTGCTGCGGATGCGAAACTGAGCTCGGTTCTTTGGTGTTGATTTGTAGTGGAGTTAAGATCTGCAACTGCTTCGACTATGGAACAAGCCTTGGACATAGATGAACTAAGGGTATTGACATTAACACTCTTCTGGTGGAAGTTCTGAATGTCTTCTAAAAGCAAAGCTGTGTAAGATGGTAATGTTGATCCTGCCGTTGCATTGTTACTGTTAATGTTGTTGTTGTCAATGTTGTTTGAGAGCAATGCTTCGGGACTGAAATCGAAATCACGGGATTTCCTCAATGATCTGCTCCTGCTCATAGTTTGAGGCTTAGCCAATTCAATTCCAGTTGACAACACTATCTTACACTCTTCCACTGCCTCATGCTGCTCTCTGATGGCACGACTCGGGCTTGCGGTTCTACGAATTGGCGCTTGCGTAGCGGTTTTCGTATTCATCCCCGGATTCAACTTCTGAAAACAAAAACATCATAAACATTCACTCCAAGAATACCAAATACATAGATTGGATTAACTTCAAAAACTCAAACATTCAAATCTCTTAATTCCAATTCATTCCAACAAATACCAAATACTTGATTAGATTCAAATACCTGAGCCACGAAATTTCCAGATTCATTGTCTCTGTTCATCATCTTTTTGTTGCAATTGGTGTTACCAGAACCCAATTTATCACCTTGAGAGAGTGGAAACGCCACAGAGTTTGTATCAATCTCACCCAATGGATTCCTCCTATACGGAGAATGTTCAGTTTTCCGGCTAAGCTTCGACGGCGAAGGCTGACTCGCAGCTCTCGCCGGTGACTGTGACCTCGGAGACGCAGCTTTTCCAACGTTTCTCTTCACAGTAATCCGTTTCACAGATCCCTCTCCATTGTTGCTTAAAGCCTTATCCGTAGCAGGAACAGATACAAATTTCCCAGGTCTATTGTTACTCGAATTCACAGAACTGCCACTCGAATTAGGGTTAGGGTTTATCTCCGATCTTCTTCCCGGAGATCTACTCACCCGTCTACTACCACCACCACCATTACCACTTCCTCTCTCTCTGCTTCCCGATCTATAACTCTTCGAATCATCTCTCTCTCTACTTGGAGTTCGCCTTCTCCGATCCCGAGGCGATTCACCACCACGGTGACGCTGCCGATGAATCCGCCTCTCAGCTTCTTCTTCTTCTCCGCCATCTTCAGCATCCGCGTCACCACCGTCGCGGCTCCGTTCATTCTGATCAAAATCGAAACTCCTCTTAGATCCAGAGTATCTCCTAGTTTTCGCAGCGGCTGAGTTGCTCCGGCTCAGTCTCCCACACTGAATCAAAATCGCATCTACATCAACTGGATTATGATTCGAACCGGTCGATTTCACATCGGAAACGGAAGAATCCTCCGGATCTGTCGTCGTCGTCTTCGACGATTTCTCATGGCTCCTCCGATGTTTTATAACGAACACTTCTTTCCTCGGTTTGCTGTTATCTTGTATGTCTGCTTCTTCTTCATTCTTTGCTTTCGATTCTTCTACTCTGAGCTTCTTCTCTTGTGATTCTTTAGCGTCGAGTTTCAGAGGTTTATCAATGGCGGATTTGTTCGGATCTGGTGATTTTACGGAACAAGATCCGTTAATCGGAGGAGAAGAAGATGATGGAGGAGGATTTTTGCTGAGACAGCAACCCATTTGCTGAAGAAATTTGAAGCAAAGACGCTTTGGAAGAAGATGAAGAGAGATTTTTGAAGGAATGAGAGAGAATGAAGAAATTTCAAAAGTTCAAATTCTGAGGAGAATTAACGTTTTTTCAAAATGTTATTAGAGACAGAGACAGGTCCCTTTAATTTATTAATATCTTGATATGGCTACTTACTTTCGTTATTTACATATAGGTCCCTAATAAGATACTGAAGGACGAAATTTTGGATTAGATTGATAGCTTTTGAGGAGTTTTGGGGTGAATTGAAAATTGTTTATCTGTTAAAGGGAACTGACATTTGAAAACTTCAACAGTTGGCAAAAGAGAGCCGTTATACGTGGAAGGTAGACAGAGGAGTGGATATTTTACCGATTAGTCCTCTGAATTTTTTTTTGTTCGTTTCTTTTCAAAAGTGAAATCATTTTCTTATAAGTTTGAAATAACCTTTAATTTTATGTAAGTTTAAATTTCCAACGGCTAAATGCATGTTAGGTGTCTTTTTTTTGTCTGATTATGAAAAGAATCTTGGTAGGATTTTCCATGGTAATTATTCATAAACGGCAATCATTGATAATTTTTACTTATGGTATATTGATTTGTATAGTAATTTTTTTACGCACATAAAAACAAAAAATTTCATGTTGTTTTGAATTAAATTTTCGTTGATAAATATTGTTTTGTATTCTCAGTTTAACTTTATTTATTTTCGTTGGATAACCAATCAAAACAAAATTGTTCGGGTACGTTAAGTTTTTTCTAATTGAGTTTTCAATTTTTGACAAACCCCATCTCAAAGTGAAAAATTTAGGTATTCAGAGTAATGCTTCTAAGCTAAAGGTATCAGAAAACAAATCTTTGAAGATAATTGCTCCTTCTCCTCCCCTGTTCAACACTATTACCTACGAAAAGCCTCCACATTTCATCATTTCTCTATTTCGATTTTATTCAATTTCTATAGGGTAAAGAAAAATTGAAAATCCTGTTGATAATCATCGCATCTAAGTGTTTAACAAAATTTGCTTTGTTATTTTCTTTACGAGAACCATTAGATCATGAGTTTTTCATGATTTTATTGTTGTTTTGGCTTTGATTCTTCAGCTACAACCTTTTGTGTCAATTATCGTTAAATGTCTCTGATTTTAGGGTTTATCATCGATATTGATTATCTAGTCTCATCTACGGTTATGATTACATTGATGGATTTGTTGTTTTCAAATCGCGAACACTATAATTTCCACCAAATCTTTATACACAATGATTTTTATATCTCAATCACATCTCATGATTTTAATCAATTTTTGATGTAGGAGAGACTTACGAGTCCTAATCCTAATCCTTTCTAATTCTAAAGTTTTCTAGATATTTTCTCTTTTAAGAGTTTTCCTTTTCCTATTAGGATTTTCTATTTTACGTCTTAGGTTCTCCCTATATAAAGAACCCTAGGTAGTATGTTTTAGACACATTATTATTATTAATTATTCTTATCAATCAAAGTTTTCGAGTTTTCGAGCTTTATCTTTTTCTGGTGGATTCCAGAGTTTACTTCCTTCAAGTTCATCGCTTGTGAACTTGATTTTCATTCTAGGTTTAACGCTTGCTAACCTAGAGATTTCTGACTGCGTCAAGTGGTATCAGAGCAGGTTTTCTCTTTCTCTTTTCGAAGCTTGATCAGCCATGGGTGATCAACCACTAACCAGAGCAGACATCGAGGGTTTAAGAGGGGACTTTGCCGCTTTAAACACTCAGATGACAACGTTAAATAATCAGTTTGCAACTTTATCCGAACAGATTGTTAACGCTATACAAGGAGATAGGAGAAGGGAACCAATTCGGGTTCAACAGGACAGAAACAATCGAGCTGTTAAAGAACCAGTTCGGGGTCAACAAGGAAGAAACAATCGTGGCGTCGTTGAACCAATTCGGGGTCAGCAAGGAAGAAACAATCGTGACATCGTTGTTGACAACTCCAGTTCCGAAGAAGAGTCAGAAGAAGAAATAGCTGAAGGGAATCAACAACACAATCATGATTATCGAGTTAAGGCTGATATTCCGTTGTTCTATGGAACTATGGGAGTAGAGGAGTTTCTTGATTGGCAAATTGATGTTGATCGATTCTTCGAAGTCATGGGTGTCGCGGAGAATAAACAAGTTAAGATGGTAGCAATCAGATTGAAGAAGACTGCTGCTGTATGGTGGGATAAACTAGTCGTCCAAAGGCAAAGACAAAGGAAGGGTCCCGTTAGAACATGGCGTCGAATGAAACAGTTGATGCTAGAACGGTTCCTACCAGACGACTACGAACATATTCTCTATAAGATGTATCTTGATTGTGTTCAAGGAAACAGAACTGTTACAGAGTATACAGCTGAATTTTTACGCTTCTCTGAACGTAATGATTTGGGTGAGACAGAGAATCAAAAGGTGGCCAGGTACATCAATGGTTTAAAAGGCTCTCTTCAGGGAAAGATGGGTTTGCAAACCGTATGGACTGTGCAAGAAGCTTCCAGTCTAGCTTTAAAGGCTGAGTTAATGGAGAAGTCATCTCGGGGGTTTTCAACATTCAGAAGGTCCACGGTTCAGAACAATTTCGAACCAACGGGCGAGAAAGAAAAGAGTGTAGTCAACAGAGATTCCAACCCTGGGAACAAAGGAGCTAGTAGTTCTAATAATGTTCAACAAAATAAAACACCGGCTCCAAGACAGAACACTCCATATACTAAACCTTCTATTGACAAGTGTTTTCGTTACCAAGGACATGGTCATAAATCGAATGTTTGTCCAAGACAAAAAACAGTTGCTATAATAGAAGAAGAAGAGGAAGAAGGAGATTTTGCCGAGAATGAAGAATATGAGGGAGTTGAATTTGCTGAAGAAGAATCGAATGAGAGGATAAACATTATGCTGCAACGAGTCTTGTTGTCGTCTAAAGAAGAAGGTCAACGTAAGAATTTGTTTAGAACACACTGTTCTACTCAAAATAAGGTGTAACGTGATTGTGGATAATGGAAGCTCGGAGAATTTAGTTTCTCATAAGCTGGTGGATTATCTGAAATTACCCACAACTCGACATGAAAAGCCGTACGGTCTTGGTTGGGTAAAGAGAGGTTCACAAGTTCGAGTTAGCATGACTTGCAAAATTCTCATATCGATAGGTAAACACTACAAAGAAGAGATAACTTGTGATGTTCTTAATATGGATGTTTGTCATATCCTTCTTGGGTGACCCTGGCAGTATGATAACGATATCACATATCGAGGGCATGATAATGTGATAATGTTTACATGGGGCAATCATAAAATTGCGATGACTCCTGTTAAGGATTTTTGTAACGGTGGAAAAGAGAAGAAGTCTAGTTTTTTGGTTATGACACATGACGACAAAGAACTGGACGAAGCTGTTAAAGAAATCAAGTGTTTCTATCCTATGTAGTTAAAGGGTTAATGAGCGCCGTTACAGAGGAAACGACAACCCCACAAGAAGTGTTAGAGATTCTGGACGGTTTCAAAGAATTAACTGCGGATGAGCTACCAAATGATCTACCTCCTATGAGAGACATCCAACATCACATTGACCTGATTCCAGGATCTAGTCTACCGAATCTTCCCCACTATCGTATAAGCCCTAAAGAGAACAAGATTTTAAAGGAGCAGATTGAAGATTCGTTGAGGAAAGGGTTTATCCGTGAGAGCATGAGTCCTTGTGCTGTACCGGTTCTTCTAGTCCCAAAGAAAGGCAATCAGTGGCGGATGTGTGTTGATAGTAGAGCCATCAACAAAATAACAATCAAGTATCGGTTTCCTATCCCTCGACTGGAAGATATGCTTGATGAATTGACGGGTTCAAAGGTGTTTTCAAAAATAGATCTTCGGAATGGGTACCATCAAATTCGAATCAGGCCTGGAGATAAATGGAAGACTGCTTTTAAAAACAAAGATGGATTGTACGAGTGGATGGTGATGCCTTTTGAATTGTCAAACGCTCCTAGTACTTTCATGAGACTAATGAATCAGATTCTCCGTCTTTTCATTGGATCCTTTGTGGTGCTTTACTTCGATGATATTTTGATCTACAGCAAAACCAAAGGCGACCATTTGGAGCATCTAAAACAGGTTTTACAGGTCCTACAAGAAAATCAGCTGTACATTAACTTAAAGAAATGTACTTTCAGTACCAACAAGCTATTATTTCTGGGATTTGTCGTTGGTGAGGAAGGGATTCAAGTTAACGAGGCGAAAGTGAGTGCCATAAGAGATTGGCCTGTCCCTAAGTCAGTAACTGAGGTACGCAGCTTTTATGGTCTAACTACTTTCTACAGGAGATTTGTTAGAGACTTTAGTACCATTACTGCGCCTATTACTGAGTGTTTGAAGAAATGGAAGTTTCAATGGGGTCCGGAACAAGATGAGAGCTTTGCTTTGATTAAGGAGAAGCTTTGTACTGCACCAGTGTTAGCTTTACCAGATTTTGATAAGGTGTTCCAAGTGGAGTGTGATGCTAGTGGTGTAGGAATAGGTGTTGTCCTATCACAAGAGAAATGACCAGTAGCTTTCTTTAGTGAAAAATTAAGCGAAGCTCTTCAAAAATGGAGTACGTATGATCAAGAGTTCTATGCGGTATTTCGAGCGCTACGACAATGGGAGCATTACCTAATTCAGAGAGAGTTTGTTCTTTTCATGGACCATCAAGCTCTGAAGTTTCTTCACAGCCAGAAAGTGATACATAAGATGCATGCTAGTTGGGTAAGCTTTCTGTAAAAATTTCCTTTTATAATTCAACACAAATCTGGAGCACTTAACAGGGTATCAGATGCTTTGAGTAGAAGAGCTTCCTTACTAACTACCTTAGCACATGAGATTGTGGGTTTCGAATTTTTTAAAGAGTTGTATGAACGAGATGTTGAATTCAAGGACTTATGGGACAAGTGTAGTGGAAAGCATCCTTCGGCAGATTTCCATATCCGTGATGGTTATCTTTTTAAAGGAGATAGACTATGCGTTCCTTGCTCTTCTTTGCGAGAGAAGTTGATTCGAGAATTGCATGGAGGTGGTCTTAGTGGCCATTTGGGACGGGATAAGACCATTGCAAGATTGTAGGAAAGGTATTACTGGCCGCATCTTAGGAAGGACGCTGGTGCTATTGTTCGAAGGTGTTATATCTGTCAAGTTTCTAAAGGACAGTCTCAGAATACGGGTATTTACATGTCGTTACCTATTCCTGCAGATATCTGGTAAGATTTATCCATGGATTTTGTGTTGGGGTTACCGAGGACACAGCGAGGTGTGGATTCCGTGTTTGTAGTTGTTGACAGGTTCTCCAAAATGACACACTTCATTGCTTGTAGAAAAACCACAGATGCATCCAACATAGCCAAATTGTTCTTCCGAGAAGTAGTACGTCTCCATGGGGTTCCTAAATCAATAGGTTCAGATATAGATACCAAGTTTCTCAGTCATTTCTGGATTACATTATGGAGGATGTTTGGAACAAGTTTAAAACGAAGTTTTACAGCTCATCTGCAGAGTGATGGACAAACCGAGGTGACGAACAGGACGTTGGGAAATATGATCTGAAGTGTTTGTGGTGATAAACCAAAGCAGTGGGATCTATCTTTACCACAGGTGGAATTTGCTTACTACAGTGCCGTACTTTCAGCAACAGGGAAATCACCTTTTTCTTTGGTGTATACTTCCATCCCGAAGCATGTGGTCGATTTGGTTGCGTTACCTAAAGCTCCTGGAGTTAGTACCCCAGCTGAGGCTATGGCCAAAGAGATTGTAGCAACTAAAGAAGCTGTCAGAGTCAAGTTATAAGCAACTGGACAAAAGAATAAGAATGCAGCAGACAAGCGCAGAAGACTCAAAGTTTTCAAAGAAAAAGATGAAGTGATGGTGTTTCTACGAAAAGAAAGATTCCCAGTTGGTACATATCGCAAGCTTCAGCCTCGCAAATATGGTCCATTCAAGATTCTGCAGAAGCTAAATGACAATGCTTATGTGGTGGCACTTCCCGACGACATGAACATCTCTAAAACGTTCAACGTGGCTGACATCTATGAGTATCATACTGATGGTGTTCTTTATCCAGAAGAGAACTCGGGGTCAAGTTCTTTGGAGGTGGAGGAGACTGATGTAGGAGAGACTTACGAGTCCTAATCCTAATCCTTTCTAGTTCCAAAGTTTTCTAGATATTTTCTTTTTTAAGAGTATTCCTTTTCCTATTAGGATTTTCTATTTTACGTCTTAGGTTCTCCCTATATAAAGAACCCTAGGTACTATGTTTTAGACACATTATTATTATTATTCTTATCAATCAAAGTTTTCGAGTTTTCGAACTTTATCTTTTTCTGGTGGATTCCAGAGTTTACTTCCTTCAAGTTCATAGCTTGTGAACTTGATTTTCATTCTAGGTTTAACGCTTGCTAACCTAGAGATTTCCAATTGCGTCAATTTTTATATCCAAATATCTTATTAGGTTCATGATTCAATTTGTTAATTCGTCATCAGGTACCTCATTCTCTTGAATAGTGCGGCTGAGAGAAGAAATAAATTTGTTAACCAAAGAAATGAGTTAAACTTGTGAACAAAAGGTGTTTAAATTTGTCTAAATAAACTCAAAATCTTACTTTGGTCTACAAAATAATTTAAAATTGGCATGAATACATAAGTTTTGTATACATCGACTAAACTTATCTATAAAATAACGAACTAACTATCATGGTTTCATGTTATCGTCCTTTATCGTCCTTTTGGAAGATTGATCATGTCACTGTAGGTTTCACTGGTCGAGTGTGTTTCTTCATATAGTTATTGCCAAGGGGTTTCAGCATCTGGAACGAGAATTAAGAAAGATTCACACATTCTCTTTTATATTATGGGTGGTCGTTGAAGTACATGCAAGCCAGCAATGAAGTTTATGAGGATGTAAAGAAGCTATCTATAAGATACTGGAAACAAATTGGGAAATCACTAACAAAAATTTCTACCATTGTTGTTGATCTCAAATGCTTCAGGAAAGTATTATGAAATTAAGGATGAGAAATTAACTTATTTATTGGCATTGCACATTGTCGTTAGCTAGTAAGCAAAAGAAATGTACTGTTTCATATCTTTTCCATAACTACATAACTCTAAATATAACCACAAAACAACACTCGAGGTTCTTTCTGATTATGTACATAACCAAACATTAATTCAAAGAACTAAAGGGAAACAAAATATTATCCTAAACCAGAAAATAGAAAGAGTGCATATCAATCAACGTACTATTTTTTTTTTTTTAAATTACATAACACTTGCTAGCAAAACTTATTTTTTGAATTTGCCTTTTGATTGAAACCTCTTCCCTGATGGAGGAAAATAATAGCTGAATGACAACGAAATAAACAAATATAAGGAAAGCTTTATGATTTGATATCACAATGAGGCTAAAGGAACATACATGTCTATGAATCTTGTTGATCTTTCACTTCTGATATGCACAAAATGTCTCTAGTCAGTGGGTAAGGGCGAAATGTTAGGCCATGTATCACATGTTTTTCCATCTTGAGGAACATCACATGACATATTTGGCGTTCACTCAGATGATGTTTTGTAGACAACAGCTTGAAACCCCCTTTGTCTGCGACACTGCATCCGCGTGGATGCCACATATGTCATGTGATGTTCCTCAAGGTGGAACAAAATGTGATATAAAGCCTAACATCTCTTCCCTATCCACCAGCTGGAGACGTTTAGTGCATATTAAAAGTGAAGGATCGAAAAAAATTGCAGACATGTATGGCTCCTCATTACTCTTCTTTTCATTGATGTCAACTCATAAAAAATTTCTTATAATTATTTTTTTGGTTGTTATTTAGCTATTATTTTCCTTCATCGAGGAAAAGGTTTTAATCAAAATCTGAGGTCAAAAAGTAAGTTTTTCTAACAAGTATTGTGTAATTTATAAAAAGCTAATACGTTGATTGATATACAATCTTTCTATTTTCTGGTTTAGATAAAATTTGTGTTTCTCTTCAGTCCTTTGAAATTAGGTCTGATTATGTATAGAATCATAAGAAACCTCAAGTGTTCAGTTGTGGTGATATCTAGAGTTATGCAGTTATGCAGAAGACATAAACCATTGCCTTTGTTTTGCTTACTAAAGAAAATGTGCAATGCCAAGAAATAAGTTAAAATTTCATCCCCAAATTCATAACACTTTCCTGAAGCATTTGAGATCATCAATAATGGTAGAAGAAAAACTTAGTGATTTACCAAAAAAGTTTTTAATATCTTATAGATAGCTTCTTTACACCCTTATAAACCTCATTGTTGGCTTGCATGTACTTGAACGACCACCTCAAATAAATAAGAGAAGGTGTGAATCTTTCTTAATTCTCATTCCAAATGTTGAATAATTATGTGAGGAAGCGCACTCGACCAGTGACACTTACAGAGATATCGCATGATCAATCTTCCGAAATGACGGGAACTTGAAACCATGATGTTTACTTCGTTACTTTGTTGACAAGTTTAGTCGATGGGTATCAAATTTATGTATTAATGACAATTTTAATATATGTTGTGGACCAAAGTAAGATTTTGAGTTTGTTTGGACAAATTTAATTATATTTTGTTGACAAGTTTAACTCTTTTTCTGGTTAAGAAGTTTATTTCGTGTCTGAAAATCATTTGTCTATATTTTCTAAGAGAATTCAAACCTAAATTTTTGATTTTGTAAGAAATAATTTTGTTTCAATCTTGTGATTTAATAGACAGTAGGTGATGTCCCGTGTCGTGTACTACAATAATTTAGTCTTCTCTTCCAAAGAAAAAAATGTCTGAGATTATGGTATATATAAATATTGCTCAAAAAACTTAAAATAAATCTTACAGATATTCTCCTAGTTAAAGCATGGAAACAATGATACATATATTGGATGATACATTTTATTTTATTGTTTTCAGTCACTTTTTAATAAATGATACATATATTGGATTAGAAGAAGAAAAAAATCGAGCATCTTTTATTTATATATATAAGAACCTATATCTGTAAAAAATGATACATACTAATATGATAATCTAAAAATATTATTCTTTATAAATAGTATATATTTAATATTAATAATTTAAATTAGAAATTTTTTAATTAAATTTTTAATAAATATATTCTAAAAACTGAATATATATATATATATATGTATATATATATATATCAAGATATTATAACAATATATATACTTTATATATGTTGACAAAAAATATATATATATACTTTATATATATAAAATTTTATATATTGAAAGATGGATCCGGATGGAGTTTGGACAAATTTGTGATTTCACTACTCATAGACATGGATCCGACTTTAAAATCTAAATACATGGATCCAGATGGAGTTTGAACAAATTTGTGACTTCACTACTCATAGATAGATTTGACAACCTCGAATATCATATTTTAGAGAGTGTAGGATCTCAAAATCTCTGATATATCAATCAAACATGGCTTAAATGATTATATTGATTACCACTTATGTTTTATCTAAAAATCTCATAGGTCATTAAAAATAGGGATGAGAAAAATATATGGGATCTGAGATATAGTCTTACCAAAAATTAGGCTATATGTACTTTTAGAATTCGGATATGGCTATTTTCATTTAAAGATTAGGATATCCGGATCCAGATGTTTTATTTAAAGATCAGAATATTCATATACGATCCAGATCCGTTTTAGATATAATATTTATTAAAATATATGTATAAGATGTAGATATATTATATAATAAATAGAGAAATTGGTTAAAATATCACAAAAATAAACTTTATTTTTAAATTTTGGTGTAATTTTTATAAAGCACATGATAGATATGCTCTAAATATTTCTAGATTCAGTTTGAAAGTTTTTATATGATATTTCTATTCAATAAAATTTTATAGTCTAATTTTTATTATTATTCTACTATTAGCTATTTTGGATGGATCCGGATCGGATCCAAATACCCATGAATATTCACAAATCCAGATTCAGGTAAGTGTTTATCGGATACGAATCCTATGAAATTAAAATGTATCCAATACTTGCCCACTCCTAATCACAAACATCAAACAATCAAAAAATAAAAGATAAAAACGCGAAAGAGAATAAATAGTGTTACCGGAAGAATTCATTGATAACAACACTAAGAAAAACTATGTAGATATTTAAAATACTAAAATTAAATGGAAATGAAAAGAAAAAAAATATTAATTGTTCTTTTCATTGGGGACATACCTTTTTCGTGAATATTGAACAAAATTTGAGATCTTCGTTCCTGTCCCGTCCCCATTTCCTATTCTCATACCCGTCAGCATAAATCTCTTATTTGATGGACTAAAATCTTACACAATCTCTATTTATACATCCTCATAGTATTTACAAAAAAAATTCTAAGAGTCACAGCCGCAATGAACACAAAACAATTTCGTGAGTTTGCAAACCTTATATATAGAACTCAATATAACCTAATGACACACTAAACGACATCGTAAAGAATAGTGGTATTCGTTGAAGTTGGTCGGCCCATAAACCTTAAAACTATGTTTCAGCCCATAAATCTTAAAACTGCATTTTTAACATCCATTGTAAAAATAAAGTGATGTACATACAACCATAACCTAGCAAATAGTCAAGATAACCAAAATCAATAACCTACCAAAATTTTAAATGTTTTTACAAAATATATTCATCAATTACCTAAAAAAACATTATTTACTTACCTTCTTTGCCACCTAAGTATTAGAAATAATGATTTATGGCAACTTAATATATAAAAAATTATATTTTTCTCATAATTATAAATTTTTTTTAGTAAAACTCATTTTATTATTTTGGTATAGTTTTGTTGTTACTATTAAAACATTTAAAAATGTTTTCTAAAAATATCTAAAACCTATTTAAGAAATTAAAGTATATATGAGATAAATCCACTCAGTTACCTTAAGCAAATTATTTAGTACCACGTGTCTCTATTTTATACTCCTGTGGAAAACCCTAGGGGAGTTTGGACCCATCTGTCAAGGCTCAAGTAAGTAGACGGATGAGGTTTTTTGGGCTTTCCCTCATTCGCTAATGGTGTGGTCACACTGTTAAGGGCCAAACATGGAAAGACCTAAGTGTACACACGAGGAAGCAAACAACTCTGAAAACACGAAACACAACTCGGGTTTTCGTATCAAAAACTCGAATCAGGTATGAGTTCATTGTACGCGACATACTCAAATTATATTCGAATATTTTACTATTTTTGATCAATCCTTCTAAGTCAAACGGTAAAACATATTTACTTTGTATATTTGTTAAGTGCAACAGTCCAAGAAATTATTTGAGCTACAAGAGATGGTTTCGAAGAGCAACCATGTGTTTGACCCGCTTCATCTTGCGGTGCAGAAAATATGGAGATGATATCACCTACAAACTTGGGCATTTCTTGGTCTGCTCGTAGGCAGATAAAGACAAATGCGGTAAGTGAGAATCACTCCAGTGCATAGTACCAGTTTAAATAAACTAAACAGGACCAAACCTGGATTTGAGCCAAACCCACGTTTTCAATTCGGTATACTATCCCGAGGAAGTAAAGTTGTAAAAATATAACTCTCTCTCCAACGAGAGAGGGATCTGCTTTTTAACTGCATCTCTCTTATTATCTCATACCTCAAGAGAGCATAAACTTTTTTTTCTCTTTCCTTGGCTCTCTTGAGATCAAAACTCATTTTCCATTCATATTACCGACCATCTTCCGGTCACATATAAATACCTATTCTAGGTCATTCCCTACTTCCAAACACGTTTCTTATCTAATAAACCATCAGATACACTGTGGACCATCCATTTTCGCACGTGTATGAACTCAACCCTTGTTTCACCCGGTTTCCGAACTTTTTCCTACATCTCTCTCCAAGTATCACCATGTGATCTTTCTTTCTGTTATTTGTCTATTTTCTAACTTGAGCATCTCTCTCCTCAACCGTGTTTTCTTGGCTTTCACGTGTTTGCTTCGACGCCTGACTTTGTCCCTAGTGAAAAGCCCACACAACAAAAAAATCCTCGAAACAATTTGACACTAAAAAGAAGGGGCATCGTTTCAAAAACAACAAACTCAACTTCCTTGTGTGACCGAAGAAAGATAAAGGTGAAGCAATAGTCATAACGAAACAAGATGGAGGTAAACCATCTCTCAACTTGCTAAACAAGCTAACCTGACAAAAGGAAGCAATGGGAAACGACATGCAGAGATGGAGAGCATATTTCTCCATGGTGCTTCGAGTGACGAACATGAGGCCTCTCTTGAGTTGAAGAAAAGGAAAACCCTAACTACGTTGAAAAAGAAGATTCAAGTCGAAAGAGGGAAAAACCATGATTAGGAAAAAAAACTAAACAAAGCAACACCTCTAGAGAAACTAGAAGACATTCCCGCTAGGAGTTAGCCACTTGAGGTAGGGATTCCCGTCAGCTAGAAGTGTGGAGAGGTGATAAATTTCTCGCCTTCAAGAGCCATAACCGCAATCACACAAAATAAAATAAGGAGGTGCGAGGGGGATGCATGCGAAAGAGAAAGGTTCGAAACATGATGGGAAAGAAGAGATGGAGTTCATTATCATTATCTTTTGCCAAGCACACTTCACGGAAAAAAAACACAATGGATGGACATTATCCTGAGGATGGGAACAAAAGACAAGAAATTCACCATCCAACTGACAAGTTAACCATATATCTCTGGTAGGCACATATAAATAAGTAACTCACGCGAATGGCTATCACGTGGAAGACATGAACATAGAATGAAATGGTTTGCACTACAGACTGTGAATAACTATGTCAATTTAAAAGTCAACAAGCAAAAGGGAAGAGAAAAATGTCTAAGGGTACAAGGTAGCAATTGAAACATCGACATGCCGCAGAGAAAATACACATTTTAGATTAAGACAAGTCAGGAGATCGATCATACTTCATCCTACGGAGCTTTCAGACACGTTGGTAGGAAGTTTATCTGATCTTCCGAACTTGCTAATGGAAATAACGACTTCTATAGCACCCTCTGCTTTTACTTCGACTTTAACCAGTCGGGCCTTCACGCCATAACCACCTCAGCTCAGAGTGCATCTTTTTTCAATGACATCTCCAAACACCGAGTTGGAGAGATTATCAGAAAAGAAGAATGCGTTATTTAAACTCTAAAAAAAAAAAAAAAAAGAAGGGAGACTAAGGATGCCAAAGCCATCTCCAGAAAATAACCTACAAAAACGTAAAAGACACAAAATCTCAAATGACCAAACTCTCATAAAACAGGACATACATGGCTTGGAATGTGGCACTCTAGTGCAGTAGAAGGGGTCGAACCCTGATTGTGAGTGGGCATAGAGAGAAAGTTGTTATTCGGTTTTACTAACCCGGAAAGAAGAAGATGATCCTAGAAGGATGCAATCTGAACCAGACACCCGCAAAGGATGCATAGAACATGTGGCACTGAACATAAAAAGGAGTCTCTTAAAATCAATTGTTAACCAAAAAAAGGGGACACCGTGAGGTTGTTGCTCACATCTAACTACCAACCCAAAAAATGGATTTAAACACCCAAAGGAAAAAAGGTGAATTTGCGAACTCACTTGGAAAAAGAAAGTATGTATGTTGAGACACAACCAAGGAGCTCTCTTAGAGAGATTCAAAATTAAGTATAAACTCGGGGGTCCCAATACGTGACAGGAAATTCTAAGAGCATGTTGGAAAAATTCAGGTATGGAGACTGCACCCTTGGAGTAAGGCTGAGAAACAAAATGTGTCAGAAAATGACGTCAACAACAAGAGATGATTGAAGCCTGATATAACGATTAACTTGAAGAATAATAATATTTAGGGGAGACCAAACAAACAAAAACTCCTCATGTCTTATAACAATTAAAAACAAAATGATCACCCTCAGCAGCGGAGCTCTTGTGCGTAGGAAGATAAATAGGGCATTCCACCCCGCAGTTAAGGTGGGGTGATAACTCGTATCGCCTATACTCATGATCGAAGGCTCGAACCTCAAAAGTTTTAGTAATCATAAGGCCAGAGATCAGACAAGATCTGGAGAAAATTCACCAAACCCTAGACGTAAAGGTCGAACTGGCTGGGGAAAGTTGAAGTTTTTTACAAATTTTTATCATTACCCAAAATATTCTTGAGAGGAAACCAGCCCGAAAACTCGACCAGAAGATAGCTAGATAGTCAAGAGGGGAAATCCCGGATCTTCTCCGATATCAGGATATATGATTCTGAAATGATTAGATGAAAGAGAGTACGCTCTTAACAATTACAAATTTTCACGAGAAGATGAAAAGCAAACAGGAAAAGAAATAGAGGAATATGAAGAGGACTATCCGACAAGCTTTGAACAAAAATTAAAAAACTTGGAAGTGGTTGCTTTTGGAACTTGTTTTTTGACGAAGTGGTTTTGACCACATTCTGGTGCATTTTCTAATGAATACGTTCATCGAAATGACTGGTTCTTAGGCACGATGAAATCGTCGTCACGTGCACTACACGGTAGTGTATTGGAATGTTAAAAACAGAGATTGTTTGTATAAGAAATGGAGGTTCAAAGTAGCTTAGATTGGATAGGTTGAAATTTTGACTTAGAGTCAAATTGTCTACTTTAAAAGCGAAACTCAAACACACATGGGCTGGATTTGAGTTTTGATATTAGAGAAATGGACTTATAATCCATAAGATTAATCTTTTTGTAACTAAAGAGAATGAATATTCATACTTTTATGCTTCATGCCTATAAATGAACAAATAATAGATAATATTGCTTGGATAAAAAACCAGAAAAAAACCTATGCAATTTTACGTATTTACAATTTATCTGCTCAATTTACTTCCAAATATATGAACAAAAAGAATCTTGGAAAGTAAACACAGCCGAGAAATCTATACCACAACCATGAGAAGTTCAGCATGAATTTCACAACAGATCAATCTCATCAATTTAAACAAACAACTCAATACAGATCGAAGAAGCACTAAACTCTTTCGCGTGAACTCACCCAATTCCCTAAATAAATAACAGTTGAGAAACTATAGAAATATATTTTAGAGTTAGACATTATATTAGATTCTGATTTGTGCCAAAGCAAATGAACAAAAAAACAAAGCACAATTTTAAAATCATGGTAACTTTTATTTCAAAAGCACAATCTAAAAGCATACTTAATGAATCATAAGAGGCATTCAAAATGACCAACCTCTCAACTCCAGCGATATAAAGAAAACCATATAATAGTTTTCTTTGAAGTTTGGTTTCAATTACAGTCAGAATCAGATGTGCAACTTTGTGAACATTTTTTTTTCTTTTTTTTTTGAACATTTTCAACCTAACAAAACTATAAGGCTAACGGTAGTGAGTTATATGAAATTCAGTTCAATGCTCAACCATAGAATATCAAATGAGCATGAACACAGAATGACATGTAATTAGATAAATCTCTTGCCTAGAGAGTTTTGAGCATGTGATGGAACAACATAATGGCTTGTAAGATAATGTTCTATAAGCTTCGTGTACGACTCGTTTCAAAATACAACCAATGAAGAAAAGTGTGTTACTCTGATCTTCCACAAAATGCACTATATGGTGCCACGGTAAAAAAAATTACATTGGTTAAGCTCTGATCTCTCTCAAATTAAGAGGCATCCATATATTTGAGGACTTTTCTTACCAATCCCCTTTTCTATAACATGATAAATTTGATAACATGGCTACGACAATATTAGATTGAACATATTTTTCGAAAAACTAAAAGAGCGTGAGGGTAACCTTATTCAAAAGAAACAGCGGACGCTTTCCATTCGAGCTTGCGGAAGAGGGATACACCCTCTTGTGAAGAGAGTTGTTTGGTTGGAGAAAGGAATCTGACTATAATAGGCTTAAATGGAATTGGAAGATTGTAAAACACATTCATTGGATGAAATAATCTTCTGAATGGAGATGACCCCTCGTGTGCTTATATTGTGCATCTAAAGTAGAGTTTTATGAAGCGGAAGAGTTTGTGAAACTGAAACGAAACCGTGAAGTTAAATCATAAATGACAAGTGGCTGGTTTTGATTGATAGATGAAATGGACACGTGGCGGAAGGATGAGAGAGTTAGCCAACTTTCATATAATTCTTTTAACTATACTAGAAGGTATCTTTATACATATATGAATATAACTAATATATATATTTAAGATTAGTCAAAAGCTCTGATGTGAATATAAAAAAGGTCAATCAAAAATTTATAGAAATGAGAGGAAAGAGAAGTTGATTGATTTTCTTATAAAATATCCAAAGTCAAAATATTAGTGCTGTAGTTTTTTTTGATATCTACAACAAAAAAGGAAAAAAACTAAAAAAAAGTGCTCTAGACTTCAAAAATATGTGTACAACATGATTGGTGTAGAATCATAGTTGTAGATAAAAATATGGTTGTCTACATACTCCAAAGCTCCTCCCACACAAGCTCTATATTAATATTTTTAAATTATATTTTATAAAGAAATATTTAGTATTGTAAGTTATTACATAAAATGTAATTGATGTAAAGAACAAATTAAAAAGCTCATTAAATAATTTCTCTACGGATACATTGATAAGGTTATGAAGAGTGCACTTCTATATGAACTAAAGGTCCGGATAACTCCAATCAAACCACAATATAATCAGCAGGCTAAAGATTCGTTGCAATTGAACATTTACAAATTCATGTGGGATACCCTTCGTTGCAATTGAACATTTACAAATTCATGTGGGATACCCTTCGTTGCCAAGAGTTCCCTATAGATTCATTTTTGGAGCAATATAAACTCAACACAGATCAAGACATTTTCAGAAGTACTGGAAAGATATAGGGATGCTATACAGATAAGGATTTGATATGGACAACTGAGCAAATAATTTTCATCACGGACTTCTCCGTTTTGGATCTCTTACGATGATCTCTCCGATAAAAAGATAAGTACTCTTTCATACTTTTATAAACATAAAGATTTGATGTTTCTTTGAAAAAATATTAGTAAAACTTTAATTGTTGGTGTACCATTAGTTTAAATTTCGTTGGAAAATTTTGGATTTGAACATGAAAATCGTTTTACTCTAAAATTGCACGAATGTTTTAGTTAAAAAATCTGCATTGTTTTGGTTAAAGGCCTATAAGTATGTTCTAGAATACTTGATGTCTAACCTAAACTCTAATATTGTATCCCTATATATATATATATATTGTATATTATGGAACATATGAATAAGATAGAGAACACTTACTAATTATCTTTATTCATAACAAATAGATTAATATTTATATTCATGTATTCAAACAACAACTCTTACAATTAATTTTTTACTATTTTTATAACCAAACACAATTATAAGATTTTAACATTAACTATAAAATTTGAAATATCCATATATTGTTCCATAATTAATAATATAGATATTTAGAAGATTTTATTAAGATTTAAAATTTTGATTCTCTTATTATCTTTGTTTGATTTTTTTTTAATTGTTTGGATTATCATATAATGCATAAAGTTAATAAAAATCTAAAATAATTTTTTGATTCCAATAGCACACAAAAAATTAGTTCTTTTTAGCCTAAATAGCAAACTCATAATCAACATAATGAAAAAAGCAAAATACAAATGAATGTATTCAATTTAATTTCAAAACAAATATGAGATGATTTCAAAACGATGAAGGTATTCAAACAGAGCTATTGCTATTGAGAAGCTGAATATCTTTAAGCCAAAAATATTTTAGCTGAACGGCACGACAGCTTCCGTAACTCCGGTTATGTCTTTGGTGTTTCTCTATTCATGGAGGAGACAAACATCATGCATGAGGTAAATGTTTTTTACTCAAATTCCATATAACATATCTTCTTTTTAGAATAAGAATAATCATTAAAAATAGTTTTAAATGAAATTATTACATGTTTTCCTTGTTCTTGGCTCAAAATTCTTCTTTGTCTTGGTTATCTTCTGCGTCTTGGTTATCTTCTGTGTCTTGATTATTTTCACCTGCAATTGTTTGATTTTGATAAATATTTTAATAAGTTAATTATGTGTTATTTTCTTCTAACACATTTTAAAAGCCCCACATGATTTAACAATTTTCTATTCAAAGAACCGGAAGCGAACCAAAGGATACCCAAAATATAATTATATATTTAAAATATTAATTATATTTAAACTTAATATAACCCAATAGTACAATTATACATTTTAATATATCAATTATTTTTACACCAAAATATTCAAAGTAAAAAATTCAAATGTTCTTAATCATATTTGTTAAAATTTAACCAAAGTTTATTTGAATTTAACAATTTTAAATTTTCCCAATATTTGAGGTATGCGGAACTGAACCGAAAAAACTCGGAACCAAACCAAACTAAAATTTTAAAATACATGAATGAGTATTAAATTCTCCTACCCGAAATACCTGGAACCAAACATATACTATTCAAAACCGAACCAAATACCCGAATAACCAAGCCTATTATAAATCATAAGAATGTTGATGTGTCATCATATTTTTTTTTGTTGGTTAATAAATCTGATGTGTATTATTTGTTATGTTTTGATTGGATATTTTTTTTAATGAGGTGTCACATTTTAAAGACATAAAAAAGTTGATGTGGCAAGTGATGATGTCGAACATAGAAAAATTATAATTTGACGAAAATGCTGAATTATATTAATCGTTATGTTTTGATTGGATGTCAATTTTAATAAGGTGTCGCTCCCAAAACACTCCAAAAAACTGAGATGTCAGCACATGAGAGAAACCAAGTCTTATTATTGTATTGATTTACTAACAAAATTAGTAGTGTCAAAAATTAATCTGCTATTTACTCTTATTGGACGTTAGTTCTATTATATAAGACGACATTGCATGATTGTTATTATCAAAAACATGTACATGTATCAAAAACATTAATCTTATATGATGCCAATTGATCCATCCAAATCTTGATAATCATTTCAAACCAAACAAATACATCTATATTCTTTTACATTACATCTCCTAATCAAATCATGTAGTGACAAAATATTTGATATTTTCTCTTAATAGACGTTAATTTTATAAGACAAAACTAGAAGATTGATAACATACAAAACATAAATTTTACATGTATCAAACTGTCTCATTTTCGTTTCTTATAAAATTCCACAGTAACATTTCTTAGGATAATAAATTTTAATAATAATATTTCTTCAAATTTGATTAATTAATACTTGTTTAGATTACTAAAATACTTTAGTCTCAGCAATATGCATTCATAAAAAAGCTTTTACTGTATTTGGGTTTCATTGAAACCTATCTTTAACGAATGTGGGCTATATACATACCTTTATTTTATACAAAAGTTGTATCCAAAATTTTAAATTTTAATCACGCGGCCCATATTGCAACTACATGCAGTACATCTCTTTTCAAATAATCTTTTAATTCTAATATACATTGTTAGACCTGGCTCAAATATTCTAATTATTAATTATCGTATGGATAACTTTGTAGGTTTGTTTTTGAGGTACTGTTTGTTTCCCACATTTTGGAGAAATTTTTTTTAATTAAATAAAGAATAAACTTAATTTAGTAAAGAATTAAAAATATAGTTTCGTGTCATTAATTGGAAGTCTAGCTAATAAAATTATTTTGAACGTCTGAATAGTTAAGTGTCAAGAGGGATGCAAGAACAACCCAACCTAGACTGCAGGCAACTAAGTAGGTGGCAATGTCTTCCACCAGGTAACTTCAAGTGTATTGTTGATGCTTTCTGGAAGGCATATATGAACATGTGTGGGGTTGACTGCGCTGGACTTTAAGAGATGATAAATTAAAGGAGAAGTCAAGTGGTTTGGAGCCAAAACCTATTCCACTTTGATTTCTCTCTTAGAAGCAGATGTCGCGGGTCTAGTTTTGGCAATGTAATGTTTGGATAACCTGGGATGGCAAGAACTAGAGTTTGAGAGTGATTCTTAGAACTTGGTGAAGGTTAAGTGAATAGAAGAGTTTCACGGATGAGATACTGAAGCCGAGAAGACACTTGATGCCACTGTTTTGCTTCCTCTGATGATGTTTATTTTGCCTTATTGGATTGTTATACTCCATTATGGTTACGGCCATGAGTGATGGATCTAGAGAAACAATATATTTGGCTTTAAGTAATAATATAAATCTGGTATATTTAAAAAAAAGAAAAAAGAATAGTGAAATGTCTAATACCTCGGTTTTATTTTCGGATTCGGCTTTTAATTAAGTTCACTTTTGTTCGATTAGTTTTATCTTATTAATAATATTACATAACCAACCAAATAAATTTTCGATGGTTTGGTCGACGTCAGTTATAATTCGATTTGACGTTTGTTCAATTTTGTTAGAGTTCGATTTAATTGTACTTCATATCTTTTATTTGATCCAAGGTTCTTCTAATAATTTTCCTTATCACCAATATGTTATAAATTGTGAAATCTTAAAGGATATTAATGATTTAACATGATTTCGATGAAAATATTTTTGTGAAAACAAATATAACACATTACACATGCATATGGCGTTCACCTACACATAAATAACCAAATGTAACATGTAACCTTTAATTATTACTTAGATATTATATCTAATATGACTGATCATCTCAGGTTTTTCTTTTGGATTTGGATATGGATATGTGAATTTAGTTCCAATAAAATTATAACTAATCTGTAATACAAACTATTTCAGTTTGGTTTGATTGAAATGTAATTTTTAATAAGCGTATAAAACATATAAGTATTGTTCGATAATACAACATGAACAGCTGTACATACATTGTATAGGCGTTGTATTGTGAGAAGTTGTTGAAAATTATACAGGTATAGATACTGCATAGTGTATACTTCGGAATCTACCTAAGGTTTACGCTTTTTGGTTTCAAGGCTTACGAATTGAATGGTACGATGAAACGAAGGTAGAGATGGATGATGAAGTTTTGTCATTGAATCCACAAAAACACACGAGTTATCTAATCCGAAATCACACAAAACTAGAGGAATTTCACCAATAGAATTGAAATGACAAGAACATCAAAGGAACAATTTTTGAAAGAAAAGCTCAACGTTTTTGTTACTTTAATTCGTGAAAGGCTGAATACAAATGAAAGCTAAGGTGGGCTTATATAGAGGCTCATACAACTGTCATAAATTCTAAAGAAGTAAAACTTTGCAACAATTGAATACAAAGAGTTGTTGAACATTAATTGGCTATCCAAGGCTGAAAAAAAAGAAAGTCTCCTTGCGCTTGAGTCTTGAGAGCTTGGGCTGAAAATTATGTGATCTTGGAACACTCTGGATGCTGGAGAAGGTCTTCAATATGCGGAATGCTTTAAAAATAATTGTTGGATTTTAAATGATATTCTGGCCAAATAAGGCAAGTGTGGAGGTTCCTTATTTCTTGGAAGCTTGGGGACGAATCAAAAGTTTGAGAGTCTCTGGTGTGTGAAGAAAGTTTCCAAAATGCAGCGTAGTAGTGAAGGAAAGATCCTTTGGCGCATAGGGTCAAACATATCCAAATATGGTAGGTTGTTGATCCACTTGATCTCGTGAGGTGAGATGCACCATAGGACGTGTGGAGAAACTTCTGGTTATTGTAGATTATCTCCAGGCTTTCAAATATAGTGTTGCGACGTGCCAAAATCAGGAAAAATAAAGTTTTCTCTATTTGGCTCTGGTTGGTCCGATTGGTGGAAAAATGGATTCTTACGACGATCTCTCAAAATACTCTGACAGTAAGTGAGTTGCTCTCGATCATTCTTCATATAATATGCATATTGTTGGTGAATCTTCGATCTGGTTCAAGAAAAGTCTTCAATGGTTTGGTGGTTTGGCTCTTAATGCGATCTAGGGAAGCTTGCGTGAACCATCCATGATTTTGGTCGATGGTTTGC
This sequence comes from Turritis glabra, assembly GCA_900406565.1. Lineage (NCBI taxonomy): Eukaryota > Viridiplantae > Streptophyta > Magnoliopsida > Brassicales > Brassicaceae > Turritis > Turritis glabra. Next base: position 929,189 of record OVBN01000173.1, on the reverse strand, counting down.
AAAAGCAGCTTGATCAATATCCCTAAAATAGGCATATTCGATGGATTTCGAATCTCAGATCCTCCCATTGAGTGATTGACGACATACTTGAATTTGCTCCATTTTGCTATGTACTGCTACTCTTACCGTCGGTCAGCTTCAGGTCATGCTCGGTACTGAGTTGTATCACAGCATATGCTGCATTTTCTAAGTCTCGGAAACAAAACTATGTCTTTTTGTTAATGGTTTAAAAAAAATTAACAAAATTATGCAATTCCGCTATAATAAAAATTAATCCTCAAAAAGTAACTATGTGACTTCATCATCAAATTTTTTTTTTCTATTATTTCAATGCTTATTATTATTTGAGAATTTTGCCAGGAAAAATTGCAAGGAATTTTCTAGATACTTGCGAGAAATTTAGTTCTACCGACCAAACCGTTACTTTCATGTTAAATGTGATCTACCAAGCTCGAATGTTCCTCGCAATTTTCATTGTAAATTTTCTATGGATGACATCCTCGCTACTTCCTCGCAATATTGCGAGCCTTTTACGAAGGATTTTAGAGTATCCGTCGCAAACTTGCGAGGAGTTTGTGAGGAAATGCGTTACCATAGTAAGTCTCTCACAATCCTCTTGCAAATTTGTGAGAGATCTTTTCCCTCATAATTTTCCGTCGCAATTTTTCCATGATGATCTCGATTGAGACATCATCTTGCAGCTTCTCACATCTCACCACTATGATAAGATTACTTAATTTCATTTTGTTTCGCTTTGTTTTCTAAGCGATAATCTAATATATATGGCGAAAACGAAATGAGAGACGCAATAAATATATTCATTATCCGACTAACCACCTTATTAGGATAATCGAGAAATTTGTTCTAAATAAGGTGGTCTCTCTTCGATATCATAAATCATTTAGACTCTGAACACTCTTACAACCCTGGTTTCGAGCTAGATAATTCTGTTAGAAGTATCTTGAATTTCTTGTCAAATTTTTATTTGGTTGTACATAAATGTTCTATTTGATGGTTAATAAATTGGGAATATATACAAACTAGCCATGAAATAGACAGTTAAACTAGCCATTGTGTGAGAGTACTCTCTCTCTCTCTCTTCAATTACAATTACTCTTATACCCATTTAGGCATTTTACATGTTACACGCTATTTTCCCAAATTAAACAAAACACTCACATTGGAACAAACCACCATTCATCTCTCTTTCTTCCACCGTCGTTCTCTCTTCTTTTCCAACCTCTCCTATTTCTCCAACCTCTTTGTCTCTTTTAATATTGCAATGGATCTCTCCGACATAAGTTCACCAACCCTCCTCGCCCGTCCCAAATTCCAATTTTCTCCACCCTTCTTTTTCCGTAGTTGGGAATCTACTTTTTTTTCTCCACGAGTTTTTTATAATATATTTTATTTTTTTCCAAATAACATGTTATTTACTTCAATATAACATGTTATTTTTATATGTTAAACGTTATTCAGTTCAATGTTTTCCATAAACATGTTTTTTTTTTGTAAAACACATTATGTTTTACAAATAACATGTTATTCACTTCAATATAACATGTTAAATTTAAATGTTACATGCTAGTTTTCAAAATCTCACGAAAATTATCTCATTTCCGTCTTCGCCACCGAATCTTTCTCTTCTTTTGTCTAACTCCAAAACAAAAAAAAATGATAATTTTATCAATTCACTCTTTTTGAAACGTGGATTTATAGTCATTTTTCAATAAAAAAAAAGTTTCATGACTAATTACTAAATTTCTTTCAAAAATTTGTCTACTTTCTAACATTACCCTAATAAAATTAATATTTCATCAAAATATTTTTTATTTTATATTTGTATATATTTTCAAAAAAAATCATGTTACCATATAATTTTGCATAAATAATCCTATATACGTTTATACGCTATATAATGTTCTGTTGTACATCTAGCATTTTTTCTATATATATTTTGTTAAAGAACATCTAGCATATTTTAGAAAATTGTCTATAATTCTATACTCCATTCAACAGAATTACTTAAGATCGATGCGTGTGTGTGTTTCTTTTTTTGTAAGTAAAATAGAGATATCCAAGAGATGTTGTGCGTCTATTTATTTGCTAATGATTGTTTCTATGAGAAAATTAAATAATATTAATATACACTTAGTAATAGATAACCTTTGACCATTTTTCAACGGACTACGAAAAAATATCCAACAAAGTATATTTCGATTCTTAAAATAATACTATAACTAATTCGAAATCCCTAGAAATACAAATTATGGGAGTATTTGGTGTTTCTTTCATCAATGAATGGAGAAAAGAAAATATTTAAATATAAACAACGCTAACATTTATGACAACTCTATTATCTCTCTCTCTCTCTTCATATCCTATAATTCATTGTCCTTTTCATCGAATCCAAGACCCCAAAAAATTAAAACTCAAAACAATTATTATTTTTTCAACGGTCAAGATCTTAAGAGTCAAATCCAACGGTCAAAAAGAAGTGACTCTGGTACTGACACCACCTCTCATAATTCTCGTTAGTAGGACCTCTCTCTCTCTTCTTCTCTTCACTGTGTCGGATCCGGGTCGAATCCGTGTCGGGTCGGGTCTCGTATAAGAAGAGGTAAACCACTTACTTGCTTACTCACCCCCACGCACTCTTCTTTTTCTCTCTCTCTGACACATATCTTTTTCTCTCTCTTCTGTTTTTGAAAGCCAAAGTGTCTCTCTTGGACAGTGATGGAACTGCTTCAAGAGATTTAATTTTACCACGAGAAGCCAAGTTGAAGAAAGATTTGTTCTTTTGTCTTGTTTCTTTCATTTTCTTTACAAAGATCGCAAAGAGAAGAAGAGCTTTTTTAACTGGGAAAGTTTTCTCCTTTCTTGAGTGTTGCTGCTCAATGCGTAGTTGTGGTAGTAGTAGAGTTTGTGTTGCTCATGGTTTGATGATGATAAGGAACATATTCTGGTTTTGAAGAAATGGGGTTTGTTCTGTTTCTTGTGTTTAAGGGTTTGGTGGGTGGTTCGATTCAAGGCTTTCTCTGAGCTTTTATGGTGAGTGGATTTTTGGGGTTTGAACAAAGGAGATGGAGAAAGACGAGTTTGTGCTTCCGGAGCTAAAGAGTTATAGCTACTGTAGTAGCTGGAAGTGAGGAAAATTTTATAGATTGTACGGAAAATTAGGGTTTTCAAAGTTTGTAACTTTGGTTTCTGAAGTTGAATTAGACATGAAGCTGTCAACATCTGGATTGGGTCAACAGGGTCATGAAGGTGTTTTGTTCTTCTCTTTTGTCTCTGATTTCATAGTTTTGTTTCTGGACAAGTTTTCTTAGTTTGTATGTGTTTTTAACAGGAGAGAAGTGTTTGAATTCTGAGCTATGGCATGCTTGTGCTGGACCATTGGTCTCTCTTCCATCATCTGGTAGCCGAGTTGTTTACTTTCCACAGGGTCACAGTGAACAGGTTCAAGCTTTTTCTTTTGGGTTTAAAGATTTGATGTTTTTGTGAAGTGTTGTTGTTTAAAAGTATGGAGCTTTATTTTTTCACTTGTTTATATATGGGCATTTCCATTTAAATTGAAGTGTACTTGTAGGTAGCTGCTACAACTAATAAGGAAGTTGATGGTCACATACCCAATTACCCAAGCCTACCACCACAATTGATATGCCAGCTCCATAATGTTACAATGCATGTGCGTAGTTAGTTCCCTGTCCTTTTCCAACTTCAATTTACTTTTAAAGTAGTTTTGGGATGATGTGCTTTGTAAGTATGGGTTTCGTTTCTACTTTTCAGGCAGATGTGGAGACGGATGAAGTCTATGCGCAAATGACACTTCAACCATTGACACCGGTACATACATATACATAACAGAGTTTTCGGTTCACTCAAGTCTGTGAATAAGTAAGATAAACTTTTTAAATTGGTGTTTTTATAGGAGGAGCAGAAGGAAACATTTGTACCAATTGAGTTAGGGATCCCGAGCAAGCAACCTAGCAATTATTTCTGTAAGACTCTTACAGCTAGTGATACCAGTACTCATGGAGGGTTTTCTGTTCCTAGACGTGCTGCTGAGAAAGTTTTTCCTCCACTGGTATAATACTTTTTCGATAGCTTACTTGCTAAAAGTTGTTACTTGCTATATGTATTCCTTTGATATCTTGCCTCTACCCTGTTGCAGGATTACACGCTGCAGCCACCAGCCCAAGAACTGATTGCAAGGGATCTCCACGATGTTGAATGGAAGTTTAGGCATATCTTTCGGGGTAGGTTTCACCTTTCCTCTGTGTGAGTTAACCCCTTCAATAGCATATAGTTTTTCTATCTAGGTTGGTTTAATGCTTGAATGACATTCTTTTTTGCCTTTCATCCCCTGTGTTATACCTTCAGTTGGCTGTTATGTAAGTTTTAGCAGAGTTAACTAGGATTATCTTTCTGTTATGTCTTGAAGCAGCATTCTACTTTCTTTTCTTTTTTTAACTACTCTTGTTTGGTTAAGTTGGAGAAACAACGACTGCTCTGTGTTCTTGTTGTTGTGTATCATAAATTGGGATTATTACTTGTTCATATTAAGCCAATTGATTTGAATCCTTCTTTGTTTTTTGCTTCCAATAGCAATGACTTGCATGGTTCTGGTGTGATTATGCAGGACAGCCCAAACGGCATCTCCTAACTACTGGGTGGAGTGTCTTTGTCAGTGCTAAGCGACTTGTAGCTGGAGATTCGGTCATTTTCATCAGGTTTAATTCTTTTGTTGTACACTGACTTTGTGGACTGTGATTATATCTATAACCCTATTACTTATTGTCAGGAATGAAAAGAATCAACTCTTTTTGGGAATTCGTCGTGCCACTCGGCCACAGACTATTGTACCATCATCTGTTTTATCTAGTGATAGCATGCATATTGGACTCCTTGCCGCTGCTGCACATGCTTCTGCAACTAATAGCTGTTTTACTGTTTTCTTTCATCCAAGGTGGAAAACCCCTTCTACCTGCATCTTCTTGTTCTCTCGATATATCCAATAATATGTTCTACTAATATTCTCTTCATGTTCAGGGCTAGCCCATCTGAGTTTGTGATACAGCTTTCCAAGTACATTAAAGCCGTTTTTCACACGCGTATTTCAGTTGGGATGCGCTTTCGCATGCTCTTCGAGACAGAAGAGTCGAGCGTCCGCAGGTGATGATGCCACGTATCTTGAAATGCAAATGTTGAAACTGAGAAAATTATATCATCATGTTACACATATTACTTTAACATGTTTTCTGACAGAGGCATGGGGAACTTTCCAGGTACATGGGTACTATAACTGGCATCAGTGATCTGGATTCTGTTCGTTGGCCAAACTCTCATTGGCGATCTGTGAAGGTAACACTAATAAGCCCATGACTTCGAAACGATTCCATGAAATGCCGCAAGATTGATGATTTAGTCCGCTGTTTTAAGTAAATATTTCACTGGAATTCCATTAACATTGAAGAACCGCGACATGATTGATGTAGGTTGGCTGGGATGAATCGACTGCAGGTGAAAGACAGCCAAGGGTTTCATTATGGGAGATTGAGCCTCTTACTACTTTTCCCATGTATCCATCTCTGTTTCCTCTCAGGCTAAAACGTCCTTGGCATGCTGGCACATCATCATTGCCTGGTATCTACCATTTGGCTCTTCTCCTAACTGTTATTAACTAGTGTAGCAAGTTCGTGAACTCTCTTACTGTCATTCAGATATCCAGTATATGTTATTTTAATTTAGTTGCTAGTTCGGATAAATAAGAAATATTGGATTGATTACGAGCTCTGAAGAGGGTCTTACTGTTATAATTTATTTACAATAAGTGTAGTTACTCTTCATAGCTATTTACTTTAACCATTGTGATTTTACAGATGGAAGGGGAGAATTAGGAAGTGGTCTAACATGGCTAAGGGGAGGAGGTGGAGAGCAGCAAGGTTTGCTTCCTCTAAATTATCCATCTGTTGGTTTGTTTCCATGGATGCAACAAAGGCTGGATCTCACTCAAATGGGGACTGATAATAATCAGCAATACCAAGCAATGTTAGCTGCTGGATTGCAGAACATCGGCAGTGGAGATCCTCTAAGACAGCAGTTTGTACAGCTGCAAGAGCCTCATCACCAATATCTTCAACAATCAGCTTCCCACAATTCTGATTTGATGCTTCAGCAGCAGCAGCAGCAGCAACAACAAGCATCACGCCATCTCCTGCATGCTCAAACTCAGATTATGAGTGAGAATCTTCCCCAGCAGAATATGCGACAAGAAGTTAGTAACCAAGCAGCTGGGCAGCAGCAGCAGCTACAGCAACCGGACCAAAATGCATATCTTAATGTTTTCAAAATGCAAAATGGCCATCTTCAACAGTGGCAGCATTCGGATATGCCTTCGCCCTCGTTTATGAAAGCAGATTTTACTGACTCAAGCACCAAATTTGCAACAACAGCTAGTCCAATGCAACAAAACTCTGCCTCTCCGGCTTCTGGTGATGGCAGCAATCTTTTGAATTTCTCAATAACCGGCCAGTCTGTACTGCCTGAGCAGTTAACAACAGAGGGTTGGTCTCCAAAAGCATCCAACACTTTTTCTGAACCGTTGTCACTTCCACAAGCCTATCCTGGGAAAACTCTTGCTCTAGAACCTGGAAATCCCAACCTAAATCCCCAGAATCCCTCTCTTTTTGGTGTTGATCCCGACTCTGGACTCTTTCTCCCGGGTACAGTTCCCCGCTTTGCTTCTTCATCAGGAGATGCTGAAGCTTCCCCTATGTCACTAACAGATTCAGGATTTCAGAATTCCTTATACGGCTGCATGCAAGACACAACTCATGAGTTATTGCATGGAGCTGGACAGATTAACCCGTCCACCCAAACCAAGAACTTTGTAAAGGTGCTAGTTGGTTCTGGGCTCACCGACTTCTCTGTGGCTCTGCTGTCTCTAAGAAATTACTGATTTGCTTACAAATCCAAAAATGCAGGTTTATAAATCTGGTTCGGTTGGGCGTTCACTAGACATCTCCCGATTCAGCAGCTACCACGAGCTGCGAGAAGAGTTAGGGAAGATGTTTGCTATCGAAGGGTTGTTGGAAGACCCCTTTAGATCAGGCTGGCAGCTTGTATTCGTTGACAAGGAAAATGATATTCTTCTCCTTGGCGATGACCCGTGGGAGTAAGTAAAGTACTCTTCTTCTATTTGTATACATTGATTTAGATTTGGGATAGATCTTGAAAAGCATGTGGTATACAGGTCATTTGTGAATAACGTTTGGTACATAAAGATACTATCGCCGGAAGATGTGCAGCAAATGGGGGAACATGGCGAAGGCAGTGGTGGGTCTTTCCCGCAAAACCCGACCCATCTCTAGAAGCTGCTTCGGCGTAGGTCCTATCCTGCTACAATGCAGGAGCCTTTGTTTTCGTTTGAAGTCACCTCCACTGATATTTATATGCCATTCGTTCGCATCTCTCTCGTTTTGACGTTTTTAGAAAGAAACATAATCATATTTGTGAGTATGGGTCCTGAAACTTTAGGGCGTACTTTAGCTTGTATTAGACAGACACTCTGGTAATAAACATAATAAGAACATTTATTAGCTGTCTCAGGTAACTCAGCTTTTCTAGTATTATTATTCTATTTAGTATTTACTGTACGTCACAATTCCTCTTCTCCATGTGTAACACTTGTGAGACATTCAGTTTTGTCAGAATGATTAAATTCTGAATTGGTCAAAGCAAGAAACCATAAGTTGGGAAACAAACCAACCAACTCTTTAATACACAAACTAGGAGTGTAAAAAGTGTGTTTGTCGGTCTGATCCAGCGGGTTCGAGTCAAGAACTACCATTTATCACAAATGTTGCATACCTTACCAAGCTTCTACAAATTTGAGACATTCTCTATGCCATAAATGGATTGACATGGAACAAGAATGGCAAGAGCCAAGAAGCCAAAGACTGAATATAGTTGAGAGAATAGAAGAAGAATAGTAGTAATATCACATTCATATCTTTAAGCTTAAAGGTTTTCATAAGCAAGAACTACAGAAATCAATGGTTCAGAAAGACAAGCTGCAACATAATCCTCCTAACCTAACCACAATTCTTGTAATGAATACAAACAACAGAAAATTTTCATTCAAGAATGACATAGATGTAGCTCTCTCACAAGTGAGAGATGATAATCCGATAGTTATAAAAAAATGTATCAAGCATTTATCTTCTCCCTTTCTTTTTGATCCAAAGAGTACTTGAACGTGCCCACACATCAGAAGCATTTATTATTCATGGCATCTCTCAATCTCTTATCATCTTTAGCATCATAGAAGCATTTACGTCTCTTCGAGTCCCTTATGAGTTTTGCCCAAATCGAACCACTCCGAGCCAGTGTTGCCTCATTTCCAATCACCCATAAACAGTGCCTAGCTCGAGTGAGTGCAACGTTGGCTCTTTGACGGTTACTGAGAAATCCAACCTTCCCTTTACCATTACTTCTAACGGTGGAGATGATGATAACATCTTCTTCACCACCTTGAAACCCATCTACCGACCGAACATTCAAAGTGAAAAGCGGACCTGATAAGGAACTGTACTTATCTCTGATTCTCTCTTGGATTGCTCTGAGTTGTCCTTTATAAGGTGTAACCACTCCAACACTCATCTTCATCCTTTTTTCACTTGAGACTGTTTCAATATTAAGCAAATTAATCAAAAAGAATAAATGAAACCGATTAATATACTTTATAATCAATAAAAGATTATACCTTTGAAAAGATTAGATATGATTTCAGAAATCACAGCAACTTCAACCATGTTCTTGGGACTATGTCCATCACCAAACTCTTCCTTTCCACGTCCCACATTGATAAAAGAGAAGGAACCAAACATGTTTCCTTGAAGAAACTTCTTTTGATAATTGCTTTCTTGAACAATCGCAGCATCTGTGATTCTCCCACCATAGAACTCCTTATTGGGGAAACAACTAATTGAAGGATGCATTCGGTATTGAACATTAAGCAAATGTTTGCTATGACCAAGTACAACCAATCTATCAAACAAGCTTCTTCCAAATTTAGCCTTTTCGCATTCATCATTATGAACCATTGCAGGTAACTGAAACTCATCTCCTAGTAGAACAGCATGACGCAGTCCCTGAAGTTGCAATGCAGCAACTGATTCACATTCCTTAAGCTGAGCCGCTTCGTCAACCACAAGAAATTCTACATTTCCTGTCCTTCCCCCATTCATTTCTGCAGCACCTGAAGCAGTACAGAAGATTATATGCGCGTTTTGTAGACAAAATTTCTTAATATCTTCTTCATTTTCAAACAAGTCTGGAACCTTAAAACGTTCCGAAATCAAACTTATAGCTTGAATGCAATCAACACTGATGATTCTTTTGAAACTTCCCTTCTTGGAATCAAGTGTAGAGGAATTCTTTTGCAAGAAATATCTAACACGGTGAAGAGCTTGGCGGGCTTCTATCATTTTCTTCACATCTTTAGATGAGATGAAAGACTTAGGCAGATGAGTGCACAAATCAACCATATCTTTCTCCAATTCTTCACTTAAGCCATTAAACTTATCCTTTGCAAACTCTCTAAATGTAGGAATGTTTACAACTTCTTGCTTCTTCTTTTCAGATTCTTCCTTCATATTTTCAACTTCTTCCTTCTTCTTCTTTTCAGCTTCTTCCTTCATCTTTTCAACTTTTTCCTTCTTCTTCTTCTTTTTCAATTCACGTACATATTCCTTGAACTCGGCCTCTGTGTTCTCAAGAAAACGTATCATTGACTCTAATCTCTGCTTCCATCCATAAGGTGATGAAAACAGTTTCTGGAAAATACTGATGCGTTGATCAAGAAACACTTTACGAAGATCATCATCATTTTTTATCCCCATTCTGTTGTGGTTACCAGCTAAAACAATATTCCCCAACCCATAACTGGCATGCTCTGAAGATGTCTTCGATAAAGCCAATAGCCTCGATGTTACTTCTACTACAGCTGTGTTTGTAGGAGCACACACAACTGTTTTACACCTTAGTTTGAGAAGGACAAAGAGAAGAGTCGCAACCGTCTTTGTTTTGCCTGTTCCAGGAGGTCCCCATATCAGTTTCACACTCTTCTTATGTTTACAGTTTCTTGCCTCAAGGCAGCTCAAGATTGCAGATTTTTGGGAAGAGTTCAAGTTCGTTGAACGGATTATATCCAAAACATTTTGTCCCCAACTCTAGAAGAAACAGTTTGCTCGATACCCTGAAATACAAGAAATCCACAATTGACAAACAAAAACTTTCTAGTGGATCCATTAACTTGAGGGATTACATTGGAGCTAGACTTGATAGACATTCAGAGACAGTAGTTAATAGTTAACTAGATATGATACATTTAAAATCAAGAGAACCAAGACATTTCTTATATACATACCGCTGTATTTGGCTGAAGAACACTCTGTATGAGATCAAAGTTGGGAGCTTCATGGTGCAAAGCATTCCATATACGATTGTTTGTAGTTGAATTCATGAGAAAAACACCGAAACCAAGTGAAAGTTTCTCATCATGGGATGTTAATCTTGACAAAATAACAGAGATATATGGATGAGTTTTTCTTTTTTCGTCTGAGAATTTGGGATGATTATCAACAGAAACATAGGCAAGAAGCAATGGGTTCAAGTCGCGGAAACTTCTTGGTCTTGTCTTAGTGAGAGCTATGAGATCTCCACAATGTGGCTGGTACTTTCCATCATTCTCTCCATCCATTAATTTTAGAGTGTGTAGAAAATTGTTGCAACTTCCCCTTGACTCCTTTGTACTTTTATCCAAGGAACTTATTTGAAAGAGAGGAGCTTTCGATAAAGATTTGAAGCTTGAGCACAACGCGGTTCGCGTTTCCTCAAGTATGTGAGGAACAAAACACTTAAAGTATTCATCAGTGGAACTAAACTTGTCTGGTATTGTCTTTATCTGTTACAAGAAATGACCATTGGCTTTTAGTACCAAAAAAGATGTCAACTAAGGAAGAAGGGTTAAAAGAAATGAAAAACCTTTTGCTTGTAGAGATCTTTGTTGAGAATATCTTTGATAGACCAAGAAAAGATCTTATCAAGTAGACTTGTTTTCTCCTTTCTTTCCATGATCTTTCACGTTTACTTACTTTCTTTCCTGCGATATTATGACAAAGAACAAGCCAAAGATTGGTACATAAAAACAAAAAGAGTGAAAAGCCGAGTGATGTTAATAGATCTCTAAAGATGTGATTTGTCTTACAAGGCAATTGTAAATAGAGTGATAGGTAGGAAGTGAAGCTACAAGAAGAGTGATGTAGAGAATCAACAAAAGTAAAGAGAGACCACAACGACAAGTGTGGAGAATCATTATGGAAGAAGAAGTCGAAAGGTCTAGCTAGAATTTGAAGAGTTTTTTTTTTCTTCTAGTTTCACCAATTTACATAAAATGGCACTTTTTCTAAACAAAAAAATGTGAAAGAAATAACGAAAATACCACTTTTGTAAAATGAGGCATAAGTATGTTGCATGGAATCAAAAGCGAGTATGCGGAAGCGAAGTGTTTGGAAGCGCATATGCGATTTTGAAAAAAATTTACAAAGCGGTTAAGCGTTGGAAGCCTATATATATATATATATTTAAACACCAAACATAAGAGCATATTATAAAAATATTATAAATCCAGTACATTAAATATATATTTGGTAACTCAACTAAAGATAAAAATTATAACGCCTAAAATAAAAAAATATATATAAAACATCAATTTTGTTCTTATTTTCATCCACTCCATCAAACACAACATTGTTTATATTAGTCTAATAATCTAGGAAAAAGTGAAATGACTAAAATTATTTTGTTTATAATATTTTTTTATGTCATATTCGTAGACAAAAACAACAAATAAAAAACAAAGATTCACATTCTTTTATTTTTTTAAACTAATTATGGTTTTCTAATTAAGTGAAAAATATAAAAGACTCATATGCTTCCAAAATATTTATTTTAAAACGCTTCCAAAATTGAATCGTAAATATCTAAGTGCTTCCAAAACGCTTCCAATTATACTTTTTTTAGAATCGCGCTTTCATGGCATTTTTTTCACGCTTCTAAAAACTTCTGATTCTAATTATAATTTCGAAGCAGAAAGCGGACCTCAGACAAACCTTCCGTGTATCTAGACATAAACACAAATGTGCTTTTTTGACAACTAATATTTATATATATTTGTTTTTAAATTTAAGAAATTTTAAAATAATCGTCAGAGGAACTTGCGTGCGTTTATATTGTAGAATTCTGTGGAATTTGAAATCTCACTAAGAATGGAATCACACACTTTGTGCTCAACCTCAATAATCTCCTTATCATTTTTCTACTCAGACAAACTTCTATTGGACAATAAGGAGAGGCTTTACTTTCTAATGGTAATGTGCCCCATAATAATGCTAATTCCAGTTCACCCATGGTTTCCCCCATGTCTTGCTCTTGCTGTGCCTTCACAAGGGACACTAAATACTGACAGAATAATGCATAATTCAACTAACAAGAATGAAAATTTTACATTTTGTCAGTCCTGGCCCAACTTAAATATGGATCCTTGGGCAAAAAGTTTTTTTTGGACTTTTCATTATTAAAAAACATTTTCGAGTTTATTTTTGAAGTTTTAGTTAAAATCTGGATTATCTAATAAATAACTGTTGAATTATTTTAAACTTTTAGATATTTACGGGCTTTTTTGTGTAAAAGAATTTTTTAAAAACATTTGGATCCTTTTACTAAAAATTTAAATTTCTGTAAAAAATACGAGTTAAAAAAAAAACAAAATTTAGAAAAAAGCATGAACCCCTGGACCACTCCCTTTCTGTCCACCCTATTTGGGCCGGGCCTTCTTTTGTGAGGCATCGATAATTTGTTGCTCAAGATCATGCATCTTCTCCTTTTCCAAAAATTCTCAATCTTCTTCAACAACTGGTGGTTTTGATCCATCCCAGTCATTAGAAACTGATTGCCTCAGCTCATTGAATCCTTACCTCCTCTGGCAGGCTGAACCACCTTATTGGAGTGTATTGAACCGGGTTTTTAATATAACCGGTTTAGTTTAATTTAGATAAGAGATATAAGTTTCCTTTAGCTTACGTCTCTATATATAATGATTGTACAGATACATTTTTGGGTTAATGAGAAATATAATTCATCTTCAGCTTTATCTTAATATGGTATCAGAGACGTATAACAGAAAAATCTTCCGCCATTGTTTTCTCATTTCTTCGTCATTTTCATCTTCAATTTGAGCTTGATACTTCAATCAATGAGTGTTCAAATTGCTCCGTTGTTCTTTGACTTCTTCTTTCATCTTTGTATCGCTGCGATTGATCTTCTCTCATTCGAATCTTTTCACTTTCTTGTTTTTCTTTTTCTCTTGATTTTTGACTTGATTTGTTGCTGGTTCTCTTCGATTTCATCAAAATCCAGCTCAATCCTTCATCGGTTGATTCTCAATTTCAATCTAAGAAATGGGAACAATGTCACCCAATCACACAACGATTTCTGAGGTTCGTCGTCCATCTACGGATCAATATGAGAATCCATATTTTCTACACTCATCGGATCACGCAGGAATGGTTCTTGTATCCGATCGTCTTGCTTCTGGCTCAGATTTTCATTTCTGACGTCGATCGGTTCGTATGGCGCTTAATGTCAGAAACAAGCTTGGATTTATTGATGGTAGTATTTCTCAACCTCCTAGCAATCATCCTGATGCAGGTTCTTGGTCTAGGTGTAATGATATGGTAGCGACTTGGCTTATGAATTCGGTTTCTAAAAAGATAGGTCAAAGTTTGTTATTCATGTCGACTGCTGAGTCTATTTGGAAGAATCTTATGTCCCGCTTTAGGCAAGATGATGCACCTAGAGTTTTTGAAATAGAACAACAATTGAGCGCTTTACAACAGGGCTCTATGGATGTTAGCACATATTATACTGAATTAGTTACTCTTTGGGAAGAGTACAAGAATTATGTGGAGTTGCCTTTGTGTACTTGCGGTAAATGTGAATGCAATGCCGCAGTGTTATGGGAGAAATTACAACAGAGAAGTAGGGTTACAAAATTTCTTATGGGATTGAATGAAAGCTATGTTTCTACTCGGAGGCACATCTTGATGTTGAAGCCTATTCCTTCTATGGAAGATGTTTTTAATATGGTTGCACAAGATGAGAGACAGAAATCTATCATGCCATCTACCAAATTGGAGAATGTAGCTTTTCAGAATTCTGGTCCTACAGATATTACTAATACTGGTCACTATAATGGTCAAACTGAGAATGTTAATGCTGGATATTATTCTGGTCCTCTTGAGAATGCTGCTTATGCTGCTTTTAGGCCCCAACAAAGACCGTATTGCACACATTGTGGTCGTTCTGGTCATACTATTCAGAAATGTTACAAACTTAATGGCTATCCACCTGGTCATAAGTTGTCTCAGAGACCTTCACAGCAAGGTTTTCAACCTCGAGGTCAATTTCCAACAGGACCACGATCTCAGTTTCCTCAACAGAATCAATTCCAGCAACCTCCATACTCCAAGACTGGTGCCATAGCAAATGCAGTGACAAGTTCTGCTTATATGCCACCACCTGCTTTAAATGCAACAAGTCTTGATTTCAGTAATTTCTCTTCTGATCAAATCCAGTCTTTGATTCATCAACTCAATACTCATGTCCGGGTTCCAGAGCAGCCGTCTCCTTTTCCATCAGCTACGATAACTGAGCATGGTGCCATGGCTGCTACATCTACTTCTGGTAATGGTAATGTTTTAATTGAGTTTCCTTTTTCTAGTCTACGTTTTGAAAATCAGATTTTGACATTTCAACATCATTGCCTTTCTTCTCTATCTTCTGTTTTACCTAATGGGGCTTGGATAATTGATTCGGGTGCTACTAGTCATGTTTGTTCTGACATGGCAATGTTTACTGAAACTTTTCCTGTGACAGGTGTAACAGTCTCACTTCCGAATGGCACTAGAGTTCCTATTAGTCACACAGGCACAGTGCATATTTCTGCAACATTAGTTTTGCATGATGTTTTATATGTTTCTACTTTTAAATTCAATTTAATCAGTGTTAGTTCTTTGTTGAGCCATGCCAATTGTTCTGCTCATTTTTATCCTGATTCTTGTTATCTCCAGGACCATACTCGGGACTTGATGATTGGTAGAGGCATTCTCATACACAGTTTATACATTTTGGAAACTGTTGTTCCTTCATTCTCTACAAAATCTAAGTCACCCTCTTTCTGTGGATCCTTGCAAGTCGATGGACATCTCTGGCATCAACGCCTTGGACATCCATCTTCTACCAAGTTACAACATATGTCTGGTATCCTGTCTCTGTCTTCATCTAGTTCATCTCATACTCATTGTGAAATTTGTCCATTAGCCAAGCAAAAACGCTTACCATATATCTCTCATAGTCGTTTGTCTGAATCACCATTTGATCTTATCCATTTAGATATTTGGGGTCCTTTTTCAGTAGAGTCTGTTGAAGGTTATAGATACTTTCTTACAATTGTTGATGATTGTACTAGAGTCACATGGCTTTATATGCTACGCAATAAAAGTGATGTTTCTACTGTTTTTCCTGCTTTTATTAAGCATGTTAATACTCAATATCACTCTGTTATTAAAGTCATTCGTAGTGATAATGCCCCTGAACTTGCTTTTACAAAAATTATTCAAGAGCATGGTATAATTCATCAATTTTCATGTCCATATACTCCACAGCAAAACTCAGTTGTAGAACGAAAACATCAACATTTGTTAAATGTAGCTCGTGCTTTGTTATTTCAATCTAATGTTCCATTGGCTTATTGGAGTGATTGTGTGCTCACCGCAGTTTTTCTTATTAATCGTACACCTTCTCTAGTTTTGAACAAGATATCTCCATTTGAGAAAAATTTTAAAAAGATACCAGATTACAACTTTTTACGTTCTTTTGGTTGTTTATGCTATGTTTCTACTCTTTCTAAAGATAGAACCAAGTTTACACCAAGAGCTGAACCATGTATTTTTCTAGGGTATCCCTCTGGTTATAAGGGCTATAAGGTTTTGAATCTTAACACTAATGTGGTTTCTATCACTCGAAATATTATTTTCCATGAAAATATATTTCCTTTTAAAACGTCCACACCTTTTATGCCTGATGATAATCTGTTTTGTAAAGCCATTATGCCTATGTCTGTTCCTGTTGCTATTGATCTTGTTGAGGATATTCCTGTGCATTCTTCTTCTGCATCATCTCCTGTTCATAACACTGCATCATCTGATTCATCATCTAGTGCCACTCTTGTTCCACTCGAGACTGTTTCATCTGCTTCAGGACAAGTTGCATTACCCATTGCCAGGCCACGACGACAAGTTAAAGCACCAGGTTACTTATCTGATTTCCATTGTAATCTTACTCAAATTTCTACTTCTTCCATTCTTGATTCTTCTATTCTTTATCCTCTTTCTTCTGTTCTTTCTTACTCCAAATTAAATCCTTCCTATCAGTCTTTTGTTCTCTCTTGCTCAATTGAATCAGAACCACAAAACTTTAAGCAAGCTATGGCTCATCCTCATTTTCCGAAAGCTATGGATGTGGAAATCTCTGCTCTTGAACTAAATGGCACATGGAGTGTAGTATCTTTACCTCCTGGTAAGACAGTGATAGGTTGTAAATGGGTTTATACAATCAAATATAATCCGGATGGTTCGATTGAAAGGTATAAGGCTCGGTTAGTAGCCAAAGGTTACACTCAGCAAGAAGGCATTGATTATATTGATACTTTTTCTCCTGTTGCCAAACTTGCTAGTGTGAAACTTGTGTTAGGTTTAGCTTCGATTTATGGCTGGACTCTAACACAAATGGATGTTACAAATGCCTTCTTACATGGTGACTTGGATGAGGAGATCTTCATGAGCTTACCTCAAGGTTATACTCCTGTGCTTCCTGGATCTCTTCCTTCCAATCCGGTTTGTCATCTTCACAAATCCTTATATGGATTAAAACAAGCTTCACGTCAGTGGTATCACTGTTTTTCTGGGGTGATACTGAAGGCTGGATTTATTCAATCCCCAGGTGATAATACTCTGTTTGTTAAACAAACTGGGTCTTCTTTCATTGCACTATTGGTCTATGTTGATGATTTCATGATTGCTTCCAATAGTGACAGTGAATTACAAGCTCTTAAGACAGTTTTACATGCTGCTTTCAAGATCAAAGATATGGGATCACCTCGGTTTTTCTTAGGTCTTGAAATTGCACGTAACCATACTAGTATTTCTGTCAGTCAACGAAAGTATACATTGGACATACTTGCTTCTACGGGGATGTTAGCTTGTAAACCTTGTCGTGTACCTATGGATCCAACAGTTCACCTTAGCAAAGCTACGGGCATTTTACTGGATAATGCTACTCACTATAGAGAGATTATTGGCAGATTGCTTTATCTCACTATCACCAGGCCAGACATTACTTCTGCGGTGAACAAATTAAGTCAGTTTCTTTCATGTCCCACAGACATACATCTTGAAGCTGCTTATCGGATCCTGCGCTATCTCAAGGGTAATCCAGGTCAAGGTTTGTTTTATGCTGCTGATTCTGAACTTTGTCTCAATGCGTTTGCTGATGCAGATTGGACAACATGTCCAGATACTAGACGTTCGATTTCTGGTTTTTGTGTGTATCTTGGTAAGTCTTTGATTAGTTGGAAATCAAAGAAGCAGCAAACAGTTAGTAGAAGTAGTACTGAAGCTGAATATCGGAGTATGGCTCTTGCTACATGTGAACTTTTATGGTTGAATCAGCTTCTGCAGGATTTGAAAGTCACAGTTCATACTTCTGCCAAACTGTTTTGTGACAACAAATCCGCCATTCACATCGCCACAAATCCGGTCTTCCATGAGAGAACTAAACATATCGAGATCGATTGTCACACTATCAGAGATCAAGTCAAAAATGGATTCATGAAGCTGTTTCATGTTTCTACTGCTAATCAACATGCTGATATATTGACAAAAGCTCTTCATCCGGGTCCTTTCCATTCTCTTCTGGATAGAATGTCTATTTCAAGCCTCTTTCTTCTTACACCTACTTCTGTTTCAGAGGCTTGAGGGGAGTGTATTGGAGTGTATTGAACCGGGTTTTTAATATAACCGGTTTAGTTTAATTTAGATAAGAGATATAAGTTTCCTTTAGCTTACGTCTCTATATATAATGATTGTACAGATACATTTTTGGGTTAATGAGAAATATAATTCATCTTCAGCTTTATCTTAATACACCTCATGCACTGGATTGGCGGAGGCTCCACCGTCACTAAACAATCATGCCATCTAACACCCTAGAGGCCACATCAGTGCTCATTGGTAGTGGCAAATTCCCTTGCACTTGAAGAATCACTTTCAACTCATCACTGTTCCTGATAACAGGTGCACATAGCCTGCGCAATTATTTCTCCAATGCAACTCTTCTCTGCTCCACAAACTCTTGTTTCTGTCAACTCTTCAGAGAGATGAAGAAGGAACAGGAGGACCAGGGACAGGTTCTTGGGGTTCTAGAGAGTTTCATCACATCCAGCGAACCATCAGAGGTTAAAAATCGCATCTTTGAAGCACTGAAATCGTGGAGCACAGCAGATACAGCTCGTAAAACAGTCATGGCGCAACAGAGAGAGTCCTCCGCGAGTTTCTCCAGATCTGTAAATCTAAGAGAAAGCTACTGGAAACACTCAAGCAACAATTATCCCATGTTTGATCTTTAATCATATCAACATTTAAGAGAAAGATCTCGCTGCTTCTCTTGACTATTTTCATTTTAAGACAGAACAAGGATATCGATTGATTGATGTTTCAGATACATTTTGAAAAATATGTTACATTGATTTTTCCTCTTTCCTATGCAACAAACTTCTGACAACGAGTATCCTTGTGAATGTTCTGGCAACGAATGGAACAAAACCTCATCCCACATAAGCAGCAATTGTAGCCTGCAATGTAACCACAAACCGAGCAGAAATGACGACGAGAAGACGAACTCGGAGGTCCTACGGCTGCTTTCAAGTAAGTCGGTACATGCGCCGGTAAAGATTCCAAATTTGCCTAAAAAACAGATGATTCTTAGAAGAACCAAACTCTAATGACTAAGCTTAGCCAAAAAAATAACAACAAAAGAGTTTAGCTAGTTAGTTATTACCTCCTGCAAGAGCTCAAGGAAGGATTTAGGAGCTCTACGAGCTTCTAAAGCTTTCGCTTGTCGAGTTTTACGCTTTGATCCTTTGTGTTGCTTCTTCTGTACGTAACCTACCAACCCAAATAACAGAGATTAAACTACTAACTACAGATTCACACAGAGAGATATCTTCAAATGTGACAAGATTATTCACCAAGATCATCGTCTTCATCAAGAGAGGCTTCTTCATCATCGTTCATATCTACCACTTCAATAGCACCATTATCGTTCTCTAAAGCCTCTAGCCGAGCTATAGCAGCCTAGAATTAACCATTTTTGGAAGACGATTCAAATTTTTTTTTTTCCCCAAACACAAAAAAAAAAAAAAAAAGTGATTCCGAAATCAACAAATTTCACCTGAGTTCGATTGTCATTGCTTGTAAGAGCCGCCGCCATCTTCGTAGCAACCTTACGAGTCCGATTTGATACTCGACGATTCGTCATCTCTTCCTCCATCCCGGCAAAATGTAATCAGTTCACCGGCGACGATGGATGCCCAGCGGCGGTGACTCTTTTAGGTTATATTTTCTTAGAGATAGCCTGATCGGCCCATTGGGCCTTTTGTTTTAACAAATTATTAAAGCCCGAAGTAAAAGTGAAACATGATCAGGTAATTAAGCCTGCTTTCTATATTGGAATTTATTAGGTCGTATTTGGATTACAAACTAAAGATACAAAACCATCTCAATAATACAGATTATACAATACAACTCGAGATTTAATGTAATTTAAAGAAACCTAATCAATTTTTTTTTGATTCACAAAGAACCTTCAAAAAAATAATAACCCTAATTAATCAGTTATGAGAGCGATGAGACCAAGGAGACACTAAACTCTTAAAGTCAAACTTGCCGTTCAAGAAACCATCACCACCCTTTTGGTTCCTCACTTGTTGCTGCACTACCAACACTGACCCTTCCGAGGCAAAGACGCTCCAAGCCACGGTGTCTCCAATGACTCCAAGCTGGTGGTCTTCGCTCCACGTGGACAAACCTTCAAGAATCTTTGGGTTGATCCCTTCTCTTCTCCCGGTTATCCATAGATCGTAGTCGTTGACGTTCATTGCCTGGATCGCAGCCAGTGTCTCGGCACCGTTCTTGACTACAACCTCTTTGTACCTGACCCTCTCGTTGCTTTCGTTCTTGACCCAAAACCACGTTACTACCCCATCGTCTAGCTTCTTCTCTCTCTCGTCCTCTCCTTCGTGGTTGTACGACAAGAATCGGATCACCGTCAAGGTTACGTCCGGGTTCGTCGACATTCTATCGGCTAGATGCAGAGCTTCTCTGTTATCAGCTCCTCCTAAAAACAGAACCACGAAACGATACGTTTCTTGCCTCATACGGCTTGAGTTTGTTGAGTGTTGCAAGTCCATGGATAACCGAACCACGGCGTTCTTAAGCCGTCCCTTTTCGTAATAGATACATACAGAGCAGGGTGTGTGTTCCAAGACGTCTGCGTTTACAGATAGCATGCCGGAGTCACGTAGCTCCGTAGGGGCTGCGTCTTCAAGACGCTCTTTCTGATAAGGTAAGAGAATGAAAGCGGTTTTCTTGGCCAAGGCCAGCTCGCAAATGTCTTGGTACATGAGACGTTTTGGAGCATGAGCGGTGTAGGCACGCAACGTCACGCAATCATCTCTTTTATCTTCGTACAACTTTAAGGCGCTCTGCACCTGGTCTGTTCGCCCACTTTGCTTACGCTCAGGCTCTTCCTCTTCATCCTCGTATTCTTCTTCCTCCTCCTCCCTTCGCTGTTCGTGGTCAATAAACAACGGCGTGGCTCGCCCTGTCAGTTCCACCAGCTGGACTGCGAATATAGACAAGGGACTACTTTTAGTGGGATAGGCGAAGTCGAGGAAAGTTATCAAACCGGACAAGGTTTCGTGGTCGGAGACTGCAAGAACCAGTCCCATCTCGGTGTTCTGAGGAGTGTGCTGGATGGTGCGGTGCTTGCTGCTTCTGTAAGGCCGAGTGGGATCGTAGAAAAATCTGATGAGTGGCGTCGTTACAGCCGTGATCACAAGCGCATGCAAAACCATGACAGTGAAACCGGGAAAACCCACAATACGTTTATCGATCCAATGCAAGTATAACAAGATATCCATCTGGCCTCTCAAGTTCATCATCAAACCAAGTGTGATACTTTCCCTAGCGGGGACTTGGAAAAAGAGAGCAGCGGCAGCGGTAGAGAGAAACTTGGTGATGAAGGCGACAACGGTCATGTAGAAGAGAGGAGAGAGCTGGTCGGGCCATGTCTCACCGCTAAGGAAGTGGACATTGGTGCCTTGTCCCACCAAAGCATATGAGAAAGGCATCAAAAATTCATAGATGAAGGTCTCGCTCCGAACAGCCAACGTCGAACCCAACGGTGGGCCATGAGGGACCAGCAACCCTAGCCAAATGGGTCCCACGGCTATAGAAAGACCGAACATGTCAGTGAGGAAACAAGAGGCAAGGACACCCATGAGAATCATGACGATGTAGTTTTGGTTCACAAGTTTTCCTTCAGGCGTTTGGGCGACAATCCAATCAAAGGCTCGTCTGACAACCAGAAGCATAAAAGCGGCGAAGATGACCACCGATATTAGAAACCAGACGACAGCATATGCTCCTCCTTCGTCAGCATGCGTCATGGCTTCAAAAAAAACAATCACGTAGACCCCTGCCATGTCTCCAAGAAGAGCCAGCGACATGGCGAACTTTCCCACCTCAGAGTTGAGAAGGTTCATGTCTCTCAAAACGGTGTAAATGACAGGGAAAGAGGTGAAAGCCAAGGCGAACACGACCCCTCCAATGGACGAAATCTTCTGCAAGTTTTCATCCATTTTGTCTCGCATGGCCATCCCCACGCCTCCCACGCAGACAATCGGCACCACAACGCCGATGGCAGCAATGTACTTGTGCTTTCTTGGTGCCTTCCCAATGGCTCCAACGTCTGTCTTGGCGGCCGTGAGGAAAAGGAAGTAAAAGAATCCCATGAGTCCTATGTTTGCGCATATGTAATTCGCGATCGGTGGGAACAGATAGTAATTGAAATTTCGGCTTCCTCCAAACATCGACGGTCCTATCATCATCCCACCCTTCAAACACACAAAACCATTTTGTCAATATTAGCTCAAAAATGAATTTTATCAACTATAAAAAAAAAAGAAGCAAATATAAGATTGGTGACGAACGATGATCTCGCTGACTATACGAGGTTGGCGAAGAGGTCGAAGGACGAAGCTAACGATTTTGATGAAGAAAATGATGATGATTGCTTCGATTAAAAAGGTCGAAAATGCGTAGTTCATTCCATTTTCGCCTTTGAACATTCCAAACGGCTGCTTACTGTGAAGTTTCCGGCAAACCACCGGAAGTTTGGGAGAGAAAAAACGATTGCTGACCTCTCCGGGGGTGGTTGAGTTACCCGGCCAGAACCCAAAATGGGCAGGCAGGACACTCTGGTCGTTGATGGGGAAATGCCTAACCATGCAAACTAATTTTTCATATCAAGATTTGACGTAAAGCAAACGATAATGATCATCGATAGAGAGAAGACAATAGATTCATGACTGATGTTTTTTTTCCCTCACAGATGTGGACGTGCGTCATTTCTGGAACAATTTTAGTTTATGCTTACTCTTCATTTTTTTCATCATTATTTATTTTTGTTTTCTCTGTATTAGTTTTTTTAAATGAAATAAAATATATATGATTTGCGGTATCTATGTCACGATCTATATTTTTCACTCGGTAGAACGCCTATTTTTAGCATACTTAAAGTAGCCAACGAAAGTGAACCTCTCGGATTTATTTTCTTAAACATTTTTAACCAATTATACTTTTTCTTCTTTTTTTTTCTTTTAACATCATACCTTTTTCTTTTCATTAGCATAAAGATATTTATACTCTAGCTGTTGAGTATAATTTCTTTTTTTCTCCGAAGATTAAACAATATACGTTAACGAATAAAAACACTGAAACATAAACGTGGGAATTGTAGAGAAATATACATATTCATGCAAAGCTCGGGAGGAATAACACCATGATTCACCAATACTGTATCTTTGTTTCTTAGCAGAAAAAAAAATACTGTATCTTAATTTGTATATACATACATAATACATTTAAACATAATTGGTGCTATCCATCTTGAGTTCCATGGCTTCTTCTTGCTTTTATGTGTTTGCCCGTATATGGCTTTTGGAAGCACGAGTTCTACTCAAAATCTCAATGCATCAAACTGTACAGAGCCAAAATCTATGAAACGTTAATGGAAGCCAAATGCGACAATAGGAAGTAATGTAAATGTTTATAGGTCATGTGCTTTAAGAGAGAACAATGTGTTCAACCTGTTAACGAAGATCCATTTTTCTTACAAGCACAGTGCTTTTGTAAGATTCATAGAAAAGATAACCTATTGATGTTCCCGCTAGTGTAGAAATTTAAATACCATTTCACAAAAAAATTTAGACTCGATACAAGTTAATTTAATCTTAGATTTTTTGCTGCCCTCAATTTAACACGTCCATGTATTGAAAAATGAATGATTATTTTTTTTACCTTTTACCTTCTAAAAGCATGTCTAGTAAAAATACAAGCTTACTCAAAAAAACTGATAAGAGCGTTATTGAAATTGTGGATTTTAAACTGTGCATGACCCTTCTCTTCTTACGTATAAGCGATCTGAGAAAAACCCTTTAGCAAAAAAAAAAAAAAAAAAAGTATAAGGGATCTGAGAAAATGGCAATTAGGATTTATAGTCAATAAATTTTTTAGAAAAGAAAAATTCATTGAACAATTTTTTTAACACCAAATATATTAAAATTTTCAGATACCCATTGTGAACTATTTTTTATGAACTTTTATTTTAGATTATTTATATTTCTGACTAAATAATTGTTCAAAATTGAAACCAAAAAATAAATGAATATTCAATTGAAAACTAGATAATCATTTTCTTTTATATAAAGGGTCATGTTTTAGATCGCATATTCGTATAGGCTAAATAAGTCTGTATACAAATCCATTTTATCGATATTTCACTATATTTTATTGTTTAACATATTTTGGTTTGCATAGAAATTGTTAGGCCCTGTTCTTTTCGTGGTCGCTGGGTGAGCGATCGGCAATTCAAAAATACAAGTAACTTGAGACTCAAGTATGTGGAGAGTAACTGATAACTCATATTTATGATGGTTTTTTAAAATCGTTTTTGTATCGAGTCTTGAGTCTTTTTGTCGGAAACTTGTTGGTTTTCGATGTTTTTGAGTCTTTACATATTTTTGGACCTGTTGGAGTAAATAGGAAGTTTCTTGAGAGGAAATTGAGCAAAATGCGTCAAGAGAAAAAAAACTAGAAGATGAAGATCGACCGGTACACTTTTGAACCGGTCGATACCAAAGGCGTTTGAAACCGATAGGTTATGCCATTTCACCGATTGGTTTGGTTTTTGTAACTTTTCCATTTTTCTCAACATAGGACACCGACTCTCTACCTTATATATACTCTTTGTATTCTTGCTGCATAGAGAGAGCTTTGTATATGATTTTTTGGTTAAAGGTTTATTCAATGTTTTGTTCTTTCTTTTTAGTTTAGTTTTAAAAGTTTTCAAAAAACCCTTTGTAAATTCCTAAGTGAACTCATGTCTTTCTCAACTACTATGATCACCTGTACTTTGGTCACGTGTGAATAGATCTATCACTGAGTTTTGGGATTTCAAAGGAGATATTTTTATAATATTTATGTTATATTATTTATGGGATTGTTCTTATTGTTCTCTATATTTAATTGTTCTTCATGCTTTAGTAGAATTAAGCCAATTTTACTACTGTCCTAAAGTCGATTTCATCAAGCCATCAGAAGTGGTGTTGAATCGACGGATCTATCATTAGGTGGGCAAATCTTCTTTAGCCAACCAACAATTGATATTATTGGACTTTGTGAACTGATTGAATTAGGATTTTAATGTTTATTAGAATTCTCTGAAACAAACCAATAGTTTAGTCTTTAGGAAATATATTTCTTAGATAATTATTACGTGCGAAAACATGATAATTTTACATAATTAATTCAAGTTCAAGAACGAATCCTAATGCTTCTCATAATTAATTTACATATTTATTATATTATGTGATGATTTCCCTGGGCTAGCTCAATGCTTCTTTTTATTATTTTATTTTATTCTAATTATTTTACTTCTTGCAAATCTATATGAGTCTCTGTGACTTCTTATGTTATTCTAGCTTAATTTAGTCTATATAGTTTTTCGTGTATTTGCTTGGTCTCTGTGAATTAAATCCCTAAGTACTACCACTATTATTACTGTGCACTTGCAGTTTCATTATAGGTACTCGTAATATTAACACTTGCACCACTGTTAAGTAGTCGCAGCGACACTTTTTAACCCTTCCAACATTCGCTGTTTTTTTAGCAACACTGGCAACACAGGCAACACCCGTAAAAGTAATCACAGCGACACATTTTTTAATTCTCCATAGTTTCTTTAATTTGCCTTCGCTGACGTTGAGTATTTGGTCGCTTAAAGCTGTCGCAGCGACACCATGCCGAACATAGCTACATTAGAACAAAGTGAAGTTATTCTAAAATATGATTAATGTTGATCAACAAAGAACTCGATAGAGTCTCTAAAAAAGAAAAAATGACGGTTCTAAAATCGAGAGGTAAAAGATGATTCAATCGTACAAACTGAAAATTGTTGTCCCTAAAATTACAAAGAAAATATGATGCCTAAGGCATCCGCTTTACCTGCTTTAGGTCAAAACCGGTTCTAAATATGGCAATTTTCAAATCAAAGTAAAACAAAACTTTATTTGAAGTTCAAATTGATTAAAAAACATAAATCTTATATAATAAAGTAAGGTTTTCTCTAAACGAGTTATGAGATCTTTCATTTGACGCTTTCTGCTTTTGACATGTATTATTTTTTCTTTCTTTTGATGTATTTATTATATAGTATTCTCTTTTTCTTTTTATCTATCTATTTATTAAATAAATATTTGGATTAAGTTGATTATACAATTGCAAATAATAGTTACTGATATGTTGTGTTTTTACACGTTTTTGTACATTGTTTTTAATCCTTTTTTGTGTTGTTAGTCTTATTTTTGTTTGTTTTCACGTGTTTTCGGTTTTGTTTTGAGTCTTGTACAGGATATGGAAACGTTGCTGGAAAAGAACGCTACAGAGCAGGTTCGGGTCGTGTTAAGGAGAATTTGTGCAAAAAGAACAACTGGATTGATCGATCCACAGAAGGCTCGATCGATCCAGTTCTCCACCCGATCACAGGAATAAGAGATCGATCAATCACTCACCAAGATCGACCGATGTAGTTCTCCACACAATTCCAGGATGCATTAGATCGATAGGTCCAAAGAGGTGACCGATCGATCCCCATCTCGACGTCCAAGATCTTCAAGTCTAGATCGATCAATCCTCCACCAAACCGATCGATCCACACTTGTGATGGCCAGCAACAGTGTTTAATCTTGACTTTAGTGTGCAAAAAGTGTGTAAAAACAAAATTAAATACACTAAGTGGGCAACATATCTCATTATCATGTTTTTATCTAACTTTTATGATCTCTCTCTCTAGTTTCGACTCTCAAGAACACCAAGAACACCTGTAACGCATGTGTTCTGGAAAAAGAGAATTTTGTCGGGACGTTACAGAAAGATCGTATCAAGGCGTTTTGATTCGATGAGGTTGACGAAAATGTGATCTCTCTCTTTGGAGACAATCTTAATTGTTTCGAGAATGAAGTCTTCTCGGGAACGGAAAGCGGTTTGATCGAAAGTTGAAAGTCAAACTTGTGACCAAAAAAGAGAGAGGATCGATCGATCCAATGGTTGGACCATCGATCTGTGGCTCAGTCGTCGTTGTGACGTGGGTCGTGGATCGACCGATCCAGGGTGTGGATCGATCGATCCATTGCCTTTTGGTCTTTGGTTTGTGAAGTGTGGACCGATCGATCTGGGGCTGGATCGATCGATCTTGCACAGGGGAGGTGTGGACCGATCGATCCGGAGGGTGGATCGATCGATCAAACACTGTCGGCAAGCTTCCTTTTGTTCTTTTTAGCCTCACCTACCTTCCTTTTTGGTGGAGTTCTTCTTCCTTCTTCTTCCTGGGTTGTTGGTGGAGTTTCAGAGGGAAAAAAAAAGTGAGAGATTCGGAGGTTTGTGTGAGAGCAAAGAGTGAAAGCTTGGTTGTGGCTTTGAAGGAAGGATTTGAGCTTGTTGGAGCTTGGTGTGTCTTGGGTTGCAGAAGTTTGTGTTCGCCGAAGTGTGGGGGGGAGTTCACCGGCTTCGTCGTGGTGCGGTTCTTGAGTCTGTAGTCCGTCCGTTTCAGGTGAGTGCGTGACCATGAGTTGATCTAAGCAAGTGAGAAGGTTTTGTGTGTTTTGGTGTGTTTTGGTTAGATTTGTTGAATCTTGGTTGAGTTTCTAGAATCATGGGTTTTGTTGCTTGTTTCCTTTGTGTTTGGGGTTGAGTTTGTGCTTAATCGGTTGTAGGAAGCAAGGTTGAGGTTCAGGGTGTTCATGGGTCGTGTGTGGCCGTGGAAGAAGTTGAGATCGGAGTTGTAGGAGGTGTTGGATCGACCGATCCAAGGATGGATCGATCGATCCAAGATTCTGTCTTGCGGAGACTCGTCTCGGTGAGGGTTGAATCGATCGATCCACGCTTCAGATCGATCGATCTGGTGGAGATAAGGGGATCGACCGATCCAGGGTTGGATCGATCGATCCACCTTGCTTGATCTCGTTGCTGTTCGTTTGGAATTTTTGGGATCGATCGATCCATATGCTTAGCCTGTTGTGTTTATTTCGTTTTGCGTTGTGAAAGGTTTATTGTCTTATGTGCTTGTGTGTATAGCTCGTAGATGGGAGGACCGCCTCACTAAGTATTTTTGGTAATACTTACGCATCTCTGTGTTTTGTGAGTTTCAAGTAAAGATAAAGTGTGATCGTGGAATCAAAGCGATGAGGAGGGGATGCTTAGGATTCGGTTATCGTGTTGTTGTTGTATGTTGAACTTATTTTCATTTGTGAAATGCGAATATTGTTGTTTGACGGTTGTGGTATTGTTTAATAAGATCTAGTCTTATTATGCTAACTGCGTTTTTGGTTGAGTTAGTATTTTGGGATATTAACTCATGTAAAAAAAAAAAATCAGGTGTGGTCGTCTCAACACCAATCTTATATATTGAAGAAGTTTTCTTAATTCTACTCTTAATCTCTTTGTCTTTTCAATATGAATGCTTCTATGGTTTTAGATTTTTCCTTAGCTATGTGTGAGTAGACTTTTTTTGGGTTTTAGGATTCATAGGGGAATTTAAGATTGATGTGTTAGATTGAATGTTTATAGCTTTCATATGTTTAGGCTCTTCATTTCATACAATCTTAATGCTAGAGTTAACTTGATCTACTAATTCCTGAACCTAGAGAAGTTCATGCACCAAAAGTGAATTTGAAGTTCTTTGATCCATGTGTTTATGAGCAATATGCTCCTAGCCAACGACATTTGATGTTAGGAAGTATTGTGAACTCAATTGAATCGCTTGTTAATGCTAATTCGGTTAGGAGGAATCAAACGACAGTTTAGTTTTCGAATAATCGAATTTAGAGATTAGTGCCACGACAGTGGGTTAGTCTACCTTATGTTCATGTTCTAGAACGGTTCTGTAAGTTGTTAAACTTAGTTCATTTCAGTTTTTCCGTTAGTCTAGAATTCCTCTAAAAACCTTAATGCCCAATGCTTTTAAATCATCATTCTCATTATCGTTATAAATTGCTTTCATGTTTACAAGTTACAGAAAGAAACTAAAACTCAAGGCTTTAGCTAAGAATGATTCCCGTAAGATTTTAGTATAACCATTGGTCCTTGTGGTTAGACCTCGTATATACTACCTAACGGTTAGTTGTATCGAGTAAAATTAGTACCATAAAGAAGGATACAACCAGTTACAATTGAATTTATGTCATAATGCAATTGCAAATATGTAGGACAAATGATAAAAAAATATAATTGAATTTACAAACACTTAGAGGTATCAAATATTATTTAAATCATCTTATCATATGATCTTAACACTTTATATTTAACCCACTGTTTATCATAACTCATTACATTATATGACTTGCAAACTCTTAAATTTTCTTTTTCTCTTTAATCAAATTAAAACATTACAAAAAAATTCAAAATTTTTATCAAGTAAAATATTTTAAATAGATTTATTTTAAAAAATTAAAAATTAGAGTATTTATAATTTTTAAACTTTTTGATCTGTTAAATATTTATCATACTCTTAAAAAAATATCAAGTTAAAATTATTAAATGTTTATATTATTTTATATAATTATGCATTTCAACTAAATGAATGTATGAAACTGAATATAAATATTCAAATTTCGACGCATATTATGTAAATATTCCTACTCTTCAATTTTTTTTCCTTTTTATCTTGTTAATTTGTCTTTTAATAATATATTGTTAGATTACCATTTATATTCATATTTGATGTGAAATTTGTGACCCGTTACTATTTTTCTACATAGTTTGAACAATTTATATTTGTTTTTAAAAATTTAAATCATGACATATGCGGAAAAATCTACTTTTTATTATATAGAGGATGTGATGATTTATTTGTTTCACAAAAATAGAATCAAACAAAGATGAGATGTGAAGTATGATGATTGATAACAAATTAATATGGTAAGTTAGATATAAAATCTTATTTGTTCAATTTGATTGGTTATTCATTTTTTGAAAATTATTAATGTATTTTCGTTTTTATCAAATAATTAAATTACATAGATTAGTATTTGACATTTTTACCTTTAATTTGTTCTTTAAAATTTTTATTTGTAATGACAATTTGATTTAATTTTTGATAAGGGATAAGGTTAATTATATACATGTACTTCCATAATATTAGTATAGGGATTATGATGGCAATTGACATATAAAAATAAAATAATAAAAAAACAAATTTAATCAAAATTATGGTTGGTTTTCCTGCTGAGGTAATAGAAGTGTTTGTTTTCCAGTAGCACTCGTGCTTCCAAAAGCCATAGACGGGCCAACAGATGTTGATTCGTCATCATCATCATGGCCATCAGCAAGTGGTAGTTGCATAAGTTCATTCTTTTGAACCTCGTTTAGCCCCTGCATTTTCTCGATATAAGATTGTAAAGAAGAATTTGTAGTCAGAAAATCATATGGCATAGGAAGACTTGAATGTTGTGGCACTTTATCAGGTCCAATGATCGCTGCAAGTTCGTTCTTTGCGGAACTGATTTGTTCTTCTAAATTTTTGAGCTGATTTTGGTAATGGTATAATGCCAACATAAACCACATATGAGATCACATTCACGAGCCTCCGCCAGGTAACAAAAAGCGTTTAAACTAATTTTACGTTGTGGAGGTTTCAGATTAACGAGAATCTTGAAGACATTATCTGCTCTAAAAGATTTTTTTGTAAAGACGTTCAAAACTTTCGAAATTGGTCGATGGAAAATACGGCGAAAATATGCAACCAGGTTCACAACGCATCTTAATCGCATTATATGAGCTTAAGACACAACCAAAATAGCTTGAAAGAACATAACATGATTATGAAATAAATCTTATTTCATTTGCTTAAACTGACAAACTAAGATACATCAAAGTTCCAAAGATTGTTTTCCATATCGATGCGAATGAAATTAATTAATATACGTATTCATCTGATGGAAAATCATATAAAAAAAAATAGAAACGTAAAAAAAATCGTATGCATGACCGGTCCAACGTTTTAGAATGTCCAACGCATAAAAAAAAAAAAACTGTCTTTTCTTTATATTAAGCAAAATCACAAGTAATACCAGTATAAAAAAAGAGTTTAATCACAAAAACTTCATTAAAATTTGGTTAAATTAAAAGCCCACGAGCATAGTTGAAATATGGCTTAACAAATATTGTTATTATAAAAGGTTTATAACAAATAAAAAGTATATGTATAAAAACCTAAAAAATTTACCAAAAAATGTAGGCACATATCTTGTAAGTTTAAAAGCATAATTATCATTTGAAAACGCAAACGAAAGCACAAATAAACGATTAAGATCTAAATTGCTTATTTATCTAAATCCCATTGTGATACGAAGTATAATACTTGCTATTTACTTAATTAAAAGTTCCTTAATATAAACATAATCCTTTTGTTTAATAATCTAAAAAAAAAAAAGACTCAACCATTTATTAGTTTTTGGTTATGACGACTAGAAGCGGGTAACTTGTGTCTACCATCAATGCTGTGTTCTAAAAATCCCGACCTTTCTTCTTCCCCGTGCCATTTGGAAAATCAACATTACATTTACAGTTGAATTAATCTCTCGTAAAACAAAAAGAAGAAAAAAAAAAGTAAAGATTTTAAAAATCCCTATAATTACGTATAAGAACTCTGTACGTAGATATCTAAATTTATTGATCACAACATATTATATCTAAATAAATTATAAAAGAAAATCTCCACTAACAAGATTTTCTTGGAAAATGTTAAAATTTAAGATCATTTCCAAAATAAATGTTGAACGTTTCGCCTTCGTCTTCCTTTTTAAATAGACCAACTGATAGTTAGGGTTCACTCAAGATTTGGCCATTTCATACCTGTTGATCCTTTTGCACCAATCCTCTAAAGAGAGTCATTCTATTTGCTTGCCTTGTAAACCAAGTTAAGCCTTTTAAGTAATTTCCAACGCAACTCAAGTTCTCGTTGTTGCTTTGATGAACAATCTTATAGAAAGACGAAGGGTCATGGATCCGAACGAGAAATCAAGTCTGGTCGATAGAGTATTTTCTTGGTCAATCAAAGATATTCTCAACAGAGATCTCTACAAGGACAAGGTTTTTTTTTTTAATCTCTTTTAACCCTTTCTTCGATATATAACTTTGAACTTTGGTATATTTATACATTATATTCCTCACCACTGGTATATTTTGCAACAGATGAAGACAATACCAGACAGGTTTAGATCTGTTGATGAATACCTTCAGTGTTTTGTTCCTCATCTACTTGAGGAAACACGGACCGAGTTGTTTTCGAGCTTCAAATCTTTATCAAAAGCTCCTGTCTTTCAAATATATTCCGTGGAGAGAAAGAAATCAAGTGGGAGCTCATCAAACATGTGGTTCTACGATATATCAATAAAGGATGCGTTGAGTATTGGTGCAAAGTATCAGCCTAAATGTGGAGATCTTATTGCTCTGACAAAGGAAAAGCCAAGACGAATCGATGATTTGAATCCTTTACTTCTCGCCTATGTATCCTCAACTGGTAATCTTATGATCTCTGTTCATTCGTCTAGATCGATATCTTATCATGAACTGGACCAGAAATTCAAGGAAACTTTTCATTTTGGTGTTTTCCTCATGAATTTAACAACAAACACTCGAATTTGGAACGCTTTGCACAACGAAGCTGCCAATTCAACTCTTATCAAGAGTGTGCTTCAGGAAAATACTCTGGTACGTGTTATCATGATACGTTCTCTCTTTGTAGCATAATCGCAGAGCTATATTTTATTCTTCCATTCAGTGATTTAAGGTTTTGCTTATGTTGCAGGAAACTAAACAATGTGTTTGTTGTGCAAATGGTTTTGATGGTTCTGACCGTGTTTTGGATTTAATCCGTTCTGCGAAATTGAACGCTTCCCAAGAAGCTGCAATCTTGAGCTGCCTTGAGACAGAAAACTGCAATCACAAGCACATTGTGAAGCTGATTTGGGGACCTCCTGGTACTGGCAAAACAAAGACGGTCGCAACTCTTGTCTTTTGCCTTCTCAAGCTAAAGTGCAAAACAGTTGTTTGTGCTCCTACAAACACAGCTATTGTAGAAGTAACAAGGAGGCTCCTGTCCTTATTCAAGGAAACTTGTTCATCAGAACACTCTACTTATGGGCTGGGGAATATTGTTCTATCTGGAAACCGTGACAGAATGGGGATTAAGGAAATTGATGTTCTTCTCGATGTGTTTCTTGATGAGCGCGTTGATAAACTTGGTAACCTTTTTTCCCCACATTCTGGATGGAAGCAGAGATTAGATTCACTGATAAAATTTCTTGAGACCACAGAGGCCAAGTACGAGCAATATGTCCATTTATTGGAAGAAGTTGAAAGAATAAAAGAAGAAGAACTGAAGAAGAAGAAGGAAGGAGCTGAAAAGAAGAAGCAAGATGCTGAAGAAAAGAAGGAAGCAGCTCAAAAGAAGCCAAAAGCCTTAAAGATTCTTACATTTGGAGAGTTTGTAAAGAAGACTTTTGATGGCTTCAGTGAAGAGTTGGAGAAAGATATGATTGATTTGTACACACATCTCCCCAAGTCTTTCATTTCATCTGGACAAGTGAAGAGTATGGTCGCAGCTCGTCAAGCTCTTCAGCGCGTCAGATATTTCCTGCAAGAGAATTATACTAGAGATGATTTCAAGAAGGGAAGTTTCAAATTTGATTGCTTCAACAGAGTCAGTGCTGATTGCCTTCAGACTCTACGTTTACTTCCCGAACGTTTTGAGATTTCAGACTTGCTAGAAAACAGAGATACAAAAACATTTTGTCTACAGAATGCAGACATAATCTTCTGCACAGCATCAGGTGCTGCAGATATGAATCCGATAAGGACAGGACCGATTGACCTTCTTGTGGTTGACGAGGCGGCTCAGCTTAAAGAATGTGAATCAGTTGCTGCTTTGCAACTTTCTGGACTTCGTCATGCTGTTCTAATAGGAGATGAGCTTCAGTTACCTGCAATGGTTCATAACGAGGTAGTCTCTTATCTTAAATAAACTTTCTATTTTCTAGTAATATATACTATAGTTTTCTAATTTCAAAATTATGTGGTAGATATGTGAAAAGGCAAAATTTGGAAGAAGCTTATTTGAGAGATTGGTTATACTTGGTCATAGCAAACATTTGCTTGATATTCAATACCGAATGCATCCTTCGATTAGTCGTTTCCCCAATAAGGAGTTCTATGGTGGGAGAATCAAAGATGCTCCGATTGTTCAAGAAAGCATTTATCAAAAGAGGTTCCTTCAAGGAAACATGTTTGGTTCCTTCTCTTTCATCAATGTGGGACGTGGAAAAGAAGAGTTTGGTGATGGACATAGTCCCAAGAACATGGTGGAAGTTGCTGTCATTTCTGAAATCATATCCAATCTTTTCAAAGGTATAATATTTTATCGCTATTAATATGTTTTTCATTATTTCTTTATTTCTTTATTGACTTGCTTAATTTTTGAAATAGTTTCAAGTGAAAAGAGAATGAAGATGAGTGTTGGAGTGGTTTCCCCATACAAAGGACAAGTCAGAGCAATCCAAGAGAGAACCAAAGATAAGTACAGTTCCTTATCAGATCAACTTTTCACTTTGAATGTTCGGTCGGTAGATGGGTTTCAAGGAGGAGAAGAAGATGTTATCATCATCTCTACCGTTAGAAGTAATGGTAACGGAAAAGTGGGATTTCTCAACAACCGTCAAAGAGCCAATGTGGCACTTACTCGAGCAAGACACTGTTTATGGGTGATTGGTAACGAGACCACTTTGGCTCTAAGTGGTTCCATTTGGGCTAAACTGATAAGTGAGTCGAGAACACATGGATGTTTCTACGATGCTGCTGATGAGAAGAATCTGAGAGATGCCATGAATGATGCTTTGCTTGAGGATGTGTCTTCTAGTTTTGGATCTCTTTCGATCAGGAATGGCCTTGGGAGAAGAAATGCTTGGTAGATGCTTATTTTATTTTATCTCGTTCATGTTTTTGTTTTTCCTATTAAATCTCTGTGTGGGATTTATAATGTTATTTGGTATTTATGGTTTTCAATTCATCACATATGAAATTCTATTTGCCTGATCCCTTAAACCGGGGTCGTTTTGAACCATTATATTTGGACAGGTTCTTCCCTCATCATGGTCATTTAAACTGAAAATATATGAAAAAACAAAATTTGTTAAAAAATATATTAGCTAAAGTAAAAGGGACTAGACAAAATATCCGGAATACATATCAGATTCGAGATTCAAATTGATACCGTACAAAAGATAGGATATCCTGAAATTCTAGTTTATGGAGTTTTCTCTCGGACAAGTTTCTAAGGTAAGAATTCTGAAACTATCTAAAGATTTGTCTCAAGTCAGTTCTCAGGTGGCTCATATGGCACGAACAGAGCACATAAGTTCGCATTGGATCAGTCCGGGCAGAGCCTCACCGCGTGAACCCGGACGGTAGTCGAATGGTCATCTCGACCAAACCACATTTTCTGAAGAGTTTCTTTGACTCTTCTTTAATGTTAGATTCTTTTTCTTTGTTTCGTAAACTACAAAACAATAACTATTGGTATCTTTGATTTCTTTATGTAAGATTTGGAGAACACTGAGGAGAATAATCGATTATCTTTTATTGTTGTTATTGAGAGTTTATTCTCTTTGTTCTCTGCTAGAACATTTCTTGTTACTTGGTGCGTAATATCCAAGCAACAACCTTCATTGTGCTGTTCTAGTGCGTCACATTTAGAGGCATTCTGGAGTCCGAATATCAACAGACTTACACATCTGCTGTGCGACCTTTCAATCCATACAAGATCACCCTTGACTGCACCTTGCTACTTGGTGTGATTACTATCAAGTAAAAATCCGGTTAAGTGATCCTTCTTCAAGTTGTATCAAAGTGGTATCAGAGACACTTAATCCGGGTTTATTTAAAAAAAAAAAAAACTTTCGTCTTTCATTTCTTTCAAACACAAATTCCTTTTCTTTCTGTCTTGGATCCGGGCTGTTCTTTACCCCATTAAGCATCTTGTTTCATTTGTTAATTAAAAAAAAAAAAAAAAAAAATCAGTGCTTGACCGAAGAGAAATCCGGGTGGGGTGGTGGAAGAGAAAGCCTGCTGGCTGAAGAGTAACCCAGTCTGAGAACAGTTAAGGCGGATCCCAAAATTCTCTGTTTCTTTTATCACGTTCTTCTCCTTCGATTGCTTGGAATTCCATTGGGTGATTGGGATTTGTTTTTCTTAGAACTTTGAAGAAAGAACTGTAAGTGAACAAAATCCCTGAGAGAAACACTTGAGTGGGCGAGATTAAAATACTTGAGAGTGAGAGATTTCTTTTAATATCGTTGTTAAGTGATTTTCAGGAAAAACCATGGCTGATAGTGAAGGAGAACGTGATGAGTTACCCAGAACCGGGTTATCTAACTTTCAAATAAAAGCTTTGACTGACCATTTGATGAGATCTATGAACGCAGGATTAGAAGAGATTAATTACCGGCTTGACAAGATCCAGGAGGATCAACAAGGACAACCTAAAACAGTCCAAAAGCCTAACCAAGAGAGAAGGCACAGCCGCTCCTTTGATGACCGTGAAGTGGAGGATCCGTTTGACGACAACCGTTCCATCATCAGAGCAAGGAGAGGCAACAGAAACCGAGATGGTGAAAACCCATTCGATAGAAGAGCAGATGAAGGTATAGGAAGTCTAAAGCTCAAAATTCCATCCTTTGTGGGTAAGAATGATCCTGATGCCTACTTAGAATGGGAAAGAAAAACTGAACTTGTTTTTGATTGTCAAAATTTTTCTGAGATTTAAGAAAGTTAGGCTTGCTGCGGCTGAGTTTAGTGGTTATGCCATCAGTTGGTATGATCAGGTTGTGTCTCTTAGAAGGAGAATGGGTGAAAGACCAATAACTACTTGGCAAGAACTAACAGATCTAATATGAAAGCGTTTTGTTCCTAGTCATTACAACAGGGATCTTCACAACAGGTTAAGACGTTTGATACAAGGAACCAAGAATGTGGAGGATTACTTTGAGGAAATGGAGACGCTGATGCTTAAGGCAGACGTGGAGGAGGATTTGGATGCAACTATGGCTTGCTTCCTTGCCAGTCTAAACAGGGAGATACAGGACCGCATGGAGCTTCAGGAGTTTGAAAGTGTCGAAAACATGCTCCACAAGGCAACCCTGATTGAGCAACAAATCAGGAGGAGGAGTTTCTCAAAACCGGTTTACACTCTTAAACCGTTTTTTGCTATAAAATCAAGTTACCAAGACAAAGGTAAGTCTCCAGCTCAGTCAAATACCGATTTTAGAACTAATGTCCTCGCCCGTTTTGACAAAGGAAAATCAGTGGAGACTAACAACCGAACCAGAGACATTAGGTGCTTCAAGTGTCAAGGTCTTGGACACTATGCTCACAAATGTCCAAATCAAAAGGTGATGATTCTCTTGGACAATGGAGAGATCGAGTCCGAGGAAGAAAAAGAAGATCTCGGACCAATCTTTGATGAGGAAGAAGAGACGTTTGACTATCCTGCCCAGGGACAACTTCTTGTCACCAGAAAATCTCTAAGTGTCCAGCCTAAGCCTAATGAACAAGAACAAAGGGAGAATCTCTTTCATTCTAGATGTCTTGTTAAGGATAAAGTTTGTTCTCTCATTATTGATGGTGGCAGCTGCACTAACATTGCTAGTGAAACACTTGTCAGAAAACTTGGTTTGGAAGTCAGACCTCATCCGCGACCTTTCAGATTGGAGTGGCTGAATGAGGAAGGAGAGTTGTCTATCAAAGAACAAGTTTCGGTACCCTTGACCATTGGGAAATATGAGGACGAGGTCTTGTGCAATGTCCTTCCAATAGATGCTAGCCACATCCTACTCGGTCGTCCTTGGCAGTTTGATAAGAAAGCCATTCATGACGGCTATACTAACAGGCATTCCTTTGATCATAAAGGAAAGAAGATCACCTTAGTTCCTTTGACTCCCCTTGAAGTGCATCAAGACCAACTTTAACTAAAGAAGAGCCGTGGAGCTGAGAAACAAAGTGTTGAGCCACAAACTAAGAACTTGAACTTCTTAGTCAAGCAAAGTCATGTTACAAAGTCTTTACTTTCTCAACAATCTGTTCTATTGCTTGTTTACAAAGAAACTCTAATGGCATCTTCTAACTTTGCACCAGAGCTTCCGAGTGGACTTAAAGATGTTTTACAGGAATTTTCAGATATTTTTCCTGATGAGAATCCAAAAGGATTGCCACCGGTTAGAGGCATAGAACATCAAATTGACTTCGTTTCGGGCGCCTCTCTTCTTAACCGGCCAGCTTACAGAACTAACCCATTGGAGACCAAGGAACTCCAGAAGCAGATTGAAGAGCTTCTTGACAAGGGATACATCTGGGAGAGCCTTAGTCCGTGTGCCGTACTAGTACTTCTTGTTCCAAAAAAAGATGAAACATGGCGCATGTGTGTGGACTGCCGTGCCATAAACAACATCACGGTAAAATATAGGCATCTCATTCCTACACTAGATGACATGCTTGATGAGTTGTATGGTTCCTCTGTATTTTCGAAGATTGATTTGAAAAGTGGCTATCACCATATTCGCATGAAAGAAGGAGATGAATGGAAAACCGCATTTAAAACTAAGCTAGGATTGTATGAATGGCTAGTTATGCCTTTCGGTTTGACAAATGCACCTAGCACTTTTATGCGTCTCATGAATCATGTGTTGAGGTCTTTTATTGGTCATTTTGTTGTTGTATATTTTGATGATATATTGATTTACAGCAAAACCTTTGAAGAGCATGAATGGCATTTGAAATCTGTGTTAGAAGTCCTTAGGAAAGAGAATTTATTTGCTAATTTTAAGAAATGCTCTTTTGGGACAGATCACGTGGTTTTCTTAGGATTTGTTGTAGGTGCTGAAGGAGTCAGGGTGGATGAGGAGAAAATCAAGGCCAATCGTGATTGGCCCAGTCCTAAGACCATTGGAGAGGTCAGGAGCTTTCATGGCCTAGCTGGATTTTACAAAAGGTTTGTACAGAACTTCAGCACTATAGCAGCTCCTCTTACGGAAGTGATCAAAACGAGTGTTGGTTTCAAATGGGAGGGAGCTCAGGAAGAAGCTTTCCAAACGCTTAAGGGGAAGTTAATTCAAGCTCCTTTACTCTCTCTTCCTGATTTTTCTAAAACTTTTGAAGTCGAATGTGATGCCTCAGGAGTAGGTATTGGTGCTGTTTTGATGCAGGACAGGAAGCCCATTGCCTATTTCAGCGAGAAACTCGGAGGTGCCACACTAAATTATCCAATGTATGATAAGGAACTTTATGCCTTGGTGAGAGCGCTCCAAACGTGGCAACATTACCTCTGACCTAAAGAGTTTGTGATCCATACGGATCATCAATCACTAAAGCATCTCAAGGGGCAGAACAAGCTGAACAAGAGACATGCGCGCTGGGTTGAGTTTATTGAAACCTTTCTCTATGTCATTCGCTACAAGCAAGGTAAGGAAAATGTGGTAGCTGATGCTCTATCACGAAGGTATGTGCTCCTTTCAGCTCTTGAAACTAAGTTACTTGGATTTGAATTTATTAAGGACTTATACGCTACTGATCTAGATTTCAAAGAGGTATTTAAAAATTGTTCTAAAACTGCTTACGGAAAGTACTACCTTGTTTCTGGATTTTTGTTCTTTGATAACCGTTTATGTGTTCCCCGATGCTCTTTGAGGGAGTTGTTTCTCAAGGAAGCCCACGGTGGTGGTCTTATGGGACATTTCGGAGTTAAAAAGACCCACAAGGTGTTATATGAGCATTTTTTTTGGCCAAGCATGATGAAAGATGTGGAAAGAATATGCAGCCGGTGTGTGGTTTGCAAACAAGCCAAGTCCAAACAGCAACCACAAGGTCTGTACTCAGCTCTACCTATACCTTCTCATCCGTGGGTAGATATAAGCATGGATTTTGTCTTAGGTTTGCCTAGAACCAGATCTGGTAGGGATTCTATCTTTGTAGTGGTAGATAGATTCTCTAAAATGACCCATTTCATTCCTTGCCATAAAATAGATGATATTGTGCATGTTACTGAACTCTTCTTTAGAGAAATAGTTAGGTTGCATGGAATGCCCAGAACCATAGTCTCGGATAGGGATGCAAAGTTCCGTAGCTATTTTTGGAAGATTTTGTGGTCTAAGTTAGGAACAAGGTTGTTGTTTTCTACTACTTGTCATCCCCAGACAGATGGCCAAACTGAAGTAGTGAATCGCACTTTGTCAGCCTTACTTAGGTCTTTAGTCAAGAAAAACCTTAGGACCTGGGAAGAGAACTTGCCACATGTAGAATTTGCATATAACCATTCAGTGCATTCAGCGACTAAGTTTTCTCCGTTTGAGGTAGATTATGGTTTCAACCCTATGTCTCCACTTGATTTTCTTCCTTTGCTTGTAAGTGAAAGGGCTAGTACAGATGGCAAAAAAAAAGCGGAGTTCATTAAGAAGCTGCATGAGACGGTCAGGAACAACATTGAAGCCAAAACCAAGATCTATGAAACAAAAGCAAACCGGAAAAGGAGTAAGGTTGTGTTCAGTGAAGGAGATCTTGTTTGGATGCATCTAAGGAAGGAACGGTTCCCAGAAGAAAGGAAATCTAAGCTTATGCCACGCATTGATGGACCATTCCGAATCATTCAGAAATTTAGTGACAATGCATATCAGCTTGATTTGCAAGGTAAGTATAAAATTTCTTCTACTTTTAATGTTTCTGATCTCTCTTCTTTTGTGGCAGATGTCCCAGATTTGTGGACAAATCCTTTTCAAGAGGAGGGAAATGATGCGTCACAGGACATGGATCCCGAACAGCATGATGTTTCAGCCCTAGTGGATCAGTCTATGCTTCGAGACACTGTGGATAGTCCCAGAAACACTTTGGCTCAGGAGGGATCTGCAGATGACCGAACTTTCTCACTTTTGGCTTGTACTGCAAGTACCAAAGATCAAGCAATGCATCTTGACTCGATGTTTGATCCGTTTATGGAGTTTTCGCTCGGACAAGTTTCTAAGGCAAGAATTCTGAAACTATCTAAAGATTTGTCTCAAGTCAGTTCTCAGGTGGCTCATATGGCACGAACAGAGCATCATGAAACTTATGTGCTGCTCGTCCACGCATTGGATCAGTCCGGGCAGAGGCTCACCGCGCGAACCCGGACGGTAGTCGAATGGTCATCTTGACCAAACCACATTCTCTGAAGAGTTTCTTTGACTCTTCTTTAATGTTAGATTATTTTTCTTTGTTTCGTAAACTACAAAACAATAACTATTGGTATCTTTGATTTCTTTATGTAAGATTTGGAGAACACTGAGGAGAATAATCGATTA
This sequence comes from Turritis glabra, assembly GCA_900406565.1. Lineage (NCBI taxonomy): Eukaryota > Viridiplantae > Streptophyta > Magnoliopsida > Brassicales > Brassicaceae > Turritis > Turritis glabra. The sequence continues at coordinate 887,734 of OVBN01000173.1, read as the reverse complement.
TCTTTTATTGTTGTTATTGAGAGTTTATTCTCTTTGTTCTCTGCTAGAACATTTCTTGTTACTTGGTGCGTAATATCCAAGCAACAACCTTCATTGTGCTGTTCTAGTGCGTCACATCTAGAGGCATTCTGGAGTCAGAATATCAACAGACTTACACATCTGTTGTGCGACCCTTCAATCCATACAAGATCACCCTTGACTGCACCTTGCTACTTGGTGTGATTACTATCAAGTAAAAATCCGGTTAAGTGATCCTTCTTCAAGTTGTATCATGTTGTCCACTATCATGAATGCTATGTTCTTGCAATCCCGACCTTGCGAGTTCTAAAACTCACATCTTCGTAAGATAGAGATTAAGACTAGAGTAGACGAATTGGACTTTATAATAAACATAAATCGAATAGAGTACAAAGGAATCTCAAGAAGATGTGTTTGAGTGCTAATGCTTAGAACTTAAATGTGAAAATAAAAAAGAAGAAAAAAAATATAAATATAAATAAAAAGTAAATTGATGTAGTTAGTTTTAGTACTCCAATTAAATTATCGAACCATAGGGAGCAAAGAATCAATACACTAGGAATGCACAAGTTCGCTTAATCTAACCAAAATAAGAAGGTTTCGGGTTTTCTAAAATACGACTAATAATATAAATCAAACCAAATAATGCATAAAAGAAACAATAATGTAAAAGACTAACAACAATAGAACTTAAACAAAACGGGTATGGATCATTGGTAAGGTAATTCGACAAGGGTGAATGATGACTTGATAAACGATAATTCAAACGAACAATCTATGTTTAATTCCATGACATGAGTCACTTAAATAGACTAGCTCACTCCCATGATAATAACCCTTTTACAAATCATTCGATTAAGCTAATTTCCCAATTGCAACCAAACTATTTGTAAACAATGAACACAAACTCATAATTGTCATCTATTCCATCTTAAAACTCAATTTCCATTGGTTAAGAATTAGAACACATGCATAGAAGGTTCGGATCATTTCACAGCACCTTCCAGGCTTGAAATAATCTAAACTCTAGAAATCTCTCTTTCGAAGCTCATTTCTAGCATTAAGTTTGTTCTATGCATGATCATGAACAAGACTACTCAACCATCAAACATCATTTACAAGCTCTAACACTATAGATCTACCAAACCAACAATCCAAAAGTCAACTACTCAAGCATGCTCAAATCACAAAAGTAAACCGTACAAAGGATAGATATGAAAGACATAATTAAGGATCTATAAAAAGATTTAACAAAAATTAAATAACATGAGTTTAGATGATGAAATTATAAACATAAAAAAAAGAAGAACTCTCAAGAACAAGAGAGAGAGTTTTAGAGGCTAGAAAATATCCTCATTGTTAGTCACCTCTTCAACCTCAAGAAAACTTGCAAGCACATCAAACTCTTTTTGGTTAACCATTAAAGAGCTTTGGTGTAATTCTTCTAAGGCAATCTCTTCCAAAAGTTCACCCGCCAATGTATCCGTTTCATCAACCATGCATCCTAGAAGGAAGTCAAATCCTTTTGTAGGCTCTTTGGTTGTTTGTTGGAAATCATTCATGATTTGAGCATCCCCCTCAAAAACTTCCTCAATATCATTGGGAAGCACCTCTTTTGTCTTGGTTTTGCTAGGAGGAATGCATTCTTCTTCTTCTATCCGTTGTGGAAGGTTGGTGTCGATAAGCTCCACATGAGTTGTCTCAACAATCCCTAAACCTTGAGTCCAAGCACCAAATTTGGTGCCTAACATTCGACGACTCTCCCTAGACTTCTCTTACTCTTCCAAAATCAACATGCATAAGTTGTAATTCTCTTCTTCATTAGAGATTAGAGTAGAGTAGAGTGGTCCACAGTTATAATCCATGTTCGAAGATTGATATCCGTCATCATATCCACCATGGTTGTCTTGAGCAAAGTTTTGATCCGGTTGATACTCTCTTGATGTGTGTGATTCATAAGGTCCTTGATAGCATGAGTAGTCATACTCCATGTGTAACGCCCGTCTCCCGGAAAGTAGAATTTAGACGGAGATATATATATATATATATATATAATATATTTAAAAATATTGCGATCCGTCTAAATCTGTGGTAAATATGTTTTCTCGCAGTTGAGACTTTTAATCGTAAGAGTTTCGGGAAAAACATTTATTGAACGGAAAACCGAGTTGTGGAGCGGTTGATGTGTGTGGATCCCACGTGGCGGTTTTTAAACCAAAAGAATTAAAAAGTGGCTGCAATTATTTTCTACTTTTTACTTTTCTTTTGTTTTTTCATTCTTTTGTTTCCTCTTCCTTTCCTCTTCTTGTGTCTTCGTAAAATTGAGAGAGAAAGCTTGGGAGCTGAGAAATTAGAAAGAAAAAGAGAGGGAGAGAGCTGGTTGCAGAGCTGGTTGCAGAGAAGAAGAGGAGGGGGAGTGGCTTTTTGGGCTTGGCTTGAGAGAAAGGAGAGGTAAATCGGAACTGACAGCTTTTGGGAGAAAATAGATTCGACCAAGAAAATCGTTTCCAAAGGTAATGAACTTTTGTGCAGTTGTAGCTAAGCCTTAGACCTAGATGCGGCACTTTGCGGTTTTGGATTTGAGTTAGTTTCCTAAGAGTTATGCTTTTTTTCGTGGGGCGCTCTGTTTCAGAGGCGAGTTAGGACGAACGCTGTTTCGGAGTGAGATAGTGAGTTCACCTTTGGTCTGATTATCGTGAAACTTTGAGCGTAACTTCAGGACATCCAGTGGTTTAGTTTCAACGGTGGAGATTGGAAGTGGACGGTTATAATTCGATTCGTGACTCCATCTTTGAGGGTGATTGTTTCTGAATTTTTCCAGTTTTGGTTGAAAATCGTTTTACTTGTTGTGGTTGGCTGTAGGGCGTGTGAGAGAGATTAGGCGAGCTGTTGTTGGCATGTGAGTGAGTCGTGGTTAGCTGGGTGTTGTGGTTCTTGAGCCAAAAATCTTTCTTAGTTTAGTTTCCAAACCCCTAGTTTGCAATAGGAAGAGAAAACATGAGCTTGATCTACAAGAAGACCCAAGAGCTTATTGTTTTCTGATGGGCTTATCTCAAGCCACAAAATAACACTTGGATACAAGAGTAACACCTAAACCCTGCTTTATCATTTTACAACTTTAATTCATTGTGTCACTTTCGATCTCACACTTACTCGTTCACACATTTTTTTCCATTATACTTTTAGACTTTTAGTTATTACGACTAGAAGCGGGAAAAATGCTGTCCATTACCTACCATGAATGCTATGTTCTTAAAATCTCGACCTTCCTTCAATCCTTCTTCTTCCCCATGCCATTTTGAAAATCATCATTACAATTGAATTAATCTCTCTTAAAAAAAAAGTAATAATAAATCTGTATTTTTTACACTTTACACATGCCACGTGTCATATTTGGTTCATTGATAAATTAACTACATATTCAGATTAAATAGGTTGAAAAGAAAATCGAGTTTCATGCATTAACAAGATTTTCTTGGAAAATGTTGAAATCTGAGATCATTTTCAAAGTCTCTTTGGACCTGTCACCTTCTTCTTCTTTTTACGTAGACCAAACTGATATATAGTGAGAGTTACACCAGATCTGATCTGTCTTCTTTGTCTCGATTGATTCTTCAGCACCAATCCACTAAAATAGCGGGTTGTCTTGGAAGACAAGTTTGGTAATTTCTAAACCTATCTCAGGTTAGTTCTCGGCGTTGCTTTGATGGACAATAAAGAAATACGAAGAGTCTTGGAAAAAGACGAGCAAACAAGTCTGTTCGCTAGAGTATGTTCTTGGTCAATCAAAGATATCCTCAACGAAGATCTCTACAAGGAAAAGGTTTTTGATCTTTTTTAACCTTTTCTTCGGTAGCTTTTTATATTCGGTACTTACTCATTGAATGTTGATGTGGTGTATTTTTGTAACAGATAAAGACAATACCAGACAGATTTAGTTCGGTTGATGAATACTCTCAGTGTTTTGTTCCTCATTTACTCGAGGAAACGCGAACCGAGTTGTTCTCGAGCTTCAAATCTTTATCGAAAGCTCCTGTCTTTCGAATACTTTCTGTGGAGACAAGGACAAACGAATTTAGTGGAAGGTCATCGATCAAGTTGTTCCATGATATATCATTAATGGATTATGCAGACGACAAAAGTGAAAAGTACGAGCCAAAGTGTGGAGATATTATTGTTCTGACTCCTCTGAGTCTGACAGAGGAAAGGCCAAGAATCGATGACTTGGATCCTTTGCTTCTAGGCTACGTATTCTCTGTGTATGGTGATTCTAACATCTCTGTTCACTTCTCAAGATCCATATCACAGAGTGAGAAACATTCATTTCGTTCTGGTGTTTTTCTCATGACTCTAACCACAAACACTCGAACTTGGAACGCTTTGCATAACGAAGCTGCCGATTCCACACTAATCCAGAGTGTGCTTCAGGAAAATGCTTTGGTACGTATTAAGAAACAATCTTCTTTGCTTTCTTGAAACTGTTGGTCCAATTCAAATCTCTACAACTGTGTAACATAGAAGCAGAGCTCTATTTTATGCTTCAGTGGAGTGATTTGTAGGTTTACTTGTCCTGCAGGCTACAGAACAATGTTTTTCTTGTGGGAGTGACGTTGATCGTTCTGATTCTGACCGTGTTTTGGATATAATCCGTTCAGCAAAACTGAACTCTTCCCAAGAAGCTGCAATTTTGGGTTGCCTTGAGACAAGGAATTGTAATCACAAGAAGAGTGTGAAACTGATATGGGGACCTCCTGGTACAGGCAAAACAAAGACGGCCGCCACTCTTCTCCTTGTCCTTCTCAAGCTAAAGTGCAAAACTGTTGTCTGCGCTCCTACAAACACAGCTATTGTAGCAGTTGCATCGAGGTTATTGTCTTTATCGAAGGAAATAATTGTGTGTGCTCCAACAAACTCAGCTATTGCTGAAGTAGTATCAAGGTTCTCGTCCTTATTCTATGGAACTTCTACATTAGAACGTACCACTTACGGTATGGGGAATATAGTTCTATCTGGAAACTGCGACAGAATGGGGATTAAGAATAATAGAGTTCTTCTCAATGTGTTTTTCAATGATCGCGTCAGTAAACTTGGTAAACTGTTTTTATCATCTTGTGGATGGAAGAAAAGGTTGGAGTCAATCATAGATTTTCTTGAGAACACAGAGGCTAAATACGAGCAACATGTACATGAATTAGAAGAACTTGAAAGGATAATAGAAGAGGAAAAGAAAAATAAAGAAGATGAAAAGAAGAAGAAAGAAGCTGAAAGTAAAAAGGAAGATGGTGAGAGGACGATGCAAGAAGTTGTAAACATCCCTACATTTGGAGAGTTTGTGAAGAAAGAGTTTAATGGCTTAAGAGAAGAATTGGAGAAAGATATGGTTGATTTGTGCACTCATCTGCCTAAGTCTTTCATTTCATCTAAAGATGTGAAGAATATGATAGCAGCCCGCCAAGCTCTTCACCGTGTTAGATCTTTCTTGCAGGAGAATTCTTCTAGAGATGATTTCAGGAAAGGTGGTTTCAGATTCAATTGCTTCAACAGACTCATCAGTGTTGATGCTCTTGAAGCTCTATGTCTACTTCCAAAATGTTTTGGGATTCCTAGCCTAGGAAATTTTGAAGATATTAGGAAATTTTGTTTACATAATGCAGACATAATCTTCTGCACAGCCTCAGGTGCTGCCAATATGAATCCAACAAGGATAGGCTCCATCGACCTTCTTGTGGTCGATGAGGCAGCTCAGCTTAAAGAATGTGAATCAGTTGCTGCATTGAAACTTCCTGGACTTCGTCATGCGCTCATAATAGGAGATGAGTGTCAGTTACCTGCAATGGTTCATAACGAGGAATGCGAAAAGGCGAAATTCGGAAGAAGCTTGTTTGAGAGATTGGTTTTGATTGGCCATAACAAACATTTGCTTGATATACAATATCGAATGCATCCTTTGATTAGTCGTTTTCCTAATAAGGAGTTTTATGATGGGAGAATCACAGATGCACCTATTGTTCAAGAAAGCATTTACGAAAAGCGGTTTCTTCAAGGAAACATGTTCGGTTCTTTCTCTTTTATCAATGTGGGATGTGGGAAAGAAGAGTTCTGTGATGGACATAGTCTTAAGAATATGGTTGAAGTTGCTGTCATTTCCGAAATCATATCCAATCTTTTCAAAGGTATACAATCTTTTTTCGTTTGTATAATCTTTTTTCATATTCTTTTTGGTTAATTTACTTAATCTTGAAACAGTTTCAAGTGAAAGAAGACAGAAGATGAGTGTTGGAGTTATTTCACCTTACAAGGGACAAGTGAGAGCAATCGAAGAGAGAATTGGTGATAATAAGTACGGTTCCTTATCAGGTCAACTTTTCACTTTGAATGTTCAATCGGTAGATGGGTTTCAAGGAGGAGAAGAAGACATTATCATCATCTCTACCGTTAGAAGTAACGTTAACGGAAACGTGGGATTTCTCAACAACCGTCGAAGAGCCAATGTGGCACTTACTCGAGCAAGACACTGTTTATGGGTGATTGGTAACGAGACAACGTTGGCTCTGAGTGGTTCGATTTGGGCAAAACTGATAAGCGAGTCGAAGACACGTGGATGCTTCTACGATGCAGTTCATGATAAGAATCTAAGAGATGCCATGAGTGATGCGTTGCTTGATGATGTGTCTTCAAGTTTTGGATCTTTATCGATTAGGAATGGCTCTGGGAGAAGAAATGGTATTGGTTGGTAGATTTTTATTTTGTCTTGTTTTATGTTGTTTAACCTATTAAAACTATGTATGGGATTTATGGTATTTATTTATGGTTTTCAATTCACAAATGAAAGTCGATTCACTTTTATATCAAAACTAGCATTATGTCCCGCGCTATGCGCGAGCGAACTAATTTATTTATGTTTTATTTTTGTAGAATCCAATCTATGAATTTAAAGAGTTTTGTACACTTAAACCGCGAAAGTATGTAACAAAATAACATATTTGATTCAAAATAACAGGTTGTTGACATTCTGTATGTGTCATGTTTAAACTTTCATTAGATTTCCGATAATAGCTAAAATTAAAGAAGAAGAGTGTGATACAACATGCTTAGGTACTGAAATATATAAATTTGGATACAAAATTATATAAAGACTTATAGGACATCACCAGATTATTTTTCTTCTTTTTCGTCGAACAAAGCTAATGCGAAATATTTGTTGGTAGCTTCCTTGTCATTTGTCTTTAACTTCCTTTACCTTTCCATTGCATTATTTTGTATGTATTAAAAGGCTTTGATCGAGTTCACATCTATTCTCACTTCATTTTCTTTTGCCTTCAACTTGACCGATTATAGATTTCATGGCCTGTTCCAAAATAGGCTCATCCTTCCTGATTTCATTAATGAGGTGATGTGTAGCTTCTCCTAGTTGACTTTGACTACCTCCGACTTAACGTGCTATCTCCAAGTTCTTGCAACAGAAACATAGATCCATCACATATAAGAATTTGATAGTTGAGAGAAAACGTTATAGACCTTCATCGAGTCAGTAGTCTTTAGATCCCATTATCTCTATTGTAAGATATCCTCAAACTTTTATCAGAAAGTGTATATGTGTAGTAGATATATAAAGTGCATATTTCTAAGGTAAACAAAAGAAAATAGAAAAAATAAAATAAAAAAGAAAAGCAAAACAAAAGCATAGCATAAGCAAGTTTTTAACTCAGATTATGAAGAGCATTTGGGAATAGAGTCATAGAATGATGATTAACATTGACATAGAGAAAGTAATAGCAGTAAAGGAAACGGTCATTAGAGCATGCCTATCAATAGTCTGAGAGAGGGTATTTCATAATAAAAAGAAATAATAAAAAAAAAATAGTAGGAAAGAAAATGAAGGAACGGTTTTCGAACGAAAGTTTTTGAAAAACCATTAAGAGACCCATATGCAGATGTGTCGATTTTTAATTGGTACAACTATTTATAAAAAAAAAAAAGTTAATTACAAAACTAAATAATTTTGGGTATGAGAACGTGGAGATGCTTTTTATCTCCAAAAAGAGGGGATAGTGGATAAGAGGAATAACAATTATAGTTTTGTATATATGACACGATTACTTTTGTTTAAAGTTTCCTTGCTTTCTTAATTTTTAGTTTTTGGTGTCGTTTTTATAAACATGCCACATGTCAGAATTTGATTTTGACTGCACAAGTGACTTCATAGCATAGCAAGAAGGAAGGGCGTGCTTAATATATAAGGACTAGTAGAGGCAGTAGCACATATTGAGCGGAAAGAGAGATTTATAAATAAGTAAGTAGCAGCCGAAAGAAGACTCTCTTTTAGAATTGAAATGGGGACCTATGAAGAGGTAGGCCCTTGTACTTTATTATAGAAAAGATAAATAAAAAGAATTATTTCATCAGCAGTTTTTAATTCTTTTTTTATCTCAAGCCACAGTATAAATCTTTACTCTGTACACTCAACGCATGCAAAGTCTCATATATGGTTTACTGATCACTACATATTCAAATTAAATTAACTAAAAAGAAAATCGAGTTCCATGCATTAACAAGATTTTCTTGGAAAATGTTGAAATTTGAGATCATTTTCAAAGTCTTGTTGGACTTTTCACTTTCTTCTTTCTTTTAAGTAGACCTGATGAGATGTCAAAAAAAAGTAGACCAAACTGATAGTAAAATATATTTTTGCTTTTTTGAAACTGTTGACCAAATTCAAATATTTACAAATGTCCATGTATTTGATGGATTCATGATACATTCTCTTTCTGTAGCAATAAAAGAGAACTGTATTTTATTCTACAATTGAGTGATTTGTGGGTTTACTTGCCTTGCACGGTACAAAACAATGTGTTTGTTGTGGAAATCATGTTGATGTTCGATTGGAAAAAAAAAAAAAGACAAAACAGATCACAAATCTGTAAAATTAAAGGGTTTAGTCCCAACCACAATTCACATAGTTTACACTAAAAATAAAGGAACATATATTTCAGTTTTACGACATATATTTTTGTTCACTTACATATGAGACTCCCAACTCAAAGTGTCGTTGATAATCCACCATCGTCCAGACATGAAAACACTATTTTAAACGGTTATAACACAATATTTGAAAACGCAAGAGCAATTGATACAAGAACTAAATCACAACGTACCACATGGGTTTTTCTTCGAAACTTCTTTTGATTACTAGAAAATACGTTTACAAAGTTTGATGCTTTCGGCGACTTAGAGAGCGATTAGGGAGCGATTACGTCTTTGCTTTCTCACCACAAAGTTTGATGCTTTCAGCAGCTTCTCCGCCTGGATCTGAAGAGGGTCCTCCGGACGAGCGCCCTTTCTCTTGCTCGGATGTGGTGGTTCTACAGGTTGAGGGTGGGGTGAGTACTCAGAAGGTTGCAGCGATGGTTTCAGAGGAAAATTTAGCAGTGGTTTCAAATAATCTGGGAGGTTTGTCAGCTCCAGTTTCAACGTCAACACTATCTCGTACGGGCGCAGTGGATCAAAAATCTTGGGTGAAAGTCGCAAAAAAACACATGTTCACCAAGCAAGATTTCATGATTTCAGAGGTAAACGGGCAACAGCGGGTGGTCGTGCCCAAAGAAGTGTTTGAGGGAGCAAAACCGTTGTGGGAAGATTTCATAATTGGAAAACTCATCAGCACTTCAGCGCCACATGTGGGAAAAATCCATATGATTGTGAACAAAATATGGAGACTAGGAGATAAATCATCTTTGATAGATGTTTTCGTGGTCAATGACACAACTGTTAAATTTCGAGTTAGGAATGAGGGGATCAGAAATCAGATATTGAACAGAGGTATGTGGAATATTGTGGGAATACCCATGCTAGTTTCTAAGTGGACTCCTTATGAAGAGGAGGCTCAACCAGCGATGAAGTCCATTTCTTTATGGATTATTCTTAAGAATGTTCCGCCATCTATGTTTACGGATAAGAGGCTGGAGTTCTTAGTAAGTGCAGTGGGGAAGCCTATTAGGATGCACCCAAAAACAGAGGTTTGCGTTAGTTTTGACGAAGCTTAAATACTTGTAGAAGCAGATTTAACGAAGGATCTACCCAAGGAATATCAAATACTTGGTGAGGAGGAGGGAGAGTTGGATGTGGTGATTAATTACTCGTACCCATGGCTTCCCCCACGGTGTGGTAGTTGTCAAAAATGGGGTCATGTTAAGAAAGGTTGTCTCGCAGTCACTGATATAAATGTCCCTCATGAAGGTTTGGTCTCAACAAATTCCAAAGTTGGAACAGAATTTCAAGCTGCTATTGAAACAGAACAAGGGAGAAATTCTTCGCCAACGGTTCAAGAGGAAACAGAGGTACGACAAGGTAGTGGGGCAAATCCAGACATCACTGGGGAAGAGGGGACAAATGAATCTGGAATAGGAAAGGAAGGTGAATGGATCACGCCTCAAAAGTCTGGTCACAAATCTGACTTTAGCCCAAGAAAGAAGCAGGTGAGCCTAAAATATGGTGAGGTTTCCCTTTTATAGAACTCTTACTCTGCCCTTAGGGAGAAGAACGAGAGTGAAGAAGAAGGAAACAAGGAGGAAACTCAAGAAGAGATAGAGCAGAATGCTAACACAAGTGAAAAGGGTATGGGGCAACTGGATTACAGATCAGAGTATGGTACAGAAACCACTGTAATGGTTAAGCAATCTCGGGGTTTAAAGGTGGACTTACCACCACGTCAGTTTTTGCCTCGAAGCTCTAAAAATCCCCACAAATTAATATCAACCCCTTCTAAATCCTCTAGGGAACAAAGTTCGAGGATCTCCCACACTAAATTTATGTCTAGTTTTTTCTGGAATGTTCATGGTTCAACAAAATGTCTAAACATTATGTTGTTCGAAGCTAGATTTTACAAGAAAACTTACAGTTTGGGTGCATACTTGAGACAAGGGTGAAGGAAAAAAAAGCAGAAAAAATTATCGGTTCAGTGTTCAACGACTGGTCATTCATTTCGAATTATGTAAGTCACCGGTTGAGACGGATCTGGATAGTGTGGAGTCAGAGAGTTCGATCAACACCATGTTTCACAAGTAGTCAAATGATCACTTGTTCAGTTCTCATGGAAGGTATGGAAACAGAATTTTTTGTTTCTTTTGTCTATGCATCCAATTTTGTTGACGATTTTAATGAAATATTGAAGGGAGAGGAGCATTCTTTATATGACAGGCACCCAGCGGTCTCCATAGGGATGAGGGATTTTTAGCATGTGGTCCGATATTGTTCTCTCAGTGATATGCATACCCACGGTCTGTTGTACACTTGTTGTAACAAACGAGATAGTGAGGAGCTCATCTATAAAAAAATGGACCAAGTATCAACAATCTTATGGAGTATTTGAGGCAGGGGGATGATCTGATCACCTACATTGTCGAATTAAAATGGGAGCTGGCAAACTAAGGGTGCAAAAGCCTTTTAAATTCACAAATGCTATGACCAATGTTGCAGGGTTCTTGCCGTTGATCAAAGATTACTGGGAGAGTACAGAGGCGCTTCATCACTCTACTTCTGCAATATATCGATTTTCAAAGAAGCTAAAAGAGCTCAAACCAAGTATAAAAATTGTAACGCCCGTCTTCCGGAAAGTGGACTGTTGACGGGAAATATATATATATAAGAGATATATATATATGTCAATACGTCTTTGATCCGAATAAGTTGTCAGAAAGGTGATATCTCTCTTTGAAGTCTGTAACGCCCATGTTCCGGAAAAAAGTAATTTTGTCGGAAAAGTTACAAAAGGATCGTATCAAGGAGTTTTAATACGATTGGGTTGATGGTTTGGGATCTTTCTCTTTGAAGTCAATCTTGAGTATTTCGCGGTTTGATCGAGGGTCAAAAAGTTAAAGGTTGACCAGAAAAGAGAGAGGATCGATCGGTCTATGGTTGGACCGATCGATCCAGAGCCAAGCCGTCGATTGGCTTGGATCGATCGATCTGCGAAGTTGTCGTTGGCCTGAGGTCGTGGACCTATCGATCCGGGGCTGGATCGATCGATCCAGTGCTGAGGAGGTGTGGACCGATAGATCCGGAGGTTGAATCGATCGATCCAGCACTGTCGGCAGTTGTGATTAGTGGATTTTCTTCCACTTGTATCATGTGTTCTTCCTCCTCCTTCGGTCTTTTGGGGGGGGGGGGGGTTTGGCTGTTTTGGTACGGTGAGAGAGCGAAAGAGAGTGAGGAAGAAGAGGAGAGCTTGTTTCTTGGGTGTGTAAGGAAGCTTGAAGCTTGGTGGTGGCCTTTAGGGTGTTTTGGTGCGGCTTGGAGTGTTGCAGAGGATCGATTAGCTGAGGCGAGGGAGAGTGAGGAGTTCATCCCTGAGCTTGTGATGTTGTTCTTGAGCTGAATCGATCCAGAATTCAAGGTGAGTGCGTGACCATGAGTTAATCTAACCATTTGAGATGGTTGTGTGTGTTTTTGTGATGTTAGGGTGGATTGGGTTGAATCCTTGGTGTGTTACTTGTTTTCTTGGTGTTTGGGGTTGGGTTTGTGCCTAATCGTTTTTAGGAAGCAAGGTTGATGCCCTGGGTGGTCATTGGTCGTGTGCGGCAATGGGTGAAGTCAAGATCGGAGTTGCAGGTGGAGAGGGATTGATCGATCCAGGGTGGACCGATTGATCCAAAGCTTCAGTCTCGAGGTTGTAGAAGGTAAGGGGATCGATCGATCCAGGAGTGGACCGATCGATCCAAAGAGGCTTCAAGTTGCGGGTCTAGTTTGGTGTGTTTGGATCGATCGATCTGTGCTTGTTCTTGGCTTGGATCAATCCATGTGTTTAATGTTGATTGTGGTTGTTTTGCTTTGCGTTGTGAGCGGTTTGTTATCTTACTTGCTTGTGTGTATAGCTCGTAGATGGAAGGACCGTCTCACTAAGTTTTGTGATAATACTTACGCATCTCTGTGTTTTTCTGAGTTGCAGGTAAAGATAAAATGTGAATGTGGAATCAAAGCGATGAGGAGGAGGATGATTTAGAACTCGGTATTGTGTGTTATTGGTTGCATTTTATTATGTTAATATTTGCGATTTCTTATTGATACTTTATGTGGAGTGAAAGCGTGTGTTTGACTTACTGTGTTTTCGGATTCATGGTATATAATTAATATTATGGGATATTAATTATAGTATTGCTTAATTAAAGCGGGTCGGGTCATCTCAGTTTAGTATCAGAGCATAGACGGTTCTTGGATGGTTTAGGAAAATTAATTGGAGTTGAATTAATTTTCGTGATGCTTGTTGCATGTTGTGATTGAACCGTTGAATTGTTGTGTGCTAAAAATTTATTATGTGGTATTTAATCAATTTGGTTGAGCATGGAGTCTTATAATCATCCTCTTTGAGCCTGTTGAGATTCCACGGTAAGTTATCTTTGTCCTGTTGAGTTGTTTAGTGTCCTTAGTCTCTGTTCTTGGAGGTTCAGTTGGCTAGAGGTGCTAGTGGCCGTGGTAGTGGCCGAGGCTGAGGCCGTGGTTTTGTTCCAGTGGTGGCAGAGAGTGTAGCACAGGGTGCTACGGTTGAGCGAGTAGCGGATTCGTATGTGTATCAGGAGGGGTCTGAGGGTGTGGCCGGTGTGAGTGCCGGTGTGGTTGGAGTTCCAGCGGATGCTGTGGGTGTTGCAGTGGTTTTTTTATCAGGCCTGAGATGATCACATAGCGGGTCTGTTAACTCTGCTATTGGAGCGGTTACCAGTGAGGGTACCAGTTCAGGCTCCTGTGGTGCCACCAGTGGTTGAGTTACGGTTGCGGAGGAGCTCCCATCTTCGCTTAAAATGATGGAGCCGTTACAGAGAATTGGCATGGGATTCTTCCAGGGAGGTGCCAAACCTGAGGACGCTGATGCGTGGAGGATGAGGTTAGAGCGGATTTTTTCCATTGGGTTAGGTGTCCAGACGGATACTGGATTGACCTAGCAGTTCATTACCTGTAAGGTGATGCATATCTCTTGTGGAGGGGTGTTGCAGCCAGAAGAGTTCAGGCGGAGATGGCCTGTGAGGTTTTTGTGGAGGAGTTTTTCTACAGGAGGCTCTTGACCGGTTATAGGGTCGAGCTTTGGAGGGTGAGCGGGCCCGAGTTCGAAGATTCTTGTTGGGTCTTCGGGCTGAGTTGAGAAACTGTTGCCTTGTGCGGGTTTGTGGCACGGTTTCTGAGTTGGTGGAGACAGTTGCTTGGCTGGAGGAAGGTCTGAGAGATGAGGTGGTGGTTGCTAGCCCCAACTTTCAGGCACAGAGGCCGCAGCAGCAGTCTTTTCCAAACAGAGGCGGTAGGCTAATGCAAGGACAGGAGCGGAGGATGGAGGATTCTTCATGGGTTACCCAGAATGGTCCGGGGTGCTTCAGGTGCGGGAGCAGGGATCACATGGTTGCGAGTTTCCCTTTGAAGGGCGAGGCGCGTGTAGATACGCGAGTGTGCTTTTACTGCAGGGAGACGGGGCATATCAAGTCGAGATGTCCCAAGTTGTAGAGGGAGGTGGCAGTGGCACTGCCAGCTAGTCAGAGCTTAGTGGCATCACAGGTGTATTCTATCGTAGAAACGGGAGGCCAGAGTTTCGGGCCGGGTTATCTCCATGATGGGGCGTTAGGGTTCAGAGCGTATAGAGAATATGCAGAGACCTTGGTTGTGGGAGGTGTTGAATCTCATGTGTTGTTTGATTATGGAGCATCGCATTGCTTCATTACTCCGGAATTGTCGAGAAGGGCAATTTGTGGGGAGCAACCGGTGAGCGGTTGGGTTGTTAAGACCTTGTTGTGTTCAAATCAAAAGTGTTATGGTTAAGTCTAAATCGTTTCTAGCGATTGGTTCGATCAGTCGTTAATTGCTTATCATGTATGGGCGTGACATGCCTTATTGACTTGATTGAATTGGTTGTTCGACTGCGATCTAGATTGAGCCTGGAAAGCGCGTGACGGTAGTTTAGTTGTTTCGTTCTTGTAGTGGGTTGGTTAGATTCTTGCGAGTATCCACAAAGGATATCATGCTTGACGGGATCGCGTCGGTGGAAACTAGTTGAGTTCCCTATTGTGTGTACGTGATCGCGATCTTGGGAATCAGTGAATTTGCCAAGGTCGGGTTGGTTTTATAGTCGTTGGGGACTTTTTAGAGTTCGCCAAGATGCTTGGTAAGTGTTTGCATTGTGGGATGGTGATGTTGTCTTTTTTTTGAGACCCTAATTACTTTATCGAACCACAAGGAAGACAAGAATAACACACTAAGAATACAGGAAACTAATCAAACTAAACGATATCAAGGGTTTGGTAATGGTTTCAATGTCACAAAAATAAAACATAAAACAAAGCAATACGATTAATTAAGAAAGTCAATATGATAATTTTCCAACAGAATCAATTAAACAAATAAAACAAACAACTAATGGAAATGATCAGTTTTTAAGATAATTAAAAGATTGGATAGTTGGATGATAATATGACAAGGGCGATTAAAAACTTGATGGATGATTATTCAAATGACTAATCAATGCTCAAATCCATGACATGAGTTACTTAAATAGACTAGTTCACTCTGGTGATACTTGCCCTTTTACAAATAATTCGATTAAGCCAATCTCCCAATTGCAACCGAATGATGTGTAAACAATGAACACAAACTCATAATTGTCATCTATTTCATCTTAAAGCTCAACTTCCGAAGGCTAAGAAATAGAACGCATGCATAAAAGGTTCAGATTATTTCACAGCACCTTCCGGGTGTGAAATAGTCTAAAATCTAGAAAACTCTCTTTCGAAACTCATTTCTAGCATTAAGTTTGTTCTATGCATGATCAAGACCAGGACTACTCAACCATCAAACATCATTTACAACCTCTAACACCTTAGATCTACCAAACCAATAATCCAAAAGTCAACTACTCACACATTCTCAAATTACAAAAGTAAACCATAGAAAAGATAGAAATGATAGACATGATTAAGAATAAGTAAAAAGATTTAGCATAAAAGATATAACATAAGTTTAGAAGAAGGATTACAAAAGCTAAGAACTAACAAAAACAGAGAAAGTTTATTGCTTCTAATAATAAAACTTAGATATTTTCTTTACAACCAAATAGTGTATTTATAGAAGAGGAGAAAATATTGAGAAAACAACAAAATCTGTCGGCATCGATTGTAACGAGCGGTTGCAAATCGATCGTAGGGTCTTCTGCATCCATTTTGGCTTTATGTTCGTGGTCTTTCTTCGTGCTTCTCGTATGTCTTTGAAATCCTAAAATATGAACACAAACTACAGTAGAATGTGCAAAACATAATCAAGAACTCCTAAAACACTATAAAACTCAAAATAATATAAAATGATGTGAAAACGCATATTAAATCACGAATATAAACATATTGAACAACATTAATAAGTGGATAATGTGTTAAAATACATGCATATCAGATGGCTCCATATGAGGTGAGGTATGGGAGGCCATGTGGTACACTGTTATGCTAGACCCAAGTGGGGGAGGGAAGCATTTATGGTGTGGATTTTGTTTAGGAAACTACGGAGAGAATCCGAGTTCTGAGACTGAATGTGAATAAGGTGCCCAGGGCATGTAGACGCGGGTAAGCCACGGGAAGTGCTATAAGGAGAAATCCTTGTAGTTGTATGGTGGTCTATGGGCGCGGATTCCGTGAATAGATCAGGATGGTGGGTGAACCGTTGAGTTGTGACATGCACGAAAGAAGTGCAAGGGGCACGAAGGATCAGGTTGCACGAGTATGGATGAAGTGCTTAGGCACAAGGGATCCAGATTGTGCGGATGACGACATCGTGTGGCCATGTCATATTCTGCCGCCTGTATAGTGGTGGTCATGAGTCTTGTGAGACTATGCCGATTGTAAGAAAGGAACTTGCGAACCGGAAGCAAGGATGAAAGCAAGCTGAGGCTTGAGCTTTTCTTCGATGATGTCTAGTTTCGAGATTTGGGTTGTTGCCCTGTGGTGGTTTCATTTGTATTTCATTTTGGGGTGAAAACGATTAATACATTTGAAGTTACAATAAGATGAGTATTTCTTATTGTGTATGACTGGGAATGTCATGAGTTTTGAAAAGAAGTTTATGAGAATATAAACTGGAAATATCCTTCGTGTTTGGATATAAGAAACAACCCTGAGTGAGTGGGATGTTTTGAGTTGACCTGAGAGTGTGAGTGGTATAGAATATGTGTGGTTGAGTATTGCATTGCGGTGCTTCACGCAGACCATGTGAAGTAGTTTTGGTCAGAGATGCTTATAGACGTTTAGACTTTATTGCTCTAAGGACTGTTGGGTCCTGTACAACTCGTGAGAGGATGATTAGTTCCCTAGATACCGATAGCTTGAAGGACATGTAACCTGAGGGTGCGAGTGGTATGAGTGATATACCGATAGCCCGAGGGATATGTGACCTGAGAGTGTGAGTGGTATGTGTATGATACCCATAGCTTGAGGGCCATGTGGCTGGAGGGTGCGAGTGGTATGCGAGATATACCGATAGTCCGAAGGATATGTGACCTGAGAGTACGAGTGGAATGAGTTGGTATCGATAGCTCGAAGACCTTGTATATAAGAGTGTGAGTGGTACGGGTTTTGTGCCGATAGCTCGATGGACTTTGGTCCTGAGGATGGAGTGGTACGAGTACGAGTTTTATTGGGAGCAATGAATGTTTAAGACGTGGATATAAGCATAGTGACTGAATGTAGACCTCGGAGATTGATGGTGTTCGATCTCGTGTTGGTCAAGGTCCAAGTGAACCGTTGCAACGGTTTTGAGTTGAGTTCATTGCGGATGAACTGTACTACTAGATTCGAGGACGAATCCGTGTTAGTGGAGGAGAATTGTAACGCCCGTGTTCCAAAAAAAGGGAATTTTATCGGGAAAGTTACAGAAGGATCGTATTAAAGTGTTTTGATACGATTGGGTTGATGGTTTGGGATCTCTCTCTTTGAAGTCAATCTTTAGTGTTTCGCGTTGGAGTTTCCTCGGGATCAGAGAGCAGTTTGATCGAGGGTCAAAAAGTCAAAGGTTGACAAGAAAAGAGAGAGGATCGATCGATCCATGGTTGGACCGATCGATCCAGAGCCAAGCCGTCGATTGGCTTAAGGCGTGGATCGATCGATCTAGGGGTGGATAGATCGATCTGCCAAGTTGTCGTTGGCCTGAGGTCGTGGACCGATCGATCCGGAGCTGGATTGATCGATCCAGTGCTGAGGAGGTGTGGTCGATCGATCCAACACTTTCGGCAGTTGTGATTAGTGGATTTTCTTCCACTTGTATCACATGTTCTTCTTCCTTCTTGGGTCTTTTGGGGGTTTTGGTTGTTTTGGTGCAGTGAGAGAGCGAAAGAGAGTGAAGAAGAAGAGGAGAGCTTGTTCCTTGGATGTGTAAGGAAGCTTGAAGCTTGGTAGTGGCTTTAAGGGCGTTTTGGCCGTTTTGGTGCGGCTTGGAGAGTTACAGAGAATCGATTAGCTGAGGCGAGGGGGAGTGAGGAGTTCATTCCTGAGCTTGTGGTGTTGTTCTTGAGCTGAATTGATTTGGAATTCAAGGTGAGTGCGTGACCATGAGTTAATTTAAGCATTTGAGATGGTTGTGTGTGTTTTTTGTGATGTTAGGGTGGATTGGATTAAATCTTTGGTGTGTTGCTTGTTTATTTGGTGTTTGGGGTTGGAGTTTGTGCCTAATCGTTTGTATGATGCAAGGTTGAGGCCTTGGATGGTCGTTGGTCGTGTGCGGCCATGGGTGAAGTCGAGATCCGAGTTATAGGTGAAGAGGGATCGATCGATCCAGGATGGGACTGATCGATCCAAAGCTTCAGTCTCGAGGTCACAGAAAGTAAGGGGATCAATCGATCCAGGGGTGGACAGATCGATCCAAAGAGGCTTGAAGTTGCGGGTCTAGTTTAGTGTATTCGGATCGATCGATCTATGCGTGGACCAATCAATGTGTGCTTGTTCTTGGCTTGGATCGATCGATCCATGTGTTTAATGTTGATTGTGGTTGTTTTGCTTTGTGTTGTGAGGGAATTCTTATCTTACTTGCTTGTGTGTATAGCTCGTAGATGGGAGGACCGCCTGACTAAGTATTTGTGATAATACTTACGCATCTATGTGTTTTTGAGAGTTGCAGGTAAAGATAAAGTGTGAACGTGGAATCAAGACGATGAGGAGGAGGAGGATCTAGGACTCGGTGTTGTGTGTTGTTGGTCGCATTTTATTATTTTAATATTTTCGATTTCTTATTGATGCTTTATGTGGAGTTAAAGCGTGTGTTTGAGTTACTGTGTTTTCGGACTCATGGTGTATAATTAATATTATGGGGTATTAATTATGGTATTGCTTAATTAAAGCGGGTCGGATCGTCTCAAAGTCAATCTTGATGGTTTCGGACATGGTTGTCGCGAATGAAAAGACGGATTTGATTCAGGCAAAAAAAAAAAAAAAAAAAATTTGCTGAGCGGTTGTGGTGTTCGGTTGCAAACCGATCGAAAGGCCAGAACGACCACCGGGATCGATTGCAAACCGATCTAGAGTGTCGGCAGACTATTTCTGTTGCTGTAGTTCCCACCTACCTCCTTAAATGCATGTATTTCTTCCTCTTTCTTCTTTCTGGATTTTTTTCTGATCTTTTTTTAGAGAGAGAGAGATAGAAAGCTGGTGAGCTGAGAAAAGGAATAATAGGAGGGGAGACTTAAGGGAAGGAGACCTTGGCTTGGCTTGAGAGAGGAAGGAGAGGGAGAACAGAACTGACAGGGTTTGGGAGAAAAGATGTTCGACCTAGCAAATCATTTCTAAAGGTAATGAATTTTGGTGGAGTTGTAGCTAAGCCTTAGCCCTATATGTATCCTTTTGCGGTTTTGGATTTGAATTATTATCCTAAGAGTTATCCTCTTTTTCGGGAGGTGCTCTGTTTCGGACGCGATTTGGGAACAGCGCAGGTTCAAAGTTAGATCGCGAGTTCACCTTTGGTCTTATCTTCACGAAACGTTTAGGGTAGCTTCAGGACATCCATGGGTTGAGTTTCATCGGTGGAGATTGGAAGTGGATGGTTAGAAATTGATCCGTGGCTCAATCTTTGGGGCTGTTCGTTCTGCAATATTTTGGTTGTGTTGAAAATTGTTTTGATTGTTGTGGTTGGTTGTAGGGCGTGAGGAAGGGAATAGTTAAGCTGCTGTTGGTGTGTGAGTGAGTCGCAGTTGGGTTGGTGTTGTGGTTCTTGAGTCGAATCCTTCTTAATCTTAGGTGAGTGCATGACCATGGACTTATCTAAGCTTTGAGGTGGTTTTGTGTGGTTTTATGTGATTGTGTGATGTTAGGATGGATTCTTGTTGAATCCATGAGTTGTATTGTTGGGTTTCCTTGTGTTTTGAGTTGGGTATGAACCTAGTTGAGTTAAGGAAGCAAGGTTTTCGTGGAAAGGGGTCAATTATCGTGAGAAGGGGTGAAGCAGGTCGGTTTCGGATGGGTTGCAGGGGAACCTCGGATCGACCAGAGGCATCGGTTGCAAACCGATCCGGAGCTTTTTGTGAGTGATCCCGAGCGGTCATGAGGATCGGTTGCAGACCGATTCCGAGACCCTTCTGCGCGATATTTTTCCTTTCTTTCATGTGATAGTTCGGATTGGGTCTAGTCCGGTCCTTGTTGTTGTATGGTATGATATGGATGTTTATCATGTTTATTTGAACGGTTTTGATCTCGTGCTGGTGTGTAAATCTCGTAGATGGGAGGACTGTCTCACTAAGTATTGTGTTAATACTTACGCATCTCTTTGTGTGTGGATGCAGATAAAGATAAAGTTTGATTGTGAAATCATGGCAATGAGGAGGAGGATGATTAGGACTCGGTTGTGTGTTTTGTGTTGAAATTTTTATTACGCGTAATAAATTGGAATACTGTTGGTTGAAGTTGTTTAATAAGATCGAGTCTTCTTGGGCTTGTGGTAAACCGGCTTTAAATGAGTAATTTTGTTTTTGTGTATAGTTAATATTATGGGATATTAATTATAGTATAAAAAAAAATCGGGTGTGGTTGTTTCAAAATTACTAGGTAAGGCCACCCTATGATACCTGATGAGAAAGACAAAGGCAGCTTTTGAAGCACTATGTCAACTTCAATTAGTGACGTTAAGTAATCCAACAAGTCTAGCAATGAAAACATAATCAGTAGCGTATAGTCGCTAGTTGAATGTGTCAGGATTAGAAGAAAAATATCTGAAGCAAAAATCAAAGCTCCATTGGCTAAAGGTTGGCGATGGCAATAATAAAGCTTTTCACAAAGCTGCAAGGGTCAGGGAAGTGTGTAATGCGATTAAAGAGATCAAATGCCAAAATGGTACTATAGCAGACACTCAAAAAGAGATTAAAAAAAGGAGGCAGAACAGTTTTTAATGAGTTCTTAGCTCACAAACCAGCTCACAAATGCATTTCGGAGGAGGAACTAAGAGCTTTGGTAAAATTTCGATGTTCAGAGGCAGATGGGGTACAGCTAGAACGACATGTAACTGCAGAAGAAATCAAAGCAGTGTTATTCTCCATGTCAAGCGATAAAAGTCCGGGACAAGATGGATATTAAAACGACCCAACCCATTTTTTTTTTTGTTTTTTTTACCTCATAATATTAACCCTAACAAACGCATCCAAAGCAATAAGACTCGATCTTATTAAACAATCGTCAAACAACAATATTCGTATTTAACAGTGTAATTAAGTTCAACACACATAAACCAACAACAATAACATACGAGTCCTATTCATCCACTCCTCATTGCCTTGATTCCATGATCACACTTTATCTTTACCTGTAACTCAAACACAAAGAGATGCGTAAGTATTACCAAAAATACTTAGTGAGGCGGTCTTCCCATCTACGAGTTATACATACAAGCATGAGAAAGAACAAACCACTCACAACGCAAACAAACAAACAACAACAAAAGCTTAACACATGGATCGATCGATCCCACCCAACCTTTACTAGATCGATCGGTCCGAAGCATGGATCGATCGATCCAGACCCAACAAGCTCGGATCGATCGATCCACACCTGGATCGGTCGATCCTTCACTTTTTGCAACTCTGATCTCGACTTCAACCATGGCCACACGCGACCAACGACCACCCTGAGCTTCAACCTTGCTTCTTACCAACAATTAAGCACAAACCCAACCCCCAACACCAAGAAAACAAGCAACACAACCAAGGATTCCACGAATCTAACCACAAACATCACATAAACACACAAACCTTCTCAAACACTTAGATTAACTCAAGGTCACTCACTCACCTTGAAAACAAACGGATTCAGCTCAAGGACAACACCTAAACAAAGCTGGAGAACTCCTCTACGCTCATCACGCTTCCACAAACGATCCTCTGCAACTCACCAAGCTTCAACAAGCTCAAACCCTTCCTCTTAAGCAATAACCAAGCTTCTCTCTTTGATCTCCCTCTCACAACACCCATACATTCGAATTCTTTCTCTTATTTTCCTCACACAAGCTCCACAATAACTCAGCAAGAAGAAGGAAGAAGGAAAACACGTTTTTGGGAGGTGGGTGAGACCAAGAAGAACAAAAAGGAAAGTTGCCGATAGGGTTGGATCGATCGATCCACTCCTGGATCGGTCGATCCACATCTCCATTGTGCCAGATCGATCGATCCAACCCCAGATCGATCGATCCAACCCCGGATCGATTAGTCCACACAACTGGGCAGA
This sequence comes from Turritis glabra, assembly GCA_900406565.1. NCBI lineage: Eukaryota > Viridiplantae > Streptophyta > Magnoliopsida > Brassicales > Brassicaceae > Turritis > Turritis glabra. The sequence continues at coordinate 865,010 of OVBN01000173.1, read as the reverse complement.
TCGATCGATCTACACACTGGATCGATCGATCCACACCTTAAGCCATTCAGTGACTGAGCCATGGATCGATCGATCCTCTCTTGACCAGAACGATCGATCCGAAACATGGATCGATCGATACACTCAAGTTTCTGGTCAAGCTTTGACTTGTCGACCCTCGATCAATCCGCTTCCCGTTCCCGAAAAAACACCATTCCTGAAACACTTAGGATTGACTCCAAAGAGAGAGATCACATTTCCATCAATCTTATCGAATCAAAACACCTTGATACGATCTTTCTGTAACGTTCCGACAAAATTGCCTTTCCGGAACACGGGCGTTACAAATATACTGTAACGCCCGTGTTCCGGGAAGTGGGTGTCGATGACACCAAGGGCTGGTGTCGATCGACACCGACGTGTTGTGTTGAGCAGCCTTGGTTGTGGAGGAGGTGTCGAGCGACACCAATTGTAAGTGTCGATCGACACCAGTATCGGTAGCTTCCTTTTTTGGCTTATTTGGTCTCACCTACCCCTTAAACGCACGTTTTCTTCCTCCTTCTTCTTTAGGGGGTTGTTGTTAGATCTTTATAGAGCAAGGGAGTGAGAGAATTCGGAGGTTTGAGTGAAGGAAAAGAGAGAGCAGGGAAAGAAAGTTTGGTTGTGGGTTTAAGAAAGAGTTTGGGCTTGGAAAGTTGCAAAGGATCGTTTAGCTGAGACGTGAAGGGAGAGGGGAGTTCATCTCTGGTCTTGTGGTGCCTTTTTAAGTCTGTCTCCGTTCGAATCGAGGTGAGTGCGTGACCTTGAGTTGATCTAAGCAAAGGAGAAGGTTTTATGGTTTTCGTTGCTTTTGTGTTGTTAGATCGGTTTGCTAGATCCGTGGTTTGTGTTGCTGGTTTCTTGTTGCTTGGAGTTGGGTTTGTGTTTAATCGTTAGTAGGAAGCAAGGTTGTGGCTCAGAGGTGGCCGTTTAGTCGAATGCGGTCGTGGAAGAAACCGAAATCGAGTTGTGGGTTGGGGTGTCGACCGACACCAGTGGTTCACCATTTGGGTTTGTGGCTCGGTCTCGACCGACACCAGTGGTGGATGTCAACCGACACCAGCACTTCATCGAGTGACACCAGCAGTTGCAGAGTGACCGTCTAACTGTTTTTTGGGTTCGATGGTTGTTGGGTTGCCTCGGTGGCTTGAGTTTGTGTTTTATGGCGATTTGTGATCTTATCTCTTGCTTGTGTGTATAGCTCATAGATGGGAGGATCACCTCACTAAGTATTTATGATAATACTTACACAACTCTTTGTTTTGTTGCAGGTAAAGATAAAGTGTGATCGTGGAATTAAGGCAATGAGGAAGAGGATGATTTAGGGCTCGTTGTTGTGTGTTGTATCGAACTTTTATTATGCGTAATAAATTCGAATACTGTTGCTTGAGGTTGTTTAATAAGATCGAGTCTTATTGTAGTTGTGGTGTAAACCGGATTAAAATTGAGTGGTCGTGTGTTTGAGTTTAATTAATTTATGGTATCGTTTAAAAAAAAAATCGGGTCGGGTCGTCTCATATACAGTGGAATTTCTTAAAGAAACATGGCCAATATTACAGAAAGATTTTGTGGTTGCAGTTCAATCTTTTTTTTCTATGGTTTCATACCTAAGGGGGTGAACACTACCATGCTTGCGCTTATTCCAAAGAAGAAAGAGGTTAGGGAGATGAGGGATTATCGCTCCATTTCTTGCTGCAACGTGATTTATAAAGTCATATCAAAGATCATAGCCAATAGACTGAAAATAATGCCACCGGATTTCATCTCTCCAAACCAAGCAAATCTATAGACATTTTGAATCTATAGACAAAACAACAAAAGATAAAAATTTATTCAGTCAAGGATTGTTTGTTGATGGAAAATATCTTATTGGCATCGGAAATAGTTTGAGATTATCATAAAGATTTGATCTCATCTCGGAGCGTAATAAAGATCGATATATCAAAAGCTTTTGATTATGTGCAGTGGCCATTTATTATCAACATACTCTCAGCGGTGAACATCCCACCACGATTCATCAAATGGATCGAGCTTTGTATCTCCACGGCATCATTCTCAGTACAAGTTAATGGAGAGTTATCTGGTTTATTTCGCAGTAAATGAGGCCTTAGACAAGGTTGCCCTGGAAAGGAAGATAGGCTACCGTCCCCGCTGCCAAAATTTGAAGCTCACACACCTGTGCTTTGTAGACGATTTATAATAAGATGATTACTCAGACATGATCAATGGAACACAAATTAATAACTGAATAAATTGCATTCATAAATAAATAAAGGAATAAAAGAAGTTCAAAATCTTCTCTCTACAATGAGTTCTGATCTGTCTCTCCCCAAAAAGCTCTCTGAAAATAGAATATTCATCCCCCTTTACAATGACTCTGAAAAACCTAATTATACTCAAAAATACGACAATGACTTGTCTTGCAAATAGGAGAAACTTATGGGCAAATCTGCAATTCTTCAAAAGTCTTTAAAACTCGTGTACAATTTGTGACCGCGACCGGTATCGAGCGACACCAGTGGCCAGCGTCAATCTACACCAGTAACTATGATGGTTTCCGAGTTGTTTTTCTCAACTACAGAACGCCAGCTGCTCCAGAAACTCCAAAATGCTCCAACCAAGTCCAAAGCGTACATGAACCTACAATAACTCAAAAAGACTCAAAAACACCAAAAAGACTCTAAAACAAGACTAATATCATGGTTAAAAACCGTAAAAACCATGATATATCAAGCTCAACGATGAAAGAAGGATGACGAATTAAGATTCTGTTTGTGTCATAGTTGCACCTTGAAAAGGTTGCATATGTACTCTTGTAAAATGATTAAGCCATTCATAGTTCATATTAGAAAAAGTTTTCCGATTTGTTAAATATTCTCTTGGATTCGATCTAATTCTTTCCATTTTCTTCGGTAAGTCGGTGCCGAACTCGTCGGGCTTACATCTTTGGGCCGAGTCCATGAATTGTTTGGTTTATTCTTGGTTTAAGTTGGGTGAACTGGAGTGTGCTAAAGAATCTGCAATGATAGATATATAGGAGTCCATTGTGTTGGTGACATAACATAAACTTAATAACAAATTTAATACCTTCCCATATTCTCTCATATCCTCCAATAGTAACTGGTCCAAGTCAAACGGATTTTTACTACCTTCCCATCGCGTTAGTTCCACGCCCTCACACTCTCTTTTATTTCCTACCGTCTCCTCCAGACGGTGGAATGCCCAGTATTCCCACACCTGTAACACTTGGACGAAACCATCCATAATAAGGCTGTATTTATCAAAATCCGCTGATTTGATAGCGCGAATCAGATGCACAAACGCCAGTTTCCCCCAATAATACATGTAAAATTTATATCTTCGTAGCGCCTTCTTAGCAATTGAAACTGGAATCCTAACTCGCCGGTCCTTTGCAAAAACACAAATAGATAAGAAACACAATAATCCAAGCATAGTCCTGTTCTGGACAGACCAACCGCTGCACTCATCCAACGACCTAGCAAAGCTTTCCCAACTTGGACCTTTGTTAGGCCGTAACTTGAGCTTCGTCCAAAACTCTAGGTGGTTTCGGCATCATCATCCAGTGGGAGTTCCCTGCAATTTAGTCCAGTGAGATGTTGGAATTCATTAAGTGAAAACCTCACTGGTTTGTCTCCCAACAAACACCATATTTCGTGCGGTTGCTCGACAACAAGCTGACGAAGATGCAAGTGTTGCACGATCTTCCCCGCAAAGACGAAGTCAGCCTTGTAAAAGTTCACGAAAACGCCTAGACATGAATTCCTCAAGTTCAACCACGCATCAGTTCCTAGTTTTGTAAAAACATCATGCATCTTTTCAATCTGAGAGTGGCAATTCAAACTCTTCCGAGGCATGGGCTCTGTCCCATGAGTAAATAGCCGAATTGGGAGCGTCCTCTTCTTCTCTGTCACCATTGAATCGAATCTATATGCAACTGCAACGTCATCACCGGAAGAGGAAACAACACATATATAAACTTCACATTTTCACTAAACAAAATATAGTCTGCAGTTAAAAAAAAAAAAGAACAGTAACTTAGTCTGCTGTAACCAAAACAAAAAACAGTCGGAGAATAATGACGTATCCTGTCTCTTCCAGATCTTGTAATCCGGATTGGTGGTGGTGACACCGTTGGATGTAACAGTGGCGTCAGGTGCAGCAACAGAGCCATCGAGATAACCAGCTAAGTCATACCCATCAAACAAAGCATGAACTTGTCGTTTCCACATCATGAAGTTTGTAGCGGTGAGTTTAGTCACGTTTGTCATGTTGACATTAAAAAGAGAGGTAGCGTCGTATGTTGCGACGGTCTCGGTGGGGTTAGCCATGACCGAAAAATGAGATTACGTGAAGAATAAGTGATAAGAAAGAAGAGAAAAAGAGAAGTGGAGGAGAACGGCAAAAAAAAAAAGTTAGGTTTTAGGATATCTGTTCTGATACCATATAGACAAAAGCTTAACCATCTATTAAGAAAAATGAGATTACAATATATATATATATATATATATATATATATAGGTTATACTCTAGAGTTTAACTAAGTACCATTATAGTTTTAATCTATACAACTCATTTACAATACTAACTAAATAAAGTGATTACAAAGAGATAAAAGATAGAGAAACAAAAAAAAAAAGAAACCAAAAAGAAAGTGATGAAGAATAATAAAAAGAAAAAAATAAAAAAATGTAATATCAAATCTTGTTTATTAAATCTTAATAATTTTAGTCGAATGGTTCCTATTATATGTGATATACCTGATTAAATCCACGTTTGAAGGTATTTTCATTCATTAGTTGACCTATGTTATAAGTTTGAGGACAAAAATGTTCAGAACAATGAAAAAGTAGTTGCAAAAATACACCATAATCGAAAAGTTGTTAAGGACGTTTTGGTAATTATCCATCTTGATTAAGGATAATTTAGTAGTTATCCATCCGAAGATATTTATATTATTTTAATGTAATAGTACAAAATATCTTAGAGAATATGTCAGGAATATTCTTTGAAGTTTTTCTATAAATACCAGTTTGATGATAAATTGTATAGAAGTTTTAGAAGTTTAGAATTTCGGAGAGAAATAAGATTTTTAAGAGTTCTTTTGCAATTTTCTTTGAGAATTCAAATTTTATAACATGTTATCAGCACGAATAAGCTCTAATTCTCAAAATCAAGCAAGGATCTACCTGATCATATATCCAAGGTATCGTTAAGGTAACATTTAAATTAAGTTTCAATTCATTTAACATTATTTAATTATGATATCTAAAGGAATGGAAGGTTATACCTCCTCCTTGATCATATGGAAGGCTCTGCCTCCTTAAACGGATCATGATCATATGGTAGGCTCTGCCTCCTCAGATCATTGTTTTATATATAATTAAATATCCCGAAGACATTAATTAAAAAGTTCCAGAAGAATTATATGAAACAAAAATATCTAGAAAACATTAATTAAAACGTTCCAGAAGAACTGTATAATAAATTTTGTCCAGAAGACAAATCATTAGTTTTTAAATTATTGCTCTTTTAATTTTTTAATTATGTAATGTGTTTATAAATTTTTATTATGCTCGTTATTATGCTATCTAAATTAGATATTTAAAGTAAGTATAATTTATGATTGATTTTTTTATGATTCAAATATTACCAAAGGTCATGAAGAATTTTTTTAAAATTCTCTTCTTTTCTAACGGCTAATGAACAGTGATTTTTCAATCTATAAATACAATCATATTTTTCTCATTCATTCATTCACTCACTCATCAAAAATCATCTCTCTTCAAATATTTTTTCTAAGAAAAATGACTCATCCATTGTTGGTTTTTGTAATGGATTTTATTTTTGTTGCTATTTATGGTTTAATCTTTGGAGAGTTTTCTCCCGAAAAATTTTTAATCGCTATTATTTTACTTTTCTATGTAATTTTGTTTCTTGTAATTTCTTTGCTTATGCCAGCGATTTCTATTTTCTAAATAAATTTCTAATAATTATCTTTGTAATCGATTATATTATAAATGGTTAAATTGAAATAAAATTATTGTGTTCTTTAAAATTTAAAATTAATGCTTAAATAAATTGTTATGTAGTTATCATGTCAAATTTAGCAAAACTCGAGATCGTTGCCCTTGATATTTCTGGAAATAATTATATGAGATGGGCAGTCGCAGCAAGGATACATTTAAAAGGAAAATGGCTCGTTGATACCATCGATAAAACGAAGGCACCTCCAGAAGAGGATAAGGCAAACGCCATGATATTTTTATTCCACCATATCCATGATGGTTTAAAAGATGAGTACATCACAAAAGAAGATCCTGCAGATCTTTGGCAATCACTCAAAGATCGGTTCGATCATCAAAAATATGTGATCTTACTGAAAGCTAAACATGAGTGGTTGAATCTCCGGTTTCAAGATTATAAAAGTGTTGCTGAATATAATTTCACTTTGTTTTGAATTACTTCCAGGATAAAGTTATGTGGAGAGGAGATAAGTGATTATGATATGATTGAAAAAACTCTCCAAACATTTCATCCTGGAAATGTACTTCTGCAACAACAATACCGGGCAAGAGGATACACGAAGTATTCTGAATTAATGCAAGGGTTCTGTTGGTTGCAGAACAGAATAATGAAATTGTGATGTTAAACCATCAATCTCATCCGACAGGTTCAGCTTCATTCCCAGAAGTGAATGTTGCATCATCGAATAATTACGGACGTAACCGCGGTCGAGGAAATTATCGTGGTCGTGGACGAGGAGGATATGTACGTGGACGTGGACGTGGCCAAGGAAGAAGATTCCGACCTTATGATTCCAACAATGAAAGAAACAATAAAAAGTTCAAAGAAAACGAAGTTGGTCGTGTAATGAAAAAGCAATATGAGGATGCTTGTTACAGATGCGGCATAAAAGGACATTGGTCCCGTACCTGTCGTATGCCAAAACATTTAGCCGATCTGTATCAAAAATCACAAAAAGGGAAAGAAAAAGAATCTGAAACCAACTTCGTCTATGGCGAATCAGGACCTTCTTTCGATGGTATAAATGATGATACATATCTCGATGTTGCAGATTTTGTAGTTGATCCTGAAGATATCAACGCAAAACAAAGCAACTAAAACTTCTTGAAGAAGTTCATGTGACATGATAGTTATGTTTGTTTTCTTAAAGAATAATGTGTGTTTGTGTTTTATTGCATGTGTTTGTGTTTGTTGTAAAATAAGTTTTAGAGTAATATAAACATGTTTTGTTATACTAATGTATTGCAATGCAATGCCAAGGGGAACAAAATTTGAAATAAATAATGCATTATATTCCCCTTAATCTTATAGAAATTTCTTAAGTTTCAAAGATATCCGCAGAAATGGATATCATATAGAAACTATGAATGAAAATGGCATTGAATGTCTTTGCATTACATCAATTATTTCGGAGAGAAAATGTATATTAAAAAAACTACCAGCTTTATCCTCCGGAATATATTCCACAAAAATAAATATGATTGAATCATATGTTACTGTAAACCCGAAGTTTACAAGTACGTTCAAAGTCTGGCATGAACGTTTAGGGCACCCAGGTTCAGTCATGATGCGTAAAATTGTGGAAAATTCAAATGGCCATCCATTGAAAAACCAGAAGATTTTTTAATCGAGAGAATTTTTATGTAATGCTTGTTCTCAAGGAAAATTAATAACTTGGCCATCACCAGCCAAAATTGGGAATGAATCTCCAGTATTCTTAGAAAGAATACATGGTGATATATGTGGACCTATTCACCCACCTTGCGGACCGTTTCGATATTTTATGGTATTAATTGACGCATCCAGCAGATGGTCACATGTGTGTTTATTAACCACACGAAATATGGCTTTCGCAAAATTCATTGTCCAAATAATCAGGTTGAGAGCACAATTCCCTGATTATACAATAAAGAAAGTAAGGCTTGATAATGCTGGTGAGTTTACATCACAATCTTTCAATGACTATTGTATGTCATTAGGAATTGATGTTGAACATCCGGTCTCGCATGTTCATACACAAAATGGTATGGCTGAGTCTTTGATTAAACGGCTACAACTTATCGCTAGACCGTTAATATTTAGAACAAGGCTTCCAATTTCGGTATGGGATCATGCAATCTTGCATGCTGCTGCACTAATTCAAATACGGCCAAGTGCATACTATAAATACTCCCCATTACAATTGGGCTCTGGCCAGAAGCCAGATATATCTCATCTCCGTGTTTTTGGGTGTGCGGTTTATGTTCCTATAGCCCCACCACAAAGAGCTAAAATGGGACCACAAAGGAGATTGAGAATATATGTCGGGTATACATCACCAAGTATAATTCGATATCTTGAACCGCAAACTGTTGATATGTTTACGGCACGTTTTGCTGATTGCCATTTTAATGAGGATAAATTTCCAACGTTAGGGGGAGGAATCAAAGATGTTCCAAAAGATATTACATGGTGCACACCGTCTTTGTTGCACCTTGATCCCCTACGAAACAACGTGAACTATAAGTTCAGAAAATTATACATTTACAAAATATGGCAAATCAGTTACCAGATGCGTTCACTGATACTAAAAGGGTGACAAAATCATATATACCCGCTGCTAATATTCCATCAAGGATTAGATTAATGTTCCGGAAGAACAAACTGATGGAAGAATAAATGAACCTAAGGTTCAGTTAAAAAGGGGGAGACCGATGGGTTCAAAAGATAAAAATCCCCGAAAGAAAAAGAAATTGGAAGAACTAAATGAGAAGGTTCCTGAAGAACCAGATACAGAGAAAAGTCCTGAAGACAAGCAGAGTCCTGAAGACACAGAAAAACATGAGATATCCATTAACTATACCCAAAATAAAATGATATGGGTTAGAAATAAGATAGACGATGATGATAATGGAATTTTCTCATTCTCTGTATCCAAGGAAATTGATTGTGAACATGATGATCCAGATCCAAGGTCCATAATGGAATGCTAGAAAAGATTTGATTGGGAGAAATGGAAAATGGCCATGGAAACGGAATTAAATTCTCTCAATAAAAGAAAAGTCTTCGGACCTATTGTCATAATACCAGAACATGAAAAACCCGTTGGCTACAAATGGGTATTTGTTCAAAAAAGAAATGAGAAAAATGAGGTAACAAGGTATAAAGCTTGACTTGTTGCCCAAGGATTTTCTCAGAGACCGGGAATTGATTATGAAGAAACATATTCCCCGGTTATGGATACAATTACGTTCAGATTTCTAATGAGCTTAGCAGCTTCTAAAAATCTGGAAATGCATCTAATGGATGTTGTGACAGCATACCTATATGGATCACTCGAGAATGATATATACATGAAAATCCCAGAAGGATTGAAAATGCCTGAAGCATTAAGATCAAAATCTAAAAGTATATGTGCGGTCAAGTTACAGCGATCACTTTATGGATTAAAACAATCCGGACGCATGTGGTATAATCCCTTGAGTGAATATTTGTTGAAAAAAGGATATACCAACAATGCGATATGCCCTTGCGTATTTATTAAGAAATTTACATCCGGATTTGTGATCATTGCTGTATATGTTGATGACCTAAATATAATTGGAACTCCAAAGGAGATTGATGATGCACGTACTCATATGAAAGAAGAGTTCGAAATGAAAGATCTTGGAAAGACTAAGTTTTGTCTTGGACTCCAAATAGAACATTTTCAGCATGGAATATTTATGCATCAATCCAATTATACAAAAGGATCTTAAAACGCTTTAATATGGATAAAGCGAATCCTTTAAGTACTCCAATGGTCAATAGATCTCTAAATGTTGAAAATGATTCATTTAGACCTTGTGAGGAAAATGAAGAAATACTTGGTCCCGAAGTACCTTATATGAGTGCTATTGGTGGACTTATGTATCTTGCAAATTGTACTAGACCAGATATTGCTTTTGCTACTAACTTACTTGCAAGGTACAACTCATCCCCTACCCGACGGCATTGGAATGGGATAAAGCACATTTTTCGTTATTTTCAAGGTACGATTGATTTAGGATTATATTATCCTAGAAACTCCGAGTTTGGTCTAGTTGGTTTTGCAGATGCAGGATATCTATCGGATCCTCATAAGTCTCGATCCCAAACTGGCTATGTTTTCACAATTGGTGGAACAGCAATCTCATGGCGTTCACAAAAGCAGAGTTTAGTCACTACTTCATCAAATCATGCAGAAATCATTGCCCTTCATGAAGCATGTAGAGAATGTGTATGGCTTCGATCTATAACTAATCATATCCAAGAAGCAAGTGGATTAGCCATCGACAAACAACCAACAAAATTATACAAAGACAATGTTGCATGTGTTGCTCAAATCAAAGAAGGTTATATCAAGAGCGACAGAACGAAGCATATTCCCCCAAGATTTTTCTCTTATACTCAAGAGCTCGAGAAAAATAAGGAAGTCGATATTCAATACATCCGTTCAAGTGACAACGCAGCAGATCTATTTACAAAGGCGCTTCCGACCTCCATTTTCAGAAAACATATTCACAGTATTGGCATGCGTCATCTACGAGACCTGTGAAATCTTTTCGAGGGGGAGCTTACGATACTGTACTCTTTTTCCTTGTTATGATTTTTATCCCACCGGGTTTTTCCATGATAAGGTTTTAACGAGGCAGTACGTAACATATCATCTGTGATGAATAATTAAGGGAGAGTGTTAAGGACGTTTTGGTAAATTATATAGAAGTTTTAGAAGTTTAGAACTTCAGAGAGAAATAAGATCTTTAAGAGTTCTTTTGCAATTTTCTTTGAGAGTTCAAATTTTATAACGAAAGTGTGTTTTTTGTAAACATTTTGAGACAAAGTATGTATATGTGTAAATCTCACTTAGTAATATGATACACTTAAAAATAAAAATATTGAACCGAAATCAATAAATACCCTCGTGTTCAGTACGGCACTCTTTTGACTTGTCTACACACAACAAAGTTAGCTTTGACGTTTACCTCGATAACGTTGACTCTACCAAAATGTCATCGTTTCATACAATTTAGACTGGTTCTTCTTCCCAATCAAAAAGAGTCATTTAGATATTTTTAACGAGATCTTCATCAGAAAGCAAGGTCGCATCAATGGCGATCACCGATTTTTTGCCTAAAGAGTACGGATATGTCGTCATCGTCGTCGTTTTCTACTGTTTCCTCAATCTCTGGATGGGTTTCCAAGTCGGTGGAGCTCGCAAAAGGTTTTTTCACAACCTTCGTATCGATCAGATCTAGATCGAACTCTGTTTCGGAAATTGAGTTTGTCTCAAATTGGTTTGATCATAAGAGATTTGAATTGCAGGTACAAAGTTCTTTATCCAACATTATATGCAATAGAATCAGAAAACAAAGATGCTAAGCTCTTCAATTGTGTTCAGGTTTGTGAATTTTTTGTAATCATTTGTACTTGTTGTTTCTGAGATGTGACTTCTTTAATTGGAAACAAAATTTGGGGTTTTTGCAGAGAGGTCATCAGAACTCTTTGGAGATGATGCCAGTGTACTTCTTACTTATGATACTTGGTGGGATGAAGCATCCTTGTATCTGTGCATGTCTTGGCTTGCTTTACAACGTTAGCCGATTCTTTTACTTTAAAGGCTATTCCACTGGTGATCCTATGAAGCGTCTCACTATCGGGTTTGTTCTTTTATGCTAAACCTGTGATGATGAAGTAACATAAGATTGGTTCCCACAGAATCTAATAGAGTAGAAACATAACTGAAGGAAACAAAACTACAGAAACTAGTATGTATATGTATAGATGTAGGAATCCTAGGTCTATGTCTCTATCTTTGTGTTTCAAAGAACTTGGTTGCAGTTATGATCTCTGATGTACCATGATCATTCACTGCCTTGGTTTCTCTTGGTACTTTACTGAAATTTTGGTTACCTGCTGGTGTAGAAAATGTTTTCACTCTCATGGCTCAGTTCTTTGTACTTTGGGGACTTCGCTTTTACGTCTTTGTACATCAACATCATGCAAACATTGAATCTGAAACACTAACTTAAAGCTTCATTTAGCTGACAAGATACGTTTCTCTTTTGATTTTCCACTAAAACTACGTGTAGTAGTAGCCTGTTGATAAACAAACCCACTTCTTATCTTCTGCAGGAAATATGGCTTCTTAGCTATGCTAGGTCTGGCCGTTTGCACAATCTCGTTTGCTCTTACCTTGCTTCGCAGCTGAGCCTAGCCAGTCTTTGTGAGGTTAATGCTTTATTAACTTCTTTTTCCATACATCTTCGTTGCTGCTTGGATTCTGGCTCAGCACTGAGATTTTATCATTTTTGTAACATACTCGTAATGGTTTTAAAATGATACCTACCCCCTTGGAATTTGTTAGTCTCCTAGCTTGAAGTTTCTACAATCAATTTTAATGGTTTATTTAACTTTTGCATTTGATGTGGTATATCAGTTGTCATTACTCTTTTCTAAACTGTGTTACATTTGCTACTGCCACTGGCACAATAACTTCTATGTAGATCATCTGACATTGTCTCATTGAATTGGCAGGATTCCTTACGATACTGTATATAAATCAATCTGAATTATACAAACTCAATTTTCATCTGAAGTTTACAAACTCAACTTTTCTGAATATAACAAGAAAATAATGCATCTGAATTATGCAATTTAATTTTTTCTTAGCTCATCACACAAATCTGTTTTGATAATTTCTATTATTCTGTCCCTTGGTAGTTGGTATACATTATCAAAGAGGCTAAACTCACTGATGCACACATAGATCAAAAGGCTAACACTGAGCGCAATTAATCACAGGTTTTGCCAGATTTTTTTCAAATCGTTTAATCTAAAAAGCCTGTGTTGATTCTTCAAAACTATATTTTCAAGAATCTCTTTTGTAAAACGGATTGAAGAAAAAGATGGATCAGGAAAAAGGCTTGGATGTTCTCTAAAAGAGAAATCAATCGCTCAGTTTGTTCAGCTTCGATCATTTGGGGAAATAATCCTCACTTCCATCTAATCTAATCATGAGAAAATAAGTATAAAACTGATTCTATTAAAAAAAAATAACAAGATGGAAGAAAAAAAGGGATCAGAATATTGGCTTGGAAACTCTCTAAAAGAGAGAAACATAAATCGCTCCGTAAAATCAGCTTCGATCATATGGGGAAATAATCATCACCTCCCAAACTTCTTCCAATAAAATCATATAAAAACTAATCCGAACTAAAACCAAAAGTTACAAACCCAAGTAAAATAATATTTGATCCGATAAAACGATTAGGCCATTAGGTTTTATAAGAATTGTGTAGCGACAATGTAACGACGGTTAGGTATTTATATAGGAACGTTGGTGGCTCTGACATTCTCCGAGAATACAATTAGGGTTTATCAAGTGGGTTTTTTTTTGCTGCCTATTTTTATTTTTGGGCTCAATATGAAAAGAATTGAGTATGGGCCTGAACCAACAAAGTGCTTTTCATTTTTTTAAGACGAGGTGGCTATTCTTTTTACTTTTTTTTTTATGAATATAAATTTATATTCACAAAAATAGAAACTGTTTTATTATAAATGCAACATGAAAGACAAAGATTTGAAAGTTATAGAGAGAAATTACAACTTTGAGAGGAATATTAATAGCTATGATATGAATATGAAACCAGTAGCGTAATCCGTTTTCGTATCCAGATGAACCCGATATAGCCAATGTGCTCAACCGGTTTCTAATACTTTTGTCAATCATTCCCGTGAGTTTGGCTGGTGGTGTGGGTTAAACATTAATTATCTTGAGACGAATGAAGTAAATATTAATATTAAGGTTCTTTCATCCTAAAATAATCAATTATATGTATCATGTTGCAAATATATGAAAATAAATATGCACATAATTTGCAAATGGAATAAAATTCAACTGCGTAGTTGCCTAATCATTTTGATACCAATGTAGATGATATCTCTCTCTCTCATTCAACAGTTATCAGCATCATAGGAGACATCTGGACTGCTTACTACTTACGTGATGACGAATATTTGAAGGATTTTTTCTTGGAAATCAAAGACAACGAGTAGCAGCTTTCCTAATGGGTACGTGTTTGTTTTTTTCTTTCTGTTTGGATCTAAAATTTATGTAAGAAAAAATAGATCCAGATCTCATAATGCATTTTTTTTTGTTTTTTTATGTGGAACATGTATATTATTGTTTTACCTAATCATTTCTGACTTTTGATTTGGATAGAGGAAATCAAAAATCTTATAAATACCTTATAAATACTTGAATCGAATCTCCGACTACAACAAACATTAAAACAGAAGTGGCAAAATACAGATAGAAACTTGATTAATTTGTTTTTCTTATTTTTTATTCTTAATTATTTTTTCCTTACAAATAATAAAGATGAAAAATTGGTATAATTATTACTAAAACATTTAAAATTATGAAAAACTTGAAATTGATAATTTGGCATATTTTGGGATTGCTTGATATATTCATTTTGAAATTGATCATTGTTGGGATATGAGTTAAAAAGGAAAATTAGTAGAATTTTGGGTTTTAAAAGGCATTATTGAAAACATTTTGAGGATTGGATTTCTAATGACTTTAATGGATTTCAGAGGATTTCCTTAGTTAAAAATACAAAACCCTAAATCTCATGCTTTTATGTGGCATTTGGAAAATTTTTACAATAAATCATAACAACTTCTCAACATCATATAAAAACTCATTAAAACTTAAATCATTTAAAATCTATGACTAAATACACCCCTACAATATGTGTTTTGATTACTTTTGCAACGCTCTTTTTGAAGATAAATATCACTAGCGTTTCTTAACTTAACTAGATTCTCAAATAGTTAGTGAGTTGCTCATACTAAAAGTTGACCCACGCGTTGGGTTTAGTTCTATATTATGTTTATAAATTTTTTTTAAGTGTTTTTTTTATATCATAATTGTAGTCTAGAAGTTTATGATTGAGTTGTCGATGTGTTACCTACGTACAAACTCGCATTATGTATACTATTGACAAAAAATGTGTTTACTTTTCAGTAAAAAGAATGAATTCAACATTGAAATAAATAGAATTCAACATTTATAATCTTCTAAAAACTTAGATTCTTAAACTTTTTTGTCTAAAATATATATTTTTAATATATAAAGTCAATAGATCACATTAGCCGGTAATAAAATTTAGTGGTAAAATTAGTGAGAATGTTAAGAGTAATTAAAGATGACCTTACTATAAGTGATAAAAGTTCTAAAATAATATTAGTGACAAAATTTAAATAATTCATTTGGTGACATCGTAGTGGTTTAAATATTAAATTATCTAAAATATTTTATAATAAAATATTATATAAAATAACTTAGAATTAGTAACAATATACATATATATATATATAACAATAATATTATGCTTGCCACCTTTGTATGTGTAAAATTTGTTTACTATTACTTTCTTTTCATTAATTATACACTAGCGGTATAAAGACAATAAATCTCTTACCGTAATAGTAATAATTATGAAAACGCATCCAAAAAATTATAGAGGTCAAACTCTTATAATCACAACAGTTGAAGATAAAACTAAATGTTGAAGATTTTACTACCATATATGTTGTATCTCATTTACAAATTTACATTTTGATATATTTTTTGAGAAAATAAATTTATTTTGAAGATTGCATAGTTTAATATCTAACTGCGCTTAAAAAATTTCTACATGAAAATATTATAGTTTTTTTCTCAAAACACATACACATCCAACACTCAAACAATGTAACTTCACTCTTTAGCGTATCCTTTTTGTTATTTTGAGATGATAATTTTGTGATGCAACGTAAACATTGTATTCTAAAAAACCTTAGTGTTTTTTGAATATGGTGTTCCGCCAATGTTTTGGGTTAAAAGCATTTTTGATTCAAATGATAAAATCTCAAACTTGTGTTTTTTTTTTTATTATCATGTTATAGAGTTGTAGTTTCAATTCATTTGGTAATAGGTTTTTCTTGAGATATGTTACACAAATTACATATCATTTTTTTGTATATTTTGTTCTAGAACTCATGAATAAGATGACCATTGATTATTTATTTTTTAGAAGATGGATTATAATGTTTTAAAATTTTCAAAACTTTTTTTTGATAATTTCACAAAAAAAGCGTGACCTTTACAAAGTCTTTGTTTTAAATTAAAATTTTAAGTTGAGTTTAGTAGTTTTTTTTCTTTAAGTGAAATTTTAATAATAAATAAAACTTTTGTAGTATATTGTTCTTAGAAACTAAATTTTTACGGATGTAAAAAAAATATCTGACTTGAAATTTTATTTTCCTTTTTAAAATTTTGTAAATACAGTTACATAAATTGTTCTTTACTCTACCATACATTTAATTTTATTTCCATTCTAAAACTCATTAACAAATTCAAAATTTTGAAGTATGATCACTTTTAATTTTTTTATGTTAAAAGTTGAATTATATTATTATTACTAATAAATTTTTCATAGTATTTTTTTACTATTTTTAAACTTCATTTATTTTTCTTAGTTCGTTTTTTATTTAACTAAAATTTTTATGAATTATAAATAACATAAGTATGTACTAAATGAACATTTTAGATATACTTTAATATAAAAATAATAATGTTGTTTATGTGGATGCTTAGGTTGACATCTCACATGGAGAAAAAACTCCGTAATTATATATATAGATTTCTTTGTGGATTTGATCTCAAGTGCGTTTCAAGTGACTTTACATGCACTTGGAGTTTTACAGTTCAGATTAAAAACTCGAGCACATCAGTCGAGATACTACACAACGTTTCTTTCGAGTTCAATGTTTTTTTCTTTCCAAAAAAAACTAGGGCCACAAGGTTTGATCCAAAAGATGAAGTCATGCTCTCATGATGCATGCTCTAGTTATAATACTTGGGCCATGTTCGTTGGTTCATCTGACATTTTCATCTAAATGGTCTATTCAAATGATCTATTTGAATGATCCATCTAACTGTTATTCGTTTCAATTTTTGATTGTTCATCTGAATGATATATTTGAATGAAATTTTGTTTGTTTGGTTAGTTTACATCTCCATCTAAATAATTTTAATAAAAATTGACTAAAATACTCATGTTTTAATTTAACCATATATTTTTAATTTTAACTATACTAATCTTTAATTTAAAGTATATTTACAACAAATAATGTTTGACAATTACAAATTGATTTTTGTCGCATAAATTCATAAATTGATATTCAAATATAATTTTACGGTTTTGGCGGAAAAATATAATTTTGTGAATATTGGCGTGAAACGAGATTTTACAGTTTGACAAAAAATATAATTCATCGGTTATAGTGGAAAAAATGTGTTCAGTTTTGACAAAAAAAAAGAACTTAGCGATTTTTGTAAGATAATTGTAAAAGTATTATTTAGAATTTTGTAGACAAATATATCATTTGGATAATTAGGGTATATTTGTCATTTGTTATTTTTGACTGAACCATCTCTATCTAAATCGTCCAATTAGGTTCATCCAAATGACTTTGAAAATTTTGCTTAAATTTTAAAAACTCATTCAAATTATCCATTTAGATAATGCTCATTTTTACACAAAAACAAATAACAGTTCGCAGTTTCATTTAGATGAATCATCTGAATTAATAAACAAATAGGTCCTTAATTGAATTCTATAAAACTTTGAGCCCACTTCAATGCTCTAGCAACCAAGTGGAAGGATTGTCAAGAAAAAGTTAGATTCGGGTTTAGTTAGATACTGATTTTTGAATTGAGTATAAGCAAATTTTTTAATTGAATTTTGGTTTGGAATTAGACATTTAGAAAAATATAAAATATAAAACCAGTTTTGGTATTTTTAGCTCTGACATATGTATTTTTATAGAAGGAATCATCTAACATATTTCTTAAAGAAGTAATTAAAGATCTTACATAACGATTATTAACGACGACATGTATACATTTTAGCTTTAAATACAAAGATCATTATTGTTTTGGCGATTGCATTAAAACTGAAAATAAAACAAAACATAATGGTTTGTGTCTACGAAAGGAAACGAATTTGTATGGGCCACTTTTAGATCCTTTACTTCATCTTGCTCTCTGCTTTTGGAATTTCCTTTGCTCTTCCTCTGCCTCTACTAAATATAGAATAAAACATTAAAAAAAAAGAGAGACTTTTCTTATATTATAATACATGTATAATGTATTATATATTTTAATCTCTTGGTGTAAGTTTTGACTTCCCTTCCCTGTGACAAAAAGAGATAATAGACTGCCTATTTCCGTATATTTTCAGGTGATCATTTCATAAATGTTAAAAATGTTATTGTAAATCTTTGGCAACTTATTCTTACTTCTTATAGTATTCGACAAAAGAATTCTTACTTCTTACACTACCATTAAACCAATTAATCGTATTATATTGTTATTATTATGACCACTAAACCCTGGTTCCATATTGAATATTTGTTGATACTTTTCGTACTCTACTTAAAATCTATCTTTGTTTTCCAACAATACATTGTTTACTTCTTATAGTATTCGACAAAAATTCTGATTTCGTGAATTCTTTTGGTAACTTACAAGAGATCTTGGTGGAATTGCCACAGATGTAAATGAGCAAAATTTTGTAAAACACTTCAGCTAATATAGTTTGAGTAGAATAATTATAAAACGTTAAAATTTTAAATGATATATAATTTTTCTACGTGTTTAAATGTGAAAATGATATTTTTTACCATTCGGAACATTCATAATTTTCATTTTTCATGTTTTTAAAGAGTAATTTCACTATATACTACAACGTGTTAGCAAAAATATATAGAAAAGGTGAAGCATTGATCTACTAGAACTAGTTTCTAGCGTTTTATGATTATTTATTCAGTAAAAATGTTAGTGTTATTCAAGTATTAGATTATTACACTACTCCATTATTCATCTTAAGTATCAGTCAAACTCTTAGTTTTAGTAGATATGCATAATATATAACTGAATCACTTTTTAAAAATGTGAAAATTCGACAAAAGTTGTGAATGGTAGAAATATCCCAGCCAAAACTCAAACTAATCTTCCGAGTCCATATAAATTTAGAAAAGAGCATCAGGGGATGGCCAAGTTGCTAGATGCAAGATTTTTCTTGAGAGACCTAAAAAGATTCAATTTCTAGCGTAAACTTACAGAAAGTCTCCACACCTCAAACAAGAGCCATCAGCTCACCACAGCTTGGTTGTAGAAATAAGTTAAATCATATTTTAATTAAAACATAAAATTGATTATGCATTTTTATTAGTTTATTAATTACATTGATTAATATGTGTCAGTAAATCATGACTGTGAAGCATGCCATCCAATAAAAATGAGATGGGATGGGATGTTTCAATTTCTTTACCCTTACTAAATTACGATTATATTATAAAAATTGATTTTAAGTGTCCCATGTGGCAAATAATGTATTTGGTAACATTGCCTTTAGTTTGACTCGTTCCCTTCTAAAGACACAAACAAAGAAGCCAAAGCCAAATTAATTAGTTAGAGGACAAAACATGACCTTGCTAAAACGAAAGGTATATGACCCACACACAATAACATATCCACAAAGATATGTCGTATCTTCATACCTTAATTTTCCTATAAAAGTAGACAAAGCTGCCATTACGAAACCAATAAAAACCAACGCGAAAACCCACGTTTTATTCTTCTTGTGATTGGTCTCAAGGTACGTAACGCAATGGAAATAACATCTGGATCGTTAGGCTATGGGATCCCAGAAGCGATGGGACAAAACCGCGGGAACATAAAACGTTGCCTCGAGAAGTACATTGAGAAGGGCAGAAGGGTGATGAAATTGAACCAGTTGATGGATGAGATGGAGATTGTTATCAATGATGTAACGCAACGAAGGCGAGTCATGGAAGGCGATCTTGGCAAGATCTTGTGCTTTACTCAGGTCTTACCATTCATTTTATAACATTTTTTTTTCAAATGGCGACTTGAACTCTTTTTAATAAAATACTAAATAATGAAGGTTTTATGGATTTCTGTTTCAAAATTACTTTGCAATAGATGGTCATTGGTAGGACTGGCCACGGGACGGTATATTGAATTTTGAAAAATCTTTTATTCGTTCCGATTTTTACGGATAATAGAAAAAAACTATTCGTATTCGATCCGCAAATAACGGGTACCCGGAAAAACGAGTACCCGGTAAAAATAGTTAACCATTTAGATACCCGACTATTTATCCTTACCCGCATATTTATTGATAATTCATGCGTAAAATTTTTTTCCGTAACCGCATAATAATTCCATATTCAAAAAAGAAGAATTTATAAATGTGCAATATATAGTTCCAAAAAAATATAAACTTACAAACTTCAAAAATAAAAAATTATAATTTCATTCTAGAATATATATATAAACTATTAGTAATATTATAAAATATTAGCGGGTATTTACGGGTCGAGTAATAAAACGGGTAACGAGACGGGTATTAAAAATAAATTAATACCCTTCACTCGACCCTTATCCACGGATAATATAATTATTATACCCTTCACTCGACTCTAAAGTTACGGATACCCTTTTTTCGAGACGGGTACGAACCGAGTAACGGGTTGAGGACATGTAACAGGTATTAGTGCCCAACCCTAGTCATTGGTCATATTGTTTAATTGATTAATATTTTTTTTAAATGATTATCCACGCTTTGTGTAGGTAAGCTTTTATTTAGCTATTTTATAATATGAAATTATATTAAAAACATCAAAAGTAATAGTATTTGTAAAAACAATATATCATTAATAACAGTACCATTTCCCTTTTATTATTATATAAAATATATAATTTTGTTGATAGTTATATTTCACATTTCAGCCAAGAAAATCAATATCTTATGTTGGATAATAAATATACTGAAATGTACAAGATTAAAAATGATTAAAACGACAGATCTAACAAATTAATTAAAAACCATTAAAAATTTATGTACACCCATAGACAATTGTATACCAAAATTTCAAACTTTTTTTTTTTTTTTTTTTTTATCTTCATGGAAGGAAAGTTATGTTATATTTTTTTTCTTCACTTTTGCATTCATCATATATAGATAAGAATAAGATATGCATGATATTTCTAATGCTCATTGGTTTTAAAAATAAAAAAAATCACATGGTGAGCTAAATTTGGCATTATAAATGTGAATGAAACTGCAGGAGGCAGTGGTAATTCCTCCAAATGTGGCATTTGCGGTAAGAGGAAACCCGGGAAATTGGCAATACGTGAAGGTCAACTCTTCCAATCTCTCGGTAGAAGCTTTATCGAGCACACAATATCTCAAACTCAAAGAGCTTCTCTTTGACGAGAACTGGTCTCTGATCTTCTTTTTCTTTACCAAATATACTTTCACTTTCTTGATCTCATTATGATCTAATTACAAGTTTGTAAACAGGGCAAACGATGAAAACGCATTGGAGGTTGATTTTGGAGCGTTTGATTTCACTCTGCCTCAGCTTTCGTTGTCTTCTTCAATAGGAAACGGGCTGAGATTTGTGTCCTCGAAGCTCGGAAGCCGTTTAAATGATAACCCGCAGTCTCTTGTGGACTACTTGTTGTCACTTGAGCATCAAGGAGAGGTTAATTTTAACCACATCAAATCCATTACTTCTTTGATTTTTGTTTTTTCTTGTGTACATGTCGTTTTTGCGTTTGTGTTTGCATATGAGAAAAATATATTGACAGAAACAAGATATATTTCTTTAGAAAAACAAGGATAAATACCTAAACTACCACCCAAAAAAATAGTTCCAAAAAAATAGTTCCAAAAAACACTAAACTTTTAGAAAAAAAAAATAAACATAAATTTTAGGTTTAAGAAAGGTTTTTAGATCAAGCTTTTAGGAGTTTTTCATAAATCTAAAGTGTGTGGTCTTTTGGACTTTTAGGATTGAATGGTAATTTCATAAAGAAAACATACATTTTAAAAAGTTTCCTAAACATTTTTCGTCTTCAAATAATATTATTTTCTTAGAAATTCTATTTTTATGTGTTTGAGTTTACACTAATTACGAAAATAATTTTGTTAAAAACTAGATTCATTTGGGAAAAAAAAAGCAAATGCAAATGTAAATACGAATAAACAATTGAAGATCCTTATATAATGTCAGAAACTTATGGTGAATGAGACACTTAACACGGCTAGAAAGCTTGAGATGAGTTTGATTTTGGCGGATGTTTTCCTATCGGAGCTGCCTAAGGACACACCTTTCCAAGCCTTTGAACTCAGGTTAACCTTTAACTCCTCGTTTTGAAAACTATTTACATTGCTAACCGATGGGTTGGTTAACGTACCGGTTTAATTTTGAGTTAAACCGAAAACAGGTTTAAGGAATGGGGTTTTGAGAAAGGATGGGGAGAAAGCGCAGGGAGAGTAAAGGAGACAATGAGAATCTTGTCGGAGATTCTTCAAGCCCCTGATCCTCGCAACATTGACAGATTCTTCGCTAGGATTCCTAGAATCTTTAACGTTGTCATTTTCTCGGTTCACGGCTACTTTGGTCAAACCGATGTTCTTGGTTTGCCTGATACCGGCGGTCAGGTCGTTTACATTCTTGACCAAGTTAAGGCCATTGAAGATGAATTGCTTCACAGAATCAACTCTCAAGGCCTTAATTTCAAACCTCAGATTCTCGTCGTAAGTTCTCTTCGAATTACTTCTCTTCCTATTTAAGTTGAGTCTTGATCATGAACCCCAATTATTCACATTGGTTTTGGTATATACAATAAAGATTGGAATGGTTGTGCCTATTTGTTATAAATTTGTCTCTTACGTACGTAAATAGACATTATCAGTCAAAACATCAAATATATTCTGAACTTCGAAAATACCACAAATTTACAGTGGTTAAGAAAGTTTAGGAATCGGTGTTGAATGATTTAGGAACTCTTACTAAATTCTTACGAATCTTTTATAAACCATCAAGATTTTGTTTTTTTTGGGCTCAAACCATCAAGCTTTTATTAATTTTGAATCTTTTTAAAATTTGTAGTTATCCTTACACTATAACTTATTTTGTGGTATTTCTCAATATTATATCTTTATTTCCTTGGTTAATGCGATATTGATGTCAAGAATTGATTTTAGGTAACAAGATTAATCCCAGACGCTAAGAACACTAAATGCAACCAAGAATTGGAACCCATTTTCGGTACCAAACATTCGAATATTCTTCGAATTCCATTTGTAACAGAGAATGGGATTTTACGTCGTTGGGTTTCCCGCTTTGATATCTACCCTTACCTAGAAAGATTCACTAAGGTAAAATCATATATAAGAATGGTAGAATTCGGTTTTTTCACCAATTTTCACTGTTCTATTCTCTAGAAACGTCATATTGAAACTGTAAATATTATGAGTAGGATGCAACAACAAAAATATTGGATATTTTGGAAGGAAAACCTGACCTAATAATCGGAAATTATACGGATGGAAACTTGGTGGCATCACTCATGGCCAATAAGCTTGGAATTACTCAGGTTCCTTACCTTTTTAATTTGTTAATTTTTGACCAATGATAGATCATGTCAAAACAAATTTATTGAAATGCAAAAACAATATATATAAATCCAGGCAACTATTGCACATGCCTTGGAGAAGACTAAATATGAAGACTCCGATATCAAATGGAAAGAGTTTGATCCTAAATATCATTTCTCATCTCAATTTACGGCAGACTTAGTCTCTATGAACTCTGCTGATTTCATCATAGCAAGCACTTATCAAGAGATTGCTGGAAGGTAATTAATAAATTTCATTATGACAATGCACTATTATTAAATGAAAATCGAGCCGGTTTAACATTATCCGGTTTGCTTCAATTTTGTCAGCAAAGAGAGGGCGGGACAATACGAGAGCCACATGAGCTTCACACTACCGGGACTATACAGAGTTGTATCCGGCATTAATGTCTTTGATCCAAGGTTCAACATAGCAGCTCCTGGCGCAGATGACTCTATCTACTTCCCTTTTACCGCGCAAGACCGTAGATTCACCAAGTTTTATTCTTCCATTGAAGAACTCTTGTATAGCCAAAATGAGAATGATGAAAACATGTACGTCTCTATACCCTTTTTTACTTTTCCTAGTTATTACATATCCATAATACTATACGGTTTCAAGAAATGGTTAAATCGCTGATTTATGCATTTTCGTTTACATACAAAATGAATTTTAGTTATTGTTATAAAATACTTTTGCAAATTGTAAAATCATGCATATGCGAAAGTGCAACTTGAATTTCTTTGTGTCTGCGTCTAGTGTTTGCGTTAAGAATTAACAAAATAGTTTTATTCAAATGGTAAGCATTGTGTATTCATTTAGGAAAAGAACATGTAAATGCAAACAAACAATCTCGAGGTCTAAGAACTTATTTACGGTTTCATATATTCGACTGTCTGATTAAAATGAACATTTGAAAATTATAATTAGGATAATATGTCATAGAATTGTATCTATGTTTATTTAATATACTAACAGATATTTTTCTTATGAACAAAAGTGGTTATTTGGCGGACAAGAAGAAACCTATCATCTTCTCAATGGCAAGGCTTGATGTTGTAAAAAACTTAACCGGATTAACTGAGTGGTATGCCAAGAATAAGAAGCTACGAGACTTAGCCAACCTCGTGATTGTTGGAGGATTCTTCGATCCTTCCAAGTCTAAAGACAGGGAAGAGATCTCAGAGATCAAGAAGATGCATTCTCTGATTGAGAAATACCAACTCAAGGGTCAGTTTAGATGGATCGCAGCTCAAACCGATCGAACTAGAAACGGTGAACTTTACCGATGTATTGCAGATACAAGAGGTGCTTTTGTGCAGCCTGCACATTATGAAGCCTTTGGTCTTACTGTCATTGAAGCCATGAGCTGTGGTTTGGTCACATTTGCAACAAACCAAGGCGGTCCTGCTGAGATTATTGTGGATGGTGTCTCTGGATTCCATATTGACCCGAGCAATGGAGACGAATCAAGCGATAAGATTGTGGATTTCTTTGAGAAATGCAATATCGATCCTAACTACTGGAACATAATTTCGACTGAAGGGCTGCAACGCATAAACGAATGGTATATATAAATAGAACTCTCTATTTTGGGTCAAGGGTCAGACAATAGCATGCACAGGTAGTTCAACTGTTTAAAATTATTATGAGGTAACTCGGGTAGGATCAATACAGATGATTTGAGTACACCTAAAGTCACTATCCAAATTTTCACTAGATCAGCTAAGGCTTGGATTCGGGTTCGGATATTTAGGGTACCCCCGGGTTATTACCTGACCCATACCCTTACCGACTAGAATCGGTGTAGGAGATAATTCCGATATGCATAGTTTGGGTATTTAAAATCACTATCCGCACTCTCACTAGATCAGGTAAGGACCGGATTCAGATTAGAACACTTCGGGTAATATTGAAACCGTTTTAGATAATTTTTAAATGTTGAATGATCCAAATACATAGTTAGGATACCCCAAACGTACCATAGCTGATGGAAACATTATCTTGATTCAAAAAGTTTGAGTAATTCAGGTCGGCTATGGGTAGGGTCGGATGAGTCGTCCCGAAATTCACATGAATATTAATATTAGCTTTCAAAACTGCAGTTTCAAGCATCACAAGAAACTGATCTAAAGATAGTTATAATTCTATGATCATATTTGTGCAGCTATACATGGAAAATATATGCAAACAGAGTGATAAACATGGGGAGTACATATAGTTACTGGAGACATTTGAACAAAGATCAGAAACTAGCAAAGCAAAGATATATCCATTCTTTCTACAATCTTCAATACCGAAATTTGGTAAAATAATTTCGTCATTTTTCTTTCACTTGTGTGAATCGAAACATAAATGCTGTATTTTACCATATTTTTGTTTGGAACAGGTGAAAACTATACCCATATTGAGTGATATTCCTCAGCCTCCTCCTCCACCTCCAAAGCCTTTGGTGAAACCATCATCAGCTAAAGGGTAAGCTACAAAAATTATTCAGTGTCACCACAGATTATATATTAATGTTATAACTGTTTTTTTTTTTTGTTGTTGACAGCAAGAGAACACAGTCACGATTGAGTTTCAGGTTGTTTGGTGCTTAAGCTATCTTGGAAAAGTGTATCTAATATCAGAACTAAAGAAGTGTCCAAACCCTGTTGATGTTTCAGTTCTTATATTTATTTGTATCTAGTTTCATTATATATGCAACCCGCTCAAGTTGTGTGATTACACATTCAAATAAAAGGAAACATACACAAATGTATTTGATTTTTACCATTGATTCTTAGTGAAGCTTATGTGTGATTACTGATTTAACATGTTGAAGCACTCCTATATTAACGTAAAATGTCAGAGAAGAAGCACCATACCAATATTACTTATAACAAGCAAAACCGTGATTCAAAGATTTAAGCATCTTTTTCAGGTTTTGATCAAAATTGAATCCTAAGGGATAATTGATAAAACTTAGTTGGCTTGGCTATCTGGGACAATGTCTAACCCGTCGAATTCATCGGGTTGTGACTGAGAAGCTGTCAGTTTTGCCGCCTTGTAACTTTTTGAGCTTCTTAGGATATCTTGCAGGCTCCCCGAAAACCTGTTCACAAGATGGGCAAAGAGGTTTATGACCATAGTATGTGTATCTAAAATTGACAATAATGCCGTTAACTGGTCACTTACTTATTTGTTCCTCCAACCAGATTGTTCCCTGTTGAAATCAAGAATCAAAATTAGCATATCTGGTAGAGAGAAGGTATGATCAAAGTTATATTCGGATTGATAAAATACTTTGCTTCCTAGACATAGAAGAAGTCACATCACTATCATCGTCTGATGAACTATACGATGGTGTTTTAGTGGAGACATGTGAAGTTGTCTTAGATTCATCCTCTGCCAAATTCCACTTCTCAGCATCCTTGAAGAAATTCGTCTTACTCTTGTTCGCTGTGACTGAGTTAGAGCTTTTCTTCACAACCTCTTTCTTGTTGTTGACATTCATCTTACTCTTGTTCCCTGTGGCTGAGTTAGAGCTTTTCTTCACAGCTTCCTTCTTGTTGTTGACAGCGTCTTTCACGGATGCCTCAGAATGATCAACCTTTGAGCCACTGCGATCATTCATAGCCCTTGACTGCAATTGACTAATACCTGAACTAGATGGTTGAACTCTACCTTTTCTCTCTTTCGGTTTCCTTGAGCCATCAATGGAACCACCAGGATGCAAATCAAGGCTTTTCTTCTCCTTTTTAGATTTAGCTCCACCAGTCACTTGATCTTGCTTGTTACCACTACCAACAATATTGTCCTTCTGGCTAGAACCAAAATTGTCTCCCATATCAGCGTTCTCTTTTAGAATTGGCATGGAACGGTTAATATCCTCAGTATTATCGGCGACCTCAATAATCTTATTCAAATGTGAATCATTGCTCTCAGGATTCTTCTTAGCTGACGTGAATGATGCATCGGTGTCTTTTGGGTTGTTGATGGGAGAAGCCTCCTCCTGAGCAGCATTGTTTACCTCAACTGACAATACTTGGGCCTCCTCCACAATGTTCAAAGAGTCTTTCTTCTTTGATCTCTTGCTTGATTTCTTCCCACTTTTTTCAAGATTTTCCACAGCTTCATTCTTTTGCAGCAAAGAATCTACTACTACTGCCTCCTCCACAATGTTCTCAGAGTCTTTCTTCTTCGATCTCTTGCTTGATTTCTTCCCACTTTTGTCTAGATTTTCCTCAGCTTCGTTCCTTTGCTGCAAAGAATCTAATACATTTCTGATAACATTCTCAGGCCCCTCTCCATCTACAACTTTGATAGGTTCAACATTCTGTGCACCAGAATCTACCAGAGTATCTTCTTTAGCTGGGGTCTTGGCTTTTTTTGAACTTTTCTTCTTAGTAGACCTCACAGATTTAGCCTGACCAGCATCTATTTCAACTTTGTCCTTAGAAACGTCATGTTCACAGGATGTGTTTTCATCTGTAAATTTCCCAATGTGGTTCAGCGTTTTGGATTCATGAACCAAGTCAGTCGGGGTGCTCGCCAAACTAGCAACTTGTAGACTATTTGCATCTTGTATTTTATTTGCATCGATAAGTGTGGCTTCTCTACTTCCCACCTTGTCAACAAATTTGTCACCTATCTCCTGTTCTACAAATATTCACCAATTATGAGTTAATAGAAACTCTCCGTGACATATGATTGTAAAGAACTATATTTGACCAAGAATCCAGTTTACCATTTTGTAATGCATCTACAAGAGTATCGGCAAGCTTTTCTCCTCTCGAGTTAGGAATAGATTCAGAAGTAGCATCAACATGATCTATACTTCCAGATACCTTCTCCCTCTCATTCACAATTTTCTTTGATGTTGTAGTAGCAGCAGTAGATTTATTGATGTAATCCTT
Source organism: Turritis glabra (assembly GCA_900406565.1). Lineage (NCBI taxonomy): Eukaryota > Viridiplantae > Streptophyta > Magnoliopsida > Brassicales > Brassicaceae > Turritis > Turritis glabra. The sequence goes on along the minus strand of OVBN01000173.1, from coordinate 836,500 downwards.
TGAGGACTTCTTCTGCTTTTTCTTCTTCTCTGTAGAAGGACCGGTAGTCAAACCACTGCTAACCTCCAACTGACTTTCTGGGTAGCTCACCAAATTATCGGTCTGACTATTATCTACAGAACTTGGAAAAGCTTTTCCGCTTCCCACATTTTCATTAATCTTCTCACCCATCTCATTTTCTACACGAACAATAATATCATATGAGTTGATAGAAACTTCCAATGCAATCTTAAAGGATAGCAAAACTCAATCAAGAATCACTAATAACATTAAAGAGTTAATAATAAAAACTCCCTGAGATCGGATTGTAGAGGATAACTAAATTCATGAAAGAGCTGAAATTACCTTTGCCAAGATTTCCTCTTCTCGACATTGGATAAGATTCAGAAGTAGCATCATCACGATCTACATTTCCAGGTAGTCCATTTATCTCATTCACAATTTCTCTTGAAGCTGTAGTATCAGTAGCAGCAGCAGCAGCAGGTTGATTGATGTGATATATTAAGCTCTTCTTTTGCTTTTTCTTCTTCTCTGGAACTGGACTGGTTGTCAACCCACTGTTAGCCTCCAAATGATTTTCCGGGTGGCTTGCTAGATTATCAGTTTCAATTTTATCTCTTCCCACATCTTCGACAGATTTCTCACCCATCTCAGTTTCTACACAGAATCAGAAATGACATTATGAGTTAACAACAGAAACTCCCTGAAATCTGATTGTAGAGGATAACTAAATTCAGTAAAGAACTGACATTACCTTTCTGTACTGACTCTACAAGAGGATTTCCAAGAGTCTCTCTTTCTGAGATTGGACAAGATTTCGAAGTAGCATCAACACAATCTACATTTCCAGGTACATCGGTTATCTCATTCACAATTTCTCTTGAAGTTGTAGTAGCGGCAGCAGTAGATCGATTGATGTGATCTTTTGAGCTCTTCGTTCGCTTTCTCTTCTTCTCTGTAGCTGGGCCAGTTGTCAAACCACTACTAGCTTCCAACTGGTTATCCGCGTTAGTCACCAAATCAGCAGTTTGAAGATTATTGACAGCACTTGGAGCTAATCTGCTTCCCTCACCTCTTTCATCATCTTGTGATGTAATCTGCCCATCTACAAGTTCTGAAGCAGGTGTAAGATCCTTCTCTTGGTCAATCATGACTGTATCGGCAGTTTTTCCTCCCTTTTCAAGATCTATTGAAATTCAGAAATTTTATCAAGGGTAAGCCTACCATAACTCTCTATACAGCTAATAAACGATTCCAAACTTCAACCTTAGTTAAAAAAAGAAAAATACCTTGTTCTATTGCTCCTGTAAAATCATCTAGCTTTTCTAGAGCATCTTTAACAGTTTGATTGAGAGCTTCTTTAACAGTTTGATTGTCTGGCACATCCTTCACTTCACCCCTGGTATGCCCATCTACAAGCTCTGAATTAACTGTGGGAAAGTTCTCTTCCAATAGCCTGTCCGCAACAGAAGTTTGCTGATTCTCTCCCATACTAACGCCATTTCTCTCGCTGCTTTCAATGTCTACAGAACATCAGATATTACAACCAAAGGTAAATGAACTAACACTCTCCAAAAACATCTGAAGAATCACTACATTCCATAATAATCAAAACAGAGGTTACCTGCTCCCGTAAAAATATCATCTCGCTTTTCTCTTGGTGAAAGTACACAAGATTGAGAGGCAACTTCACCCTGTACTTTTCCACATAAATCGATTGTATCAACAGCAGATTGCTTGAGATCAACCTTGGATTTCTTTCGACTAATTTTCCCATCCGAACTTTTAATTTTCCTCTTCCTCGTCTTCTTCTCAGCTACATTGGTTTCCAAACCTTCTTCAAGAATCAAATCCTTAGTATGCATACCATCTACAAGTACTGAACCAATTGCAACCTCCTTCTTCTTCTCAACCAACTCAAGGTTTGAACGTTTTTCATCAGCAGCCATTATAGTCAGAACCTCACCCTTCTCAACTCTTACGGCATCAACATACATAAACCAGTTTCTACTAATGCCATCAAAAGCCTTAGACACATTCATAGATTCAGAGAAAAGGTAAAACTTTCTTCGTCGTTTAACCTGAAAATAAAACCACTCATCCATCACACTTGTTGCCAACAACAACAGCAACAAAAAACGTATATGAAAAAAGCAGCAAAATCCATTACCTTCAACGCAGAAACATTAATTTCTCCAATTTCTGGGAAAACTTGTTTATGCTCATTGCGTAATTTGTCTATAAAACCAAAACCACAATAATCAGAGAAACGCAGTAATTAAGAATGTAATTCGCAAATTAACATCAACAATAAGTTTTAGAAGCCGATTCAATGGAGTATATGTAGAGATTTGAGTAAGCCGATCTTTTTGGGTCTCACCTTTGAAATCGGAGATGATTTCATCTTTATGTACGGGTAACGCGAGACGAGTGTCGAGACTTGTTTCTACAAAGACGCAGTGAATCTCCGGTGAGGAAATCGCTTCGCGATTAGCCATTACCGAAACGAGACTGAAACTTGAAGCAGACGAGCGCGAAGAAGAAGAAGATGATGACGGTTCCTAGTAATCGAAAAGGTTTAGGGTTTTAAGTTTTAACATTAAAAGAGTTCATTTTTTTTTTTGAGTTCATTAATAAACTAAAAATAATTAAAAAAAAAAAAAACTTTATTACGATTTTGGAAAACAAAAATACTTTTCTTATTAAAATATTAGAAAATTATTTTTATACATGTGGGTAAATTTGTTCTTTGTGTAGAACCAATCAGAAAATTACATGTGGCAGAAATGAGTGTCGGAACATAAAAGAAAAAAGAAAGGAGAACAAGAAGCAAAAAATGTGGCTTAAGAAAGGATTTTGTTGGTTTGGGTAATTTGCAAAAAAAGTTTATCAAAGTAACTTTAGATTATCATATCGCATTATGTTGTTGGGTTTAGTTTTTGGAAATAAATGGTGTTTCTTCACAAATCAGAGAACTTGCTAGTAAGGGCAAGCGACCTTCGATAAATCCACCTGCGAGATAAGGAATCTCTATTGTTCATATTTCCTAATTTAGATCTTTGAATCTGAGTTTAACCAAATCGACACTTGTTTTCTATCAATGTTGAACCTTCTTTATCAATTGTTCTTCAGTTGATGCATGAATTCGGGTCCCTTAGCCAAGAATTAAAAATATTTCAAAATTTAGAAAAAAACTATATAAGAATTGTAACATTCAAAACGAAAGAGAATTGACTAAAATAAATAAACCAAAACAGAGAAGACTAAAACCAAAGATCATCATTAGCGATAAATCAGCCGCAACATCCATAGTCCATCATGCAGATCAATTAGTTTCATCATTGATAACTAAAACTTTTCGAAGATGATTCTTGTTAACTACAATGCTTGGTCACGGAAAAAAATACGTTAATCAACATATATGCCTGTTTGATCTTTAAAACAAATAAATATAGATTCGCGAAAAACAAGTCTTGGTATATGTACAAAACACACAAGCAGTTAGTCTAATTAACTAACTTCTTTGTCGATTGATACTATCTCGATAGACTTTTCTGATTTGTTTTGATACCCCTTCTAAAGTCGTAGGATATGCACGTTTTTTTTTTTTTTTTGAATTGAATGTAAAATTTATTCAAATCCAAAAACGATTGTTTACATCAAGTGCAACTCAAATTTAAACAGCATTGACTATTCGAAAATAACACAAACTAATCATGCGGTGGTACATGCGAACCAAAGCTGAAGCGCCATTGTCAAGTCTCCAATTTTGATCAATGAAAGGTTGTTGCGAACTTGTTTATCGATTGTCTTGATCAGAGTTGAAGGAGGGTTGGGGATCTTACCATGTTGCCGTTTGTTTCTTTCTCGCCAAAGGAAGTAGATTGTGACTTGAAAAACATATCTGATCAGGAAAAGGTTGAGGTGAGGCTGACCTGAATCCACTATAACGTGTATCAACTGATCCCAATCGAGAGTATGGTTGGGGAGTAGTCGTTGCGTTAGTGCTGTCCAGATTGTGGCCGAGTAAGAACAAGAGAAGAACAGATGATTTCGTGTCTCGATAGTGTCTGAACAAAAGGCACATGATGTATTGGCTCCCACATTCCAATGTTGCATATGCTCCCCTGTTTTTAACTTATTAAGAATTGCAAGCCAAGTGAAGAATGAAAACTCTGGTGTCGAGTATTGAAACCAAACCCCTTTGTGCCAGTGAACAATTGGGTGAGTGTCACTAGATAAGCATCCAAGTTTTCTTCGAGTTGAATGATTGATTATAGCGATCGCCATTACTGCACCACAGGGAGATGTCGTCATCATTTGGTCTAGAATTAATCCTCTTCATTTCCAAGCTTTCTTCAACCCGCTGTAAAGATTCTGTTCTATGTGTTCTACGACGTCGTGTGGACCAAGCTGTAGCAACGGTGGCGGAGAGGGGGATACCCATATCAACAACGCCACGCGGTCCTAGTAGCTCGTGTATTTGACCCAATTTCGACCATTTGTCATACCAAAAGGAGGTTGATTCGCCATTTCTAACTTCTTTCTTATGCCATTGGCTTGCAAGTAATTTGTATTTTAAGATTTTTCGCCAAATCCAAGAGCCAAGACTAGTTGACTCCGTTATAGACGAAAAGAATTTCCTGTGGAAAAGGTTTTGCTATGTCCATCGTACCCATAGTGATCGTTGAGATGAGGCAAGCCGCCAAACAAGCTTTAGACAACAAACCTTGTTTACCTCCTTTAATGCCCTTATTCCCAATCCGCCTTCTGTCTTTGGTCTACAAAGGTCTGTCCATGCAACCTTTGCTCGCTTCGGATTTAATGCTGGTCCGGACCAAAGGAACGCTGAAAACTTTTTTTTTCTAACTCTTTGATGCATCTTGGCACTACAAGAAAACATGTAATTAGCGACTACAATCACCGTCGCTAAACAGTCGCTGACCTCCTATTTGTGACTATTTGGCGACTCGAAAACGTAGTCGCCAAAAATACGTCGCTGAATTAAAAAGTCGCCACGTAGTCGCCAATTAGCGACTATAGAGTGACCATATTATCTCGTCGCTAGTCAGTCGCAATAGAGTCACCAATTGGCGACTACTATGGCGACGTTTCAGCGACATCATTGCGACGAAATGGCGACTGTACATTTTGTGGTCGTTAACAATTAACGACTATTTTGCGACTGCTTTGTGCCTGTTTGCGACTGTTTTGCGACTGTTTTGCGACTGTTTTGCCACTGTTTTGCGACTATTTTGCCACTGTTTTTTACGATTTAGCTGTTGATTAAATTCGGTTATTTGATTTTAATTACGAATTTATTAGATACAATTGCTTATAAACTCAACAAACATAACAAAATAGAATTAAAAACACAAATAGTTTCCACATTGCAAAGAAGTAATTAACATAAGTTCAAAAGTAATTAACATAAGTTAAAAAGCTAGTAAACAACCAACACAAAAGTTTTCAAGTTCAGAGAAGGAGAGTTCAGAGAAGGAGAGAAAGATAAGGGACCTATGTGGTAGCATCATCAGTTGCAGGATCATTCGAGTGAGAGTCAAGGAAGGCGAGAAAGTTCGGATCAGTTGCGCTCAAGTACTTCTTCACGATCGTCAAGTGCTTCATCTCTGCTTTTTGCTCAGCTGCAACCCGCGAAGCCTCTGCTTCACGCTCTGCTTGTAGAGCTGCTTGTTGCTCTATTTTGCGGGTAGCTTCCTCAAGCTGTTCTTGCAGGCTTGTGAAACAAGAAGAGCTTTCCGGGTACTTCCGCTTCCCATTGATGTAACTCCCTAGGCTTCCAACTCCATATAATTCTCCTCTGTCATTTGTGAAAGTAGACTGCATAAACAAACCAAAGAGTATTAGTCCTTAACAGTTTTCCAAAACAATTATATCAGAGAAAGCAAAACATTAAGAAGCACTTTACCTGAAGAAAAAGCTCGTCATCCTCCTCTTGAGATAGCTGTGATCGACGCGAAGTACCGTCGGAAGACTCGTCAGTCTCGAGTTCAGCCAACTTAGCTTCCTTGTTCTTCTTATATGCCTCATGAACTTCCTGCGCTTTCTTATCGACAAAAGTCCCATCTTCACCAATAGTTGGCGGTCTTCCCAATTCTACTTCCTGAAATGTTAAACAATGAAAACGTGAATGTTAAACAATGAAAAGGTGAATGTTTATGTCCTGCTGTAACTTACCATCTCTTGTTCGACTTGTAAGTAAGACTTAGGCCCCGATACGTGCTTGTGAGGACCATGACCATTTCGGTCAGACATTCGAGCTGTTGATGTGTTTGCACTCTTTCTTATGGCTTCTTCTGTGTCCCAATAGTCACACATTTCTTTCCACAGGGTATCGTCAATCCAAATTGGTTGCTCTCGTCGACTCGCTGCCTTGGACACCATGTCTTTCATACGGAGTTGACAAACCTTATAGAATTTGGCTTGAACCACACCTGTCAGTGAGGGATGCCAGGTGTGTTCTTTCTACAAAACAAAAGGGAAGATTGATGTTAGTAATTAAAAAACCACAAAAAAGGTATAAATACAAAGCAAGTATCTTTCTCCAAAGCAATTATAAATACAAAACAAGAGGGGAGTTTTACCGCGAATGCAAGGAAGTATCTTTCTCTTCTTGCAGGAGGCACACAACTCCAACTGTAATATGCCCCATCAAACTTGCTTGTAAAAACCTTTGTAATCTTCCGGGTCAGTGCAGACTTGTCCTTACCAAACCTACAAACAAAGAATCATACATTGCAAATGGTGGTAAGGAACAAATAAAGTAACAGAGAATCATACAAAGACAACATTAAGCCCTTACCAAGTGGTTCCAGGCTCAAATGTGGGAGACAGGACAGTCGTATATAGTTCACGGCCTGGGCGAACAAGCAGCTCCTGTAAATCAGCGAGCACATCTTCCGGGAGAGTTGGTTCCTCATCTTCTTCGTGTGAGTTTTGCGCTTCACAACTGTGAGACGAAGAATATCGAGGATGATGAGATGTAGAGGCTCGAGGTTGAGTCGATGCAGAGGCTAGAGGTTGAGTCGATGCAGAGGCTAGAGGTTGAGGCGATGCAGAGGCTCGAGGTTGAGTCGATGCAGAGGCTAGAGGTTGAGGCGATGCAGAGGCTCGAGGTTGAGGTTGAGGTTCGCTCGCATGAGATACTCCAGGATAGCTCCTCACGGTCTGGAAAAGATTCGTCGGAGGTGGATAGTCTCTGACAGTAGCACCCGTTTGAGGCTGGAAGATTGGGACAGGACTTCGTCGAGACTCGGTTGCTTCATGGTTCGATGGGGTGAAGGTATACTGGCTGGGAAGAGTTGTAGGTCTCTTGTTCGATGCTTGAGTAGTCGGTCTAGTTTTCGCAGCCTTTCCTCCTCCTCTCTTCCCTCTTCCACGGGGAGCCATCGAAATCTTATACGAGCCTGCAACAAGCAACAATAACACAAACACAAATTGAATCAGATCGAGAGAGAGAGAGGAAGACCGAGAAATAGAGGTTGTCTGAGAGAGAAAGTGAGCAGTCGAGATGAGAAGGGGAGAGAAGAACAAAATTAGGGAAGCGAAAGGAGGAGATCTTATACGACCCTGCAACAACAACACAAACACAAATTGACTAACAATTGGAATTGAATCAGATCGAGAGAGAGAGAGAGAAGAGACAGAAAGAGGAGTGCAGAAGCTAGATAGAGACCGAGAGACTGAGAGAGAGATTGACTGAGAGAGAGACCAATAGAGAGAGAAGAGACCGAGAGGGAAGAGGGAAGAATCGAGATAGAGACCGAGAGACTGAGAGAGAGACCGAGAGAGAGAGAAGAGACCGAGAGGGAAGAGTGAAGAAGCGAGATAGAGACCGAGAGACTGAGAGAGAGAGAGAGAGAGAGAGGAATACCGAGAGAGAGAGTGAGAGGAGTGAAGAAGCGAGATAAAGACAGAGAGAGAGATTGTCTGAGAGAAGAGACCGAGAGAGAAGAGAGAAGAGAGAAGAGACCGAGAGAGAGAGACCGAACCTGCAACAAGCAAAATTGAGAGAGAGAGATCGTCTGAGAGAGAGACCGAACCGTCGAGATGAGAAGGGGAGAGAAGAACAAAATTAGGGTTGATATTGGGATTGAGAAGCAGAGACCGAGAGAGAAAAAATGTTTTGGGCCGCAAAAATTGTCTGTAATCTCTCTAATTGGCTGGTTTAATAGCAGGTTTAATTTGAAATTTTTTTGCCAAATTTTGTAATTTTGAATAACAATTCTTTTTAATTATATAATTTTCAATAATAGTTATATAATTGTCCTTTTTCTAAGTTTAGAGTATATACATTGAATATAATTTAGGTAATTAAGATAATGATTAGATTTTAAAAACTTTATAAGAAAATATTTTAAAAACTTAAAAAAAAGATATTTTTAAAAATATAGATTTTATTTAAAGTATATATATATATATATATAACTTAAATATGCATATATAATAGTTATATTTTGGTTTTATGATTGGAGAATATGATTTGGGTTAAGGTTTCTTTTCTTTAAAGTTTGAGGTATATGGTAATTTGGGGTATAGATTTTGTGGTTAAGGTTTAGGGTATAGAGTTTGAGGTATAAGGTAATTTGGGGTATAGAGTTTGTGGTTTAGTTTAATGATTTATTTTTTAATAATTAAAAGATTAATTTTTAAAACACAGTCGCTTAATAGTAGCGTCTGAGTCGCTAAGTTGCGACTACATTACTGACTACTCTATTTCGTCGCAACACAGTCGCTATGTAGTCGCTAAATATAGCGACTACATATATAGTCGCTATGTGTAGTCGTCAATATGCGACGCTTGTGCGACTATGAGTATCAGTAGCAAAATAGCGACGGATAATCGACAATATTTATGTAGTCGCCAAAACGTAGCAAACCAGTCGCTAATAAGTCACAAAATTTGGCGACTGCAAAATCAGTCGCAAATTTCAGTCGCTAATTACATGTTTTCTTGTAGTGTGGGGAAGGCGAAATGCTGATAACCAGAAATTTGAGATGCTCTGTAAGACTGAATTGAGAAGTTGTAGGCGACCCGCCATCGATAAGAATCTAGCTGTCCAGGAGCTAATCCGTTTTCTAATTGATTCCAAAAGGGGAAGATAATCAGATGTTGTCATTCGCTTGGTTGTTAGAGGGAGACCCAGATATCTCACAGGTAGTTCTCCCACTGAAAAAGGAAAGCTCGATATGGTCGTAGTAGACCTTGATGCTCCTGCAAGATAGATAGTTGATTTTTCCAGACTTATATGCAGTCCTGAAATTCTTGCAAAATCTGAGAATACTCTGATTATCTCCTCCACTGATCGGACATTACCATCGAAGAAGACAAGGACATCATCTGCAAAGCTCAAATGAGTGAGATTAAGGTTCTTACATTTTGGATGGAAACCAATCTTCCGCTCTGAAGCCGCTTTATCAAGTAAGCTGGATAGGACATTCATTGCGATAACAAATAAGTAAGGTGAGAGGGAGCAGCCTTACCTTAGGCCTCGTTTACTTCTGAAAAACCCAGCTAACTCACCATTGATTTGTACCGAGAATGAAGCTGAGGTTATGCATAGGTTTATCCAATGTATGAATTGTTCCGGGTAGTGCAAAGCTCTGAGCGTATTCAGCAGAAACGACCATTGGATTGAGTCAAAAGCTTTGGAGATGTCTATTTTGATGGCGCACCGAGACGGGCCCAAATATTTGTGGTAGTCTTTAACTAGTTCAGTGGCGAGTAGTAGGTTCTCGATTAGAAGCCTATCTTTGACAAAAGCTGATTGATTCAAAGCGATAAGATTTGGTAGAATGACCTTCATCCTATTGGCCATAATCTTGGAGATGACCTTATATATGACATTACAGCAGGAGATAGGCCTATAATCTTTCATTTCCAGAGCAGACGTCGTTTTTGGAATGAGTGTTAAGATGGTGGAGTTCAAACCTTTTGGAAGAAAGCCCTTGCTGAAGAAAGATTGTACAGCGATTGTGAATTCATGCCCAACTATTGGCCAAACAGCTTTATAGAATTCCGCATTATAGCCATTTGGGCCCGGAGACTTATTGCTTGGCATTGAGAAGAGGACCTCACGAATTTTGTCAGCCAACACCGGTTTTAAAAGCATAGTCTGATCCCTCTCATTACATCTGTTCGGTAGCAGTGCTTCCAAAGCCTCTACTGATGTGTCGATATAATCCGTCGGGCTATGCTGAAGGAAGTCGCTGAAGAACTCTATAGCTTCTTTTTTGATCTCCTCACCACTTTTTACAACAATACCATTCCGACATTTGATTTCTCTTATAGAATTTGTTGCTTGTCTAGCAACAACCGCCTTATGAAACAGAGTATTGTTCCTATCGCCCAACCTTAGCCACTGAAGCTTGGAGCGCTGCTTTAGGAAGCTTTCCTCTAAACCTGCCACAAATTCCCAACGATTATAAGCCTCCGATTCTGCCTTCATAGATTGCACTGAAGGATGGCTTAAGTTCTCCTCTTGTTTTTCGCATAAAATGGCATGTGCCTCCTTTGCCTTATTACTTAGATTTCCCAGTTTCTATTTTGATAGCTCCCTTATCAAAGGCTTCAGGCCTTTGAGTTTTTTGGAGAACCTATAAAGAGAAGAGGTAGATAAGAAAATAGGGTGATGATCTTTCCAATATATTTCCACCATTGGTATGAAGTCCTGCAGCTGAAGTACTGCATTAACAAACTTAAAAGGTTTTCTAGGACGCTCCATTGGGTAATCAAGGTGAAAACGACATCTCAAGTGATCTGAACACCCTCCTGCTTCAAACACACTATAAGAGTTAGGGAAACTTCTAGACCATTGATCATTCTGAAGCACCCTGTCTAGCTTTTTGGAGATTAGACCCTCCTCTCTTTTGTTACACCAACTGAATACCGGTCCATGAGATGCCATATCATCAAGGGAACAGATATGCACCAGCTCATTGATATCTCGCATGCCCGTTGAGACTGATGGGAATAAAAGAAAATTTGAATGTTCCTCACCATCAAGGATTTCATTATAATCTCCTATGCAAATCCAAGGCTTCTGTCTTAAAATGTTAGAATTGTGATGGTCACGCAGATCAGACCAAAGCTCTTTACGTTCTTCAACAAAATTGGAAGCGTAAATGAATGAGCAGAAAAATTCCTCCTCCTGTCCTTTTAACTTGATGGAGCAAGTTATCAGTTGACCGCTTTTAAAAAATGGAGTCAGTCGTGCCTTCGGGTTCCACACCACCCAAATACGACCTAACCGACTAAATTCATAGTTTGTTAATATCGACCAATCCCCAAATATCGATGGTCCTAACCTCTGTACCTTTTGCTCTTTTACTCTAGTCTCGAGAACACACCCAAATTGAAAACCACCGTCTTTAATCCAATTCTTTATAACCGTATGCTTTGTTGACTTGTTTAAACCTCGCACATTCCAGAAGAACCCGGACATACTTAGCGTGATGAATTTTCGTCTTCCCCCCAACACTCGGAGATGCCTCAGTAGTGTTGAGGACGTGTGTGGTTGATCGATTTCTGCTTTTTTCGACTAACGTGGAAGAACCTTCCGAAGTGAGGTTTCTGTTTTGGTTGTCGTTTCGATGATTTCATCTGCAGCTTCCTCGTTTGTCGACTTTTGACTCACCGCCTCTAGATCGATCTCAGCAGAAGATGCGGCTTGTACAACAGGAACTGGATTATGAAATAAAAGTGAGTCCGAGCCGTCTTCATCGTGATCCCCATTTTCTATTTGATTGCGTAGAATATCAAACCGTGATGGTGAGGCTATTATGACATGACCATACACTAGCTCACCAGGAGTATTATGGCGATTATGGTTTCCATCGGCGGGGGAAACTTGTAGCCAATTATCCGTGCTAACTTCCTTCGTTTCGGCTAAAGAAGAGGAAACAGAGATCTCTCCGTCTTCTTTCTCTTCACCGAGACCTAGCGGTTGTGGTTGTTCTACTATTGCAGTCCTTTTCTCAGAAACAGAGAACTGATTACTCTCTTGCTGGGCCGTCCGCACCCTTTCTGATGTCGAAATTGTTAAGTCGCCAACTAAACTGGTTGTTTTTTGATGAGTTATCTTTGTACGAAGACTTATGTTTGCCAGACACTCCTCGTCTTTGTGTCCCCATTTGCTGCAGAGACCACATCGTTTTGGAAGCCACGGGTAATCATATTCCACAAATACTTCCTCACCTTGAACATTGAAATAGAAAGATTGTGGCAGCTTCTTTGACAAATCAACATCCACAAAAATTTTTGCCTCTTCGAAATTGTTGACAAGAATCGTGTCTGGGTGGAGCCGTTGGGGGGATCCTATAGGACTTGCTAGGAAGCTTAGTCATTTCCATGAAAATAGCTTGTGTGGAACATTTTTGATTTTTACCCAGAGAGGCATAGATTTAACTTCCGGTTGGGCGTCTTCTACTATCGGAGTCCACTTTGACACAATCATTGGAATTTCGCAGATGTTCCACATACCTCGCCTCAAGACATGGAGGCGAGCTGCAACGTTACGGATACGAAACTTGACCGCGGTGTCATTGATAGCAAAGACATCTATTTTGGCGGATTTGTCTCCCAGAGTCCAAATTTTGTTACCAATAACATGGATTTTTGCAATATGAGGAGCAGTTGATGCAAAACGTCCCATGAGGAAGTCTTCCCAAAGTGGTGGTGCATCCTCAAAGACCTCTTCTGGCACTGGGACTGTGGCTTTCCCTTCAATTAGAGAGACTTCATTGTTAAATGTTGATAGAGTTGGGCGACTAGCAACTGTCACCCACGACTTCTTCTGAGTTGTGTCCTGAGAACCGATGTCTTTGATTAATTTTCCTCCTTCTGAAGCTTCCTTCCTCGAGATCTGAATTTGTGGACCTGATCCGAGGATCGGATCAGACATGGTGGGGAAGGCTGCAGTCAGCCTGCGGCTGGACAAACGGTGGCTGGGAGCAAAACGGTGATCTCCTCAAAATCGCCTTCACGTCGCCTTTGGAGCACTGTTCTAGATCTTGACTTCTCTGATCATGAAATTTTTTTCCAAGATATGCACGTTTACTTGTTGTATCTGTCCAAAGAAGGGTTAGTCTCATTGATGAGAACAAATGGAGTTGAGTTCCCGAGGGAACCTTTTTACATGATGATTTGTTAATTATATATACCGATTTCATTGATTTTGGTAAAGAGTGTAAACTTAAATTTTGTTCGATGTAGAAAATCCCTGGAATTTGGTCAGGGTTCATAGTTGAGGATCGCTCAGCAATATGTGCGGTGGGATTGAGCTTTGGTCTTGGAATGATCTCTTTTCATATGTCACTCAGCCATTGTAAGTCATCTTGACCTCACATGTGTATGTATTGGGCTTTTCTTCACTGAATTACTCTTTCACTGAAAACATGATAACTTATATATACACGGGATCTCATTGGTAAAGCTGAAACCCTAATTTCACTATATAATATACATATACCTCAAACTCAAACCGTGCCACACAAGCAAGGTCTAAAAATTGGAAAGGGTGATATAGAGATAGTATGAGCATCTCCAACCAATTTTTCCATTTTTTTCTTTAAAATAGAGTAACTCCATTTTGGAGTTGGGTTTTTCTCCAATCCTACTTCATTTTAGAGTTGAAAATAGAAATCTTCAAATTTTAGTGTAAATTAGAAATGGAGAACTCCAGATATAGAGGAAAAAAAATGGAGATCTATTTTGAAGATGAAAATGGAGATAGGTTGGAGCAAATTTGACTCCAAACTTTATTTTGGAGATGAATACAGAGATGAGTTACTCTATTTTGAAGAAAAAAATGGAAAAATGAGTTGGAGATGCTTTAACTATCATATTTTAAAAAGAGTATTATATGTCAAGTGAATAATGAATATTGTGTTGTATTGATCTTTAACATACAAGAGCTCTATTTATACAAAGGAAAAGGAAAACTAAAAGAAAAACTAACTAAAAGATAAAGTCATAATTCCTATTTATTTGGGGATCAAGTTTATCCTTACCCTCCCTCAAGTTGGAGCATACAAATTTTGAATGCCCAACTTGAACAAGAAAGCATCAAACTCGCATCGTCCCAAAGCTTTGGTGAGAATGTCAGCTAGCTGTGCCTTGGTGGAGACGTGAGAAGGTTTGATGGTGCCGGCTGTTATGCAATCACGGATAAAATGACATTCCACTTCAATATATTTAGTTCTTTCGTGAAAAACAGGATTAACGCTAATGTGTAACGCAGCTTGACTATCACATCGAAGAGACATTGGAGCAGAATGATCAATACCAATCTCAAGAAGTAACGATTTTAGCCATAGAAGTTCTTTAGTGACGGTTCCCATTGCGCGGTATTCAGCTTCCGCGGATGATAACGAGACGGTTTTCTGTTTCTTGGATTTCCAGGAGATTGGAGAATCACCAAATTGAACAATCCATCCCGTTAATGATATGCGAGTTAAAGGACAACTACCATGGTCGGAGTCACACCAGCCTGTTAAGTGAAGCGGAGAGTCTGCGCGCAGAAGAATCCCTTGCCCAAGTGTACCTTTCAAATAACGAACAACCTTGAGAGCCGCAGACCAATGATCTTCTCGTGGTTTGTGCATGAATTGTGATAAGATATGAATAGCATAAGAAAGGTCGTGTCTGGTTGAAGCCAAGTAAACAAGTCGTCCAACAAGGCGGCGATATTGCTCCAGATTTGGCAACACCATACTCTTAGAGAGAGAGAGTTTGTGATTTTGATCGATTGGAGAGCCGACAGGCTTACATCCTAACATGCCCATATCAGTGAGAATATCGATTGCGTACTTCCACTGGCAAAGGTAAATCCTTGTAGAATGACGAGCGATCTCCAAACCAAGAAAATATTTGGCAAGACCAAGATCTTTCATATGAAAGCAAGTAGATAAATAATCTTTAAACTCTTGTATAGCCGAGGATGAGTTACCAGAGATTATAAGATCGTCAACGTACACCAATATCAGAAGTGAGACTCCATTACGATGAAAGACAAAGAGAGAATAATCTGAACGAGTTTGCTTGAATCCGTACTTCAACAGAGCAGCCGCCAACTTTGCAAACCAACACCGAGGAGATTGTTTGAGTCCATAAATGGACTTCCTAAGACGACAAACACGTGTGTCACCCGGTGTTGTAAAACCAGGTGATGGTCGCATGTAAATTTCTTTGTCAAGGTCATCGTGTAAGAAAGCATTATGAACATCCATTTGATGAATTCCATAATTTTTCTTAGCTGCAAAATCTAAGATTAACTGAACTGTTGTCATCTTGACCACAGGGGCAAAACTTTCGGTATAATCGAGACCTTCTTTCTGATGATTGCCAAGAGCCACTAAACGAGCTTTGTAACGTTCAAGAGACCCATCGGATTTAAGCTTAATGCGGAAACCCCAATGACTACCAATAATTTTCTGGTCGGGTGGAAGATATACAAGATCCCATGTATGATTATCTTCTAATAATGCTACCTCACTTTGCATAGCTAACTTCCACTCCTCATAAATCATTGCTTCTTTAAACGATCGAAGCTCAACGGCGGTGGTTAGAGCTACAAGATAACTGCAATATGCAGAAGAAAATTGATCGCAAGCAATATAATTGGAGAGAGGATGATCAGTACCTGGGGATAGCTGAGGAGAAGGTGAGTCAGAGGGAGAAGAAGGACGAGATTTTGAGATTGTTTCAACAACATAATCATTAAGACGAGCAGGAGGAGCTGTCGTACGTTGACTACGACGTAACATTGGAACATTATCAACATGATCCGACGAAGTTGAAGAGTTATTGGTAGGAGTCGAGACAACTGCGGGAGGAGGTAAAGTCGAAGATGATGGACGATCAACAACCAAAGAAGGTTCTGTCATAGGAGGATCAGAATGTACGAAATCATCAAGGAGAATAGCCGAAGTCGGAGGTGATATGGGAATAACCGGAATAATCAAAGGTTCGAGATATGGAAAAATATCTTCTTTGAAAATCACATCGCGAGAAACAAAGAAAATTTCACGATCGAGATCAAAGAGACGCCAACCTTGCTTGCCATAGGGATAGCCAACGAACACACAGCGACGACTCCGAGATTCAAACTTATCGCCTTTGTGATCGAGATTATGAGCATGAGCCAAACAACCAAAGACACGCAAGTGTTTGTAAGATGGAGCGTGACCATAGAGTATTTTGAATGGATTTTTACCATGAAGAACTTGTGTGGGAGTGCGATTGATCAAGTAAGCTGCACTAAGAACGCATGCACCCCAGAATTCGATTGGTAGGTGTGCTTGAAAACGCAACGCACGAGCAACCTCCAGAATATGACGATGCTTGCGTTCGACACGACCGTTATGTTGTGGTGTGTAAACACAAGATGTCTGATGAATAATACCTTTATCCTGAAAAAATCGAGTCATACAAAGAAACTTTGTTCCATTGTCACTTCGTACAACTTTTACTTTCTTAGAGAATTGCCGTTCAATCATCGTTAAGAAATTCTGAAGCTGAAATGCAACTGAAGTCTTGTTAGGAAGCAAGTATAACCACACGGCCCGAGAGCAATCATACACTATGGTCAAGAAGTAACGAGAGCCACAAAATGCAAGAGAACGATATGGTCCCCATAGATCACAGTGAATTAAATCAAAAATCTCTTTTGCATTATTCAAAGAATCTGGAAAACATTGACGAGTTTGTTTGGCTTGGAAGCAAATATCACAATGCTTATCTAAAACTTCAGTACTAATAGTAGAAAAATCTCTAACACCAGAAATCTTGTCAAGAACTCGAGACGAAGGATGACCCAAACGCATATGCCATAAAGAGATGTCCTTATGAATAGTTGTCTGATTAGATGCCACAATCTCAATCTCTTGGAACCGGTACAGTCCTTCTCCCTCACGTCCACCTATTCCAATCAGCGTCCTGGTAATTCGGTCCTATAAAACCAACAATCTATTTGTCATTTGGCCGACGAGGAAGTTATCAGTGAGCAACTGCCCAAGAGATATCAAATTTGCGTTGAATCCAGGAATAAGATAAACATTTGTTAAACATAAATGGGATGTAAGATGAATTGTCCCCTGTTGAGAGGACAAAACGTTTTCTCTAGCAAGCAGTCTAACAGATACGAAAGAGATAGTACGAAGATCTTGAAATAAATCCGCACGCCCCGTCATATGATGTGTAGCACCCGTATCCAAAATCCAGATAAGACCATTGTTCTTACCACTTAGACGGTCATTGGGGTTTGATGTCCCATAAACACGTTGAATAGTACACCATTGTTCATCAGTAAAACCATGGAAACCTTGGCGATCCGCAACAGTGAGTGGCTGATTAGGAGCAGTAGTTGCAGCAGCATTGACGGAGACAATTTCAGTGTTATTAGCTCGTGGTTGAGAACTGCGCCCACGTCCACGCCCGAAACTTCGTGAATCTATCTTATTGCGAGGACGATCTTCCCACCAGACAGGATAGCCCACAACTTTAAAACAAGATGACACTTCATGGCCCGTCCGTCCACAACTAGTGCAGTACCGTGATGGGGAACGGTTTCCATGTCCGAAACGAGAATTAGATGAATTGGATGAAGACGCACCAATTTTAGACGCATCACGGATCAGCGGAGAGTTAGTGGGTCGTGAGACTTGAGAAGCAAAACTCATTAGCTCAGCCTCTTTGGATATT
This sequence comes from Turritis glabra, assembly GCA_900406565.1. Lineage (NCBI taxonomy): Eukaryota > Viridiplantae > Streptophyta > Magnoliopsida > Brassicales > Brassicaceae > Turritis > Turritis glabra. The sequence goes on along the minus strand of OVBN01000173.1, from coordinate 818,778 downwards.
GCAGAATGGATTTGTTCGTTTTGAACAATCGTTTGGTAGACGGTGTCAAGATCAGGTAGTGGAGCAATTGCGCATATTTGAGATCGAACAGCTCCATGAACCGCATCATCAAGTCCAGAAAGAAAATCATGAACTTTCAGGGTATCAAGTTCTTTGTCGCGTGCAGTATTGAGATGACAAGTACACTTACCACAACTACATCGCTTTGAATTTGTAGACTCCGCAATACCATCCCATAACCGCGTTAAGCGACCAAAGTAGTCATCAATGGAGGAGCCATTCTGTTTGCAAGAGGCTAAGGCATTGCGTAGCTGTTGTAAACGGGAACCACTTTTCACAGAGAACCTTTTCCTGATTAATTCCCAAAGTTCGCGTGCGACCTCACAAGTGGAGATAGACGAACGAATTTTTGGTTCAATAGTAAGTTTGATCCAGCCGACGATTAGATGATTGTTTGCAGTCCAGTCTTCAAGGTTGTCAGAACCATCAGCGGGTTTAGGTATGCTGCCATCAAGGAATCCGAATTTCTTGCGAGAGCTGAGAGCAATTTGGAAGTTAAGAGCCCATTCATCATAATTCAAACCATTGAGTAATGGTTGAGAGATGACCGCACCCGGATTATCACCGGAAGTGAGATCATAGGGGGAGATTTTCTTTTACTTAGAATCTGTGGTAGTTAAAGCCATCGTATCCGATTATGAAGGAAGGGTGCTCTGTTTCAAGTTTGTGAAAAAAAAACAGAGAAATAAAGAATACGAGGAAGAGTCCGAGAGGCGTTCTTCGAGAGAGAGAAAAAATTAGGGTTTTCAGATCGTATGCTCTGATACCATGTCAAGTGAATAATCAAAGAACTTTAGTATGAAGTATGAACCAAAGAGAAAGAACCAATTAATGGCAATACTAATTGTTGAACCAAGTAAACAAGTATGTTGATGAAGCTTTCTGCTTTTTTTTTTTGGTTGTGTTAGATCATCTTTAATACATTTCTCTTACTAAATAGTAATTAAGTAATCTCAACAATCTGTAATTTAAAATTACAATTAGTGTGCATGTGTAGATGCCGCAGCTTGATTGCGAGAATAGACTATGATCTGATGTCATAAATTGAAACAACAAGCTGATTTCAAGATATTATTTTAAAGATTGAATATTGGTAAATCTAATATAAAAAATTGTATTAATGAATTGAATGATGTGAATACCAAAAAAAAAAATGATAGTAAAATATAATGTGAATGTGAAGCACGATGTATGAGAGTGGTTTAGCACCATCCGGTTAACTCGGTTCAAACCAAAAAAATGGTTTATGAACTCGGTCCAAAAATTAATTCGACTTAACAAACGAAGGCCGACTAGTTCGACACCGCTTGGTTCACAACCGACCTACTTTGGAAATACTGAAAGATAAATCCGAATCTAAACAAATATGTAAAAATCGGAAAAGAGAAAGATTTAGTCTCGAAGATTAAGGAAAAGAGACATATCCGAAGTCGGCTATCCCTCGGTATAAATAGTAACCTCGACCGTTGAGCATATGATCCACACTTTAGCACTCAAAAACCCTATGCTCGATATTTACAAAGAAATCATAATTTGTTCTTGACACTGGTTAGAAATTTTTTATAATATTATCGAATTTACTTTTAAATTAATAAGAAAATCGTTTTTTAATTGTTCTTATTACTTTTATTTCACTAGTTTAGATCTGTACTCGCACACACGACTGGCATAGTACAATAATATATATCATTATTACATTATCAATTATCACCAACATTTTATTTAAATGATAGTAACAAAACTTTCTTGCACGTCTTGAACTGCTGACCGATTAATCATTTCGTTTTTAAATTAGCTAATTAATAATATTATACGATAACACTTTAAGTACTTTTTTAAATTAGCTAATTAATAATATTATACGATGATACTTAATCATTTCACGTTAGTTTGTTATATCAAGAACCATTTCACGTGGTGTAGTGATTAATTTACACATTTAATTTTAACTAATTAATGTTAGTTGTTATAGCTAGCCAGAACCATTTCACGTGGTGTGAGCTGTGTGTGAGTTGTTATTGCCAGAACCATTTCACGTGGTGTGAGCTGTGTGTGAGTTGTTATAGCTAGAACCATTCTCAGCTTTGAGAAATCCGAAAGAAAAAAAAATCACCATGGAAAAAGTAGAGCTACCAATTCACAAACATCCTTTGTTACCTGTAACTCGTTTTTCTCCTTATCGCCGCTGTAACGGATGTGGGTCTGATGGTTACATTTACGGAGGCTACCGTTGCAATGAGTTGGGGTGTGAAAGTCCTGTGTTTCATAGAGATTGTGCTGAGTCTTTACCAGAAATAAAGCACTTTTCTCATGCTGATCATCCTCTCAAGCTGTGCCTAAATACCAAAGCATCTGCATGTAGTCGGTGTGGAATTCATCTTAAACGTTGTATCTATATATGTTCAATATGTGACTTCAAGTTGGATTTACATTGTGCGAAGGGAGCTGCTCCACTTCTTATTCTTGAAAACTCCAATCTGCACGAGCATCCACTTGAACTCTGCGATGTATCGAACTGTGGCAAGCGCGTGAGCTTCCACCAAAAGTGCAAGACGTGCGACACTCCACTTTTCTACGGAACACTATCTTATGTATGTTATCAGTGTAATATAGGCTTCCATGCGGAATGTGCCGAGCTTTTACCAGAAGCAAACCACAGTTCCCACCCCCAACACCCACTGAAGCTCCTTACATTTGAAGCAGCACGTGATTACGCCGACAAGAAGTGCCTTCTTTGCGAGCAGAAGTTTGAGCATATGCAGAGCATGTATCAAGGCCTTCACCACTGTGATGTTTGTAATTTCAGCATATGCAGAGCATGTATGAAAAACCCACCACCGGTTGGTGTCGAAAGCCCGACGACCCATGAACATCAGCTTCATCTAGTTCCAAGACGCATCGATTTCACTTGCAATGCTTGTGGGACGCTTGGTGAACAAAGCCCTTATTTCTGTCTTCAATGTAATTTCATGATTCATCGGCAGTGTATCGATTTACCCCGTGTCATAAACATCAACCGCCACGATCACCGCATCTCTTACACCCGTCGCCTTGGACATGGAAAGTGGATATGCAAAGTTTGCCGTAAAAAAGTAGATGGGTTCTATGGGGCTTATACTTGCGTCAAATGTCCTAGTTTTGTTGTTCATTCACGATGCGCGACGAGAGAAGATGTATGGGACATGATAGAGCTAGAAGGGATGCCCGAGGAAGATGAAATTGCGCCATTCGAGGTGATTGATGATAACACTATAAAACATTTCAGCCATGATCATAACTTACGAATCAACAAGGGTGGCCATGGCAGAATTCTACCTGAAAACATAGTTTGTGAAGCATGTGTCCTGCAGATTTTATCGGAACCGTTCTACAGTTGTAAGCAATGTCATTTTATTCTCCACGAAAAATGTGCTAACCATCCACGGAAGAAACGTCATGTGTGCAACAATCTGCCATTCACACTACTCAAATCTGACAACATAATTTATCAATGTTGGCTTTGTTCACAAGAATTCACCGGTTTCAGGTATGAATCTGGTAATTATAAGATTATTGATGTACGATGCGCTGCAATATCAGATACTGTTGAGCATGGAAGCCATCAGCATTCTTTATATTACTATTCTACTACATATAAGCATTGTAGTAGATGTGGGGAGGAAAATTTGGTATATAGATGTGATGAGTGTGACTATAGTTTGGAAGCCAAATGTGCTCTTTTACCAGAAAAGGTAATGAATAATAGGTACGATGATCATCCTCTCTTCTTGTCTTTCGGTGACATGAATGTGGATGGTGAATATTGGTGTGAGGCATGTGAAACAAAAGTGAATCCAAAGGAATGGTTCTATACATGCATTCATTGTGGGACCACATTACATATTTCCTGCGTTGTGGGAGACTTCTCATATATCAAGCCAGGTCCTAATTCAACATTCACGAACAAAGAAGTGGTATCCAACACCTCTATTTGTAGACCATTTTGCTTTTCGTGTAACTCTAGATGCAAGCTTCCATTCATTCTTAAGCTTTCCGAGGCCGGATTGGATGTATACTTCTGTTCTTTAAAATGTCTTCCTGAAACTTACTAAAGAATGTAAAGGCCTATTGTAATTAATAAAAACTTTGTATATATATATATTTATTATGAATGTTATATTATGTTTTAACCGTTTATATTGAAGAGTTATATATAATATTTAAACAGTGTTTCGTCGGTATACTGGTGGAAAAAGCCAATATCAATTGAATTTTTTAACAAGTGAATAAAAGATGAGAACTCGTCCTGATTTTTCAATCTTATAACACCAACGAAGCCGAGACCCGAGAGAAGATGAAACTATTATGCATATCAAAGAAACTATGGATTTCATTCAAGCACTGAAAGTGCTGAGAAAATCGGGATTACAAGATGCAGTGGCATCGAGCCATGCTCTTCAGCACAAAATATTTTTGTAAAATTATAAATAATTTTCAGCTTAGCAGTGAAAAAAAGGATGATTTTTCTTTCTACTTGACAAAAATTGATGCTTCAAATACAGAACAAAACGAATGTTTCAATATAGTTCCTCAAATAATATATATAAGAGAATAAAACTTAATATATAGAAATAGATTTGAGTATGATTAATCCGATTTCTGAAAAATGAGTCAACGAACCCAACATAAACAAACATTAGCCTATGGTCGAGATAAAACTCTTGTTATTTGGGTCTGTCTAAATCAACCACAAAACCAGCTTGAGTCTCATTGATGTTTGCCAACTTCATCCTCCTTACTACTTCGACAAATATCTATGAATAGTTTGATGTTTGTACATTGATTATAGTGAAAATCACTTGAATGACCCATATTTTGGGTAGAATAATTAGATCTGTTTAGAAAAACATAACTACAATTACTTACATATTTTGTAAAAAGACTTTCTAACATATTTTTATATTATATTAACAAAATTGCCATTTTGATTTAATTTTGAAACAAAAAATAATAATATTTTTTTAATTAAAAACCCACACCAAAAACCTAAAACATCTTCAATTACATCTTTTGAGAATCTCATATTGCTTAACTTCTTAGTTTTCTCCGTCAATTTAAAAAAAAACCTAAAAAAAATCTCTCCGGCGACGAGCGTCTTCTTCTTCTTCTTCTTCCTCCAGCGACAATACTTCTCACCGAGTCGTCTTCTCCGGTGAATCAGTGAGTATACTTCTCTGATGCTTCTTCTCCGACGACGATACTTGCCGCCACCAACTGGCTCGTCTTCTTACCTGATTTTGCAAACCTAAATTTTTGCAAACGACATTTTTTGGCATAATGTTTCGCCGGATTTTATGGGCGTAATGTTTCGCCGGATTGATATGTGTCACATATTTAATTTGTAAATTCCAGTTTTGTTTATTAGTACCAGCATATTTAATTATAATTATGTTTGTTGATTACAAATTTGTTTGTTCATTGACGCAGATTTGTTTGAGAATTTATATTGTTTACTCACATAATTTTTTAGTAGTACTCACAGATTTGTTTATGAGTAATGACAGATTTGTTTGAATCTTCCGGACATTGTCTATATATGATTGCAGATTTGTTGTGTTTTTTATTTTAGAGTTATTTATCGTTGCTCGCAGATTTGTTTGCAGAATTTATGTTGGTTGTTTACAGATTTTTTTGTTCGTTGTCACAGATTTTTTTATTAAGCCCACATATTTGTTTATTAGTACCCTGCATAAACTTATTCCAGATTTATGTTGGTTGATTACTGATTTGTTGGTTCGTTGTTTGCAAATTTGTTTGCAAAATTTATGTTGGTTGATTACAGATTTTTTTTTGTTCGTTGTCGCAGATTTGTTTGAGAATTTATGTTGTTACTCACAGATTTGGTTACTAATCCTACAGATTTGTTTAGTAATCCTACAGATTTTTATTCGTACTCACATATTTGTTTAATAGTACTCACAGATTTGTTTGAATCTTCCAGACATTGTCTATATATGATTGCAAATTTGTTTTGTTTTTGATTGCAGAGTTATTTATTTTTGTTTGATTTTCAAATTAAACTTATATTTTTATGTTTATGTAGAAATGACGTCTTACCCTCCTCGATAATATGAAGAAAGGAAATCTCCTATTCAAAGAAGAAACATGAATCATAGTTGTCTTTTGAGTAACTTTAAGATCTTGAAAGAGAAAATAAGAGAAGATGTGTGGATTAAAATTGAAGGAATCATCTCTTGGAGTCTTTCTTAATCTTTTTGAAGGCAAGTATATATGATCAGCCCAGATGGTACATTACTTCCTCACGAATCTGTTGACAATCGATGCCACACGTGAGTTTTGGTCTGTTATTGATGGTCAACCAATAAAGTTTTCTCTGCATGGATTTGAGGACATCACATGTCTAAATTGTGATCCATTTGACCCATTGGACAATTTCGATGTTGACCATAAGGAGGTTTGGAAAGAAAATACAATTGATGAACCAAATTTAGATGAGTTAAAATCGGTTTTATATCTTTGGGAAGAAAAGGGTTGGAGTGTCGAGCAGAGAATGATGTTAGGAAGGTTAATTATCCTACATGTTGGAATATTTGGCATTAATCACGGATCAAAGATACCTTTAAGTAGTGCCAAAAGAGTGTTAGATCCAGAGAGTTTTGAAAAATATCAGTGGAGGAGAGTGGGGTTTTCTAATTTAGTAGACTCAATTAAAGTTGTTACCTACAATGCGAACAATTACACATTGCATGGATGTGTTCATGTTTTGTTTATATGGTTGTTTAAATATGTTCCTAGTTTAGGAGAATTGTATGGCAACAAAAAGACAATCACTTCGGGTCCACTACTACTGAACTAGCTAGGATCTCGTAGGCGATTCAGATTTGTAGACTTCATAACAGATGAAAATGCTGCACATGAAAATATATGAAATACTATATATTTGTTTTGAAATACTATAGATTTTAAAATACCACAGATTTGTTTTAAAATTATGATTAATGACTACAAACTTGTTTTTAATATGTTCACATACTTATTTGCTTTTAATATGACCACATACTTGTTTCTAATATGTTCACATATTTGTTTTTCATATGACTACATATTTGTTTTAATGACAGCAGACAAGTTTTTAATGAAGCTAAATTTCTTTATATTGATATTTTTTTTATATAACTGTAGGTTCGTGTGAAGTATATGGTTCCAGTTTCATTAGAAGATATGTATTCTAAGTAGGGTGACGATGAAAGAAGCGGGATCCAAAACTTCACAAGTTGATAGAAGATATCATTGAAGATCGTTTGGATCCAAATGGTTGGACTGTAGTAGAAAACGTTAAGAAGCACACGTCAAATGCATGCGAATATCAGAGAAGAAAAAGCGAGTCTTGCTGCTGATGGAGTTGTAACTTCTAAGAAGAAGAAGAAGAAGATCAAAAGAAATGAACAACATTCATATGTTAGTGGTTGTTTCGTCTTTAAATTTAAATTGTGAAATAATACTGGTTTTAAGTTATGTTATGACACGGTTTCTAAATGTGCATAGGATTCTTGAGAAACCAAGAAAGCCATGTTTGGAATTCAAGCGGTAATTGAAAAATTAAACGGGACCATGGATAAGTTGGACAACAAAGTAGGAAAAATTGATGGAAAATTCGATTTGGTAGAGGAGACATTTAAAACGAAGTTAGCTACAATGGCAGAAGATATCACACAGCTTCAAGAGCGAGAAGTGAAAGGTGAAGCTGATGAAGCGAATAGTAAAATAATCGAATCTGGTTGTATCATCCTCTTCATCATCATCTTCATCTTTCTTCTTTAAATCTTCATCGTCCAGTTTAGTTCTTCTATTACAATTAACAAATCGTCCTCAACTTCCACACACAATCGAACCATATCTGCTTTCGATTGCCCCAAAAAAATTTGGAATTGTCCACAATTAGCAGCATACACAGGAAGTGTATCTTAAGGTAATTTCTACATAATCTTCTTAGGAAACATGTAGCTCAAACACCATTTCAATGAAATCCTCATACTGCGTGCTATCATCAGCTGTTAACATTCGAGATCCTCGTTTATTATCAACAACAAACAACCATCTCCTTCTTTCAAACATCCATTTCCCACATACAAGAATAATCTTCTCCATCTTGAAGTAGATGCAGACGAAAATGAGAGGAATTAGAATGTAAGGACAAAAACGAAAACGAGAGGAGGAAGGAATTGAATTCGAACCTGAGAAAGCGACGATCTAAAAAGATATAAGAGAAGGAATAAGAAGAAACGAGAATAAGAGGAGGAAGATGAAAAGGTAAGGATGGGAGATGATAAGGTAAGAAGGAACGACAATGAGACGAGGAAGAACATCCACTAGAAGATAAGGTAAGGATGGTTAATTTCGATGATTACGATAAAGGGTCAAACCCTAAATCGTATGGTCCAGTTTTCTCAATGTTAGATATTAGGCAATAAATCTGCGGTGTCTAGAAATAAATCTGCGGTGTCTAGAAATAAATATGCAAACATAAATCTGCGGATAAAATGTATCAACAAGTCTGCAAGATTAAATCTGCGACCACTAAAAAGTTAGTTTAGTCAGAAATAAGTCTGTCACCGCTTCAGTCAAACAAATCTGTGATAAGAGAAAAATGTCAAAACAAGTCTGCCATCAAGTTGGATAAAACTGCGATCACTAAGAGTCAGTCTAGTCATTATCTTTTCTGCAATCAACTCTGCAACATCTAACAGACTTATATAAGTCTGCAGTAACTAATAATAAGTCTGCGACAGCTAAATCTAAAAGTCTGTAGAAGAAGTCTACGGTACAAAAATAAGTCTGCAGGAAAAAACAAATCTGCAAAACAAATCTGTGGGAGAAAGAAAAACAAATCTGCAAAACAAATCTGCGGTATACATAAAATATGTGGTAGCCTATAAATCTGCAGCAACATAAGAATAAATCTGTAGAAATAAATCTGTAAACCAACTATGTGGTTCAAAAACAAATCTGCAAGTAGAAAAATACGTGATAACTATGTAAACAAATCTGCCACAGATTTGCTTACAGATATATTTGAAATTCGCCGACACATTGGCAAACATGTAAATAATTACAATTTTTTTTTTGTAAATATTAGTAATTTTTGCCATGCTGACATTAAAAATTTAATGGCATTTTCGTATATGGCAAAAGTTAGAAAGGATATTGTAGGGGTTAAAAAAAAACACTCTAGTTATTTTTAGAAAATAGAGATTATTCTAATTATTAATCACTATATATAGGTTATTCTATTTATTATCTTTTAATTATATTTGGACTTAAATAAAAGAAAAAAAACAAGAGTGTAAGATGTTACGCATGGAATCACAGAAATTGGAGAACAAACGAGAAAAATAAGAGTGAAAGACATTTACACAGAGAATCAAAAAAAAAATGGAGAAACGAATTTAAGTTTGAACATAATTGACTCATATAAGACCACTTACTATAATCCAACATCTTTTGTGGGTTTGAGCCAAACCTCCATAAGACCAGGCTCATACAGGTATGGACACAAAAATAATAGGCCCGCTAAAAGGTGGATCTCGCAGGCAAGCTCATGCGGATTGCGGGTTTTAACGGGTTATGTCCGCTGGTTGGCGGATCCTGGTCTTAAATATTTAAGTTATTTTAAGTTTTAAAATTGTTAATTTGAATTTTAATAATAACTTTATTTTTAAATTATTTAAAAAAAAAAAAATTTAGGCCCGCTGACCGACCCGCTAATCCATTGGGCTTAGCGGAGCGTGTCTAGACACAACCTTTTTGTTCACGGTCCTACAGGGCCGGTCTGCCGTGGTCCAAAAAAATAATGGGTTACACGGGCAGACCTAGATAGACGTGGACCGGCCTATTTGACACCTCTTAGACCAGCTTACATTTTTTTTATGACATCAAGACCAGCTTACAATAATTCAACATCTTCCACCAGTTTTATCTCAAACCAATATCCCAAACCTATTTCTCAATCTGTTAACCATATCAGTAACTGGTAAACCTGATCATGAATGCATAACAATTATTAGGGTCTGATTGGTTTAAATGCAACAGATGCAAATGCGGTTATATGAGTTTGCGAATGGTTGCGGTTTCAAGCGTTATTTAAACGTTTTGACCGACTAGTTTAATGGTTGAAAACATGTGTTTTTTGTGAAAGTTTTATGACTGATTGACCAGTAAGTGCGACAACGGTTAAAGCGAAAATTACCACAATAAATATAATATATAACTATAGAAAAGTATAAAAACAAGAAAAACTATATTATTATGATAAAACATAAAAGTTAAACATGATCAATAATGAAAACCATATATAAAGCACTAAATAATTATTCAAAACAGTTAAATTTCATAGTGAAACACAAATAGTTATTTATATTAGAAGATTAGAGTTAGAGAATGATTAGTTTTTAAGAATTAAAGTGAATATATATAGACAGCGCTTGATAAAATATATATATATATATATATATATATATATATATATATATATATGTGTGTGTTTTGTTGTTTACATAATTTTTTAAGTCATCCGCTACTGTTTGCAACTGCAAACTTTTGGGAAAAGTAGTTTTTTTGCAAAATGTAGTATCAACCAAATCGAAACAGTATAAAACAATTTTCATAATTAATTTTAAATGTTAGCAACTACAACTATCTGCATCCGCAAAAACCAATCAAACTCTAATAATACTCGATCATCAAAGCATAGCTTTCTGATTTTTTAATTTTTTTTTTGATAAATGGTTTTCAAATTAAATCAATAGAACAAAAATATATTTATAAGCCTATTTATCATTCAAATGGGATACAATGTTATTTTGCCTAAAGCCCCGTTACTCTAGCCATATAATCTGCTAATCAAGGAACTTTGGTATGACCAAAGAGAAAGAGCTGATTAATTGCAATACTAATTGTTGCGTTTGATCATCTTTAATACATTTCTCAACAATTTGTATTTTTTTAATTAAGATGAAGTATATATGCTTGCAGGCATTGCAGGCATTGCGAGAGTGGACCTAAGATCTGCCTTTTATGAAAAGGTTCTCACGTAGCCGATTTCAAGATTTTATTCTAATGATTGAGAGTTTGTTAATCCAATATAAAGATTGGTATGAATGTGTAATATCCCGGTTTTAAAATGGTGCATATGAAGAAGTTTAAAAGAATTGATTTGATTATTTATGTTATTAAAGAACACTTATTTTTCGGTCAAACATTATAAGAGAACTCCACAATTAAATGTGCTTGTGCTGAGAAATTTTCAGGATGAGTGATCTTTCGGAAAGTGATTGTCGGTACTGTGCGAATGAGGACAAAATACGGAGAAAAATCACGTGATGATTTATAGGATCCGTAAACAAGTCTTTAAAGCCTCTCGGGCGTAGCGTACCGACCGTCGGATAAGGGTGGTCTTACTGGCTGAGAGCGGACGTAGGTCCACCAAGAGGTGGCGATCGAAGCGTTATATTTGGTATCAGAACCGAACCCAGACGAGTATGGAGTTAAGAGAGCCTACACCGTCGGTAGTGACGGTTTTGGTGTGCAATGAGGGCATTGCAATCTGTTAGTGGAGATGAATTGTAACATCCCGATTTCAGAAAATATGGTAATGCATGCAGAGAGATTTAAAAGAATTAATTTGGCCACGTATATCACCAAAATGCGCTTATATTTTCGGTCAAACATCCTAAGAGAACTTCCCAACTAAGCGTGTTTGTTGTAACTTGTAACATCCAAATTCAATATCCATTTTGAAATCGTTGCCCATCAAGCCCAACACCTTATTTGTTACAGGACGAGGGTTTCTTGTGCTGTGTATTCGTGTAAACGTATACACACATGTATCTTCTTCTTCTTCTTCTTCTCGTGCCGTCAAAGGGAATGCCAACCTAGACCCTAAGAGCAGACATGCACCTCAATCTTTGAGCCTCTTGTTGTTGATGTCATTCGTTTGTAAAAAGAAAGAGATCGAGGCGTTGTTGTGTTGTGTTTGAGTTGTCGTTGCCGTTGCCGTTGTGTGTTTGTGTCGTCGGACACGTGAGGAAGAGAAGCAGCCTGAGTCCTAGAGCCACTTCGGTTGTGTTGTGGTAAAGGGAGAGAAAGGGAGAAGAAGAGAGAGACGTGAATGAGAGGAGAGAACGATAAAGTCATGACGGAGAAGAGATAACGAGACGCCGCAGAGGTGGTGAAAACCACTGGTTGGTCTGGTGAGTTATGTCGTGGCTGTAGCAAGCCTCGATGGTGGCGAGTTATGTCGTGTCTGTGGCAAGCCTCGATGGTGGCAGAGAAGCAAAGCCGGAGCAGACTGAATGTGGTGGAGAGAGAGAACCGACTTGGAACAAGGAAATGAAAACAGTGTGGAGGAGGCGTGTTTGGAGGCTCGTCGGCGCTGGTTATGATGTCGGTCTGGCAAGGTAAAGATATCGGCGTGTGCACCACCAAGCCAAGAGTCTATAGAAAATGATGGATCGTTAATAGGAGTTAAAATCGGGGATTTATGGGCGTTACTTTCTGTCCAAGTAACTTCTGGAAAGCTGTGCAAATATGTGCTAAATATGAACCAGAAAACAGTTCCGAGATAAGTTATTGATGACGTTGTTTAGAGGTCGAAACGTTGTCTGATCTAGCGGAAATTTGGTGGCGTTATTCACTGTTCTACAGGCTCAACATTCAACGGTGAGATTGTGTTTTTAATGGTTCGTTATTGTGTTATTCATTAGTTTCCAAGATAGTTCGTTATAGAGTAAATAGTGACAAGTTTTATTGCTTGATTTGTAAAACGAGGTTGGAGTGAGCTGAAGCTCTGCAGGAGCAATTATAAACCATGGCTCTATGTATTGGCTGATGGAGAACCAAGATTGAAAGTCGTGTTCGAACCATAGCGTTTCCGACAAGGCTAAGGTGAAGATATTAGTTGGTGTTTTCTTCCTATTAAGATATGTTTAATTAGTTACTTAGTTTAGGGTCATGCCGAGTATATCTATGAGTTACATATATTACGAGTAACCGTATTTGTTTGTGAATGTATTAATATTTATAAGTATAATATATAAAGTATATGGAAATTAAATTAAAATAAATATTGTAATGCGAGTTGCGTGATTTATGAAATACATGTTTTTGTGTGGTAAAAATATATTGTTTGAGTGTGAGGAGACATTATGCCAAAAGCACGAAGATGCGGGTGAGCCACAAAGAGTCCTGCAAAGAGAGATATTTGTAGTTGTGTGGTGGCCTATGGGCACGGAATGCAGATAGATTCAAGATGGCTGACGAGCCGACGAGATAAGAAGTAAACGAAAGAAGTGTTTAGGCACGAGGGATATGGTATGCACGAGTAAGATTTGCAGTGAAGAAGTGCTCATACACAAGGGATCCAGTATGCACGAGATGACGACGTTTGTTGATACGTCGTATCCTGTATAGAATTAAAACACGTTTAAGAACTCAAAGATTGACAAAAGACTAACTCTCTTTTATTAGCTTTAGAAAATTACTCAAAACTAAAATTCTCAATCTCTCTTTCTCAAGACTCATAAGTTATGCAACAACCTTGCATCTCCTTATATAGAAAAATACGTAGACAATTTCCTTTTTCCAAATAGGTAACTTAACATATTTAGATAACTCCTAAATAGAACTAATCATAATTCCATAACTCGGTAGGATTAGTATAGCTTGCACCTCAAGCTATCTTCAAGCTTACGTCAACATTCTCCCCTTTAAGCTTAAAATCTTCTTTCGACACATCTTGAAACCCTATAAGATCTCTCATCTCTTTAAACTTGATTCTCCCAAGTGCTTTTGTTAAACTGTCGGTTTTGGCATATTTCCAAGAAAGTGCTCGACCTCCACTTGTTCGTTCTCAACACACTCTCGTATAAAATGATACCTCCTATGAATATGCTTACTTCGTCCATGAAACACAGGATTCTTTGTAAGAGCTATTGTGGACTTGTTATCAATCCGAACAATTACCTTTCATATGGCTTTTCAATGACTTCTCCAAGGAGCTCTTGAAGCCAAATTGCCTGTTTAGCTGCTTCAGTGGCTGCCATAAATTCAGCTTCACAAGAGGATAGTGCTACAGTTTCTTGCTTTTGACAACACCAAGTAATCGGACAATCATTAAGATAGAAAATGTGACCAGTGGTACTCCTTCTATCATCCGCATCTACGTTGTGATTACTATCACTGTACCTGTAACGCCCGTGTTCCGGAAAAGGGAATTGGTCGGAAAAGTTACAGAAGAATCGTATCAAGGTGTTTTGATACGATTGGATTGACGAAAATGTGATCTCTCTCTTTGGAGTCAATCCTAAGTGTTTCGGGATTAGAGTTTCTCGGGAACGGGAAGCGGATGGATCGAGGGTCGAAAAGTCAAGGTTGACCAGGAAAGAGAGAGGATCGATCGGTCCAACGAATCACTCACTAACACGGGGATCGATCGATCCAAACTCCAATCCCAAAATAGTTAGGATTGACTCCAAAGAGAGAGATCATATTTCCGTCAATCCAATCGTATCAAAACACCTTGATACGATTCTTCTGTAACTTTTCCGACTAATTCCCTTTTCTGGAATACGGGCGTTACAATTCTCCCCCACTAACAAGGATTCGTCCTCGAATCTAGTGGTACAGTTCATCCGCAATAAACTCAACTCACAACCGTCGCAATGGTTCACGTGAACTTGGCCAACCCGGCCAACACAACACCAAACACGAGATTGAACACTAACAATCTCCGAGGTCTACAATCAGTCACTAAAACCTCCAGCCAACGACAACCTTTCAGATCAATCGATCCACACCCTGGATCGATTGATCCCCTCCTCAAACCACTCGACCGCTGAGCTACGGATCGATCGGTTCAACGATTGATCGATCGATCCTCTCTCTTTCCTGGTCAACCTTGACTTTTTGACCCTCGATCAATCCGCTTCCCATTCCCGAGAAACTCCAATCCCGAAACACTTAGGATTGACTCCAAAGAGAGAGATCACATTTCCGTCAACCCAATTGTATCAAAACACCTTGATACGATTCTTCTGTAACTTTTCCAACCAATTCCCTTTTCTGGAAAACAGGCGTTACAATTCTCCCCCACTAACAAGGATTCGTCCTCGAATCTAGTGGTACAGTTCATCCGCAATGAACTCAACTAACAACCATCACAACGGTTCACGTGAACCTTGGCCAACCCGGCCAACACAACACCAAACACGAGATTGAACACTAACAATCTCTGAGGTCTACAATCAGTGACTAAAACCTTCAGCCAACGACAACCTTTTAGATCGATTGATCCCCGCCTCAAACTACTCGACGGCTGAGCTACGAATCGATCGGTCCAACGATGGATCAATCGATCCTCTCTCTTTCCTGGTCAACCTTTACTTTTTGACCCTCGATCAATCCGCTTCCCGTTCCCGAGAAACTCTAATCCCGAAACACTTAGGATTGACTCCAAACAGAGAGATCACATTTCCGTCAACCCAATCGTATCAAAACACCTTGATACGATTCTTCTGTAACTTTCCCGACCAATTCCCTTTTCCGGAACACGAGCGTTACAATTCTCCCCCACTAACAAGGATTCGTCCTCGAATCTAGTGGTACAGTTCATCCGCAATGAACTCAACTCACAACCGTCGCAACGGTTCACATGAATCTTGGCCAACCCGGCCAACACAACACCAAACACGAGATTGAACACTAACAATCTCCAAGGTCTACAATCAGTCACTATGCTTATATCCACGTCCTAGACATTCATTGCTCCCAATACAACTCGTATTCGTACCACTCCACCCTCAGGACCAAATTCCTTCGAGCTATCGGCACAAAACCCGTACCACTCACACTCTTAGACACAAGGTCATCGAGCTATCGGTACCAACTCATACCACTTGCACTCTCAGGTCACATGTCCTTCAGGCTATGGGTATATCTCTCATACCACTCGCACCCTCCGGCCACATGTCCCTAAAGCTATGGGTAACATACACATACCACTCACACTCTATGGTCACATATCCCTCGGGCTATCGACATATCTCTCATGCCACTCATACCCTCAGGTCA
Source organism: Turritis glabra (assembly GCA_900406565.1). Lineage (NCBI taxonomy): Eukaryota > Viridiplantae > Streptophyta > Magnoliopsida > Brassicales > Brassicaceae > Turritis > Turritis glabra. Next base: position 802,593 of record OVBN01000173.1, on the reverse strand, counting down.
CATGTCCCTTGAGCTATGGGTACCACACACATACCACTCACACTCTCAGGTCACATATCCCTCGGAGTATCAGTATAACACTCATACCACTCACACCCTCGGGTTACATGACCGTCAAACTATCGGTATCTGGGGAACTAATCATCCCCTCACGAGTTGTACAGGACCCAACCGTCCTTAGAGCAATAAAGTCTAAAAATCTATAAGCATCTCAGACCGAAACTACCTCACATGGTCTGCGTAAAGCATCGCAATGCAATACTTAACCACACATTTTCCATACCCAGAATATCACCACAACCATGACCAAGCCTCTGGTCAACTCAAAACAGGCCACTCACACAAAGCTGTTCTCATATCCAAACACGAAGGATATTTCCAGTTTATACTCTCATAAACTTCTTTCTTTAACCTCATGACATCACAAGTCATACACAATAAGAAAAACTCATCTTATTGCAACTTCAAATGTATTAATCGTGTAACACCCCAAAACGAAATACAAATGAAACCACCACAGGGCAACAACCCAAAACTCGAAACTGGAAACCAGCGAAAAAAAGCTCAAGCCGCAGCTTGCTTCCATCCTTGCCTCCGGTTCCCAAGTTCCCTTCTAACAACCGTCATAGTATCACAAGACTCATGACCACCACCAAACAGGCGGCAGGATACGACATGCCCACACGATGTCGTCATCCGCACAAGCTGGATCCCTGGTGCCTAAACACCTCATCCACACTCGACAACTCGACGGCTCACCCGCCACTCGACGGCTCATCCGCCATCCTGATCTATTTGCGGAAACCACTCGCATAGACCACCATACCACTACAAGGATTTCTCCTTGTGGTACTCCCCGCTGCTCACCCGCGTCTCCATGCCCTTGGCACTTTATTCATGTTCAGTCTCAAAACTCGGATCCTCTCCGGAGTTTCCTGAACAAAACCCACACCGTAAATGCTACTCTCCCCCACTTGGGTCCAACATAACAGTGTACAACATGGCCTCCCATACCTCACCTCGTATGGAGCCATCCCACAACACAAACACTTAACCAAACATCTTGGCGAACTCTCTAAGTCCCTAAAGATGATAGAATCGACCCAACCTTGGCAAATCCACTGATTTCCAAGATCGCGATCACAACCACGCAATGGCGAACTCAACTAGTTCCCACCGACGCGATCCCGTCAAGCATGATATCCTCTGTGGATACTCATCAAGACACGATTCTCACAAGAATCGAACCAACCCTCTACAAAAACGAAACGACTAAACCACCGTCACGCTCTTTCCAGGCTCAATCTAGACCTCAGTCGAACAACCAATTCAACCAAGTCAATAAGGCATGTCACACCCATACATGACAAGCAATTATCGACTGATCAAACCGATCGCTAGAAACGATTTAGACTTAACCACAACACTTTTGCCTTGAACACAACAAGGTCTTAACAACCCAACCGCTCCTCGGTTGCTCCCTGCAAATTGCCCTTCCCAGCAGTTCCCGGAGTATGAAGCAATACAATGTTCCATATTCCACAACACATGGGAGTCCACACCTCCCACAACCAAGGTCTATGCATAACTCACATATGCTCGGAACCTTGATCCCCTATCATAGAGACAACCCGGCCCAAAACTCTGGCCTCTCGTCTCTATGATAGAATACACCTGGGGCCCCACTAAGCTTTGACTAGGTGGCGGTGCCACTACCACCTCCTTCTGCAACTTGGGACATCTCAGCTTGATCTGCCCCAACTCCCTGCAGAGAAAGCACACTCGCGTATCCACACGCGCCTCACCCTTATAAAGGCAACCCAAAACCCTGTGATCCCTGCTCCCGCACCTGAAGTACCCCAGACCACTCTGGGTAACCAGCGAAGAATTCCCCCATCCTTCGCTCCTGTCCTTGCATTGGCCTACCACCTCTGTTTGGACCAGACTGCTGCCACGGCCTCCGCGCCTGAAAGTTGGGGATAGCAACCACCACCTCAACTTCCCGACTCACTTCCAGCCAAGCAACTGTCTTTACCAACTCAGAAACCGTGCCACAACCCGCACAAGGCAATAGTTTCTCAGCTCAGCCCTAAGATCCAATAAGAATCTCCGAACTCACCCTCCAAAGCCTCCTGTGGAAAAACTCCTCCACAACAACCTCTCAGGCCAACTCCGCCTGAACTCTCTTGGCTGCAACACCCCTCCACAAGAGATGTGCATTACCCTCCAGATAATGACTGCCAGGTCAACCCAGTATCCCTCTGGACACCTCACCGAACGCAAACACATCCACTCCAACCTCATGCCCCACGCATTAGCGTGCTCAGGCTTGTCACATCCCAGGAAGAATCCCATGCCAAACCTCTGCAACGGCTCCATCATCTTAAGCGAAGATGGGAGCTCCTCCGCAACCGTAACCCTCGGCTGCACCTGAACCACTGGTGGCACAACAGGAGCCTGAACTGGTACCCTCACTCGTAACCGCTCCAACAGCAGAGCCAGCAACCCGCTGTGTGATCAACTCAGGCCTGAGCAAAACCCCGCTGCAACACCCGCAGCACCCGCTGGGACTCCAGCTACACCGACACTCACACCGACCACTCCCTCAGACCCCTCCTGATACACATGCGAATCCGCTACTCGCTCAACCATAGCACCCCGTGCTACACTCTCTGCCACCACTGGAACACAACTACGGCCTCTACCACGGCCACAACCCCGGTCACAACCTTAGCCACCAACACGGCCAAACCCCGGCCACAACCTTGGCCACCAACACGGCCAAACCCCTAGCCAACAGAACCCCAAGAACAGAGACTAAAGACACAAACCAACACAACAAGGCAAAAATAACTTACCGTGGAATCTCACAGGCTCGAAGAGGATGATTCTAAGACTCTGTGCTCAACCAAATTGATTAAATACCACATAATCAATTTCTAGCACACAACACAACAGTTCAAACAACATGCAACAAGCATCATGAAAATTAATTCAACTCCAATTAATTTTCTAAACCATCCTAGAACCGTCTAAGCTCTGATACCAAATTAAGACGACCCGACCCGCTTTAATTAAACAATACCATAACCAATACCCCATAATATTGATTATACCCAACGAGTCATAAAACACAATAAATCAAACACACACTTTAACTCCACATAAAGCATCAAAACAAAAATCGCATTTATTAACACAATAAAATACGATCAACAACACACAATACTGAGTCCTAAATCATCCTCCTCCTCATCGCCTTGATTCCACGTTCCCACGTTATCTTACCTGCAACTCACAAAAACACAGAGATGCGTAAGTATTATAACAAATACTTAGTGAGGCTGTCGTCCCATCTACGAGCTATACACACAAGCACGAGATCACAAACCGCTCACAACGCCAAGCAAAACAACACAGGCAACAACAAACCACATGGATCGATCGATCCAAGACATGGATCGATCGGTCCAACAGCTCCTCACCAGATCGATCGATCCAAGCAGGATCGTTCGATCCAAGCCACGCCTCACCGGATCGATCAGTCCAACACCCGATCGATCGATCCAGCCCACAAACTGATCGATCGATCCACAGCTCACAAGACATACGACTTATAGGAAATGGATCGATCGGTCCAACCCCAGATTGATCGATTCAACACCTCCTGCAACTCCGATCTTGACCTCCACTACGGCCGCACACGACCAACGACCACTCAGGGCCTCCACCTTGCTTCCTACAAACGATTAGGCTCACACCCAACCCAAAAACACAAGGAAACAAGCAACACAACAAAAGAAAACAAGCCACACACAACAAGGATTCAACCCAATCCTCCCTAACACCACAAGAACACACACAACCAATCTCAAGCTTAGATTAACTCATGGTACGCACTCACCTTATATACGGATCGATTCAGGCAAGGAAGACCTCCCCACAAGCCCAGGGACAAACTCCCTATCTCTCTCCTCGCCTCTGCATACCGATCTCCATCTCTTCCAAGCTCCACCAAGCTTAAACGCTTCCTTAAGCAACCACCAAGCCTCAAGCTTCCTGCCTTCTCTCCCCCACTCTCTCGAGCAACTCAAACCCCCAGAGAATGGCCACAACCCGCAAAACCCGAAAAAGGAAGAAGAACACCCGATACAAGTAGAGAAAATCCACTTAATACCACTGCCGACAGTGCCAGATCGATCGATCCACATCTGGATCGGTCGATCCGCACCTACCCTGCACCCGGATCGATCGGTCTTAAACCTCCAGCCAACGATAACCTTTCAGATCGATCGATCCACACTCTGGATCGATCGATCCCCATCTCAAGCCAGTTGACGGCTGAGCTACGGATCGATCGGTCCAACGATGGATCGATGGATCCTCTCTCTTTCCTAGTCAACCTTAACTTTTCGACCCTCGATCAATCCGCTTCTCGTTCCCGAGAAAGTCCAATCCCGAAACACTTAGGATTGACTCCAAAGAGAGAGATCACATTTCCGTCAACCGAATCGTATCAAAACACCTTGATACGATTCTTCTGTAACTTTTCCGACCAATTCTCTTTTCCGGAACACGGGCGTTACAGTACCCAACCAGCTCTGTTTTGTTTACTCGTTTAAACATGAGGTCGTGCGAGAGAGTTCCTTGTAAATACCTTAGAATATGCTTTAACGCTGCTCCATGAGATTCTTTGGGTTCTTGCATGTATCTGCTTAGCACTCCAACACAATACGAGAGATCTGGTCGTGTATGTAATAAGTACCGGAGACACCCGATATTTCTTCTGTACTCCTTCTCATCTATGCATCGTTCTTCTTGTGCCTTAGACAGCTTCAAGCCCGAGTCCATTGGAATATAAACTGCATTGCAATCTTTCATTCTTGTTTCTCTTAGTATTTTTCTCGCATATCTTTCTTGTTTTAGCGTGATCCCTCCTTCATGTTGAAAAACCTCTATACCGAGATAGTAAGTCAGCTTTCCAAGGTCACTCATCTCAAATTTTGCTGACATTCCCCTTTTGAACTCAAGTATAACCTCAAGACTTGATCCCGTAACAAGAAGATCATCCACGTAAACAGCCACAAGAAGAAGATGTCCTTTCATGTAACATGCTTGTAATTGAAACCCTCTTCATTATCATCTTATCTCTAAAAAAAAAATATATATATAAAATCGATGATGAAGGGTGGTAAGTTTGTGAAATAGAAAAAGTGTCTCTCTGCATAGTGAGTATACCCAAGGAGGATGATGGCTAGATGGGAAGTTAGAGAGATTGAAAGAAGGAAAGAGTGGTTTAGAGAATGTGGAACTCAGATGGACCCATTCTCTCTTGCAATTTTGTGCGATATCTTGCATCCTCTACGAGCGCCGGATAACCCTTAAACACTCTGAACTCCACCTCTAAATGGCCTTAAATCCCTTAGCTTCGTCTATCCTGAATAGTGCTTATTGCAGGAAGTTCACGCAACCTTTAATGATTGTGAAGAGTTTATGTTTGGAAAATGGAACTGGGTTGAGAATGAATTGAGAGGTTTTGGTAAAGCTTTGTTATTCATATTCTGGATTATGTGGTCTGAAGGTTGAGGGTTGTTCACTCGGTTCACTAAGGACGAGACAATTCTCGCGTTTTCAAATCTTTCTCTTTCACTTGGTCTTGAATTTGGTTGAGGACAAACAAAGATCTAAGTCTGGGGAAATTAATATAATGCATTTTTGGCGCATTCTAACTTTTGTTTTGTAGGTCTTTGTAGAGTTTTTTTATTTTATTTTGAGTCATTTTAGGTCTAAAGGTGGCTGGAATGGAGGATTGGAGCTCATGAAGAGACTTGGTGATTGGAGCTCATGAAGAGACTTGGTGAAAGTGGAGCTTTTTGAAAAGTTTTGAAGAAAGGAGCACCTGCTCCTGCTCCCGAAACCTGCTCCGCGGAAGATCAATTTTTGGAAACTTTTATTAAACCTAATTATTGCCACCTAGAGTTTTCCCTAATTAATCCTAGCCGCCCCAGACCTCTTTTATCGATAATTATCGAACTCTTTTTTGAAGTTCTTAGAGAGAGAACTCGAGAGAGAATTGGAGAGACATTGTTTTGAGTTTATGTAAGATTTGAAGATTATCTTCCACCCTTTGGAGAAGATTTCTAAACTATTTACCTCTTTCATTATTTTATCCATGAATTCTCTTATCTCTCTTGCTGTTGTTCGATCTGTCATGTCTGAGTAGTTCGTCCAGTTAGGTTAAGGGGTTCGAAGGGATTAGTAAGAGATGAGTGGAAGATCCATATTACACTTGTAATTTTATTAGTGGTCCAATTATATTAAAAATTAGAATATAATTATAGAATTAAAATATTTTTTTTATTTGAAAAATTATCACAGTCTCTTATAGAAAAAGGTCCGTTAAGACTCGAAAGCTAAAGAAGCTTAAGCCGAGGTACATGGGGCCATATCCTATTGTTGAGCGGATTGGTGCAGTAGCCTATCGTTTGGGTATATCACTACAAGAAAACATGCAATCTGCGACTACAAATGGCGACTAATTAGTGACTAATAAGCGACTATCGTACGACTGCAAATATGTAGTCATACATCAGTCGCTATTTAGCGACTAAATCATGTAGTCGGTAATGTCGTCGTAAAATAGCGACTATTTAGCGACTAAAGGTTTAGAAGGGAAAAATAGTCGCAAAATAGTCGCTAATTTCATGACTAATATACGACTCAATACGGGAGTCGCAAAATAGTCGCTAACTAGGCGACTATTTTGCGACTAAATCGGCGAGATGCCATATAGTCGGAAATCAATCATAAAATACGGATAAAAAACACGTTTTATTCAGTTTGGGTAGGTGTACTTGTTTTTGGCGACTACAAATAGTAGTCGCTAAATAGTCGTTATGTAGTCGCTAAATAGTCGCTACTTACCGATTAAAAAACACGTTTATTCATTTTGGGTAGGTCTACCGGTTTTTGGCGACTACAAGCCGTAGTCGCCAAAATAGTCGTTATATAGTTGCTAAATAGTCGTTATGTAGTCACCGAAAATTCTATATAAACTAAGTTTGCCCCTTTCTTCTCCTCATTCATAGAAACACAAAGCAAAACGAATAAAAAAAACTGAGGTTGAGAGGTTTAGAATAATGTCAGGAAATTCTAACTATAATAATTTCCGGGAGTGGATGTATAAACAGATCGATGAAGTGACGGGAAATTTCTCGGAAGAGTTCAGAGCGGGGGTGGAGCAATTCATGATATTTGTAAATAGCCAACCTTTAGCACAGGATAATGGCGGTAAGTTTTACTGCCCTTGTAGTAAATGCAAAAATGAAAGGCGAATTCCAGGATCTAGAATTTGGAATCATCTTTTTAGCTATGAGTTTATGCCAGATTATTATGTTTGGTATAAGCATGGGGAAGAAATCAATATGGATTTAGGAACGAGTTACGTTGATCCGATGTTTATAAGTGGGAGTGAAGAAGTGGGTAATGTAGTAGAAGATAGATATGTGGAAATGGTAAATGATGCATTTCGTTATAACGTGAGTTTCGCTGATAACGAGCATCAGGATGGTATTTTTCAGAATGTAGAAGAACCGGTATTTAACCATTCAAAGAAATTCTATGACTTGTTAAAAGGTGCAAAAAATCCATTATACGATATGATGGTTATCATGAAGGTCACTCGCAATTGTCGTTAACTGCTAGAGTTATGCAAAATAAGGCAAATCATAATATGAGTGAAAAGTTAGTGGATTCGTTTTGTAAAATCTTGAGTGAGTATTTACCAGAAGGAAACCAGGCAACCGGTTCACATTACGAGACAGAAAAATTGATTCGCAATTTAGGTCTCTCATATCATACAATTGATGTTTGTATTAACAATTGTATGATATTTTGGAAAGAAGATGAAAATGAAAATAAATGTATGTTTTGTGGTGCACAAAGATGGAAGCCTAAGGACAACCGTCGAAGAACCAAAGTACCATATAGTATTATGTGGTATCTACCTATTGCTGACAGATTGAAGAGAATGTATCAGAGCCACAAGACTGCAGCAGGAATGAGATGGCATGCCGAGCACCAAACAAAGGAGGGAGAAATGAGTCATCCTTCAGATGCGGCGGAGTGGAGATGTTTTCAAGAACAGAATCCCCGGTTTGCTGAAGAACCTCGTAACGTGTATCTTGGATTATGTACCGATGGGTTTAATCCATTTGGCATGTCTCGTAATCATTCGTTATGGCCTGTGATCTTGACTTCATATAACCTACCCCCTGGTATATGCATGAATACAGAGTACTTGTTTCTTACAATTCTGAATTCTGGGCTAAATCATCCGTGAGCTAGTCTCGATATCTTCCTCCATACGATGTGTCGTTGGGTCAAAACTTTAATTTAAAAGCAATGCTTCTGTGGACGATAAGCGACATTCCAGCGTATGGCATGTTATCTGGATGGTCCACCCATGGTAAATTATCTTGTCCAGTTTGCTGGATGATACAAAGTCTTTTTATCTACCTAATGGAAGGAAGACGTGTTGGTTTGATTGTCACCGAAGATTTCTTCCTTATGGTCATCCTCTAAGGAGGAATAAAAAAGACTTCCTGAAGGGAAAAGACGCTTCGAAATAGTATCCACCTGAGTCTTTGACCGGAGAGCAAGTTTATTTCAAGCGGTTGAATGGTGTAAATCCACCGAAAACCAAGGACGTCGGTGGAAATGGTCATGAACGAAAGAATCCTGGCTATGGGAAGCAACATAACTGGCACAAGGAAAGCATACTATGGGAGCTACCATACTGGAAAGACCTCAATCTACGACATAATATTGATGTGTTGCATACAGAGAAGAATGTTTTTGACAACATCATGTATATTCTTATGCGTGTGAAAGGTAAATCAAAAGATACCATTATGTCAAGATTGGATATAGAAAAGTTTTGTTCTCGGCCACACTTACATATTGATAGTGAGGGTAAAGCACATTTCCCAGCCTTCACATTGACAGAAGAAGCAAGAACAAGTTTACTAGAATATGTGAAACATTCGGTTAAATTCCCAGATGGTTATTCGTCAGACTTAGCTAGTTGTGTTGATATGGAAAATGGAAAGTTTTCAGGCATGAAGAGTCACAACTGCCATGTTTTTATGGAGCGGTTACTTCTATTTATCTTTGCAGAACTCCTAGATCGAACGTCCACCTTGCGTTATCAGGTACTAATTAATTACTTAAATTTCTATAGTTATATATTATTGTTTTTTATAGTAATTAATGTGATGAATTCTGAATATATCGTAGGGATTATAGCATTTTTCCGAGACTTATGTTCGAGAATTTTGCATACAAGTTGCGTTCAAATTCTAAAACAGAACATAGTTTTAATCCAATGCAATTTGGAGAAGATCTTTCCACCATCATTTTCGATGTGATGGAGCACCTACCTATACATCTCCCCTAAGAAGCTGAATTAGGAGAACCGGTCCTGAAACGACCGCACCCAAATTTTTTTTTTTTTAAAATAGTTAATACCCCATAAAATTAACCCCCAACAAATGCAGCCAAAGCAATAAGACTCGATCTTATTAAATACTTAACAAACCGTCAACAACAGTATTCGAAATATTGAAACATAACAAACGATTCAACATATACCACAAACAAACACCAACACACACAACCGAGTCCTAATCATCCTCCTCCTCATTGCCTCGATTCCACGATCACACTTTATCTTTACCTGCATGCAATATAAACACCCAAAACACAAAACTCAACAACAGGGACCAAACTGGATCTGATCCAAGCCATCAAACAGAAAGAAGAAAAGTGACGCGCAGAAGGTCTCTGAAATCTGTCTGCAATCGATTTCACAAACCGATTCAGAACCAGAAATTTGTCTGCAATCGATTTCACAAACCGATTTCAGAACACAAAATCTGTCTGCAATCGATTTCACAAACCGATTTCAGAACACGAAATCTGTCTGCAATCGATTTTACAAACCGATTTCAGAACACGAAATCTGTCTGCAATCAATTTCACAAACCGATTTTAGAACACGAAATCTGTCTGCAATCGATTTCACAAACCGAGCGGCAAAAACGAAGAATCGTCTACTAAAAGCTCAAATCGGTCTGCAATCGATTTCAGAAATCGATTCAGAACCACAAAATCTGTTTGCAATCGATTTCACAAATCGATTCAGACACCCACCTGCAAACCAAAACCGAATTCGACCTCCTTCACCCTTCCTCACGACCACCGACCCCTTCCCACATCAATCCTTGTTTCCCCCAAGCAATTAGGCTCAAACCCAACCCATAACACAAGGAAACAAGCAACACAAACCATAGATTCAACAAGAATCTAACTCAAACATACCAAACACACAAACTATCTCAACACACCAAAACCACACAAAACCACCTCAGAAGCTTAGATAAGCTCATGGTCGCGCACTCACCTTAGATCCTTAGAAGATTCGGCTCAAGAACAGCTCCACAAACTCAAAGATGAATTCACTTCTCCACCCACGCTTCAGCTACCGATCTCCCTCTCCTTCCAGACTCAAGGTAAGCTACCAACCTCTTTCCCTTGCTCTTCTTCTCTAGAACAAGCTCTCCCAAGCTTTCTCTCTAACTCTCTCTCTTTCTCTCTCTCTCTCTTTCTCTGCAACCAAAACCGTGGCAAGAAGAAAGAAAGAAGGAAGAAAGAAGAAAGAAAAGAAAGAAGAAGAAGAAGAAGAAGAAAGGAAAGAAATAATTAAGTCATTCTTTTGACTTAAAAACCGCCACGTGGGGTCCACATCCACCAACCGCTCTAAAACTCGTTTTCTGCTCGGTAAATATTTCTCAAAGAGCTTTTAAGATTAAAGACTCAACCGTGAAACACATTTACCACGGACTTTAAACGAATCAAAGCGTTTTAAATATATATATCCTCTATATATATATTTCTCCGCCCGAAATTCTAATTTCCGGGAGACGGGCGTTTCAATTCTCCCCCACTAACATAGATTCGTCCTCGAATCTACAACACAGTTCATCCGCAATGAACTTCAACTCACAATCGTCGCAACAATTTTCTTTTCAAGCTTGACCAGCCCGGCCAATACAACACAACATGAGATTGATCACTATCAACCTCCGAGGTTTACATTCAGTCGCTATACTTATAACCACGTCCTAGACATTCATTGCTCTCAACACTACTCGTACTCGTACCACTCCACCCTCAGGACTGAAGTCCCTCGAGTTCTTGGTACCATATGCCACTCGCACTCTCGGGTCACAAAGTCCTTCAAGCTATCGGCACAAAACCCGTACCACTCACACTCTTAGACACAAAGTCTTCGAGCTATCGGTACCACGCATACCACTCGCACTCTCAGGCCACACGTCCCTCGGGTTATGGGTAACTCACATACCACTCCCACCCTCCGGTCACATGTCCTTTGAGCTATGGGTATCTGGGGACTCAACCTCCCCTCACGAGTTGTACAGGACCAAACCGTCCTTAAGCAATAAAGTCTAACGAAACGTCTATAAGTATCTCCGACCAAAACTACCTCACATGGTCTACGTAATGCATCGCAATGCAATACGTCACCACACATATTCCAAACCCGGAATATCGCCTCAACCATGACCAAACCTCAGGTCGACTTGAAACAATCCCAACTCACAGGGAAGTTCCTCATATCCTATACGAAGGATATTTCCAGTTCATATTTTCATAAACTTTTATCTTTCCACAATTTCATGCTCAAAACCTCATGACACCACAAGTCACAAACAATAAGAAATACACATCTTATTACCAAATCAATTGTATTAATCGTTTACACACCAAAACGAAATACAAAATGATACAACGAGCATGAAATTCAAACTCCGAAACCCGAACTAGCGATGAAAAACTACTCAAGCCTCAGCTTGCTTCTCGAACCACTTCTCGAATCTAGCTTTCATCCGCTCCTCTGGTTCCCAAGTTTCTTCCTGAACAATGTCACAGTCCCACAAGACCCTCATCATCGGAATCCTCTTCCGACGAAGCTCCTTGACCCTCCGGTCGAGTACCCTCACTGGCCTCACCTCTAAGGTCATGTTGGGCTGAAGATCTGACGGAATCTCAGCCAACACCTTATCATCCTCATGCAAGCACTTCTTCAGCATCGACACATGGAAAACCTTATGAAATGCTTGCATAATCTCCGGTAACTCCAACCGGTATGCGACTGGCCCAACTCGACCAACAATCCTAAACGGACCCATATACCTCAGACTCAACTTAGTCTCAGTAATGGACCTGTTCGGACCTCGCAACATCGCCATCTTGAGATATACTCTATCTCCCACCTCAAACTCAAGCTCTTTTCTCCTCTTATCGGTATAACTCTTTTGCCGAGTCTGAGCTTCTATCATGTTCAGCTTCAAAACCCGGATCTTCTCCGTAGTTTCCTGAACAAAATCCGCACCCAATGTGCTCCTCTCCCCCACTTGGGTCCAGCACAACGGTGTACGACATGGCCTACCATACAGAGCCTCGTATGGAGCCATTCTAATACTCGCCTGGTAACTATTGTTATAAGCAAACTCTACCAAGCTCAGGTGATCCACCCAATGACCACCCCAGTCCAGCACACACATCCTCAGTAAATCCTCAAGAGTCTGGATCGTTCTCTCTGATTGCCCATCCGTCTGAGGATGATACGCGGTACTTAAATGCACCTTCGTGCCCATCTCCTTCTGAAACGCTTTCCAGAACTCTGAAATGAATTTAGGATCCCAGTCTGACACGATACTCACCGGTACTCCATACAGTCTCACTATCTCCTGCACATACTTCTTAGCCAACACTGAAGCTCCATCGGTTTTCTTGATGGCAAGAAAACGTGCACTCTTGGTCAAAGGATCAACAATGACCCAAATCGCATCCTTGGTCTGAGAAATTGGCAATCCCACTACGAAATCCATCGTAATCATATCCCACTTCCACTCTGGAATGGATAAACTCCGCAACAATCCGCTTGGAACCTGATGTTCTACCTTCACTAACTGGCACGTATCACACGCTGCGATCCAGTTAGCTATATCCTTCTTCATCCCGACCCAATGATAATACCGCTTGAGATCTCGGTACATCTTAGTCGCTCCCGGATGAATAGAAAACATACTCGCATAGGCCTCACTCAGGATCTCTCGCCTCAAACCCTCATCCTTGGGTACGCATACCCGCCCATGCACCAGAATAGTCCCATTAGCAGAGACCTGATATTCTGAATCCGCTTCCCTGGAAGCATTAACCAAACCCTCATCCTTCTCTTGAGCCAACCGAACCCTACTCAGAAGATCCACCTGATTAGCTGCCTCCAAACCCGACGGTTCCTGAGATAAAACACACAACCTCAAAGAACCAAGCTCACTCACCAACGACTCTATATCCTGCTTCCGAGCCGAAACCACACGTTTGCGACTCAAAGCATCCGCAACTAAGTTCGCCTTACCAGGATGGTAAGCGATCTCCAGATCATAATCCGCCACCAACTCCATCCAGCGCCTCTGCCTCAAATTCAACTCAGGCTGAGTGAAAATGTACTTCAGGCTCTTATGATCTGTATACACCTGGACCTTTCCGCCATAAAGATAAGACCTCCAAATCTTCAAGGCGAACACTACCGCAGCCATCTCAAGATCATGGGTAGGGTAGTTGCCCTCATGCTTCCTCAACTGCCTCGAAGCATAGGCAATCACCTTTCCCTGCTGCATCAACACACACCCCAGACCAACTCCCAAAGCGTCTGCATACACCACGTAAGGCTCACCCGGCTTAGGTAATGCCAATACTGGCGTACTAGTCAACATCGTCTTCAGGTTCGCGAAACTCTCCTCACACTCAGGAGACCACACAAAAGGGACATCCTTCCCTGTCAGCTTCGTCATAGGCTTAGCCATACTCGCGAAACCCTTAACGAACCTCCTGTAATAACCCGCTCACCCGAGAAAACTCCGAATCTCGGTAGCATTCCTTGGCCTCGGCCACTCCCTGATAGCCTAAATCTTCTCCGGATCCACAGAAACTCCCTCTGCAGACACAATGTGCCCCAGAAATCCGATCTCTCGCTGCTAGAAACTACACTTGCTCAACTTAGCAAATACCTTCTGCTCCCGCAGCTTCTCCAGAATAACTCTCAGATGCAACTCATGCTCCTCAGGACTCTTCGAATACACCAAAATATCATCGATAAAGATGATCACAAACTAATCCAGATACTCCTGGAACACGCTGTTCATCAACCTCATGAACGCTGCTGGTGCATTCGTCAACCCAAATGGCATCACCACAAACTCGTAGTGTCCATATCTCGATCTGAAAGCCGTCTTCCGGATATCCTTCTCATCAATCGAAATCTGATGATATCCTGATGCCAAGTCTATCTTGGAGAACCAAGTAGACCCTCTCAACTGATCCAACAACTCATCAATCCGGGGAAGAGGATACCTGTTCTTCACAGTGACTCGGTTCAGTCCCCGATAATCGATGCACAATCGGAAACTCCCATCCTTTTTCTTCACAAACAACACCGGCGCTCCCCACGGTGAAGTACTCGGTCGGATAAAACCTTTTCCCAACAACTCCTCCAACTGCTTCTTCAGCTCTGCCATCTCTGCTGGAGCCATCCTGTACAGTGCCTTCGATATCGGTGTTGTCCCAGGTTCTAACTCAATCGTGAAAGGATCTGACCGAGACGGCGGTAATCCTTGCAACGACTGGAAAACATCCTGGAAATCCCGAACAACCAAATATCCCCAACCGTAACCTCTCCAACAGTCTCTGATGTGACTATCGTCACCAGATATGCCTCGCGACCTTTCTCGATCATGTTCTCTGCCTGCATGGCCGAGATCACGAGACTCCCAGAAGTCGGTCTCACTTTCTGATAAACCAACCTCCCTTGTTTTCTTTCGAAAACAACACGCCCACGGTGACAGTCCAGATGAGCTCTGAACTTCCCGAGCCAATCCATGCCCAAAATGTCGTCAAAAAGCTCTACTGAGAAAATGACCATATCCGCTGGCATAGACTCTCCAGCCACCTGAACATCCACGTCAATAACTCGACCGTGAATGATCAGTAGCTTCCCTCCAGCCACTCTTACAAAATCCAACCGTTCCTCGGTTGTCCTCCGTAAATTGCCCTTCTCGGCAAATTTCGGAGTAATGAAGCAATGCGATGCTCCAGAATCAAACAACACATGAGATTCAACACCTCCCACAACCAGGGTCCCTGCATATTTCTATATGCTCAGAACCCTGACACCCCATCACGGAGACAATAAATTTTAAAACACATGAATTTAACTCAGGTACGTTTAACAAAATACCTGTGATTGGCCTGGAACTCGGGCCTCCTGTCTCCACAATGGAATACACTCGGGGCGCCACTGCACTCTGGCTAGCTGGCGACACCGTCGCTGCCTCCCTCTGCAACTTAGGGCACCTCGGTTTGATATGCCCCGTCTCCCTGCAGGGATAGCACACACGCGTGTCCACACGCGCCTCGCCTTTCTGAGGGACACTGGCCACCCTGTGATCTTTGCTTCCACACCTGATGCATCCCAGACCACTCTGAGTAACACTGGAAGAACTCTCCATCTTCCGCTTCTGCCCTTGCATTGGCCTACCGCCTCTGCTCGGACCGGACTGCTGCTGAAAGTTGGGGCTAACAACCGCCACCTCATCTCTCAGACTCTCCTCCAGCAAGGTAGCCATCTCCACTAACTCCGCAACCGTGCCAAAAAATTTCACCAGGCAACGGTTCCTCAACTCAGCCCGAAGACCCAACAAAAATCTCCGAACTTGGGCCCGCTCGCCCTCCAATGCTCGACCCAAAAATACACTGAGACGGTTAAACTCTGCCTCATACTCACAAACGGTCCGGTTCCCCTGAGACAACACAAGGAACCGACCCTCCAACCGGTCAAGCGCTTTCTGAGGAAAATACTTGGAGGTTAACTCCTCAGGTAGGATGGGAGCTCCTCCGCAACTGCAGCCCTCGGCTGCTCCTCAACCACTGGTGGCACAACAGGAGCCTGCACTGGTACCCTCTCTGGTAACCGCTCCAACAGCAAGGCCAGCAAATCTGCAATGCGATCATCTCGAGCCTGAGCAAACTCCGCTGCAGAACCCGCAGCACCCGCTGGAACTCCAGCCACACCCTCAGACCCCTCCTGATACACATGCGGAGCCGCAACTCGCTCAACCGTAGCACTCCGTGCTACACTCTCTACCACCACTGGAACACGACCATGACCTCTACCGCGGCCACGGCCTCTACCACAACCTCTACCACCTCTAGCCATCTGAACCACCAAGAACAGAGACTAAGATACTAAGCAACTCAACAGAGTAAAGATAACTTACCGTGGAATCTCACAGGCTCGAAGAGGATGATTCTAAGACCCCATGCTCAAACAAAATAACTAACTACCACATAATCAATTCTAGCATACCACAATTCAACGGTTTAAACACATGCACCAAGCAACACGAAATCCTAGAACCGTCTACGCTCTGATACCAAACTGAAACGACCGCACCCAAATTTTTTTTTTTTTAAATAGTTAATACCCCATAAAATTAACCCCCAACAAACGCAGCCAAAACAATAAGACTCGATCTTATTAAATACTTAACAAACTGTCAACAACAGTATTCGAAATATTGAAACATAACAAACGATTCAACATATACCACAAACAAACACCAACACACACAACCGAGTCCTAATCATCCTCCTCCTCATTGCCTCGATTCCACGATCACACTTTATCTTTACCTGCATGCAATATAAACACCCAAAACACAAAACTCAACAACAGGGACCAAACTGGATCTGATCCAAGCCATCAAACAGAAAAAAGAAAAGTGACGAGCATAAGGTCTCTGAAATCTGTCTGCAATCGATTTCACAAACCGATTCAGAACCAGAAATCTGTCTGCAATCGATTTCACAAACCGATTTCAGAACACAAAATCTGTCTGCAATCGATTTCACAAACCGATTTCAGGACACGAAATCTGTCTGCAATCGATTTTACAAACCGATTTCAGAACACGAAATCTGTCTGCAATCGATTTCACAAACCGATTTCAGAACACGAAATCTGTCTGCAATCGATTTCACAAACCGAGCGGCAAAAACGAAGAATCGTCTATGAAAAGCTCAAATCAGTCTGCAATCGATTTCAGAAACCGATTCAGAACCACAAAATTTGTCTGCAATCGATTTCACAAATCAATTCAAACACCCACCTGCAAACCAAAACCGAATACGACCTCCTTCACCCTTCCTCACGACCACCGACCCCTTCCCACATCAATCCTTGTTTCCCCCAAGCAATTAGGCTCAAACCCAACCCATAACACAAGGAAACAAGCAACACAAACCATGGATTCAATAAGAATCTAACTCAAACATACCAAACACACAAACTATCTCAACACACCAAAACCACACAAAACCACCTCAGAAGCTTAGATAAGCTCATGGTCGCGCACTCACCTTAGATCCTTGGAAGATTCGGCTCAAGAACAGCTCCACAAGCTCAAAGATGAACTCACTTCTCCACCCACGCTTCAGCTACCGATCTCCCTCTCCTTCCAGACTCAAGGTAAGCTACCAACCTCTTTCCCTTGCTCTTCTTCTCTAGAACAAGCTCTCCCCAGCTTTCTCTCTAACTCTCTCTCTCTTTCTCTCTCTCTCTTTCTCTGCAACCAAAACCGTGGCAAGAAGAAAGAAAGAAGGAAGAAAGAAGAAAGAAAAGAAAGAAGAAGAAGAAGAAGAAAGGAAAGAAATAATTAAGTCATTCTTTTGATTTAAAAACTGCCACGTGGGGTCCACATCCACCAACCGCTCTAAACTCGTTTTCTGCTCGGTAAATATTTCTCAAAGAGCTTTTAAGATTAAAGACTCAACCGTGAAACACATTTACCACGGACTTTAAACGAATCAAAGCGTTTTAAAAATATATATCCTCTATATATATATTTCTCCGCCCGAAATTCCAATTTCTGGGAGACGGGCGTTACAGGTCCAATATAGGTGGATGTATCCTTTTTAAAGGTTTTTCAAAAAGCTGAAAGGAAAATCAAAGAACAAAAGATATGCAGCAGGATCAATTGTTGAATCATATATCAATGACGAGATTGCTTATTTCTCAGAGCACTACTTTGCCACGAATATACAAACAAAATCTAGGTAAATTACAAAAATAGTCAAGGAAGGTCTAATTAATTCATTAAAGTCAGGTAAACTACTTTTATTGTGCTATGTTAATGTGAATAATTAATTTTCACTCATTTCGTCAGGTTAACAAGATTTGATGAAGGTGAAGTCCCTGTATATCATGTCCCTGGAGTTCCTTCCATATTTAATCAGGTTGGCTGTCCAAGTGGGGAAATGCATGAAATATGGCTTTCGGAAAGAGACCTTCAATGCGCACATGCATATGTTTTACGAAATTGTGACTATTTTCAGCCAATTGAGAGGTATATATATATATAAGCTGGCATCTCTCAAATTACTTACGTATTTGTATATATAATCCACTATGATTTCTCATATATTATTGTCGGTCTTGTATATATAGTATGTTCGAGGAATTTATTTCAGCAAAATATCCAGGACTTACCGAAAAAGAACTCTCAACGAAAAGAGCTGACGAATATCATCTATGGGTTAAAGAATATGTAAGTCAAAATAATATTTATTCTATATATATAATATGTTTTAGTTGTTGCTATTGTTTAACATATCTCTGTATATATATGTAGGTTACTTATTGGAACACCACGAATCCATTTCCTACTTGGGTTCAAGAGATAGTGCATGGATCTTTGAACAAGGTTAAAACATGGCCAATATATTTAACAAGATGCTATTTGTTTCATACAGAGAATCACTGCGCTGGACGACAGACATGTAACTATGGGGTCTGTGTTAAAGGTGAAAATTACACAGATGCATCTGACGCAGCGGATTTCTATGGGATCTTAACTAATATCATACAACTTGAATATGAGGGTATGGTCAATTTGAGAATCACACTTTTTAAGTGTAAGTGGTATGACCCTGTTATCGGTAGAGGCACTCAGAAGAGCAATTGTGGCGTTGTCGACGTTCTTTCATCAAGAAAGTACAATAAATACGAACCATTTATTCTAGGTATGTATATATATACACATTATTTATTGTCGATATCATATATTTATATATAATGTGTAACTTCTACATGTTGATATTTCAAACAGCCTCTCAAGCGCATCAAGTTTGTTATATTCCGTACCCATATATAAAGAAACCGAAGCAATTGTGGCTCAATTTTCTAAAAGTAAATCCGAGGGGAAATATTTCTGTTTCATATGAAAACAAAGAACCGACTCTTTTGCAAACAGAAAATGATGATGTCGTATTGATGACTACAATAGAAGATCTTGTAGTTGACACTTTGGAAGAAGGAGAAAACCAAATAAATCTCGATTATGATGTCGGAGATGTGGAACTTGAAGATGAATTCCAGTGTAATTTATCGTCTTCACAATGTCAATTTTGTGCTACTAAAATATGTATCTTATGTTTTTGTCAAAGTACGGTGTAATATATATGTCAAATTAGCGACTTAATTTAACAAATATGTATCATTTTTTTTGGGTTTAATTCCTATAGCAATTGATTTTAGTAGTTAATTAGTGCTTAATTTATCAAAACAATTGGTCGAATTAAATCTAATTTTATGTCGTTTTGCACTAGGACCGACTGAATAGCGACTAATTAGCGACTAAATTCTAATAATTTGGGCTAATTAAACCAGGCTAACCACCAAACCCAATTCACTCGGCTCACTTAACTCCGACAGAAATCATTCCCACTTAATTAGGCCCAATTAAACCCAAATTGTCAACCCTAATCTCTCTCTCTCTCTCTCTTCGTCTGCGGCGATCTCTCTCAACCTCCGTCTGCTTCTCTCGATCTCTCTTCGCTTCCTCTCGATCTCTCTTCTCTCTCGGTCTCTCCTCTCTCGATTCTCTGTCGCTTCCTCTAGCTCGATCTCTGTGGCTTCCTCGAGTACTCTCTTTCTCTCTTGACCTCCGTCTGCTTCTGTCGATCTCTCTTTGCTTCCTCTCGATCTCTCTCCTCTCTCGGTCTCTCTTCTCTCGCTGCACTCTCTCTGCTCTCTCGCTTCCTCTTGCTCGATCTCTCTGGCGGTCTCGACTACTCTCTCTCTCTCTCTCTCGACCTCTGTATGCTTGGTCTCTCCTCTCTTCGCTTCCTCTCGATCAAGGTATGAATCCTTGACTCTCTCGATCTCCCTTTGGCTTCATCTACTGTTGTTGTTTTGTTCTCTTTATGATTTAACAATATTTTTGTTTGTGGTTTTGTCTCAGTACAAGTTCGTTTCCTCTCGATCTCTCTCCTCTCTTGGTTTCTCCTCTCTCGCTGCTCTCTCGCTACTCTCTCTCTCTCTCGCTCTCTCTCTCTCTCTCTCTCTCTCTCTCTCGACCTCTGTATGCTTCTCTCAATCTTTCTTCGCTTCCTCTTGATCTAGGAATGAATCCTTGACTCTCCCAATCTCTCTTGGGCTTCATCTGCTGTTGTTGTTTTGTTCTCCTTATGATTTAACAATATTTTTGTTTGTGGTTTTGTCTCAGTACAAGTTCGCTTCCTCTCGATCTCTCTCCTCTCTTGGTCTCTCGGTCCCTTACATTGAGACAGATCCTTCCGGTCGCTACGGGCGTGTAAGTTGCTCTCTCTTATACGGTTGTCCCTTGATGATTTTGCTTTGTAGTTACTTGTCGACCTGTGTTATAAGCAGACTGATTGTGCATTTTAATAATTGGTTTGCCTCTGTAGATATGACTATAAGCAGAACTGTGTTATCTTGGTTTTTGCAAAGCTTAATAGCTTGTGTTTTTTTTATCCTGATACTTGTTCTCCTTCTCAATTATAGAATGTCTCAACGCTTTAGTGTAGAAGAAGAACAACTTTGTTTCAACTTTTGTTTAGAAACTGAAGCTGCTTGCTTGATTGATCTCTTGTCACAAACTCTTATTTTGGAAACTAAAGATAAAAGTCGTATGTTTGTGTTTGTGTTGTTGCAGATACTAGCAGATAGTAATTGGTACTATATGTTCCATTCATTTGAATTTCGATAGGCTGATAGGCTTGCTTTGAAGTTTCTGGAATCCTCTGTTTGCATTTTCTACAGTTACCCCTTGATTATTTTGCTTTTGTTTACTGGGACTGCTCTTAAAATATGGTTTTACTTGTCGAACTGTGTTATAAGCAGACTGATTATGCATTTCAATAATTGGTTTGCCTTTGTAGATATGATCATAAGACTTTATGGAATTATCTTGGTTTTTGCAAAGCTTAATAGCTTGAGTTTTTTTTATCCTGATACTTGTGCTCCTTCTCAATTATAGAATGTGACAACGCTTTAGTGTAGAAGAAGAACAACTTTGATTCAACTTTCGTTTAGAAACTGAAGTTGTTTGCTTGATTGATCTCATGTCACAAACTCTGATTTTAGAAACTGAAGATAAAAGTCGTATGTTTGTGTTTGTGTTGTTGCAGATACTAGCAGATAGTAATTGGTACTATATGTTCCATTCATTTGACTTTTGATTGGCTGATAGGCTTGCTTTGTAGTTTCTGGAATCCTCTGTTTGCATTTTCTACAGTTACCCCTTGATTATTTTGCTTTTGTTTACTGGGACTGCTCTTAAAATATGGTTGTATATTTGTGTTGTTGCAGATAGTAGCAGATAGTAGAGAACACGATGTCCACAGTTAAGCGAGGACGAAAGAGAAAGGTGGTGCTTAATGTTTCTCAGAGACCCGGAGTGTCTAACCAACCCACTGCGGCAAAAAGATCCACTACTCTACCGAGTCAATACAACTTCACGCAGGTGGCCCAAATTCCTCCACCTCAAACTCCCCAAGAGCAAGTGCATGTTATCCCCCAATAGTCAACGTCTGCAGCTCCACATTTCCGCAACTTTCCACCACCGCAGATACTTTTTCAGAACTCTTTCAATCAAGGACGTGAAGACCACCCTACTCTTTCATCATCAGAAATTCAGAACAATCCACCAAATCAATCGAACCCACAACTAGTCGCTCCATTGTCCCCACTTCATAATACTCAGGCTCAAATTCATCCATCTTCTCAAGGTAACAACTTCGATCCTGATCCAGTTCTACCAGAACTCCAGGAAGACACGCTTCGGGCTCTAAATGCCCTGCTTATGGTGCCAGACCGAGAGAGGTTTACTACTGTTCTCTCTCCCCAACCAATGCCAAACATGACTTGGTAAGTTGCTTCTTTACTCATTTGTACTTTAGCAAACTGTCTTCAGGTTTGATTCATATAACTAATTCTTTCTCTGCTTGTTTAATTGTGTTTCGAGGTTTACTCGAGACAAAAAATCCCAACTGGTTTAGAAAATTACAAAAAAAAAATTACAAACAAGTTCGATGGTCTTTACTATTGCTGAACTTGTGTGCCTCGGGAGAGACAAGAAAGATACTTCCTCGAGTTTGCGGTACAGTTTTCTATCTTTTATCATTGAATGTGTTCAGTTTTCAGTCATTATGATTTAACTTTTCTCTTTGTTTTGTAGAAAACCCACACCTGGGATCCTTTGATAACAGGGACAGTTCAACACCATTTTGAGCAGATCTGTCAACGTCGGCTCAAAGACATGGTTAGCAACGCAAGGACTAGTCGAGAGAGACGTAAATGGATCAAGGAGACTCTCTGGCTTCAGATGGTTGAGCAGCGGGAGACTAATGAAGCACGGCAAAGGAGTCACATATACTCAAATGCTCGCATGTCTGACCTTAATGGTCTTGGTCCTCACATCCACTTATCAGGCCCTAAGTCGTATCAACAAATCCAAGATGAAATGGTTAGTAATTTTAAATATCTAAATATTTTTTAATTCCTTTGTAATTGTAAATACTTTCATAATCATTATGGATTTTGTAACATTACAGGAAGAGGAACTGGGAAGAGCAGTCAGTCTTGGTGAAGTTTTCATCAAGACACATACAAAGCCAGATGGTACATATGTTGATCGGAAGGCGGAGAGAATTGCTCAAACATATGAGAAGAACTTGCAAGAGAAGTTGTCTGCACTTGAGGTAGATACTTCTTCTGTTTCAGATGGTGCTTCACAACCTAGGGAGCTCACCAAAGATGAGTATACAACCATCTTTCTTCAGGTTAAGTAACATTTATAAATGTGGATTTACTGTAAATTATGCTTTATATAAACTGTTTTTCTCTGTTTCTTCGCAGTCCACTAAGAAAGATTCCCGAGAAACTCTTTATGGAGTTGGAAGCCTTAAGGATAGTATTGTGGATCGTGGCCAGCGCAAGCAACTAGGCGAGTCTTCCTTTATGGCATTGCAAGAGTGATATCATGTGTTTTTTAGTATTTTTATAGTTTTATTTCATTTAGTTTTCATGAATTTTGTCTCATTTAGGACTTGTTTAGTATGCATTTGCATTTTATTTGTTTGTATAAGTTCATGGAGTGAATCTTGGCTTTTTTGAGACATTTGTAGCTTAAAGAAGATGTTATCAAGCTAAAAGAGCAATAAGAGATCAATGTGTGAAAAGGAGAAACAATGGCACAGAATTTGTTCGAAGTTTCTAAAGATCTACTCGGATGAAGGTCTTCTTGTGGGAATTAGCTTTCGAGCTCTTCATAACAGTTGTAGGAAATTGAAGTATCTTTCCAATGATGGTGAAATCAGGCCAATCCGAGCTATGAGTCAAAAGTTATGATCCGATCGGTCTGCAACCAACCGCACAAACCGATTCAGAACATTAAATCTGTCTGCAACCGATTTCACAAACCGATCAGCAAATACGATGAATCGCTTACGAAAATTCTCCAGATCGGTCTGCAACCGACTACACAAACCGATTCAGAAAATTAAATCTGTCTGCAACCGATTTCACAAATCGATTGCCTACACACCACATAAATGCTCCAACTTGTGTGTACAAAAGACAGACTTTGAGCAACTTTTTAATTATTCTCTATGTTCTTGAGTGTTCTTGTTTTAGTTCTTATGCATCTTAATTCATCATCTAAACTTATGTTTTGTACTTTTATTCAAATCTTTTTATAAAATCTTGATTTTGTTTTGCTTATCTATCATTTGTACGGTTTACTTTTGCAATTCTATCATGTGTGAGTAGTTGACTTTTGGATTATTGGTTTGGTAGATCTAGGGTGTTAGAGCTTATAAATGATGTTTGATGGTTGAGTAGTATTGTTCATGATCATGCTTAGAACGAACTTAATGCTAGAAATGAGCTTCAAAAGAGAGTTTTCTAGATTCTAGATTATTTCACACCCGAAAGGTTTTGTGAAATAATCCGAACCGTCTATGCATGCGTTCTCTTTCTAAACCAATGAAAGTTGAGCTTTAAGATGGAATAGATGACAAAAATGAGTTTGTGTTCTTTGCTTATAAATCGTTAGGTTTCAATTGAAAGATTAACTTAATCGAACGGTTTGTAAAGGGGCTAGCATCACGACAGTGGACTAGTCTATCTAAGCGACTCATGTCATGGAATTAAGTTTAGATTGTTCATTCGAATTATCGTTTATCAAGTCATCATTCACCCTTGTCGAATTACCTTACCAATTATCCATACCCGCTTTGTTTAGGTTCTACTGTTGTTAGTCTTTTCTATTGTTGTTAGTCTTTTACATTATTGTTTCTTTTGCTTTGTTTTGCATTTTTAGTTTGATTTACATTGTTAGTCTTATTTTAGAAAATCTGAAACCTTCTGATTTTGCAAAGATTAAACGAACTTGTGCATTCTTAGTGTGTTGGTTCATTGCTCTCTGTGGATTCGATACCTAAAGTACTACCAACGACATACCATTAGTATTGTGGTATTGTTTGCACACAAGGTTTAATTGATGTGCATTGTGTGAGTTGTTGAAAATTCACGCGTAATCAAAGAGCAACTGAAGGAAGCTCAGCGTAAAATCGAAGAGCAGGCTGCTTATAATGTTGAGGTTGCTACCCGAGAAGCAACGAATGCCCAATTTGTAGCTGAGCAAAAGTACAAGATCCACCAATTGTCTTTGGTGGAAAAGTATCTACGCCAGACGGATCCGGCATTTCTGGACTTTGTGGCGTCTCATTCAGCTGATGCAACAACCACGGATCCTCTCTCCAACAACCTTCCCGCAACACCTCCATGATCAACTCCATGGTTTTTAGATTTCTTACCCCTATCTCATGAACTTACTTGTTATCCCTCACTCACTCTCATGAACTTGTATTTGGATTTATATCTTGTGAAACTCATGTATTTTTACTATTTTTGTTTTTATATATAGCATCGTTTCAATCATTCAGTCAAATAGTCGGTCCAAAACAGGTTTAGAATCAAATTACAAATCAGAAACAAAATGTATACCATTTTTTTTTTGGGTCATCCAGCATAGTCGCTATTTAGTCGCTACTCAGTGACCAATATTTCCGACTATATTAGTCGCTAGACGGTAAATAATATTAACCAACTAAATTAGTCGCTAAATCAGTCGGCAAATTAGCCGCAAAAGTTTAACGTCTAAATTACAACTACGTCATACACACTTCTGTTCATTCTTCTTAGTTGTAACGTAGTCGTTAAATAGTGACTAATATTTATGACTACGTTACGATTACTTTTCTTCATTACGATTAATCGTAAACTAGTCGTAAATATAGACAACTAATTAACTACTACTTTTACGACTACAACATGTAGTCGTAACGTAGTCGTTATTTAGCGACTAATTTTACGACTACTAATTTTACCGACTAACGATTTACGACTACATGTATTAGTCCCTAAATAGTCGTAAACAAGCTTTTGGCGACTACTAAGCGACTAATACTGCAGTCGCTTTTTCCCTGTTTTCTTGTAGTGTATCAGCAGAGTTATCAGACTTCCATGATGTGTTTCATGTGTCAGTTTTGAGGAAGATTGTCAGAGAGCCAGAGCTTATTTTGCAGCATCCGCCAAGTGATCTTCGTAAGAATCTATCTGTGCCGAGTCGACCAGTAGAGATTTTGGAGCGTTAAGAAAATGACATACATGGAAAGATGGTTGTGAATGTCAGGGTGCGTTGGGAGAGAGACGAGATCCAGGAGGAGACCTGGGAGCCCGAAGCTGAGATGAGGTCAGACTACCCAAAACTTTTTAAGGACGGAAACGGGCAGTCGAGTTGGGATCTGAATTCGGGGAAGAATTCCTTGTTAGTGGAGAAAAATTGTAACATCCCAAATGTTGGGCAAGCCCAATAATTTCTGAACCCCATCAAGCCTAACCCAAAGCCCACCAAACCCAATTGAAAAACCCTAGGTATCCCTTCATCAATTCTATATTTATACCACTCATTTCCTTCATTTTTTCCACAAAACTCTCTTGAGTGGCGAAGCTCTGCAGAAATCCTACGCCGGAGAGACCACTACCGCTGAACCACCATCCACCGTCTACCGAGCACGGATCGACTAAGCAACCGCTGAGTTTAACCGAAGGTAACTCCGAAAACCCAGTTTTTAAAAGTTTTAGTTTCGGCCATTTAGTATTTTTAAGAGCTCTCCCTAACCGTTTCGAATCTCGCAAAACCAAGGCCACCATCGGATTCGTGACGATGAGACGAAGCCAAAGAGACCAACCGCTGCCACAGTCGCCGCCAGACGCACCGCCACGCTTCGCCAGAAGGGAGCGCATGATGCCCACGGGTTTTCACGTGCCACCGGCCAGTCCGCGCGTGTTGTCCACGCGACGCCGCCAGTCGCTGGAACCGCCGCCGCTCGCTGGAGCCACCGCGACCGACCGTCATCCGTTCACTACCGGGAATCCGCCACCGTGTCGCCGTCGCGCCGCCGTCACCGCCGGTGACTTTTCCGTTAAGCCATTGCCGGATTTCTTACCGCTGACTGGTTTAAATTAACCGGTTTGATTTAAATCAATTTGGTTTTTGGTTTAGCTTAACCGATCGGTTTAAATCAATTGATTTTCAGTTCATTCACTCCAATTAATCCACGTCTGCTTAAGCAACCTGATGTGATTCGGATGCAGCGTCCTGATCCAAATAGCAAGCTGATCCGGTCCTGGTCCAAACAACGAGCTGATCCAAAAACATGTGCATCTTCAATCTCTCCCTTTTTGACTGAGTTTGATACTCAAGCAACCACTCTTCGTATCCTGCCAGTCAATCAGAAACAGAAATCCAAACACAGCAGCATAGCATACAACCAGAAAATCATATACATACTAATCAAAGATATGTCATAACCAAAGTGAATCAAAATGCTATGTTCAAAATATTACAGACCAAAAACCTCAAGTCTGAAATAAGAAATAAAAACAGAGCTAAAACAAACTATAGCTCCCCCACAATTCAATCTCCCCCATCATCTTTGCCCGAATCAGACTCAGTATCATCTCCCCCTGCTTGAGTGCACAACTTAGTCAAAAAAAATTCAAAATAGATACACATTTATGATTCAGAACAGAGAAACTTACCTGCTTCTAAAGCTTGCTGGAGGATCTGAATTGCATGCCTCATTGCTTTGCGATTAATGATCTTTCCTTCCTTGATCCCAGATGTTGATGCTGGAGCTCCCTTGTTGCTTGTGTTTGCCTTCTTCTTCTTTGTCACACCTGGCTATTTCTCATTAACTTGAACTGGATGTTGTGCCATCAGCAGCTTATATACCAGGCTGGAAAACAGAAGATAGAACTTTGATCGCACATTCAGGGCAAGTTGGAGGATGTGTTTATACACCAGTTTTCCAAAATTGAATGGTGTCTTCTCCACCATCAGATAGATGAGTTTAGCCCTGGCTGCTTTAGGATATGCATCGTTGGTAGTCGGCAACCAGTTGGAGCAATAGATCTTGTACAACATCTTCTTTTCCTCAGTAAACTGAGAGTACTGAATTCCCTTCAAACTCTTGACACTGCCCCGAGTCATAAAATCAGCCAGCTCATCCTCTAAAACCCCAGCCATCTGCATTTTGTGGGTTCTCTTATCCACCTGCGAAAGTTTGAACAGCTCATTGATCCTTGCAGGAGAGAACTCGTAGACCCAGTCCCTAACCAGCACCTCCACTGAATTTGTGTCAACTTTGACACTCGGCAGATTGGCCCAGAACTTCCTCAAG
The DNA here is from genome assembly GCA_900406565.1 of Turritis glabra. NCBI lineage: Eukaryota > Viridiplantae > Streptophyta > Magnoliopsida > Brassicales > Brassicaceae > Turritis > Turritis glabra. Next base: position 774,339 of record OVBN01000173.1, on the reverse strand, counting down.
ATTTGAATCTCAAAATCCTGCAGGTCCTGAACCGTGTCAATCATCCCTGCTCCTTCAATCAACTCCCTGATTGCATTATCATCACCGAAAGTCACCTCTTTTCTCTTCGATGAACTTGCTGTTCTTACAGACATTGCCACAAATGTTACAAGAGATTGATGATATCGATCTTATCTCGCCAGTGGAGGTCCTACTTGGTTACATATGCGTATTGAAGAAGACAAGCAGGGAAGAACATATTTGGGCTAATTATCTGTTAGTCTTAGCCATATCTTTTATGAGAGATTTTGCCCTGTTTTGAGCTGCAATGCTCTGTTTTTAGTGTTATGAACATGTTCTTTGATTTTAATGAATTTCCCGACTTAAATTCGTGATTAATTCGTAAAAATTCTAATAAATTCCTAATCAACTATAAACATCTAGAAACATAAAAATTGTTGGTTCAGTTGAAAATCCATAAATTTTAATAAGGCAAAACTTTTAAATATCTAAATATTATTGGACCATATTGATATTAATTAAACGTTTTTTATATAAAAATAGTAGAAGTTCCGAGCCTTTGGCCCATATCTCTTCCGTTATCCGAAGCCAACCGTTGATAATACCATATCTAAGGCGTAAAACACCCCTCTCAAGCAGAGTTGAACTAGCGACCTTGAGTTGTCACTCTCAAAGACAAGGCAACTACTTGGTCCGGATTTAAAAGTTGTGGACAAGTTTAGTGTTTTCTTATTCAAATTTCATCTCAACGATTTTTGTTTGTCGGTTTCATCGACAACTTAATGAAAAAAAAAAAAACTCAAATTCTCTGTTTTTTTCTTCGACGTTCTCATGGCAATTTCAATACATTAGCGAATACGAGAATGAACTGCGCGAGTAAATACGAAACTCAAATTATCTTTTTCTCTTGTAGTGTTTGAAGACGTGTTATGTAGTATATGTATTCTCATTGTTTCTAGCCGTGGAGACTAGTTGCGCTCAAATCAAGATTATTGAGCAATACTTATTTAAGTTTTTTCCCATTGAAATCTAATCTGCTAAACCAGAATATATAAACCGAGCAAATACCAAACAATTTTTTGGGGTTATAACTTCCGGTACAATGTTAAATATGTAGATTAAAAATAAACAACTAATTATATAGCGTTCGAGTTTTAGAAAAGGAAACACTAATCCTATCGATTAAAAAAAATGGAAACAACAAATGATCGAGTTCTAAGAAAAAGGAGATAAAACAAGATCTCGAAGTTTCTAATGTAAGAGTATAGAGACGTAAGAAACAACAATATATGCTTGGGACGCGCGAAGCCAATGCTTTAATCTGTTTTATTAACATTTTGATTTCTACAACGATCACCTTGTTACGGTATTACACAATCTATTCTATCCAATAGACTTGACCCCGACTAAAAAAAATCCTAAGCTCTAACTCACCTTGAATCAATCCGCTCAATGATCTTATGGAAAAGTAAACAACCCAAGCAACCCTAGTTAAGAATCTACCCACACGAAGATTACAAAACCCTAGTTGAATGGAAAAACACACTCACCTTCTCAGCTTTTTGCTTAGCTTCGAAGTTACAATCTCACAATATGCCCAAGAGTGTTAGCGGCTTCCCAAAGCCCTAACACACCTATATACACGCTTTCCTATTTTTTAGGAAATAAGATATTGCAATTACTTGCAAAAATATCTTCGGATATATCTTTGCATTTATCTACATCTTCGGCTCCAAGTAAGTCCACGTCTCCTTGGTTATGTCTCATCATTCACTCCGAATGATCTACGTCAGCTCCTGCGTCCATGTTAGCTTAAGTAGCCTGTTGTGTTCTGACTCAACGTCCTTGTAACGCCGGTGTTCCGGAAAAGGGAATTAGTCAGAAAAGTTACAGAAGGATCGTATCAAGGTGTTCTGATACGATTGGGTTGATAGAAATGTGATCTCTCTCTTTGGAGTCAATCTTGAGTGTTTCGGGAATGGAGTTTTCTCGGGAACGAAAGTCGGATTGATCGAGGATCGAAAAGTTAGACTTTGACCAGAAAAAAGAGAGGCTCGATCGATCTGTTGGTGGATCGATCGATCTGGCTTGTGGATTGATCGATCCAGTGGTTGGACGATCGATCCGTGGCTCGGTCATTGAGTGGCTTTGGGGGTGGATCGACCGATCCATGTTGTGGATCGATCGATCTCTCGGGCCATTGTGTTGGCTTGTGAAGGTGTGGACCGATCGATCTGGGTCTGGATCGATCGATCTGGCACAGGAGAGGTGTTGTGGCTAAATCTATATCGTTTCTAGCGATCGTTTCGATCAGTCGATAATTGCTTGTCATGTATGGTTGTGACATGCCTTATTGACTTGATTGAATTGGTTGTTCGATTGCGATCTAGATTGACCTTGGAAAGAGTGTGACGATGGTTTAGTTGTTTCGTTGTTGTAGTGGGTTTGGTTTGATTCTTGTGAGAATCGTGTCTTGATGAGTATCCATGGAGGATATCATGCTAGACGGGATCGCGTCGGTGGGAACTAGTTGAGTTCGCCATCGCGTGTCTGTGATCGCGATCTTGGGAATCAATGGATTTGCCAAGGTCGGGTCGGTTCTATCATCTTTGGGGACTTGGAGAGTTCGCCAAGATGTTTGGGTAAGTGTTGCGTTGTGGGATGGCTCCATACGAGGTGAGGTATTGGAGGCCATGTGGTACATTGTTATGCTGGACCCAAGTGGGGGAGGAAAGCATTAAGGTGCGGGTTTTGTTCCGGAAACTCCGAAGAGGATCCGAGTTTTGAGACTGAACATGCGTAAGGTGCCAAGGGCATGTAGACGCGGGTGAGTCGCGGGGAGTACAGCAAGGAGAAATTTTTGTAGTGGTATGGTGCTTTATGCGCGTGGTTTCCGCGAATAGATCAGGATGGCTGGTGAGCCGTCGAGTTGTCGAGTGTGGATGAGGTGTTTAGGCACCAGGGATCCAGCTTGTGGGGATGACGACATCGTGTGGGCATGTCATATCCTGCCGCCTGTTTGGTGGTGGTCATGAGTCTCGTGAGACTATGACGGTTGTAAGAAGGGAACTTGGGAACCGGAGGCGAGGATGAAAGCAAGCTGAGGCTTGAGCTTTTCTTCGTTGGTTTCCAGTTTCGAGTTTGGGGTTGTTGCCCTATTGGTCATGACTTGTGGTGTCATCAGGAAACAGTCCTGTGTGTTTGGGTTGTTTCGTGTTGACCTAAGGTTTGGTCGTGGTTGTGGTGATATTCCGGGTTTGGGAATATCGATGGTGGTGTATTACATTGCGATGTTTTACGCAGACCATGTGAGGTAGTTTTGGTCGGAGATACTTATAGATGTTAGACTTGTTTGCTCTGAGGACGGTTGGTCCTGTACAACTCGTGAGGGGATGATTAGTTCCCCAAATACCGATAGCTTGATGGTCTTGATGACCTAAGAGTGTGAGTGGTATGAGTGTGGTACCCATAGCTCAAGGGGCATGTGACTGGAGGGTGTGAGTGGCATGAGAGATATGTCGATAGCCCGATAGATATGTGACCTGAGAATGCGAGTGGTACGAGGCATATCCAGATCTCGAAGGTCTTTGTAGCCTGAGAGTGAGGAGTGGTATGCGGCAGATGTTCATAGCTTGAAGGACTTTGTGTCCTAAGAGTGCGAGTGACATGGGATACCCAAATCTCGAAGGTCGTTGTGACTGGAGAGTGTGAGTGGTATGAGTGTGATACCCAGATCTCGAAGGTCTTGTGACTTGAGAGTGAGGATTGGTATGGGAGTCATACCCAGATCTCGAAGGTCTTGATGGCCTGAGAGTGAGGAGTGGTATGAGGCAGATGTCCATAGCTCGAAGGTCTTTGTGACCTAAGAGTGGGAGTGGCATGGGTACCAAGAACTCGAAGGATGTTGGTCCTGAAGGTGGAGTGGTACGAGTATGAGTGTTATTATTGAGCAATGAATGTCTAGACCGTGGGAATAAGTATAGAGACTGAGTGTAGACCTCGGAGATTGATGATGTTCGATCTCGTGTTTTTGTGTTGTGTTGGCCGGGTTGGTCAAGGTTCACGTGAACCGTTGCGACGGTTGTGAGTTGAGTTCATTGCGGATGAACTGTGCCACTAGATTCAAGGACGAATACTTGTTAGTGGGGGAGAATTGTAACGCCCGTGTTCCGGAAAAGGGAACTGGTCGGAAAAGTTACAGAAGGATCGTATCAAGATGTTCTGATACGATTGGGTTGATGGAAATGTGATCTCTCTCTTTGGAGTGCGTGACCATGAGTTAATCTAAGCTTTGGAGATGGTTGTGTGTTGTTAGGGAGGATTGGGTTGAATTCTTGTTGTGTGTGGCTTGGTTCTTTGGTTGTATTGCTTGTTTCCTTGGTGTTTGGGGTTGGATTTGTGCCTAATCGAAGCAAGGTGGAGGCCCTGAGTGGTCGTTGGTCATGTGCGGGAGTGGAGAAAGTCGAGATCAGAGTTGCAGGAGGTGTTGGATCAACCGATCCAGGGTGGGATCGATCGATCCATTTCCTATAAGTCGCGGGTCTCGTCGGTGTGGTGGATGGATCGATCCTGCTTTAAATCGATCGATCAGGTTGTGGGTGGTGGATCGATCGATCGTGGGTTGGACCGATCGATCCAGAGCTTTGTGGTGGGATCGATCGATCCATGCGTAGATCGATCGATCTGGTGAAGGCTGTTGGATCGACCGATCCAGGTGTGGATCGATCGATCCATGTGTTTTGTTGTTGCCTGTGTTTGTTTTTGCTTGGCGTTGTGAGCGGTTTGTGATCTCGTGCTTGTGTGTATAACTCGTAGGTGGGAGGACCGCCTCACTAAGTATTTGTGATAATACTTACGCATCTCTGTGTTTTTGTGAGTTGCAGGTAAGATAACGTGGGAACGTGGAATCAAGGTGATGAGGAGGAGGATGATTTAGGACTCGGTATTGGGTTTTGTTAATCATATTTTATTGTGCTAATAAATGCGATTTTGTATTGATGCTTTATGTGGAGTTAAAGCGTGTGTTTGACTCGTGTTGCATAATTAATATTATGGGGTATTAATTATAGTTGTGCTTAATTAAAGCGGGTCGGGTCATCTCAATCATGATCCCAACAGCCTGCTGATCCAAACAGCGAACTGATCCAATCATGTGCATCTTTAATCTCCCCCTTTTTGACTGAGTTTGATACTCAAGCAACCATTCTTCTTATCATGCCAGTCAATCACAAGAACAGAGAACATACACTGCAACGTGGCATATAACCAGCAAATCATATACATGCGTAATCAAGGTTATGCCACAACGAGAGTGAATTAAAAAACCATGTTCCAAATATTACAGACCAAACTAAAAAAATTGAGTTCTTAAACAAGTCTGAAAACAAAACAGAGCTAAACATAGCTAAACATCAGCTCCCCCACAATTCAATCTCCCCCATCATCTTTGCCCGAATCAGACGCATAATCATCTCCCCCTGCTTGAGTGCATAACTTAGTCAAAAACAATGCAATAGTAGATGCACATAGAGGATTCAGAGTAGAAAGACTTACCTGCTTCTAACGCTTGCTGGAGGATCTGAATTGCAAGCCTCATTGCTCGGCGATCAGAGACCTTTCCTTACTTGATTCCAGAGGCTGATGCAGACACCCCCTTGTCGCCTATGGTTGCCTTCTTCTTCTTTGCTACACCCGATTGTTGCTCAACAGATTGAATCGGATGTTGTACCATCAGCAGCTTGTAGACCAGGCTGGGGAACGGGAGATAGAACTTTGAGCGCACATTCAAAGCCAGCTGAAAGATGTGCTCATACACCAATTTGCCAAGATTGAAAGGTGCCTTCTCCGCCATAAGATAGATGAGCTTAGCCCTGGCTGCTTGCGGATAGGCATCGTTTGTAGTGGGCAGCCAGTTGGAGCAGCAAATCTTGTACAGCATCTTCTTTTCCTTAGTGAACTGAGAGTACTAGATTCCCTTCCAGCTTTTGACACTGCCCCCAGTCATGAACTCAGCTAGCTCATCCTCCAAAATGTCAGCCATCTGCATTCTATGGGTTTTCTCATCCACCTATGGAAGATTGAACAATGAATTGATCTTTGCAGGTGAGAACTCGTAAACCCAGTCTCTGACCAGGACCTCCACAGAAGTTGTGTCTACCTTGATACTCGGCAGATTGGCCCAGAACTCCCTCAAGATCTAAACGTCAAAGTCCTGCAGATCCTGAACTGTGTCCACCATCCCTGCTCCCTCAATCAGATCTCTGATTGCATCATCATCACCGAAGGCCACTTCCTTTTCTTCGATGAATTTGCTGTTTTTCAGGATCGCGAATCTTTTCTGAGCATCGAGTGACCTAAACCTCTTCCTGTCGAAACTTTCAGAGGATTCCTTAGGTGCAGGCCCTTTGTCTTTTGTCAATCTCGACCTCTTCACATCCTTAGAGACCACAACCTTTTTAAATCTTCAAGAATCAGATCTGGGTTTAGTGGCTAGTCTTTCACACTGTCATGCCTTTAGTCTTGGAGTCATCATCAACGTGAAGCAGGCAGCTGGAATTTCCTTTGAAGAGTGCAAAATCAGGAGTGTATCAAGTCACATATATTTTTCTTTGACTTTCTCATGATACACATCCTTGAGCCTAGATCCAACAGACATGTATGATCTTCACAATGTATGACATGAAAGATCTTCTGTTGAATCTCCTGATTTGCATCAGCAATATCACTTGACTTCTCAACTGTTGATGTTTGTGCATTCCCTTTGTTATTGATTTTCCTCAGTGCTCTGTTGGAGACGTACCAGATGTTTAACCCCCTTTTTTTTTTTGTTAAATCATCCGGTACTCTTTTGACTGAAATGCACATTAATGCCTCTTCTCAGCTCTTTGACCTCCTTCTTCACGGCAACATTTTAAGTACATGACCCTAGACCGGCATGACAGGCAGCTATTTTCCACACACTTTTGTTTGTGCAGACTGCTGACTCTTTATACATCTTTAGGATTTTCATGGCCTGTTCCAGCATTTGCCCCTGTCTTTGACCAACATTACTTACAAAGAAACATTAGACCTCACACATACCAATTGCCTTTCTTAGATTAACAAATCTGTTAAAATCCAAAGACTTGGTGAATAAATCAGCAAGTTGATAATCAGTGCTTACATGGTCTACCACAATCAGTTTTTCCTCAACTAGCTCATGAATGAAATGATGTCGAATATCAATATGCTTAGTGCGTGAATGTTGAACAGGATTCTTTGCTATGTTAATTGCACTCTCATTATCACAATAAATCAACAAGGAATCAGAGAACATACCATAGTCAGCAGCCATCTCTTTCATCCACATGAGTTGAGTGCAGCCACTTCCAAGTGCAATGTATTCAGCCTCTGCTGTTGACAGTGATACACTGTTCTGCTTCTTACTGTGCCACGAGATCAGATTATTTCCCATGAAGAAACAGCCACCACTTGTGCTTCGACGATCATCTAAGAACCCAGCCCAATCAGCATCGCAATAACCCATCAAGCTCTTGTTTGTATCCTTGGTGTAGTAGATACCCAGGTTGACTGTTCCCTTGACATACTTGATGATCCGCTTCATAGCCAAGAGGTGTGACATCTTAGGTTTTGCCTGATATCTTGCACAAACTCCTACAGCCAAACAGATGTCTGGTCTACTTGCTGTTAGATACAGCAAACTCCCAATCATTCCTCTGTAGAGTTTCTCATCCACATCTTCTCCCAACTCGTCAGAGTTTCTCATCCACATATTCTCCCAAGTCGTCCCTTGAGAGTTTTTCATTTACTCCCATTGGAGTCCTTGCTTCTTTACACTTGTCCAAACCAAACCGTGTGATCAGCCCTTTGGAGTATGTACTCTGTGTGACGAATATCCCCTCATCCGTATGTACTATGTGTGACGAATATCCCCTCATCCGTCTGTGTGACTTGCAACCCCAGAAAGTATGTAAGCTCTCCACACATACTCATCTCAAACTCCTGAGTCATTTTTTCCACAAACTGATCAACAAGTTTTTGACATGTGAAACCAAACACAATGTCATCAACATTGATATGTACAATGAGTAAACCACTGTTGTTTACCAATACAAACAGTGTTTTATCCACACTTTCACGTACATAGCCCTGTTTGATCAGAAAGGTAGTCAGTCGCTCATACCAGGCTCTTGGTGCTTGCTTTAGTCCATACAAGGCTTTCTTCAGCTTGTAAACATGATCCAGTTTACCTGAAAGTTCAAACCCTTTTGGTTGTTCTACATACACTTCTTCTTGTAGAATACCATTCAAGAAAGCACTTTTTACATCCATCTGATGTAGTCTGAAGTTCAGTGCACAAGTCATTCCAAACAGGAACCTGATAGACTCAAGCCTTGCATCAAGTGCAAAGGTTTCATCAAAATCTACTCCTTCAACCTGAGAATACTCCTGAGCAACTAACCGAGCCTTGTTCCTAGTAACAGCTCCACTTCCATCAGTCTTATTCTTGAAAATCCATTTCGTGCCAACCACATTAGCATCCTGTGGCCTAATCACCAGATCCCACACATCACTGCGTTCAAACTGCTCCAGTTCATCTTGCATAGCAGCTATCCAGTATTCATCAACCAATGCTTCTTTGTGATTTTTTGGTTTCAGGCTTGACACAAAACACGCAAACTGAACCACCTCAGTTGTCTGTGTCCGGCTGTCCTCTGCTTTATCATCCTTCTGATGCTTGCCAAGCATCTGTTTGAAATCAATCTGATTTTCTCTGATAACTCTGCCCCCTGAATCTCTCCTATAACATCTTGTTTAGAGTGATTCTGATGCACCTAAGTGAGTGGAACATCTGAATCTCCTGCACGCACTTCTGCTGTGTCCTCAGAGGCTTGTTCCAGTTGCTCTGTTGCATTAGTTTCCAGATTTTCACATGCCAGTGGTTGAATCATCTGTCTGTAAAATGAGGCATCATCAAAGATGATATTAACTGTTTCCTGAACCATGTGAGTCCTTTGATTGAACACTCTGAAGGCCATGCTAGTGCCTGAGTAACCGAAGAAAATGCCTTCATCGCTCTTGGAATCAAACTTTCCTAGCTGATCTTTATCATTCAAAATGTAGCAAATACATCCAAAGACATGAAAGTAACTGACTGATGGTGTTTTGCCTTTCCACAGTTCATAAGGTGTCTTATTTGTACATTTTCTGACATATACCATGTTAATGATGTAACATGCGGTATTCACTACCTCAGCCCAGAAGTGTTTTGCAACATTGTTCCCGTGCAACATTGCCCTAGCCATTTCTTGTAGGGTTCTATTCTTCCTCTCAACCACACCGTTCTGTTCTGGTGTACGTAGTGCAGAATATTGATGGACAATACCATGGCCTTTGCAAAACAGATCGAAGAGCTCTTCTGGAATTCCCCACCATGATCACTTCATATACTTTTAATTCCCCATTTTTCATTTTCAAGTTGCAATGCCAGAATCCTGAAGCTTTCCAGAGTTTCTGATTTCTCACACAAGAACCTGACCCACGTGTACCTAGTGAAATCATCCACGAGAACAAGAATGTACTTCTTCCCAGTCACACTTTCTACTTGGATTGGACCCATCAAATCCATATGAACAAGTTCCAAAGCACTTTTGGACTTTACATCTGGAACAGCATTGTGGTGAACCTTAACTTGCTTTCCTTTGGTACATGCTCCACAGACAAAATTCTGTTCCAATCTCAGCTTTGGCAACCCACGAACTATTTCTTGATTTGATAGCTTCACCATAGTGCGAACATTTAGATGCCCCAACCTCCTGTGCCAGATTTCAGTGTGAGTTTCAGTCACAGCACTGAGACATACTCTGTTCGGTTGCCACATGTAGCAGTTATTTTCAGATCGTTGACCTTCCAACTGGATGCTGCCCTGATTATCTACTGCCTTGCAGTGAGTCTTGGTGAACGTTACGTCCAGATCCATATCACACAGTTGACTGATGTTGATCAGGTTTGCCTTCAAGCCGTCGACCAGGTAGACATTCTGAAGCTTTAGTTTAGTCTCTCCATCAGTGGTGCCTTTACCTCGGATCTTCCCTTTTGCACCATCTCTAAAAGTAACACGCCTTCCAAAGATCTTCTCGAACTGAGTTAGATTATCTTGACTTCCAGTCATGTGTCTGGAACACCCACTATCAAAGTACCATTTTTCGTTCTCTGTGGTGTGTTCTGGTTCTTCAACAGTGTAAGCAACATTACAGTAGAGATCCTGCTTTCTTACCCATACCTGATTCTTCATTCTACTGTCTGAGTATAATTTCTTCTGCTTTATAGTCTGAATAGCTCGAGAAATATACTCGTGACAGTATGCCTTGTAGTGACCAAGTTGTCCACAATACCAACATCCATTAACCCTGTCATTGACGACCTTGTATCCTTTGTTGATCTGTTCTTCGTTTCTGCGATGTGTCCTGATCAACGATCTGGTTTGAGTGCTCAGCTTCTGTCTCTCAGGCGATACTGTTCCTTTGACAAATTTGGTATTGGTGGTTGAGCCTTCTCCCTGATATCCTAGACTTCATTTTGTGTTACTGATCGTACCAGCAGATAGAATAGTGTCCAGATCTTTGGTTCCTCTACTCAGCATTCTGATATTCTTCAGCTGACTTACAAGTCGTTGCTCCAAATCACATATCTTAGCCTTTTTACACTTGAGCTCACTCTTCAACTGATCGATATGCTTAAGTAGGTTCTGTTGCTCCACAATCAAGGCATGTTTCTCTTCTTTTGTTGTTGTCAGCTCACCAATCAGTACTGTGATTACATTAAACTCAGATTGGTCCTCGTCAGAATCAGAGTCCTGATTTTCTTCCTCTTGATCTGACAGCATTTCAACTCCTTCTTCAACAATCCTAGATAAGCCACAAAGTTGTTGAGAATCTCTCCCTTTTCTTGATCATCTTCATCAGAATCACTTTCACTCATCGTCACAAAGGATTTTTCTTTCCTTCCACCAGTTGCAAGACAATCATTCTTTGTGTGACCATATCCATTGCATTCATAACATCTCAGAGAGTTCCTTCTCTTAATGGTTGGACAATCAGCCTTATAATAACCCATTCCTTCACACTCAGAACACTGTTTGTCCGATTTCTTAGCGTTTCTTTCAGCACCAGCTTTGACTTGAGAGGACCCTCCTCCTCGTTGTCCTCTTTCAAACTTTCGGAAGTACTTTTTTGACCATCAAGCTGACTTTATCGTCTATATCATCCTTCTGATTTTCATTAGCCATCAGTGCAAGTCCTTTACCATTCGACTGATCTTTTTTCTTCAGTTGAAGCTCATAGGCTTGCATCATCCCAACTACTTGATCAAACTTCAATTCATCAGAATTCAGAGCTACCTCAATTGCAGATTTATGAGACTGAAACTTAGAAGGCAGACTCCTGAGGAATTTCTTGACCAGCTTTTTATCCTTATAATTCTTTCCCAGCACAATAGCCTCTTGGCGAATGGAACTCAGCTTGCTGCTGAAGTCATCAATCGTATCACCAGCACTCATTGTTAAATTTTCAAACTCAGACTCCAACATGTCAATTCGAGTTCTCTTCACACTGCTGGTCCCTTCAAATGACACCTGCAGAATGTCCCAAGCCTCCTTTGCTGATTTGCACCCTTGCACCCTAGAGAAATGATTCATAGGCAGAGAGGTGAAGATAGCGGACAGTGCTTTGGCATTGTATTTAGCCTCAAGCTTCTCCTCAGCACTCCAAGATTTCTTCGCTTTTGGAACCACCTTCCCATCATCACCAGTTGTTGTTGGATGTGTCCACCCTTCCTCAACAGCAACCCATGCTTCCAGATCAATCCCTTGAATCAATTATTGCATTTGAACCTTCCAGTACCCATAGTGCTCAGCATCCAGCTTCAGTGTCTTGTTCATCGCAGCATACTGTTGTGAATTCTCCATACTCTTGTCGCAAGATCTCACCTGTTTGAAAGATAATCACAATCTTTAGATCAAGCGTCCCGCTCTGATACCAATTGTAAGAGTATAGAGACGTAAGAGACAACAATATATGCTTGGAACGCGCCAAGCCAACGCTTTGATCTGTTTTAAACACTCTGATCTCTACAACGATCACCTTGTTTCGGTATTACACAATCTATTCTACCCAATAGACTTGACTCCGACTAAAACAAATCCTAAGCTCTAACTCACCTTGAATCAATCCGCTCAATGATCTCAAGGAAGAGTAAACAACCCAAGCAACTCTAGTTAAGAATCTACCCACACGAAGATTACAAAACCCTAGTTGAATGGAAAAACACACTCACCTTCTCAGCCTTTTGCTTAGCTTCGAAGTTACAATCTCACAATATGTCCAAGAGTGTTAGCGGCTTCCCAAACCCCTAACACACCTATATACACGCTTTCCTATTTTTTAGGAAATAAGATATTGCCGAATCTTCAATTACTTGCAAGAATATCTTCGGATATATCTTTGCATTTATCTACATCTTCGGCTCCAAGTAAGTCCACGTCTCTTTGGTTATGTCTCATCATTCACTCCGAATGATCCACGTCAGCTCATGCATCCACGTCAGCTTAAGCAGCCTGTTGTGTTTTGACTCAGCGTCCTGATCCCAACAGCCTGCTGATCCAAACAGCGAACTGATCCAATCATGTGCATCTTCATCTAATTTCCTCACCAAAAGCTACAAAAATTGCTACAACTCTTCTCTATATATAATCGCTTCACGTGAATAAATCTATTTCACTCTCTTCTCTTGCAAGTTAGGGTTTCAATAATTTTTGTTTCAAACTTCTTCTGTGCCATGGAGACTGGGACGTTGAGAACAATACAAGTCTCTACGATGGTATCTAATCTACATAAAACTGTAGGGCTTACAAACACAGTTTTAATCTATCAACACGAAGAGATTGAAGAATTGATTGAATACGGAAGTGGAATGGTAGCAAATTTAGGATGGTACATTTCTACACTTGACACGAATTCTCATATCCGCTTGAAGCCACGTAACCTCACACGACGTTTCCTCTCTCAACTCCTTTATGATCAAGAGGTTCCTTATGGTCAATATTTAGGTCAAACAATCGCTCAAGATGTCAAGGATTCACTTGCTAATGATAAGTCTCTTCGACAACCTGTTTTCGTATCCGTCCATGTGACATTCATCAAAGAGAGGCGTGTGATTTTGCCTCATGTTGTTTTCCCTCCGTCGTTGTTGTCGAGAGGTGCTTCCGGAGAAGTTTTTCAGAGGTTGGTTGAAGAACAGAGAGTTGAATCGGCGGATTTGGAAGAAGAAGAAGAAGATGGGACATGTTCGATTTGTATTGAGAACTTGTCGGAGAGTCATGAAAACATCATTCGGATGCCTGATTGTTTACATCTGTTTCATCAAGGTTGTCTCTTCGAGTGGCTTGGTCGTCAAAACTCGTGTCCCTTGTGTCGGAGAGTTCCATACGAAGAGGAGGAGGAAGAGGGTTAGGGTTTTCTGTGGTTTCTTCTTATGTTTAGGTAGAGAATTAGAAGTCCATTCGATTTCTAGAGAGGTAATCAGTTAATCACTATTTTGTTATCAGTTCTATCTCAACTTTTCTGTATCCACATTTGATATATGGCTTGTGGTGAAGATGGTAACTGTTTGTATAAAATTGAAATTTTAGTTTTTTTGTTGGTATTCGCAATTATTCATTTGGACATGAAGTGGTATGGTCAAAGAAGATGGAGACAGAGACGTAAGTAAAAAATATGTTAAAACGTATTATAAAAATTGCACAACAATGCAAATGAAAGATTAAGTGAGTAAACTGAAGATGTAAATTTTCAGGGGAACATGTTTCCAGTACATAATCGGGGAAGTTACACTTAGGGCTGTTAGTGTTACTTACAAAAAGAGTGAAGAGCGAGTAACAATGTTAATTTGAGTTATAGCAAAGATGATCAGGCTTCTCTTTTTTCTCATATGCATTACTGGCACAAAGTCTCATGAGAAGATGATATCTCTCTGTTCCACTGAACAATTGCACAATGGATTGGATCAGGTTTGCTAATCTAAGCTCCTTCTTCCTCAATGCTTGAATGTATCCAATGAACTTCTGATAAGTGTTGAGTTCTTTTACTTGACTCAAAAATGCAGATGCAATTGCTTCCTGGTTATCACCAGCTCCATTCCCTTCCGCTTTCTTTTTGAACCTTTCGCTTTTTTATTAGTCCCATTGTGCTGAAACAGGTGTTTGATGTGTTTCTCACAGTTGTCGCATTCTAGATCGACTACTTCACATCTCCTCTCTACAGGAGTCTCCTTGTCACTACTTTAGTATTCCGTGAAGAACAAGCCTGCATAATGTCTCCCTTTACAATGGAGGGAATGGTCATGCCTTTCCATTGTTCTTACGTTTGAGAATGGTCCGGCCTTTCCATTAAACATTATTTCCGCCACGCTCGGAGGGTGAAGAACAATTTGCAACTTGAAATGCTTCCAGTCTACTCAACTCATTGTGTGCAACCCCAACGTTTTTCACACTACTATTACCTGCAAAAGATCAATACCCAAAGCAAAATTGCAACATAGAGAGTTAAAAGTTAGATTCACATTATAACAATATGCAAGAGGAAGACATCTTTCCATGCCGTGAGAATGAAAGAAAATGAATCACTGACCAGAGGCCATTGGTAAGGATGTTGAAATTGTATCGAAAAAGATTTGGCTTACATTGGATGTCCAACATATACTTGAAAATAGGGCTAGAGGAAATAAGAGCATTTTTCTATGAAAATCTCTTAACATATATGCTAATCTATTGACTGTACTCATTTTTTTGTACGCACCTATTAACTGCGAGGTCACAAAGTTCTTGTAGATACAAGGTAAGCAATTATATCATGCCTTATCACCAAAACACAACTCATAGTTGAAATCACAGGGAAAGAAACAGGAGGGTAGACAAAGATATGGTAAAGCCCAATAGAAGTTATCTTCTAGCTGCAAGATGCATTACCTATATTGTTCTCTTGTTCTGTTACAAGCCTTGCAGGAAAATTTGATCTTTCAGTCCCGAAAAATCGAGCAAGGTCAAAAACAACCTCTCCATATCTAGAGTAGCAGTGCAAAACAAACTACTCTCAATAAAAGACAGAGCCAGGAGAATAGTAGAAACATATACCTTGACATTGGGTCGTATCCAAAGCGACATCTTGGATTGTTAGAACGGCCGTTCAAATCTGCTAACAATAGCTAATGGACAAAATAAAAACGAGGATGAATGTATTGTTACCCAAGATCGAGCATTGTTTCTTGTCTATTTGAAGAATACTATAAATAAAGAGTGTCAGACTGTATATCAACCAAAAGCAATGCCAAATAATGACCATACGTCTCTTAAACAAGATTCCATGCACAATCTATTCATCCTTAAACAAGAGGCCTACATCTTTTTATATACATCAGGCCTGCAAATATATGCCCGAAAAGGAACATTCTTGCAGTAAGTCAGAAAAAAGAAGCCACGGATAGGATAAACAAAACCTGTCATCCCAGAACATGAAAGCTCCATAATTACATGTCTAATTGCCTGATTCAAAGCCAATGTGGGCTTCACCACATGCTTCCAGATAAAAGGGTTAATCTTAGAAACCTGAAATCTGCAAGGTGTGACTGTTGATCCAGCAAACTCTAAGATAGGTCACCCTGGCAAAAGATAACCCAGTAATGACAACAGCTCTGCCAGCACCGTCAGAAAACTCAAGTCTTTCACTGACCTTTCCATGACAAACGGCGCTGAAAAGTCCTGCATTGCTGCCGATTCCGAGAACTTGGGAATGCCATTGTTAACTTTTCTTGAGTTTCTAAAATGCAATGAAACATTCCGTAAGGTAATAGGAAGAGAACAGCAGCCGATCAGGCACGACTTGAGAAAAGTTAACAATAGCATTCCCAAGTTGTTGGAATTGAGACTTTAGAAATCAATTCCTGAAACTGAGTCTGCCCATAACTCTGAAAAGACCTCTTCTCTTATAGATTTGAACATTCTCCTGGGTTCCTAGCCCAGAGAAAAAGACAAACTAACTAACTTTGGTCGAATCAATACAAAGCATAACAACAAAAGAGAATTTAGGAATACCCTCGAACTGGGATCGACATCGATTCCTCTGTGCATTCCCGACAACACAGCGGCGACGGAGCCGAAGCTAACACTCTCCGGGAAAAGGAATGAGATTCCTTTCCTCGTTCGGTTTAAATTCGATCCACAAAACCGGAACAAATCGAACCAGTGTCAACCTTAAACTCCGGTACAATAACCGATTTGGATTCGCTAGATTTTAAAGATTCGATTAAACCAAAAAAAGAAATGGAAACAACAAATTAACGGTGGAGATTAAAACATGGTTTCGTAGATTAACAAGAAAAAAGGAAAACAAGAATTAGTAACTTTAATAAAAAAAAGGAAACAACTAATCAACGGTGGAGATTAAAACATGGTTTCGTAGATTAACAAGAAAAAAGGAAAACAAAAATTAGTAACTTTAATAAAAAAAAGGAAATAACTAATCAACGGTGGAGATGCATTACATCAGACCGTTCCATATTATTTTGCAGCATTATAATATACTCTAATCAGATCACCTGAAAAAAAGCCAATTTCACTCTCTTCTCTGTTTCTCACTCTTAAGACAATTCATCATCGTCCTATTCTCTTGTCTTTTTCTTGGGTTAAATTTCAGGGTTTTGATTAGTTTTTCTTCTTCTACGCAATGGAAACAGAAACTGTGAGAGTACAAGTCACTACGACCATGTCGAACCTACCTCCAACTCTAGGGTTCAAGAGCGCTGTCCAAATCCAACTACACGAAGTGATTGAAGAGTTGCTCGAAGACGTTACTGGAACAACGCACGTGGCATCGTACATGGCTCCACCTCCTCTGATCTCTCGTGCTCTCCTGAAACCACGTAGCTTCGATCGAGATAAGCTCTCTCGTCTTCTTCGTCGTCAACTTAACCGTGATACTCCTTTTTGTGAATATTTGGCTGATGAAATCGCTTTGTGTCGGTATTCACGTGCTAGTTACACTCTTTACCAACGACCTTTTCTCATGTCGGTCAACGTGAGAGTCGTCAAAGAGGTTCGGTTTACTTTGTCCTCTGTTTCTGTTCCGTTGGGTGGTGCTTCGGTTGATGTGTTTCAGAGGTTGCTTGAGGAACAACCTGTGGAATCTGTGGATTTGGATGAGACGTGTTCTATATGTTTCGAGAAGTTGTCTGAATCGTCATCGGAGAGTTATCACAACAGCATCATTCAGATGCCTAAGTGTTTACATTCGTTTCATCAAAACTGTATCTTTGAGTGGCTTGCTCGTCATAATTCGTGTCCCTTGTGTCGTAGAGTTCCGTACGAGGAGGATCAAGATTAGGGTTATTAGGGTTTAGAGTTTTTTTTTTCTAGTGAAATCTGTTTGATTTTTTGCTTGTTTTCGTATGTATCGACCTTTGATATATGTTTTGTAGGCATGTTTATGAACGGAGCCTCTAAGATTAGGCTAATTAGGGTTAGGGTTTAAGTAGGTAACGATTTGACATTCGTTAAATTTCTTAGAGGGATTCATATGTAACGTAGTCTTGCTTGTTTTCGTATTGTATCAACGTTATTTTGATATATGTTTTGTAAGCAATGTGTCCTTTTGATAATAAAATTTGAGTTTCCAATACTTGCAATTTTCCATTTATAGCATGATGAATACAGGTTGCTCCACACGTTTCTCCAATCAAATTGAAACCATGCTGCTTCTCTCCACGTCAGATCTCTCAACTCCTTCACCAATTCATCGTAGAGACTCAGTTTTGCCAAGATTTTGGGTGAAAAGATCGCTCCTGATTGTGCTTGTCTTCCCGGACCTTTTCCTTTTGTAATGTTCGTCAACGTAAAGTTGACAGAGATGTTCTTACCGTCTGTTACTGTTCCGTTAAAGCTACTTCGGAGGATGTGTTACAAAGACTGGTGGAAGAACAGAGGGTGGAGTCAATTGATTTGGAAGCAGACAACGACATGTTCGATTTGTATGGAGAACTTGTCAGAATCATCATCGGAAAACATCATTAGGATGCCTAACTGTTTACATTTGTTTCGTCAAAGTTGTATATTTGAGTGGCTTAAGCGTCAAAACTCATGTCCCTTGTGTCGTGACAGAGACTTTGAAGATTGGGTTAGGGCTTAGGGGGTTTTAAATGTTAAAGGTTTTGTCCTAACATTCTTTAACGATCTTGAAATTTTTTCAATGTCTTGTATGTATTTTGCATTTAATGTATGTGTTCGAAACTGGTAACTTTTATAATGTAGAATGGAAATTTTCGTTTTTCTAGCAAATTTTAACTCAATGTTTCTCTGGTTAAGATGTCTTGTGGATGCCCTGTTTCAGTGTTTGGTGACGAATGGCTCGTTCATTTATACTCTTATGTCTAGTGTTGTTCCTTCAGCAATTCTTTAATTAGAGCTTCTACTAGCACTTGGTTCACTAAACCGGAACCAACCGTAGCCAGTTCCAAACTATTTTATTGGTTCAGTTCCGGTTTTCGTTTTTTCTGGGGTCAAAATTGGTTAAATTCCGGTTTCTAAACTAAAATCCACTGGACCACCGACCACTGGTAGAATAGAATCTCACATCTCGCTAGTCCCAGAAACGGAAAACATAAAAATAACTATAGATTAAAAAGGAAACAACCAATTTGGTGGAGATTTAGAAAAAAGGAAAACATGAATTTAGTAACATAAAAAATGGAAATATTATTTTGCAACATAACTCTTCTCTCTATATAATTCACCCAACCTCCTCACTTGAAAGAAATTAACCAATTTAACTCTCTCCTAAGTCATCATTGATCTCTTTTCTTTGATTTCATAGTTACATCTCTTCAAATCCAAAATTAGGGTTCTGAAAATCTTCTTCTTCCACTATGAATACAGATAGTTGTGTGACCTTAGAAATTGCTACATACGTATCATTCCTACCACATCATGTAGGGTTTAAAAACACCGTGTTCGTCCATCTACACGACGTGACCAATGAGTTAGCTGAAGATCAAAACGGGATGGTAACATATTTGGGAACCTACCCGGCTTCACTTATGTCTACCATCGAATTGAAACCATCCTGTTTCTGTTCACATCACATCTCTCAACACCTTCACGAGTTCATCACGAATACTCAGTTTTGTCAGATTCTGAGTGAAAGGATCGCTTTTGATTATGCTTCCCTTCCTGAACCTTTTAGTGTGTCCTTTTACGTGAAAGTGATAAGAGAGGTTCGAATTACGTTGCCGTCTATTGCTGTTCGGTCAAAAGCTACTTCGAGAGATGTGTTACAGAGATTGCTTGAGGAACAAACAGTGGACTCGATGGATTTGGGAGAAGAAGAAGAAACAACTTGTTCGATTTGTATAGAGGACATGTCAGAGAGTCATGGTAACATCATTCGTATGCCTGACTGTTTCCATTTGTTTCATCAAAGTTGTATCTTTGAATGGCTTAAGCGTCAGAGCTCGTGTCCGCTGTGTCGGCAAGTTCCATACGAGGAGGATCATGAAACAGAGTGAAGCCGTAGCAGAAACCAAAAGCTTGCCTTATGTTTTAGGGGGTTATATGTTAAAACGTAATTTTTTGAAGTTTGTTCGATTTCTTGAGGGATTTGTAATATGATGCATTACTTTTTTCTATGTATCAAACATTTGCATTTGATGTTTTATTTGTTGGCAACTCGCAACTTTTGGTATATATAAAACTAATTTTTTTAGTGTTATTAACGATTTTTTAATCCATTTTGCAGCAAGAATTTGTTAGACTTATCAAGAAGATTGATTGATCAAATAAGAATTTAACACTATCCTTTAGTATGAAGTGCTTAAAGAATATGTAACAATGCAATGAATGAGAGACCATTGCACAACAATTTATAGAGTATATCAGGAAGATTTGATTGATCAAATAAAAACGTAAGTGCAAGGGATCTCAATTTCTTACTGGTTATAGGAAAGACTCGGAACTTTGGAGTGATCTTACGAATCTAAATCCAAAAAAACTTTCCCTAATTCTCTGACATTATACACAAAAACTGAAGTTGAGATCAAAAGAGTTACACAACTAACTTGAGTAAGATTTACACAAACAAACACTTCACCACAAAGGATATGACATTTTTACATTGTCAATGTTTTCTTCCACCTTTACTCTCTTTTTGTAAGGCATGAACCCTCTCATGTTCTTCATCTCGGTCATCGACGATTTCAACTGAGAGAAAGCCGATCTCTCGCTTCTTTTAAACTCCGGTACTACCCGGAGTGTCATTTCTGTTTCGATGTTATCCGAAGAAGAAGAAGAAGAACATAGAACAGACTGTGTTTCTGAGTCTAGCTTCTTCTTGACATCTTCAGAATCATCAGAGCTCGTTGAAGAGTTGTAATCACCAACTACAAAAGTCTTTCCAAAGAGCTTAAGGCTTTGTTTGGTCTCTGCTTCTGGAGACAGTGATTCCTCTGTGTGAGATGATAACTCATGCCCCTGTCAAAACTCAGTAATGTCAGAATACGGTACACATGAAAATGGTTACTGAACTATCAGAACGTGTTTCGTGTAACAACATACCAGTGAGTGTTGGTAATCAGTTGAAGAAGAATTAGGTGAATTTGAACCAATGGAACCTAAGCCATCTGAGCCATGAGCTGATAAAACCGATGTTGGAGATCGGTTATCTTCATCCTGAACCAGCTTGGCTACGGTTAGCTCACCGTATGCCATCTCTTTTGCATCCGGAATCACCAGCTTTCTAGGGTAAGGATGCATCGGCTTTCTTTTCGGCCTTGGAGGCGGAATCTCAATGGTCTCAGAGCTAACACCAAAATCACGAGCAACCTATTGAAAAAACTTGAATTAGACCTTGATTAACCAGAAAAGGTTGAAACTTTTTTCATGTATAAGGTCTGAAAGAAGGCAAACCTTAGTGAAGAACTTCTGAGCATGGCTTCGAATCTGAACAGCAGTCTTTGTTCCAACATGTTCTGTTTCAAGGAAGAATCAACAAAAGTCAAATCTCTACCCAATTAAGTATACTCATACTAGGTTCCATATATTAGCTTATATCCTCATCAACCCTAGTTTAGAATGTGCACTAGACTCTCTAAAGTCAGATAAGCACACACACCTTCGATTCGTCTCCAAGCTCTGCCATAGAGTTTCAAAGCTTCTACAAACTTCTCATGCTCTGCTTCTGTCCATTTCTCTCTTTGTTTAGTGATGGTATAAGGCTTCCTTGTCTATAAACGATACAAAAACAACGAAATTAACTTCAAGTGTCAAATTTGAAACCAAAATCAAGAGTAAACAAGAGATTAAGAAACCCAATCAGTACCTTGAGATAAAAGGCATCCGTGGAAGAGATAAGCTCATCAGAACCTCTGTCACATAAACTCTCACAACGTTCCTATAATCACAAATCCAAAAAAAAAATACAATTAGTCTCTTAATAGTTAATACAAATGTTGTTAAGCTTAAACGTAAATGTTCAAAGAGTCATTAAACTAATATTAACGCATCTAGAAGAGTCAGACCACCAGCAGTTAGGGAATTAGAAACTTGTTCTTACCTAATACGGATCAATACATTAAGTAGTAAACAACCGACCATAATATCCCACAAATCGCCTGGTCTATTAACAATTTAACCTGCGCCAATCGAATAATCTTCAGTTCCAATATCTCTAGGAGACATAGACAAAACAAGTTTTGCTTAAAACTTGAAATTAGAACAAGAACCTATCTCTCTCGGACATAAACCTAATATTAGGTTAAATCTGTCTGGATATTCCATAAACTCTGTCCAATAAACAAGACTTTAAACATAACAACAGTAAAAAAAACCAAAATCAAGATTGCAGAAGAAGAAGATAGATCTCACACCTGCATAGCCATGCTTGTAGAAGAAGAAGACTTGATTCTTTAAGATTTTGACCGATTCACCTCGATCCCAACAGTTGATGGTTTCTCTCCGGAAAACTGAAAGTCACCGGAAAAACTAAATCTGAAACTGGAGAAGAAGAATGAAGAGAGAGAGAATTGTATGAGATTGGTGAGATAGAGAGAAGAAAATGGTAGTTTAGGGAAAGGAGCAGAGTCAAGGGTTACTTTAAAAGAGCAAGGGGAAGATAAGCCACGTAAGCATAATATTTTTTTTAAAACATTTTGATTGAAAAAGCGTAAGGGGGGTTTCGAGAAACCTGTTGTATCATGTGGCTCAGGTTAAAAGATGCTAATGACACGTGGAGGATGTCTTCTCATCTTCTTCGCTTTCGCTTTTGTCTTTGCGGAGAAGATATTATCTGTTCTTTGTTAAATCTTGTCGGAGATTTTTTAATTATTTTTTTTATCCACTAGAAAGGTTTTTAAAAGCTCATTTATTAGCCAAACTCGCGAGTTGCAAGCGCGTGCTTGTTTAACAACGTTGTTTACTTCTTACCAAAAAACGTTGGTTTACTTTTTATATTAGTCAAGTGGATTGCATATTTAAGTTTAGTTTTAGGTATATTAATATATCATCCACTAAAATTTGAATTCGAATATAATACTCTCTGTTTCAAAATATAAAATATTTTAGATAAAAATGTATATTTTAAAAATTTTATTATTTTTCAAAAAACTATCATTTAATATTTAATTTAAAAAAATTTAACAAATAATATAAAAAACTGTAAAATACAAATAATTATATAATATTAAATATATTCAAATTTTGCATAAAAATATAAAAAATCTTATATTTTTAAAAAAAATAAAACCTCTAAAGTATTTTATATTAAATTTATCGTATGCGCGTTGTGCGAGATTTTAAATTTAAACTGCTAATAATATAGAATTGTTTAAAATAACCATAGTTGTTAGAATTTCAAAAAACTAAAAATATTCATATTCGTTTTACCAAACAATATACAACTTAGAAATTATCAAAATATTTGCTAGCTACCACGCAATAACAATATATATATATATAAGATGAATAGGTTTCGGCAACCATCCACGATCTTTTATCCCGGATAATTTTTATTCCATAGTCATATCTTGTTAGTATATATCTTAAGATCTTGATCTAATTGTATCCCATAATAAAAGCAAATTTGCAGAGATTAACTTCAATTTATAGAAATATATAAACGTAATATCTATGTCGCTTCAATGGGTTTGGCGAACACGATTTACCTATTGAAGCAAGCCATCATGACTTAAAAAAATTATCGACCAAGTCATGAATGTTCCTATCTTATCTCAACTACCACGCTTACATGACTCAACGATTTAGCCCAATTTTAAACATAATAATATGCTTTACTAATCCAAATCATAAATATTCATTCATTTCACATAGTGAATGAGATCGGAATGAGTTTACTTTAGTCATGTAAATATATATCTTTGACGCTTCAACCATTAGCCGATTTCTCTTCAAAATCTTTTTCTTTATTATTTTTTCGTCATTTTCTATGATGCACTTATTCGCCTCCTGATATCTACTCTCTTTTTATTTTCTTTACACTTACATATGATAGACTGAACTTTGAATTGATTCTTAACCCAATACTATTTCATACTTTTCATCTTTCTAGTATATTTTTCTTATTAGTTGCATAATCTTCTTACTCACTTGAGCGTCAAATAATTTTTAAAAAATATTTACTTGTGAAAATTTTCTCAACAGTTATTAAGATTTTCTACCTATATTCAAAAATTTTCACCATTTTAATTTAGAAAAGGAACAATAATATAGATATAGTTCTCTTATTTTAATTATTATAGTTTACTATATTTTTTAGTGATTATTTTAATTGTTATTATATTTTATTATTATCTCCATATTTTACACTCTAAATCTCTAAATTGTATTGATTAACCACAAGTTGTATTGCACAGCTCAAGAGAGCATTTCGAATTGATGTAGAACATGCAGACAGTTCATGCCCAAGAATGTGCAAGACGAAGTTTGTAAAAATAGGTGAAAAAGGTGAAGAAGAGCAGGGTGGAAGAGCTACCGAAGAAAACAAAGAAAAGACACGGCGAAGAAGTTCACGCATCACAAATAAGCCAGAAAAATTATCGATGGATTTTATAGTTATTTTATTTAGTAAGATCCATTATAGTGGTAAGCCCATGACCTACCAATATAAACAAAATAAAAAAAAAAAGAGAAATTTTGCCCTTAACTGCCATATTAAATACAACGGTTCTCCATGGATACGCGAGAAAACTATCGAGATCTTCATGAACTATGCACGTTCACATGATATATGCGACAAATTCAAAGTTGCGGACAAAATCCCATCAACCAGCATCAATAACGCATATCGAATCTTGATTTCAGTGTCTATCACCTCTTTTGCTATAAGTTTTGTCCAAACCCATTTAGTAGAAACAACATTTTTCCATGGAAATAGAGTGTCACAATATTTTGGCTCTTCTAACGGCTTTGTACCTTTTTCCAGCTTTCTATAGTGAATACCAGTTACACGTTCAAATTTCTTTAGAGAAAATCTCCAAGGCTTGTCAGCGAACGTGAACAACAACTCGTTTTTTCTTTGTTGATAGCATTCTTGAGCGTATAAAATGTGTGAATACACCTAAAAATTTACAGTTTTCTAAAAGAGCATACAACTTGTCGAATTGTGAGACCTTCAATATATTTTGTCGAGATTCAAGAGCCTCTAAAATCTTGGGTACTACGCAAACTATTATGGTATACCACGATTTTGTAGGTATCACTACTACCACATTGATCTGAGAAAATATCTCAAAGACATAACTACTACCACATTCATTTGAGAAATATCTCAAAGACAGCTTATTATCAATCATTATCCTGCATTTTTAAAATTTTACAAAGCACAAAATCCCAAAAATTTTCAAAGCATAGAACATAATAAAGAAAAAACGCATTTGATACATCGGTAAATGCACTTTTCATCTATTATGAACTCTATTTTAAAACTCAGGAAAATTATTTATTTTTGGATTCTCTAGCATCTATATGCGGTGTGATGAAATTACAATATGTGAAACCAATATACCTTAAGCCAAATAAAAACAATGGAAGAGTTAAGCGATCCATCCATACTAAATCAAATTGGTGAGATCGAATTTTGATAATGAAAGAGTGATGAGTGATAAGTGATGACAGGTTTAAAGATAACAAAGGTGCAAAGCAAAATTTAAATTTATCGTTATTATAATTTTGTATACAAAAATTTGATGATTTTAATTATATAAAATTAATATAGTTATATCAAATATTTTCAAAATCATCAAACTAATTTTAAAAAATTCATTGATATTGTTTTTGAATGCAACTATTATAATTATTTAAAAGGATTTAAAAGAAAAAAAAAATAAAATATATTGAAAAAAACAAAGATTAAGTAAAAATTAGCAAAATTAAAACAAAACATAAGCAAATTATTTAAAATCTTATATAAAATTACAAATGATCTATTTACTTTATATCATTAAATGGATGCTCATAACTTAATTACATGTGGATACTCTAAAAGGAGAGAAAACTCTTCACTTATATATTTATAGATTTTGAAACAGAGGAAATATTTTATTTTTCCCCATAATATCAGTATAATATTGAATATTTTGCTCACATGTTCGTTCAAATTGAGTTTCAATAACGAAGAGTTTTTATTCCTTATTGAATGATAAAACAAATGATTTTAGTAATTTCAAACTATTAAAATTTTTTTTAGAATGTTTTCTTTGTTACTTTTAAATCCAACTAATGTAACTAGATAAAAAATTTTAATTATAATTGAAAATAAAAAAAAATTGTTATTTATTTTTATAAAATATTGTTATTTAGTTTTATAGTATTTGATGGCGGTGGTGGCCGTGATGGTTGCAAAGACAAAGTTGGAGTAGCGATATGTAAAGGATGAGAAAGGAAAGACGAACCAGGCTGTGTTTGGGTCCGGTGGAGAAAAGATTGGAAGATGAAACATGTCGAGGTGGTTGTGGTGGCCTTGGCAAAGGCAAGGTGTGAGTTGTGCGTAAGGTCCTCTAGTCCCTTAACTGGAGATGAAACCGGGAAGACGAACCTCGTAGTGTTTGGGTTCGCTAGAGATGAGACTAGGAAGATGAAACAAGTTGTGGTAATTGTGGTGGCCGTGTCAAAGGAAAGGCGTGAGTGGTGTGTAGAGTCCTCTCATCCCTTAACATGATATGAGACCGGAAAACAAATTAAGCCGTATTTGGGTCCACTGAAGATGAGATTAGGAAGATGAAACAGGACGTGGTGGCTGTGGTGGTCATATCAAAGGTAAGGTGTGAGTGGTATGTAAAGTCATCTAATCTCTTAACAGGAGATGAGACTGAAAAAACGAACTAGGCCATGTTTGGCCTCGCTGGAGATGAGACTGGAAAGATGAAATAGGCCGTAGTGGATGTAGTGGTCGTGTCAAAGGCAACATGTGAATGTTGTGTAAAGTCTTCTCATCCATTAACGGGAGATGAGACCTGAAAAATAAACTAGGTTGTGTTTTGGTCCGCTGGAGATGAGACTGGAAATATGAAACATGTCGTGGTGGTTGTGGTGACCTATGTTCATCGCAGGATTCTATCAAATCAGACCAATCCAATAAAATCCTTGTATTTGAACGCATTGTTCTTTTGAATTTTAGTTAGATATTGCGTAAATGTTCATTGAAAATCTTAGAGTCTAAATGGTAACCAAGCAATCTAACTGAATGTGACTGAAGTTTAAGTGATTTTTAGCTAAATCTGGCTGAATTTTAACATTTCTAAATGGTAATAGCTAAGTCTAGCGAATTTTTTTAATGATTTTTGGCAGAATCTAACGAAATAACTAAAATTTTAACTGAAAATATCGTCAAATAATTATGAATAATAATATAATAACTAAAAATTTCAAAATAAAATAGATAGTATCTAATGGTCTAATTAACTCTTATACTAATAAATATATACGTAAGTTATTTAAAATCAATACTAATATAAATAATATATTGGTTAGCAAAATTGAGTTAGTCTTCCATATTTTTTTTTTAACTATTAAAAATATGTAAATAATTAATAAAAAGCTTTGTCAAACCATTATTGAAAAATCAATTTCAAAAATTAACATGATAATATAATATAAGATTATTTAATCGCTTTTTCTATCTCTAGTAGTTTAACAAAAAATATAATGAGTAAGTATTATAAAAATTTTGATATTTTAAATAATATTTTAGCATAGTCATGAGTTGTTTTTTGTGAAATTTAAAAATTCATTTTAAATTATCTAAAAGTTCTTAAAATTATTCATAGTTACCCAAAATATTCGAACATGAATTTGACTCTTGTCCATCGGGTAGTGATTTTATGTATCTGAATTGTTTATATACCGTATCTGTATTATTTGACTTTTTTTAAGTTAAGTTTGAGGTATAATTTTTAATATCCAATATATTTTAACTCGAATTTTGCACTTGCTATTATCCAAATTTTTACTTAAAATGAACATACTTACGTGTAAACTGGTGTTGAAATTTAGTTTTTTGAAAATAGTATATGCGGAATTGATGAATCTGACTGAATTCAGCTGAATTTTTGTATGTTACCATTTACACCCTTAATAACTATAATTTGAAATTATTTTGGTAAAATACTTATATATTTAGACAATTTATAAATTTTTACTAATCAAACTAGCAAAAATATTTTGGTTAAGGTATTATCTAGTTAATGTTAACTCTATATGTCATTTTCATTGTTCATTTATTTTAGCATTATAAGGACAATAAATAATTAAGGACCAAGAACTTAAGACTACGAACGTAAAGTTATCAGGAATAATTAGGTTTAATGACAGATCATATATTCTTGGAGTGCTCTCATTTGACCAAAGTATGTGGCAAAGAAAGCGAGTAGCTAAATAGAAACATACACGAGCGTTGTTCTAAAAGAAGAAAGAGATATTTAAATTCAGTAGCCGTCAACTTCATACAAAAATAGTTAAAAAAAGATTAAATAGGTATTTTATGTGAAGGACAAAAATTGTAAAAAATATCTGGAAGTCTTCGAAAAACTCAATTTAGAAATTTTCTTGTACAAACTGCCTCAATTTGAAGATAAAAGAAAAACATTACTTTTGGTTTGCACTTTTTTGCCTAGTCAGCACAAAAGTGTCCTCTGGGATGTTCCAAAAGTCAGCTACGTGGCGTGGTGATATGGTAAGAGAGAGAAGGATAGGGATATGGATGGTTTGCAATTGTACGCCACTCGATTATTTATTTATTACCCAAAATTTCTAGCCCACTCGTTTTTTCGGTGTTTTACGTTATAGGGTTTATGTTTTTTTTTTTTCTTCGATCGTTTATTAAAGTTTACATTATTTCAGATCTTACGAATCTTCAATATTCTTAGAAAATACTTTGTACCAGTAAAATACTGGTGTAGTGGCCACTAAGAAGTTCTTGGTTCAAGTATTTTTGTTGCTTTTTGTTATCTAATAAAAATAATTTCTTGAAACACACACTTTTCATCATTAACCGACCAATTGGCTGAATTTAAAGAACAGTGCAGTATTTAATTATTTAATCACCTTATTCAATGGGTAGATATTACTTATAAGCATTGACAAAAGAAAAAAGGTATTACTTAAGTGAGAAGTGTGAGGGTTTTCAATCGAGATCTTTCAATACTCTAAAGTCTAAACTTACGGAAGAAAGAAATATCTATATGTGAATTGAACCTAACTATAGTCGTTGAAAGGAGTTTTTTTTTTTTACTTTTATTTTGTTTTATATCCAAAAAAACCAAATCAAAATTGAAGCGGAACGATTGAAAATTCCTGACAAAATATCTTTACTATATTAAAGTTTTGGAGGCTTTTCTTGTGTTTGATATATCAGAAAGACATGTAACTTTAAAGTTTGATCCATTACATTCATCTCCTTCAACTACTTGCCTTCATCTCATCATGGTTAAAAGTCTCTTCTATGGTGGTGTTCTTCTCTGGCGAAGTGAATAAAGAAGTAGTTTACCGGTTTGGATTCCTTAAGATTTAGTTGTTTGAATTTCGAGATTAACATACTAGTTCCTCAAGTGGAAATTGGTGGAAACACATACTTTTCATCGTTAATCAACTATTTGGTGATATATGTGGTGTTTTCAATCACCTATCCAATGGGTAGATTTTTCAATAGACAAAATATACAGAAGGAACATTATCTATATGTGAATTGAACCAAACTATAATCATTGAAGGGGTTTTATTTTGTTTTATATCTAAAACTCATGACAACAATTTATTCTATGTATATACTATATACTATATAGTATCACACTAAGTATTCAGTCCTTCAAAGATATGAGGCAGAAAATATTTTTCGTAAATATCTAATCAAAAGATCTTTCTCATGATTTTATCTTTAAAGTTCAAAAATATATGTTTTATTTTATATATTAATATATAATTATATATCAATCGAACCATGTTGACAAGTAATAAAGTTCTAATTTAAGAGTTAATAATAGGCTTTGTAAGGCCCATTCATTTCTCGCAATCGCAGCCGGAAACGAAATACCAAATATTGTAGTACTCCATAAGCAATTTCCGAAACTTGATAAAATCGTTTGCTCGCTGCATCGTCTTTGATTTCTCTAGCTGCAAATTTGATCAGTCACACCACAAAGATCATCATAAGTTTCAGCGTTGGTGTGCAGCAGCAATTATCACTTTTATCAGTTTTCCTGAATCTTTTATATCACACGCTATTTAGATACTAGGCTTGGGCATTCGGATTTCGGATCGGATATTTCAGTTTTTGAATATTTTGGATATTGATTCTAATATCTATTCGGGTATTTTAGAATTTCGGGGTAGATTTGGTTCGGTTCTATTCGGATTCGATTTGGTTTCGGATATCCGAAATATTGGAAAAAAAATTTGGTTAAATTTTGACAAATATAACTATAAATTTTCATATATTTTGGGTATTTTAGTTATTTTAATATTAAAATAACTGATATTTTTGAATTTATAATTGTTATTTTGATAATTGGGTTATATCAGATCTATAAATAATTAATATTTTAGGTATACGATTATATTTCGGGTAATTTGGATATCTATTTGTTTTCGGTTCAGATCGGGTTCGGATTCTGTTTTTTCGGATATAAAATCTAGATTCCGTTCAGTTATTTTCTTGGATTCATTTCCTCTCCAAAACCGATTTTTTTAGTTCGGATGCGGTTCGGATTTTCGGATACGGATATTATCTCAGCCTAATACTGTCAGGTGTCAATGTCTCTTGAATCATGTGGGTTTTATCTCAGGTTAGATAAGTCAAAATTGGGCCAGTTTTACAAGGCCCAGTCTTGTAAGCGTTATGGGTCAACAAATTTTGCTCATAATCCAGCGTTCCTCTCCGCGCATCTCCTCCCCATACGGCTTGCCGCTTCACCGACGACTCGCACTCGGCTTTTACGGCGTTGTGATTCCATAGTTTCTTCATTGCCATATGAATTTTTCTTTCTTCTCCGATTTTGGGATCCGATCGTGAAATTGCAGAAGATATTTAAGATAAAGAGTGTTGGATAAGAGTTAGTGAGAGACATGTTTACAAATAATCAAAGACAAGAAGAACGTACTGGAAAACATGGAACACCAAGGCTTCAATATCTACAGGTTTTTTCAAGAATCTTTTTTTTTTTACCTGATTTCTTCAAGAACCCAATATTGTGTATCTGAAAAAAACCTATGTTTGTCTTTTTAATTGCAGGAGCTTGTGAGTCAGTTTCAAAATGCAACTAATGAAGGTATATATGAACTAGTTTGGTTTTAGTAGACCATAAGTATTGATTCATGTTTCTGATTTGCAGTATTGATTTTAAGGACTCTGTGTGTGGCTCATATGGAATATAACTGTACTTAGGTAGAAGATGAAGAGATACGGTTGATGTTAAAACATTATTTATCGGCACATATGTAAGTTCAATCAACTATGCTGGAGTGTATGATCATAGGCTTCATAGCATGTGCAAACCCAGCAATAGATTAGCAATTTAAGTGTTGAGTTCTGTAGATTGTCCAACATCATCAGTACTCCTGCCTTATAGCAAATTGCTGTCATCACTTTCATATGCTTCTATTAGATTATAGATTTAGCAAGCCTAGTCTAGTATATCTCTGGTTTCGTCACTTAATTTTGTCTAGTTATATTAACACGATTACTGTTTTGCACCTGCAGAAACAAAGGAGAGAATTGTAGCAAACTTGGGGAATTTTGCATATGACCCTTACAACTACACTATTTTACGTCAGGTAACCTTGAGTATGCTCATGTTCTATTTCATGTGCCATGGAGCCCAAATATCCACCACTTTATTCTCTTCATGATGAAATGTTAGTGGTGTACTCGCGCAGCTAAATGTCTTGGAACTTTTCATAGACTGTATAACAGAGCCAAATGAAAAGCTTGTGGAATTTGGAATAGGAGGAATATGCAACGCTTGTGCCGGTAATAAGCCTGGAATATACTAATCTACTCTGATACTAAACTGTTTCTTGTTGTTGCCATAACTGCAAGTACTGATCATCAAACCAAATGCTCTTTTCTCTTCTTGCGCAGAGCCAAAAAATGTTGCTACCATTGTCGAGGCTGATGGAATCCCTCTTATAATCAAATGTTTATCAAGTCCTGTACGGAACACTGTGAGTACACATGTTTCTCACTCATTAATGTGACTCTGGTGTTTAAATGGAAACTCAAAATTGTTTGTTTTCTAATAGGTGAATTACGCACTTGGGGCTTTGTATTACATGTGTGACTATAACAGAGCAACAAGAGAGGCGATTTTGAGAGCAGAAGTGGTGGATCTCATCGAGAGGTACGCAGCTGCTGAATCAGTCAGTGTAAGCTTTAGTAACTTGGCTAAGGCGTTTCTCGACAAGCATGTTCATGCAAACACATGAGATTCTTGAATTTATAGTGTCTATTTTTGGTTCTATCAACTAGTTGGATTCAGCTTGCAAATAGCAAAGACGGCGAGTTTGCCAGTTTTTGTATAGCAATGGGCCAAAAACGCAAACGCTACAATGAATGTTTTGACTTAGAGGATTGGGAAAGCGTTTAGTTGTGTCTTTAATCTAGATGAGTAATGAAAATGTTAAATTGATGAATTGGTGACAGGTCCTACACAAATGAAAATGGTAGCTCGATTGTTGAAAACCAAAAAAATATTGTCGTAATTTTAGGAAACTATATATATCGAATCTGATTCAAATGCAATAATACGTTTTTGCATATTCATGTGTAAACGTTATCACTTATGGCTGTGTACTAGTTTCATCGGCCTCTATATTTTTTAATAACATCAATTTTTTTTCAGCTTTTAAACGTTTATTATAAGTACGCATAGCACGGAATAGTAATTAAATCTCCATATTTTGTTATACGAATATATTTTGGAATCGCACGGAGCGAACGCTTTTATTAACGATGTGATATCGATGATTACAGAAGTAGGCAATAAGCACGAAAGTACAAAGTAGAAAACAATTTCCGATTTGCATACAATTCGAATTATTATACGTTATGTTGAGAGGTTTTTCTCTGTAAGTTTCTTTCCAGAATTTTCGAACCTCTTCTCAATAGCTTCTTCCTCTATTTCTAGAAAAGTCTTTGAGGTGCGGGTTTTTTTTTCTGGATCTTCTGTAATTTCCCGTCCCGAGCCTAACACGCTTTTGTGAGTACAAAAACGTGTCAGTGTTTCGGGACTTTGTTCTGGCCCAAATAGTAACGGGTTTGGGCTTTAGACAAGCCCATATTCTACAATAGTCCCCCCCCCTTAGTTCGGCGAATACGAGCTTGCTCGAGTTTGTCGAGCGCGGTTCTTGAATCGGACACGTGTTTGTTCCTGATGTAAGAAAAGCATTGTATTGCGTTATTTAGGGGGTGAGACATATTTTGGAGAACATGGAGGTCTTATGGAAGAAACGGTGTATGTGGACGCGTTTTTCCAGGAGCGCGGAGTTCTAACAGTAGATTGGTACCGTCGGCACGCTTATCGGGGAGCGCGGAGCTCGTGTAAAAGAACTGGTGCCGTGGACACGCTTATCGAGGAGCGCGGAGCTCGTGTAGGAGAATTGGTTCCTTACAGAAGGAATAGCGTTTTACAGAAGGAATAGTGTTTGATACACGTTTTCCGGAGCGCAGAGCCCTTAGAAATAAAATAAAGATTTTGATGTTTTTCGGGAAGATGATGGTTTTGACGAGATTTTCACGAATCATTCGGAGTTCGTACGGAACAAAACTGGATATGCAGCTTTCTCGGTCAACGCGCAAAAACTGTTCCAAAATCCTAGTTCCCATCATTTACTATAAATAGGGGTTATTTTCTCATTTTTTGGGTTTCTCCTTTCTCCACTTTGACCAAGGTAATCATCTGTTTGTTCTTTCGTTTTCGTATCGTGCCTTTGATTGTTTCCGCCGTTTTGTCGCCACCGGTTTTGATTGTTTCCGCCGTCTTGCCGTAAGCTCGTCTGCCGAGAGCTTGCCGCGATCTCAGATCCGCCGAGAGCTTGCCGCAAGATTCTCTCTCTGCCGCGAATTTGCCGTGAGCTCTATCTGCCGCGAGCTCCAAACTTGCCGCGAGCTCATTCGCCGTGAGCTCAGATCTGCCGCTTGTCGCGAGCTTTTCTCTTACCGTCAGCTACCGCTGCCAGCTGCTTCTCGCCGCGAACTCGTCTTCCTTGCTGCGAGCTCGTCGCCAGCTGCTTCTCGCCGCGAGCTCGTCTTCCTTGCCGCGAGCTCGTCGCCAGCTGCTTCTCGCCGCGAGCTCGTCTTCCTTGCCGTGAGCTCGTCTGTTGGTTGTCTGCTCCGCCTGCGGCGAGGTCGCTAGCTGCTGTGAACCGTCACGCCGCGTGCTTGCCAGATCCGCTCGCCGCGAGCTCGCCCGTCACCGCCACGAGTCTTTTTGCCGCGAAATCTCCTTGCCGTCAGCTCTGTCTTTGCCGCGACCTTCAGCTCTTCTCTCCGCGAGCTTTCTTTCTGCCGTGAGCCTCTGTCGGAGCTGCCGCGAGCTCAGATCCACCGCGACCTTTCTCGATCTGCCACCGCGAGCTTCTTTTTGCCGCAAGCTGTGACCGTTCGCCGCGACCATCTTTTGCCGTCGCTCTTGCTGCGAGCAATTTCTTTTGATTTGCCGTCGAGATCGCCTGTTGCCGCGACCGAGCTCACCCATTGCCGCGAGCTTGTTGTTGCCGCGAGCTCCTCTCGTCGTGAGCTCGCCAGTTCCGCTCGCCGCGAGCTCTCTCCTTGCCGTGAGTTCTTACCGTCAGCTCGAGCTCTTGCCGTCAGCCTCGTTTTGTCGTTAGCTTAGAGTTACCGCGAATTTCTGTTTTGTTCCAAACCGGTTTTTGCCATGTCTCGTTCGTCAGATTTTTCAGTCTTCGGGAGATGGTTCAGATGATTCCGCTGAATCATATTGGCTTGGAGAAAGTGGTCTTTCGTTCAGTATGGACGATCTGGATGAAACCACTCGTTCTAATTTATTCGTAGGATCCAAACTTGGCGAGAACCTCGAGGATTTTGAAGAAGAATTCGGAAGAGAGTTTGACGATTTTATGACGGAGCATCCAGTCGTTAGACACGGCATTGAAAAATCCGTTGATTGCCTAAGGGATCTTGAGAGGGGCGCTGGGGACGTGCTAGTTGCAGATGTCATGAGACCGATTGTGATGGGATTGAGCGCTAATTCCGAAGCATGGTTTCGTCGGAGACGCCGTCCTGCCACGATTGAGGCAATTGATTTGGCGGTTCCGTCGGTTGATGGCGGTTTTGGAGATGCTCTTACTCCGTGCGATCTCGGGTCTACACTGTGTACCCGATATTCTTTGATTGATGTGCTCAATCAATGTCATGCGGTCAGGGACGTGGAGGTCTATAGACCTAAGCCGCACGAGCGTCCGTGGACTCCCCGTGATGGATGCATTTGTGTGTATGTGTCTTTTTTTACCGAGTGTGGGCTTTGGTTTCCACTTCCGAAGTTCCTTACTTCCTATTGTGCGAGGCGTGGAATCACGTTTTCACAACTTACTGTGTCTTCGATTCGGAACGCGTTTGGGTTAGCGATTATGGCTGCGGACGAGAGAATTGAGGTTGATGTTGATCATTTAGAATTGGCGACGTTCTTCTCTCGGGTGCGTGACAACACGGGGCTATGCAGTGTTAAGTGTAAGCCGGGCTTCAAAATATATGACGGGGCCAAGAGTAAAATTCGCGACTGGCGGAGATTTTATTTCTTCGTGAAGCTTGACGCGTTTTCGGTGGAGGATCTTGATTCACGGCATGCTACCGAATGGAATCTGTCTCCCGGTAGCTCTTTGTTGGTTCTGGTTTCACGAATCCGGACCTTTGTTTTGATTTCTAAACCATTTTTGTTTGCTTGCAGAACCCGTCATTCGATCACGTGGGTTTCCTCTCAGGATCCGAGAAGATTTTGCGAGAATCAAAGAGAAAAGCGCTTTGCGGTGGTCGGCAGTGTTAGAGCATTATTCGGCTTGTGAGTTTTCGTTATTGCTATCGTAGCTCTTTCTTCTTGTGCTATCTTATACGTGGATATTTTGCAGGTTTTCCTTCCTGCCTTAGGATTGGAAGACCTGAATGTTAGATTCCAAACTTCGTTGATTTTTATGACGAGGATGTCGTGCCTCCTAGTGGTTCCGATCCGTCGGTGATTGCTGTTTAGACTCAGGTTCGGGCAGGAGATGATGGACGTGTGGCCGATTTGGCAATGACACGTCAGGCTAGATCTTCGGACGTGGCGGCCGCTCGTGCGGGGAAGAAGGTTGTGGCAGACAGAACTCCGAGTGCTCCTCCATCCGTCGTTGGTGGTTCGCGTAAGAGAATTTCACGCTGGAGTCCTCCGGGGGGATCCTCTGGTGCTAGGGGTCGTATGGATCCTCCTCGTCCCAGGGATTCTGCTAGCGTTGATCACTCATTTCTCTTTGAGTATAAGGGGGCCAATGACGTGTTCTCGACGAACAATGTTGCTTCTGGCGATCTTGCTAGCAAGATCCGCGGGGATTCTGCTACCTTTCCGCCAGTCGATTCTCTTTTCAGGGGAGACGCTTACCGTGAGTGGGCTTCCAAGCAATTTCAGGTTCGTATTAGTTTTGATCATACCGTTCTGCCACTATCTCGTTCTTGATTATGAGTTTGCTTGTTTTAGTCGACGAGTGCAGGTAACCGTCTTGTTGGTATATACGAGAATCAGATCAGAACACTTACGAGCGATCTGGAGTCTTCTCAACAGGAGGTTACGACACGAGCGAAAACAATACGGTATAACCGAGGCAGGATCGTCCGTCTCGAAGATCAGATCAAGGAGCTTCGGGTTTCATCCGGTGGATCTGAGGCGAAATTAGTTTCTGAGCAGAAGAGGCTGAGAGACTCTCGTTCCGAGGCAGTACTTGCTGAACGGGAGAAGGTCAGAGATGAGATCCGCGGGTATCGCGACCGTATTGACAGGATGGATAGACATATTGTTGATACGCGGGAGATGAGGGGTCCACTTCTTATGCTCGGCCAGGCAAAGGCGACTCTTGGTTTTCTTGAGAAATTGGTCGACAAGGTTACGGTTATTCATCCTGTGACCATGATGAAGTTGAAGGAGCAGCAAGACAGATGGCAATTGGAGGTTGATCAGAAGACCGTTTTCGAGCTTGTCGAGGGCGATCTCGTACCTTTCCTGGAGTTTGTGAGTGTTAACACTACAATAGCTTCCGTTGCTCCTACGGAGGATGCCGATGTTTAGAATTTTTTTTTTTTTTTTTGTGATTTCATCTTTTTCCTTTTCAGCCATTGTTTGCGTGTTGGATTGTATTTCGTGTGTTGAACCTTTTGTTGGATTTCTGTTGTATTTCGTGATTTCGAGCTATGTTTTCTCCGGAGTTTTTCTTGATTGCTAACGAGCGCACTTGGTGAGATTATTTATTGGTGAGATTGGGCTCGTCTTGTATGAGGATTTTGGTTAGAGTTGCGAGATTGGACTCAGCTTAGACTTTGTATTTTCAGAGTTGGCACGATCTGCAGCTCGGCTTATCCTTTCTGAAAATACACGACGATGAGTAGCTTGCGGAGCTAAAGGCCAGTTTGTTCGCGCGTTTTTGGAAACGAGAAGTTATGATTAACTCGCGGAGCTTGGTTCTTCCTGCAAGGTTATCCTCGGCTTATTGTTGGCGAGGTTTCCTTAGCGTTTAAGCTTGGGTCAGAACATATTATGGAGCAAGACGTCCCTTGGCTTATCCTGTATACGTTTTTCCCGAGAGACAAGGCTTACTTGAAGTACGAAAGCCGGGGCTCGTCGTACTTTTATAGGCGCCGCTGGAGTCCGGCTTACACCGTTCGGTCGCCTGTTAGGTTAATAGGTGTGAATCGGGGTCGGCTTGTAAGCTTGTAGGTTACTTAAGTAAAGAAGTGGATTATTTCACCACTGCATCCATGGGGGAACGCGTTTTAAAAATCGTACTCCTGGCCAGGAAGACGATGTGAGGACGACAAGCGTTACTCGCGTAGTTTTAAGCCCGGAGGTTAAACTCGGAGGTAACGGCATGCTTGCACGCTGACGTGCTGACAATATCGTTTGAGAAAACGTTTACTATCTTGAAGGTGTGGCGCATCGTGTTTGGAGATGTTTGTGGTGGGCGCGGTCGTTTGACGACGAGATGTGAATGCAGAATTTTGGAATGATAGGCTGACGAGATGTGAATGCGGAATATTTTTTTTTTTTTTTTTTTTTTGTTTTTTTTTTTAATAGATGTGCCTTATGAGAAGCTGCATACGTACCATTTGTAAGGGATCAAGCCATTCGTAGTTCCTTTTTTTTTTTTTTTTTTTTTTGGCGGTGTGGTCGCTGAAACGGACGATTGTTTCGGCGTGTTGGTACGGACAAATGGTTAGTTTTGCTAGTAGTAGTACATCTTGATGTTTGCAGAGTTCCATGAACGTGGAATTGGTGTTCCATCCATAGTGAGGAGGTGATAGACACCAGGTTGTACTATGTGGGAGATGAGGTATGTACCTTCCCAGTGAGCTCTCATTTTTCAGGCATTGAGTTCAGCTGTGTTCTCGAAGACTTTGCGGAGGACGAGATCGCCTACGGCAAAAATACGGTTTTTGACCTTCCTGTTGTAGAACTTTGCTGCGGATTGTTGATAATTCTGTATACGGAGAAGTGCCTTGTCGCGTTCTTCTTCGAGCGCGTCGAGACTGTCAAACATCATGCGTTCGTTAAGGTCGGGATCACGGATTAGTAGGAAACGATGAATGGTTGAGAGTCCAACTTCTGAAGGTGCCATGGCTTCCATGGCCTGTTGATCGTTTCGGAGTAGTGCGATGTGACCAAGGGACACCGTCGAGTTCGTCTGCCCAGGCTTCTTTCTTTGCGTCCAACCGTTTCTTCAATCCATCAAGTATAGATTTGTTAGTTGCTTCTGCTTGACCATTGCCTTGCGGGTATCTAGGAGTTGATTTTGCTTAGACGTATCTTCCATTTGGCACAAAAGCCCTCGAATTAGAGTGATATGAATTGGGAGCCGTTGTCCGTGACGATCTCATACGGGAGTCCGTGGCGACAGATTATGTACTTCCATACGAAATTTTAGCCAACAATGATCTCAGGCACGGGCATTATTAGCCAACGATGATCTCAGGCAACGGTGCGGTTGTCCGTAAAAATTCTTTTGGTGAATGAATGTTGGGCGCATTACATTGACACTTTTGGGATCGACCGATCCACACACAGACGAACTCCGAACTCGAGACCAGATCGACCGATCCACACACAGATCGACCGATCCACACACAGATCGACCGATCCGTCACTCCGGACGAACTCCGAACTCAAGACCAGATCGACCGAACCACACACAGATCGACCGATCCGTCTGCTCCGGACGAACTCCGAACTCAAGACCAGATCAAAGCTCTCCTGCAACCTAAACCAATCCCGACCTGTTCTCCCTTTCTCACAACAATCAACCCTTTTCCACCTCAATCCTTGTTTTCCCAAGCAATTAGGCTCAAACCCAAACCATAACACAAGGAAACAAGCAACACAAACCAAAGATTTAACAAGAATCTAACTCAAACATACCAACACAAACTATCTCAACACACCAAAACCACACAAAACCACCTCAGAAGCTTAGATAAGCTCATGGTCGCGCACTCACCTGAAACGGACGGATTCGGACTGAGACATCACTACCTCGAAGCTGGAAAACTCCTCCACACTTCCACAAACGATTCTCTGCAACTCTTCAAACTCCAACAAGCTCAAACTCCTTCTTAAAGCCACGACCAAGTTTTCCTCCTTTGCTCTTTCTTTTCTTTCACCCTAAACCCTTAAAACTCTCTCTCCCTTTCGCACTGAAACTCTCCTAAACAACCCAGGAAGAAGCATGAAGAAGAAGAACGCATTTAAGGGGGGCTTAGGTGAGACCAAAGAAGGATCGATCCCCTCTCTTTTTCGGTCAAAAGTTTGACTTTCGATCTCCGATCAATCCGCTTCCCGTTCCTGAGAAAACTCCATTCCCGAAACACTTAGGATTGACTCCAAAGAGAGAGATCACATTTCTGACAACCTCAGAGAATCGAAACGCCATAATACGATTCCTCTATAACGGTCCGACCAAAATTTCTTTTCCGGAACACGTGCATTACAAAAGGTATTTCAGCCTCATCTTATTCTGAATCTGAATCAAGTTTCTGATTAATTGTTGCTTGCACCTCAGAAGCACTGATTTCTTTATCCTCTTTGATGATACCCATATAAGCAACATAGTTGTTTAGAATTTCTTCTCCATTCTCTTATTCCTCATCATTATCACTCTCACTCCAGGTTATGTAAGACTTCTCCCTTGATCCAGACATCGCAAGACACTCCACTCTAGTGTGACCATATCCTTTACACTCATAGCACTTCACACCTTTCTTTTTCAGATTTGAAATGACTAAACCCCTCACACTCAACACACTGTTTTTCCGATTTTTTGATTTCCTTTCCAGCATCAGACTTAACATATGATGAGCTTCCTTTACGTTGTCCTCTTTCCATCTTCTTGAAGTACTTCCTGACAATGAGTCATACCTTACCAGCTTTTAGATTAAAACTCTTCCCAATCATCTGATCTTTCTTCTTCATCTACAACTCATACGCCTGCATCATTCCAATGACCTGATTAAACTTTAACTCATCTGAGTTCAGGGATACATCGATTGCAGACTTATGCGACTGAAACTTGTTAGGTAAGCTCCTGAAAAATTTCTTAACTAGCTTCTTGTCCGTGTAATTTTTTCCTAGGACAATAGCCTCTTGAGCAAGGGAACTCAGCTTGCTGCTGAAATCATCAATGGACTCATTCTCACCCATGGTTAATTTCTCAAACTCAGATGCCAGAATATCAAGACAAGTTCGTTTCACGTTGTTGGTGCCTTCAAATGAGACTTGTAGAATATCTCATGCTTCCTTTGCAGAAACACATCCTTGCACCCTGGTGAATTGATTCATTGGCAGCGACCCAAAGATAACAGACAACACTTGGGAGTTGTGCTTCGCCGCTGTTTTCTCATAAGTAGTCCAATCCTTCTTCGGCTTCAAAACAGTTTCTCCCTCTACATTCTTCATCGTTGGTGGCTTCCATCCATCTTCCACTGAAATCCAATCATCCATGTCAACACTCTGAATTGACTGTCTGATTGACACTTTCCAGTACCCGTAGTGCTCAACATCAAGCTTTGGTGGTTTAGATATTGCAACGAACCATTGGGCTTTCTCCATACCTTGTCGCAGGATCTCACCTGTTGTAAACATAAATAAGATCTTTTATCAAACGTCTGCTCTGATACCAACTGTTAAGGTATAGAGGGGCACAGGTTTCTGATTTGGAATGCGCCAAATCCAACGCTTGTCTATTAGTTCT
This sequence comes from Turritis glabra, assembly GCA_900406565.1. Lineage (NCBI taxonomy): Eukaryota > Viridiplantae > Streptophyta > Magnoliopsida > Brassicales > Brassicaceae > Turritis > Turritis glabra. The sequence goes on along the minus strand of OVBN01000173.1, from coordinate 733,301 downwards.
TATTGATAATATCGATCTTTTACAAGAATCTAAATTATCTTCGCTATTACTCAACCTATTCTTCTCAATAGGATTGATCCAACTAAGAACTAACCTAAGCCTAATTCCTTTCTCTATCTAACACCAACTCGTGAAGAACACACAGAGACATGCCCGTGAAACACACAGAGACCTGAACACTCACCTTCTAAGCTCTTTTCTTGGCTTCGAAGTTTACAATCGTGCAACAATATTCTAGAGTACCTAAACGGCTCGTGCCCTAACACCTAGAATATATATGCCCTATCTGAAGCCCTAGACCTAGGATTTCTGAGAATCAACTTTTCGGGATCTTCCTTGTTGGCTAAATTTATCCATTCCATATTCGATGTAGAGAATATTCACCATATCTCCACAACAGTCCACGTCTCTTATCTCCTCGCCAAGTCAGCATAGCTTCTTGGCTCGTCACATCATCCGCTCCAGCTTCGCCACGTCAGCAACTCAACTGTCTTATAAGATCTGATGCAGCTTCATGATCTCCATCAGCGAGCTGTTCCAGAATCTGCATCTTCATGTTGTTCAACCATGTTATTTTTGCGGAGAGCGGGATGAATCAAGGGATCACCTCTTCATTGCTTGTCCGTATACATTCATTGTTTGGTCCGAATTGACTGGTCTTCTTCTACGGCGAAAGCTCAACTAAGACTGGGCAAGAACCTTAGCCTCACTCCGCTCTACTCATCTTACCAAGCAAGACATGACACTGCTGTGTATAGCTTTCCAAATATCTCTTTACATGTTATGGCGAAAAAGAAACGGTCGGATCAACAATAAAGGTTTCCATGCGACTCCGGTTTTGGTTAAAATGATTGACAAGGTGATTATGGATCGCATCTCCTCACTACACTAGTCGACGACTTCGAAGTTGCATTCAAAGCTCGGAGACCTGCAACTTCATTGGGCGGAACTGCGACAAAGCTGACGAGATCATGCTCTGTTTTTGTCCTCTGCTATTTGTTATGATCAGATTTGTATAGCCTCTTTCCACTATAAATAAATTTCACATCAAATAAAAAAAATATATATTAAAAGATTCTTTCAAAAATATTAATTTCTATTAAAAGTTTTATGAAACGTGGAAAACAAGAGTTTTTTACTATGAAATGAAAGGAGTAAATTCTGAACCACACAAGAAAAGTCTCAAACTAATTAACACCACAACACCCTACCATGCATTTAATAATTAATAATAGTAATAATAATAATAATGTGAAATGAGGTATAAAAGCTAAGTATGGGTAAACTCGTTTATATAAAGCAAAAACGCTTAAAGAATCTTCGAAACAAGGTATAGAAAAGGGAAAAGACATGGCGAGGGAGGAGCTCGAGACCGTACCAATGGAGCCACTTAGTCCGATGTCGCAGTTGCTCAATGCACCAAGCTTGTTCGTTCTGATAACCTTCGGGTTCAAAACTTGATTGAATCCATTTGCCATTATTGAAGGCATCAAGAACACATTGATCAAGGCTCCCCGATTCTCTAGCAAGCAGGTAAATACTTTACTGTCGTTAACAACTAACATGTATTATGTGAGTTTGAATTTGAAAAGTAATATAATAAAAATATAACATCCTAAACTACGTGATCTGGTCCGTAAGTAGGTAAACATATATTCTACACACATGCTTACTGTTTAATGTGAAATCTGTTTAATTACGATAATAAAAAATAAAAAAAAGCTTGAATACCTAATATAATTAGTTTTTAATAATCTTCTTAATTTTGTTTTAAAGAAATTGAATCTTTTTAGTTATTTTAGATTGTGTTGTTCTAAAATAATCTTCGTTTGTCTCTTTCTCTTTACATATACACGTTGTAACACACACAGGTAAACTTTAAATTATATGTGTGTAATCAAAAATTTAAAATTTTCAGGTGATTGATTATAAGAAAACGGGAGAACCGGTCTGGATTCCTGTTAATGTTCGAGTAGAAGATCATGTTATTGTTCCAGATCTTGACCATCACAACATAGACAATCCTGATCAGTTCATAGAAGACTATACATCCAGCATTGCTAATACTCCAATGGACATGTCCAAACCTCTTTGGGAATTTCATTTACTCAACATAAAGACATCAAATGCAGAATCTGTGGTTATCGCAAAAATACATCATTCAATAGGTGATGGATTGTCACTTGTGTCCCTTTTACTTGCTTGCGCGCGAAAAACATCAGACCCTGACGCGCCACTTTCTACTGCCGCGGCAACAGCAAAACCCATAGGTTCCATAGCCTCGGCTTGGTGGTTGATTGCTGGGTTTTGGTTTATGATAAGAGTCACCTTCACCACTATTGTTGAAGTTTTTAAGTCTCTTCTTACAATGTGTTTTCTGGGGGATACCAAAACCCCTCTTACTGTTAATCCCAACGGAGTTCGATCTTGGAAGGTTATCCATCGGACAATAAGTTTTGATGATCTCAAGTTTGTGAAGAACGCAATGAACATGGTATACATTTATTGTCATTTTGCCTTACTATTGATCATTCATTTCGGTTTCTTACACTAACAATTATATTCCATGATATTTATTTATTTTTGGCAGAAGGTGAATGATGTTTTTCTTGGAATGACACAAGCAGGTCTTTCAAGATATTTGAGTAGCAAATATGGTAAATTCAATTTCTTTGGATCTTTTTATAAGTATATACTAGATTTTAACCCACGGTGTACCGCATGACAAGTTTTTTTTTACCAAAAAATTTAAAGTTTAAGTTTTATTTGTTTGTTAATTTTGTTTTTTTTTTGTTTAGTATTTAAGTTTGTATAATGGTATTTTGATTGTTAATTTTATGATCTAAGCCGCGGTATACCGCGGGACAATTTGTTTTTTACATAATCTTAATTTAATCAATTTAATCAGATATGTCTAATACTGTAATATTGATAGTGTTAACAAAATAATGAAATGATATTTTACCCGTGTAGCACCGAGTTAATGATATTTTAAATTTATATTCATATCGACTCAAATCCGTCCTGCCATATAACCTCGTCCCATGATATTTTGACTCGCAGTTTACCGCAGGACAAACTTTTTTCTTTATTAATATCATTTTAATTTTTAATATTTATGGTTTTGTATTATAAGGATTAGATTGAGTTAGTATGATATTTATTAAGATTGTAACCATTAAATATACCGCTTATAAGATTGTCGCTTCTTATAAAGTATAAACATTTATAAAATTTGAAACTTCGTAAAAGTTTATATATTATTAATATTTTAAATGTTTTATAAAGTCTAACAAAGTTTAAATATTTATAATATTTTGAAATTTTTTAAAAGTTTAAATTCTTTAAAATAAAGAACCTGAATAAACCGAATAAAACTTTTAAATTTGGATGCATGATAAATCAAGATTTCTGCTCATTCGTATTCGGAATTATTTTGGTTCTTTTTATAGTATGACTCTGAACCATTGCCCAATTTTTTCAAGCGATGTGGGATATTGTACACACACTTTTTTTTATTTATCGATTGAGTAATATATGTCCGTTTTAAAAAATTTGAATCACATCATATGTAGAAAAGTTTTTCAAATTTTATTAACTAAACTAGGATTTAACCCGCGGTATACCGCGTAACAATTTTTGTTTAACATAATTTTAATTAAATCAGTTTGATTTGATATGTCTTATATTAGTGTTGTTATAAAATAGTAAAATGAAGATTTAACCCGTATTGAAGTATCAGATTAATAATATTTTAATTTTTTTAGTAATATCAATTCAAAACCATCCCATCATACAAATCGTCTTGCAATATAACCAGTCCGTATTATTTTAAAATTTTAATATGTTTAAATATTCATAATTTTAAATTTTTATTAATTTTAGATTTGTCAATTATTAATAGTTTTAACTTCTTAAAAGTTTTAAATTTACTATATACGGTAAATTAAACAGTTCTACTAAAAATGAATTAAACCATATACAAACTTTAAATTTGGATACTTATTAAGTGAAACTTCTTACTCATTCGGATTTGGATTCATTTTTGATTTTATTTATAATATGACTTTGAATCAATCTTCTAAGCATTTAAACCGATATGAGACGTTGAACACACATTTTTTAATATTAGTTAAGAAATATATGTCCGTTTTAAAAAATTTGAATCACAATATATGCAGAAAAAAAATTTAGATTTTTATTAATTTTCTGTATTATATGATGATTCAAAACAATTAAAAAATAAAATCAAACAAAGATGATATGAGAATCATAATTTAAAATCTTGACAAAATCTTTTAAATATGTATATTATTAATTGTGGAACATTATATAAATATTTTTAATTTTATAATTAATGTTAAAATCTTTTAATTGTGTTTGGTTATATGGATTGTAGAGAGAATGAATTGTAAAGTTGTTTGGATATGGACATAAGCAATGATATAGATTGTAATTCTTTTGAAAATGAAGATTTATTTCAAATTTGTACTTCAAAATTAAAATACTAGTATAGATGTATTATATAATAATTCAAAATAATTTAAAAGATCAAATAAAAGTGAAAGAAGAATTATATATTTATGTTTAAATTAGGTAGATAGATTTTAAGAAATTAGATAAAATTTGTTATTAATGTAGTTTCCTAAACAGAGATTTATGGAATTTTTTTTTTCTCGGTTTATTATGCCAACGATCTGCTACCATGCTATATAAATAAATATTATAAAGAATATAATTAAGTATGAGACCGTAATGAAACACATCTAAACAGAGATGCTTCACAATAAAGGAATTGAAATCAAAACATGTGTTGGTTATAACAATGCATAGATGGAAGGATGAGCCAATCATAATTCCTAAGATTTATGTGCTTTCTAGTAATGAAATAATAAAATATTTAGGTGTTTTCTAGTAATGAAATGATAAAATATTTATGCAACGGACGGTAAACTATAAACCAAACAGATCTGAATGCCATGAACCAAACAGATCTGAGTGCTACTATGAAATCGATAAGAAACAATCATATAACAATAACAATTTCTGTAATTAATAAGCAATAACCATGATTCTCTTCTTTATTGAATTAAACAATCACTGAGTCATGCTTTTACTAATTTATATAAAATAAGCATTGATCGGTTTTTGTTTCAATAATAAATAATGAACAATAAACAATAAACATACTTCTCTTCTTTATTGAATTAAAGTATCATTGAATCATGTTTTTACCGATCTATATAAAATAATCATCGATCGGTTCTTGTTTCAATAATAGAAAATATCGATAAATAATATTTAATTAAGTATCGATATATGTGTAGATTGATATTATGAACCATGAGTCGATAATAAACATGGTTCTAATCTCGAAAGAAAAAAAAAATATATATATATATATATATATATGTATGAAATTTTATACCTTTTACCTCAGGCGACTAGAGTTTCGTGCTGATAACATGTTATAAATTAAAGAGAGATATAGAGAATTGTTGTTATCTTATTCTATAGAATAATACAAAGTATATATAGAAATACAAGACTTGAAAAACAAGTAGAACTTGGGAAACAAGTAAGTATAGAATATTTTATAACATGGGTCTAAGATGGGCCTATAATGGACATCCATCTAATGGGTTTATAACAAATTTTTTTTTTTTTTGTTTTAAAAAAAATTTGTTCGAAATAGATTTCAATCACTAAAATAAAAATTGATCCCTGTAATTGTAATGGCTACCTCCGCCACTAATTGTCCGAACCACTTTCAACAAAGAATTTAATGTACGATGGCTATGTTACTAACACACAAAACGCACTCTTCCGACCCGAAGACAATCACGTCACACACAACCATCAAATTTCTTATATTTCACATTATTATTGAACATTTTTTTTTTAGCGAAACCATTAACAAAATGGAAATAATAACAAGGCATACGAACTTATACTTACGAAAAACAATATAACTTATAGCAATAACATTGTTTTCAAAAAAAAAAAAAAACACTTATAACAATAACATCAATTTTTTTCATCTTTTAAAAGTTTATTATATGTACGCATAGCACGGAAATAGTACTTAAATCTCCATGTTGTATCATATTTAATAAATATAGTAGGGTTAATTAGCATTCTAGCAGGTAGACCACACATCTCCTGCAACCAACTTAATCATTGTTCATATATTTATTGTTTTGAACACAGCAGTTCGTAGACCAAAAGATATCAGACTCGTTATAAAATCAGTTGTGTGGTTGATTTGAACTTGTGCCATAAATTGATTCAACAACTCGTTCACTCTTGTCTGCATCCCAAGACCAAGTTGCCCTGATACACTAACTTTATGAGTAAAGAAATAAATTAAGTGTACTTACAATTATCATTATCAGCGTACCACTCCTTGTATCGGAAAAAGATAGCATATTCGTAAATTCTGTAAATTTTTAGCACCGGGTATTAATTTTTCAGTAACATGTAATTAATTTTCAAATGAACAGTTCCTTAGCAAATACTCTCTCCATTTCATATTACTTGTCGTTCTATTTTATTTCACACAAATTAAAAAAAACAGTTAAATATCTGCTTTACCCTTAATTAGTATACTATTTTGTTTGATATAAATAATAAATAAGCTGAAAAAGTAAGGATAAAACTAAAAAATTTATCATAAATTTGCATTGAAAATACAAAATGACAAGTAATATGACACAAAACTTTAACTCTAAAAAGACAAATAAAACAAAACAAAGAAAGTATTTATTTTTTTTGGGTCTGAATCTAATAACCAAATGGTCCCATTTATAAGGATTTCATCTTATTTCATTTACTTATTAGCTATATATATATTTATAAGATTAATACATACTGTATAATTTATATCTAACATAAATATTTCCTAAATATTTTATATCGCATGTGAATCGTGAGAAAATATATTATATTTAAAGTATTTTATATTATTCTATCTTTTTATATATACACTAATATGTTGAAGTAAATATATATATATATATATAATATATATATAGTAAAGCTTCTATAATTAATACTCGATTAATTAATAATTATTATAAATTAATAAATTTTCGATCTCGAGTTGGATCAACGTAAAATTAACACAATTTGATAAGATAATAAATATTTTTTTCTTCCAAAACACCTATATAAATATATGACCCCAAATATCAGTAATTAATAATTCTAAAATTTTTCCCGAATATAGGGATGATGATTTGATAATACATGATTTTAGTGATGTTTGTCCTTTTTAAAGTTTAGTTTTCGTTATTTTTTTCTCTTGTATTACACATTTTTTGTGTTGTTTAAACTACTTAAGAAAATTATAAATAATTTTAGATGCTACAGTTACCTTTGTAAGTATTATGAGTTCAAGATGTACTATACCATCGTCTTTAACTTCATAATATAGTGTAATAACTAATAACCACACTTTTTTTAATCTTTGAACGTGTATTATTTCCATTTGTGTAGTGTATATATATATATATATATATATATATATATATATATATATATATATATATATTTCCATATGATGATTAAGACCACTAATCATTATCTTGAGTTGATAAATGTTATTTTTATAAGTGATACTTTTAAATTTTAAACATATTAAAAAAAAACAAAATTTTGTAGTGTCAAATTCATTTTGTTATCTTTTTTTTATAAATATTATTTGTTCAAACCGAAAATGCAAAATGTGATGATATTAAAATGTTACTACTATATATCTCTATATATTTACTGTATAAAATATATATACAGTAAAATATCTATAAATTAATATTTGATAAAATTAATAATCACTATAAGTTAATAGATTTCGCCGGTCCTGAATTCGGTCAGCACAAAAATTAAACACAAATTAATAAGATAATAATTTTTTTCAAAACCTATATATAAATATATTACCCCAATAACATCAGAAATTAATAATTCTAAAACTTACCCAAATATAGGTAAGATAATTTAATAATACATTATTTTAGTGATGTTTATCCTTTTTTTATAGTTTAATTTTTGTTAATTTTTTCCTCTAATTTTTCCTCTTGTGTTATACATTTTTGTGTTGTTAAACTACTTAAGAAAATTATAAATAATTTTAGATGTTATAGTTACTTTTATAAGTATTATCATTTCAAGATGTACTATACCATCGCCTTTCACTTCATAATATACTGGTTATGGCTAATAACCACATTTTTCTAGTCTTTGAACGTGTATTATTTTTATTTGTGTAGTATAAATATCTATTTCCTTATAATGATTAAAATCACTAATCATTATCTTGAATTGATGAATATTATTTATACAAGTGAATACATTTAAAATTTTAACATATATCACAGAAACAAATTTTGTAGTGTCGAATTCATTATGTTATCTTCTCTTTTTATGAATATTATTTGTCCAAACCGAAATACAAAATTTGATGATATTTAAAATGTTACTATTACGTGATTTAGATTGCCTAAACTTGTATCCTTCTAAAATTTTATGTTGAAATCTTCTATATAACGAGTTTTAAAAATTCTCTCTTTAGAATAATATAATATTAATGTATTTATAGATTAATACTTCTATAAATTAATAAATGTAAGAATTCTAATATTATTACTTTATAAAGGTTAACTGTATATTAAAAAGATATGAATATTTGGATTTTGATTGGTAATCCACAGACTAATTTTGGGTTCTAGTTGGTAGTTTCTTTTATAACAAAATTTTAACCCACACATATGTGTTGTCTACCTGCTAATATGCTCAATTTCAATCTATCGTGGAGATTCTTAATATGTGTTTATTGCTTTTTCCACAAACTAGACATTTTTGGTTGATATTTTTTTTTTCATCAAGAATTCTGGAGAAACCGGCATCAGTTTATTGAACTTTCCACATAAGAAAACAAGATTTTTTCCTTTAAGAAGATATGTACTATTCTTGGAAATATCTTCCAACTAAAGATTCTTTTAAAAACGTTTTCTATTATAAAGTTTTATGAAACGGAAACAAAAAGAGATTTTTATTATGAAATGGAAGGAATAAATTCTGAACTACACAAGAAAAGTCGCCAAACTAACACCACAACACCCTAGCCCAATCCCATGCATTTAATAGTTAATAGTAATAATGATAATAATAATATGAAAATGAGATAACAGGACAAAAGAAAGGTAATGGTATAAAAAGCTAAGTATGGCTAAACGCAAGTGTATAAAAGCAAAGCTTAAAGAATATTCGAAACAAGGTATATAAATGGGAAAAGACATGGCGAGGGAGGAGCTCGAGACGGTGCCAATGGAGCCACTTAGTCCGATGACACAGATGCTCAATGCGCCAAGTTTGTTCATTCTGATAACCTTTGGGTGTAAAACTAGATTGAACCCATTTGCCATTATTGAAGGCATCAAGAACACATTGATCAAGGCTCCACGATTCTCTAGCAAGCAGGTAAATATTTTACTGTCAATAACAAATAACAAGTATTATGTGAGTTTGAATTTGAATAGTAATATACTAAAATTATAAACTCCTAAACTACATGATCTGGTCCGTAAGTACGTAGGTAAACATATATTCTAATTCTACACACATGCATAGTGTTTAATGTAGCATCTATTTAATTATGATAACAGAAAAAGCTTGAATACCTAATAATTAATATAATTAGGTTTTAATAATCTTCTTAATTTTTTTATAGAAATTAAATTCTTTTAACTATTTTAGATTATCTTATTCTAGTAATAACAATGCCTCCAAGGGTTGCATATTTTTATCATAACGTTTCGTAATATACATTAAATAATAATAAGTAATTAATTATTTTGTAACTAGATCGGGATCCGCACGTACGAGCGGAGAAATATTTATAAAATTTTATTTTGAAAAGATTTAATATTAATACTCTTTTTGGTGTTTAGGGGTATATGTATACAATACAAAAAAGCTCAATCTAACGTCATTTATGTTTTAGTTTTGCGTCGTTTTTAAAATGATGTTAGAATTATATCATCATTTTAATAAGCGATGCTAAATTCAGTGAAACTAAATTTATTTTGCATCATTTTTGTAAATGATGCTATAATTACGGTTAAGGTCAGTTGTTATAAAATGACGCTAAACATCAAAATTTGCATCAATTCCAAATCGATGCAAATATTTTATTAACATCAAATATTGAAAACGACGCTAAACTACATATGTGGAATTTGTTTTTAATATTATAAATTAGTTTAAATTGCGATCTAATTATAAAATTTATCGTATTTTATAAAAAAAAAATTTAAATTTAAAATGTTAAATTTATAGAAATAAAATATTTGAATACATGCGTTTATATTATGCATAATCAAACATAAAAACTAATCCACTGTTTTAAAATTTTCACTGTTTTCGAAGTTACTTAAACCCTAAACCAAATTTGCTTCCTATGCCCATATATCCACCAGCACCCTTCTAACCATTAGTTCCTGAAAAGCATATACATAAACAAAATTACTATCCGTGTGAAAGCACACATAATTTAACTTGATTAAAGCACACATAACTTACCTTCTACAATTGCAAACGGAGCTAGCAAGATGATTAAGAGCATCATTCATTTTCTCAAATTTGTCTTCTTACTCATTCATCTTCTCCAGTTTTTTTTCTAAATCATGAACTCAATTCCTCAAAACTACTTCTGCTTTATTGGTTCTTGAAAAGTTGCGATTCTGAAAGAATGTCGAAGGAGTAGGACCAAGACTAACGCAACGCAGACGACCAGAAATTACAACTATGAATTTATATTATATATATTATATTTTTAACAACATTGGGTAGAAGACGACATCTTGCATTTGGAAAGTTACACAATCAATTTATAGGACTAAAACATATGAGGGAGATAGTATACAAACCTCAACAACCATTATTAGATAATAGGAACCATGGTATAAGAAGTAGCTTAACTCCATAGCCCGAAGAAATTCCGACCCAAGACCACGACCACTCTATGCTCCGGCGGCGCTTGTATGGCTGCACATCAACATTAGTTAACACTAGTCACTTAAATTTAAATTTAAAAAATATAAGAATTATGTAGACAATGAACAATGCAATCGTGGAAATAATTGGAGCAAAATTTGGCATAGAGAGGGCAAGGATGTTAAACAATTTAGGTTTACCCGAATTAAATATAAGCAAATAAATAATATAAGGATTGAGAATGTTCACTCAAATTAATTATTTTACTAATCCCATCACGATTTTGGTATTAGTTATTTTAATTGTACCTATATACATGCTTACAATTATATTTGTTAAGATCTCTATTTAATATTTGTTTCCTATCTAAAACAAATCTTTATTTTTTGTTGAAACTTGTTGCATAAGTCTAACAAATGGATCTTATTAAAATCATTGGAATATGAGAAGATTTAATATCAATATATTAAGTACTATTAAATAAAACCCGTAATTTATTAAAAATTTATATTTTAGATAAATCTATACTATTAATGTAATTTATTTAAATTAACTAATTCTATTTCAGTGTACAACTTTTACACAATTCAGGGTTTAGTAGATTTGTTCTTTAACCGAACATTTAAAATATTTATTGCATATCTAGAATATTAATTGAATTTACATAGAAGATTTCTAATACATTAGTATTTTATTTGATAATCGAGTTCACGATTTGACATCAATCTACACTTAGTTAAAGTTCTAGCAATGAGATTATTAGAGGACCTTAGTTATTTATTCTGAGGACTTTTCCGACAGAAGAGTATTTCTCGGAAATTTCCAACGGATTTTTTTCCGTCTGAAATGGGAGCACTTTTTTGTAGTGGATATCCTTTTCGGCGGATTTCCGATTTGGGTCCAACTTTTTTTGTAACCGTATATCCCGACATACATAATGGCTCAATGTCCATTTGGGTTGGTTAGTAAAGTTTTAATTTTAAAAAAAAAAATATTGTGTTTATTTTAGATAACCAAACATTTTTTAATTTTAAAAAATCTAACTAATTCGGTTTAATCTTTTATCACTTTGCTAGAAGACTGAATTGACAATAATTGTAACAAATATCTTCTGACAATCATTCTCATTTATATTTTTTGTTTTTTTTTTGTTTTTACGTTCTAATTTATAATTCCTTTGCTTTCACTCAAGTACACATTTTTATAAACTTGAAGAACTTATATATAATTCGTTTGTCTCTTTCTCTTTACCTATACACAAGTAAACTCTGAATTATATATGTGTTTAATCAAAAATTAAAAAATTTCAGGTGATCGACTTTAAGAAAACGGGAGAACCGGTCTGGATTCCTGTTAATGTTCGAGTAGAAGATCATGTTATTGTTCCAGATCTTGACCATCACAACATAGACAATCCTGATCAGTTCATAGAAGACTATACATCCAGCATTGCTAATACTCCAATGGACATGTCCAAACCTCTTTGGGAATTTCATTTACTCAACATAAAGACATCAAATGCAGAATCTGTGGTTATCGCAAAAATACATCATTCAATAGGTGATGGATTGTCACTTGTGTCCCTTTTACTTGCTTGCGCGCGAAAAACATCAGACCCTGACGCGCCACTTTCTACTGCCGCGGCAACAGCAAAACCCATAGGTTCCATAGCCTCGGCTTGGTGGTTGATTGCTGGGTTTTGGTTTATGATAAGAGTCACCTTCACCACTATTGTTGAAGTTTTTAAGTCTCTTCTTACAATGTGTTTTCTGGGGGATACCAAAACCCCTCTTACTGTTAATCCCAACGGAGTTCGATCTTGGAAGGTTATCCATCGGACAATAAGTTTTGATGATCTCAAGTTTGTGAAGAACGCAATGAACATGGTATACATTTATTGTTATTTTGCCTTATATTGATCATTGATTCATTTTCTTAAACTAACAGCTCCATGATATTTATATGTTTTTGGCAGAAGGTGAATGATGTTCTTCTTGGAATGACACAAGCAGGTCTTTCAAAGTATTTGAGTACAAAATATGGTAAACTTAAAATTTATTCTCTTTCTAAGTAGTATTATCCTTACAAAAATTGATTAAGTATAGACTCAAAGCTTAGTTTTCGTTAATTGATAACTATAAATGCATGAAGATATATAGAACGATCGAAAGAAAGGAGTCCTTCGAAATAATTTTACTTCTAGCAATATTAATTAGTCACTCCCAAGAATGGAACTGTGTGTGGTTTTGAAAATCAAAGTTACTCAACCACTTTACTATCATATTATTAGATACTCGCTCTAATGTAAATTTGTACTAAAAAGTTCAAAATAATGTTTTGCCAATTATGATTATATATATAATTCTAAATTCTTTCATTTATTTCTAAAATTCATACCAGTAGTTTTTAATCGAGATTTCATAGAATTTACTTTTCGTACAATCAACAATTTTTTCAATGCTATAAGAACACTTTAACCCGCGTGTGGCAGTATAGTGGTATTGGCTGTAAGGCTAGAAGCGCAAACTTGCTATAACCCCAGGTTAGATTCTATTATGTAGAGATTCTTTGCTCGCGGGTCACCTGGTCGTTTGAGCTTCAGCCAAGATGCTATATTTTGTAGTGAGTTTGTGGAAAATCCTTACTAAAGGGTCTCCTCACCCCAAAGATTAGTCGGACGCTTCGGCTATTAGAACTCTAAGTATAAAAGAAAACTTTCTCATTAAGTGTGATGAATAAACATGGTTGTGTTCCTTCTATACATCATATGAGCTAGATTGAGCTAAATCTCTAACTGTACAACCAATTTTAACTGACTTCTAACCGACTTATTTCGTATTTTAACTGGATATCATGATATCCAGTGATAAACTCTAGATAAAAACTATATATTTCGTAGTGTTAATTAGGTTTCCCACAAGATACTACAATAGTATTGTTAGTAAATCCTTAACGATAGTTAGAATATTTGATAATTGCTTACAGATGGATATACATCGGCCCAGAAGAAGAAAGTCTTAGAAAAAATCCGTGTACGTGGTGCTGTAGCTGTAAACCTAAGACCAGCAGCGAACATAGAGGTGATAATCAACATAACTACGTTAAACAATATTAATAAGAATGTACAATTTTAATAAAAGATGAAAATGTAGGATCTGGCTAATATGATGGCGAAGGGTTCAAACTGTAGATGGGGGAACTTCATAGGTGCTATTATATTTCCATTGTGGATTAGATCAGAGAATGATCCATTGGAGTACCTCCGACGAGCCAAAGCTACTATGGATAGGAAAAAAGTCTCTCTGGAAGCATTTATTTTCTATGGAATCATGAAATTTGCTTTGAAATTTTTTGGTGGAAAGGTAAATTACGAAACCGATAAGAGCTCTTTAATCCATACAGTTTAAAGCATATTCCTAATTTTTCGAGTGGAAGAAATTAACAGGGAGTACAAGCTATTGGAAATAGGATGTTTCTTAACACAACAATGACAATTTCAAATGTGAAAGGTCCCGATGAAGAAATAAGTGTATTTGGCCATCCAATTTCATATGTCGCAGGAAGTGCAATCATTGGGTCACAAGTAAGTATATAATATCTTTTCCTTACGTAAATATAGTTAATCATACCCTTCTTAAGTACACGTTTATATATTTTTTAATTTTATAAGAAATTAAATTTGATGAAATTAATTAATTTATTGTTTATGTACGTTTGTTTGTTGTTTTGACAAGGCTCTCATTATCCATTTTATAAGCTATATAAAGAAGATTGTCATCAATCTAGCCGTTGATACAACAACGATTCCAGATCCTCATCAACTATGTGATAATTTCGTAGAATCGCTTGAAATCATGAAAGCTGCCATACAAGAGAAAGGTTTTCATAAAACGGAGGTTTGAAACATGTACATCACCCTATGTTTGATCCCAAATTCCCAACTATGCAATATATAAATATGAAGTTTTCTACTTTCAATTAAAAAATATTAATATGTAATAAAAAAATTATGGTGATGTGTAAGCTTGCTAGTTTCGGTTATAGCATATGTATAGCTTGTAAAATTTTCATTAGATTCAAAGAAGCAAGAAGATTGTGTGCAATGTTTTATCTCGTATGAAAAGATTTAAACCTCAATCCCTCTTTTTACTAAGGTCATAATCTATTTTGTAATAACTATTATTTAAAATTTATAATGAGAAATTTCTGTTGTATACAACATAGAAGTTGAGGATGTATGGAGTTATCTTGTTCGAAATCTATGTCATGGAGTTCTGATAACTCTTATTTTGTCGGTTTTAAGAGTCATTTTAGTATCGAGTTTTGAGATTTTTTGTCGAGAACAAATTAGTTTTCGATGTTTTTGAGTCTTTATAGGTTTCTGAATCTACTGGAGTAAATAAATGAGTTTTAGAGAAGAACAAGAATAAAAGATAGAAGACAATGACCGACCGGTACTCTTTTACACTGGTCGGTACCAAAGACGCCGCATACCGATCGGTACGGTTTGTGTATCGATCGGTTTAGTTTTTGTAAATTTTCCATTTCTCAATTTTAGAGCACCGACTCTTTTGTTTATAAATATTCTATATAATACTACCGTACATGTACAACTTTTTGTGCGATTTTCTGGTTTAAGATTGATTCAAAGTTTTGTTATTTCTTTATAGTTTTGTTTAAAGGATTTCTAAAACCCTTTATAAATCCCCAAAACAAACTCATGACTCTCTCAACTACTGTGATCACACTACAATAAAATAGGGAAAAAGCGACTGCACTAATAGTCGCTAAATGCTGCTTTACGACTAATACATGTAGTCGTAAATCGTTAGTCAGTAAAATTTGTAGTTGTAAAAATAGTCGCTGAATAACGACTAATTTACGACTCATAACTGTAGTCGTAAAAGTAGTCGTAAATTAGTCGTAAACATTTACAACTACAGTACGACTAGTTTATGATTAAACATCATGAACAAAAGTAGTTGTAATAGAGTCGTATCATAGTCGTAAAATTCAGTCACTGAAAAACTGCTAATTTACGACTAAAATGCATGAACAGAAGTGGTTATGGTTTAGTCGTAATTTAGTCGTTAAAAGTTTGACGACTATTTTGCGACTACCTTCGTAAATTTTTGTGACTATTTGCGGACTATTTGCTGATTAATTTAACGACTAATTAGCGACTATACATGTTGGCCAAAAAAAATACGGTATTGGTTTTGTTTCTGATTTGTATTTAAAATATGGTATGAATTGATTTTTGTTTCTCAGATTGATGAAACGAATATGCTATATAAAAACCAAGATTGTGACAATGACATTTACACAAGTCCACAACCAAGATTTACACTAGTCCACAATCGAATTAAAACCAAGATTCAAATACAAACAAAGAGTTTCACAAGTCACAAGTAACACATACAAACTGAAAAATGACAGGTTCATATTAGTAAAGAAATAGAGAGTGAGGGATAAGAAACCTAAGAAGCAGATGGAGTTGATCATGGAGCTATTGCGGGAGGATTGTTTGAGAGAGGATCAGTGGTTGTTGCGTTAGCTGAATGAGTCGCCACAAAGTCCATAAAAGCCGGATCAGTCTGGCGCAGATACTTTTCCACCAAGGACAACTGGTTGATCTTGTCCTTTTGCCCAGCCACAACTTTGGCATTCGCTGCTTCTCGGGTAGCAACCTCAGCATTATAAGTGATATGCATGTATTTTAACACGATTAGCCCCTTTATTCATGTGGTTTTATATGTGTATATTCGAGATTTAATAAACATTTTTGTATCATTTGATACTATTTCGAGTTTTATAGTAGTTCAAGAGTCATTGATCGTATATTGCATATTCTACTCTAGTTTGTGTTTATATTTCAGCATTCTTGAAGTCGTGGAGAAGCACGAGGAAAAGCAAGGAACTTCGAGCAGAAAGGTTACTAAATCGGTTTGCAACCGATTCCAGCAACCGATTTCGAGACACTAAATCGGTTTGCAACCGATTTCGGAAACCGATCGGCAAATACGAAGAATCGCATACAAGATGTTACTAAATAGGTTTGCAACCGATTTCAGCAACCGATTGAGAGACACTAAATCGGTTTGCAACCGATTTCAGAAACCGATCGGCAAATACGAAGAATCGAATACGGAAGCTTACTAAATCGGTTTGCAACCGATTTGGGATCAGAAAATCAGTCTGCAATCGATTTTGTAAACCGATTGCCGACATTCCACTATAAATACTCCAACTTGTGTGTAGCAAAATATCTATCTTTTATCCTTTTCAACAACTAATGATATTTTGCTTTGTTCTTGAGAGTTCTTGAAAGCTTCTTATATTTCTTAATAATTAATCTAAGCTTATGTTATGCACTTTTACTAAGATCTATTTATAAAATCTTGTTCATGTCTTGCTTATCTATCATTTGTATGGTTTATTTTTGCAATTCTATCATGTTTGAGTAGTTCACTTTTGGATTGATTGGTTTGGTAGATCTAGGGTGTTAGAGCTTGTGAATGATGTATGATGGTTGAGTAGTCTTGTTCATGATCATGCTTAGAACAAACTTAATGCTAGAAATGAGCTTCAAAAGAGAGTTTTCTACATTCTAGATTATTTCACACCCGAAAGGTTTTGTGAAATAATCCGAACCGTCTTTACATGTGGTCTATTTCTTAGCCAACGCAAGTTGAGCTTTAAGATGGAATAGATGACTAAAATGAGTTTGTGTTCTTTGCTTACAAATCGTTAGGTTGCAATTGAAAGATTAGCTTAATCGAGCGGTTTGTAAAGGGGGCTAGTATCGCGACAGTGGACTAGTCTATTTTAACAACTCATGTCGTGGAATTGAGCATTGATTAGTCGTTTGAACATTCATTAATCAAGTTTTAATCACCCTTGTCATATTGTCATTCCAATCGTCCATATTTCTAATATCTTTTAAACCGATATCATTCCGTTTAGTTCATTTTGCATTGTTTGTTTTCATTCATCTACGTTTACTTCTTAAGTTCATTGCATTTGTTCTGTTTTAACCAATATCTTGTGACATTAAGATAAAAACCAAAAACATATTTCCGTTTAGCTTGATTAGTTTCTTGTATTCTTAGTGAGTTATTCTCGTCCTTTCCTGTGGATTCGATACCTAAAGTGCTACAGACGACATACCATTAGATTGTAGTATAGTTGGCACACAAGGTTAATTGGTGTGTATATGAGCCTAAAAACTCTGCGAATCAATAAGCAGTCTGCTCTTCGATTTTACGTTGAGCTTCCTTCTGTTGCTCTTGCAATGCCATAAACGATGAAGATTTGCCTGGTTGCTTGCGCTGGCCAAGATCCCCAAGACTATCCTTAAGGCTTCCAACTCCGTAAAGAGTTCCTCGTGAATCCTTCTCAGTAGACTGCGAAAAACAGAGAAAAACAGTAAATAAAGAGCATAACAGATACATCCAAGACTCTATAAATGTGGATAGTTTTGAAATGTTACTTAATCTGAAGAAAGATGGATGTATACTCGTATGTGGTGAGCTTCCGAGGTCGTGAAGCGCCGTCTGAAACAGATGAAGTATCTACCTCGAGCTCAAATAACTTCTCTTCCAAGTTCTTCTCATACGTTTGAGCGATTCTCTCCCCCTTCCGATCGACATACGTACCATCTGGTTTTGTATGTGTCTTGATGAAAACCTCACCAAGACTGACCGCTCTTCTCAATTCCTCTTCCTGCAATGTTACAAAATAATGAAGGGTTATGAAAGAATTTAAAGTTGTAAAGGTATTAGAAAAATAAATTAAAGATATTTAAAATTACTAACCATTTCTTCTTGGATTTGTTGATACGACTTAGGGCTTGATAAGTGGATGTGAGGACCAAGACCATTACGGTCAGACATACGAGCATTTGAACAGATGTGACTCCTTGTTTCCTTGTTTTCTTGTAGTGTCACGTGTACTTGGGTCATGTGTGAGTAGATCTATCATTGAGTTTTGAGATTTCAAAGAGGATGTTTATTTAATTTATATGTTATATTATTTATGGAATTATTCTTATTGTTATCTATCTTTGATTGTTCTTCATGCTTTAGTTGAATTAAGCCAATTTAACTACTGTCCTATAATCGATTTCATCAAGTTATCAAAAGTGGTGTTGAATCGATGGATCTATCATTAGATGAACAAAGCTTCCTTAGCCAACCAATAATTGATGTTATCGGACTTTGTGAACTGATTGAATCATGATCTTAATGCTTGTTAGAAATCCCTAAAACAAACGAGAGTTTAGTGTTTAGGAAATATCTTTCATAGATAATTATTACGTGCGAAAACAATAATTTTACATCATTAATTTAAGATCAATAACGAATTTTAATGCTTCTTATAATTAGTTTACATGTTTATTATATGTTTTTGATGATTTCCTTAGGTTCAATGTTTTCTTTATTATTATTTATTTTATTTTAATTATTATTAATTATTTTATTTCCTACAAATATATCAGAGTCTTTGTGACTCCTATTTTAGTCTAGATTAATTTAGATCTATATAATATTTCGTGTGTTTGATTGGTCTGTAGAATCGATCTTTAATATTACCGTGATTGTATAGTGCACTTGCAGTATTTTATTTAGATTTAAAAACTGTGCTCAACAAGTTCGCATGCCACATACTTCGAAGCAAGTAGCTTCTTTACTTTACGGAAATTTTGGGTTGAGTGACCATTAATTACACGTGAACTTTGAAACTTTTTATCATCGCAGCCCATTTTCTTAGGGTATGATATTTGTAGTTATGTTTTATATATCGCGTCAGCCCCTGATCCACTTCCGTGTGTTCGAATTCATATGTTTATTTCAGTCAAGTTTTTTGGAAGTCAGATTATCAACCGCATATTGGATTGATTTTGCACCTCTAGGCTAATGCCAATTTTTCTTCTTCGGAAGCTGCCCAATTAGCACCTCGATGAAGAGCGTCTTTGATGGTTTAGGATCTATTCATGTATAGACCAGCAATTCTTTGATTCCTAGACTGATTTTTCTCTCTTTCTCTGAACCTTAATTTTTTCATTTGACATCCTCTCTGAACCTTAATTGAGTTGCGTTCTTCGTTCTATTTAAATTGTTTGGTTGAAACCGATCGGGAATAAATTTGGAGGAAATGATAGAACCTACAAGATTGTATTAGGGACCTCACTAGGCAGTCTCGACTCTCGAGCTTGATGTTGGCCCTTGTGATGCATGTACGAGTGGGTGAAGATTTAGGGTTGATGTTAATTAATCTAGTACCCGAGGTAGTTCTGGTCGTAGGATGGACTGATGTTTATGCTTACGACTCCACTGTTACCACCGAACTCAATACGTTTGATGTTACTTGATTATGGACTAAGCGTTTGAGGACAGCTTTCACGTGTCACATCCTGCTTAGCCGAACCTTGAAAATGGCAAAATCACCCCAACACAATATCTATACCAATTTATATCAAACCAACCAACTTAAGGTCATTTAGTGGTTAACGAGATTATCGTTGACGTTGACGTGAAAGACTAAGGTTGGAGTTTTTTTCACTGCGAATTCAACCATAACGGCCTATTATGGATGCCTTAAATAACAATAATACCGGACTCTTTCACAAGTTTTGGAAATTAGTTTGAGTTATGCATTATACGAAACCAACAATATTTGGTATGAAATTTAATATAGTAGGTAGTAGCCTCGTAGGTACAACATTCATCTTGTTGCTGCCGACATCATAATTGTTCATAAATATTCATTTGAACACGTACACATAGTGTTCATGGACCAAAAGATCTGAGACTCCTAACTAGATGAATTGTGCGGTCGATTTTTGAGCTGTGCCTTTTAAGTATTAATTCATTCAACTACTCGAAACTTCTCTCTCCATCCCAAGACTAGAATAGCATATTCTTAGATATAATTATTAACCAAATTATTATTCTTTCTAAGATTAACACTCAATGTTACTTAGAATCCATGATATCACCCGATTCATTTCAGAAATGAGCAGAAATCGTAGTGCATACTTTTCCGTAAACCCACAACGAATAAAGCACCAAACCAAATCCCATAGTATTTAAGATCACCCGGTCGAAACCTAGTACAAGTGAGGTTTCTTTATTTTTTTGTTAACAAAAGCCAAAAAAATAATAAATTTTGTTTAAATTAAAACTTTCAAAACCTAAGACGAAAAGTCGAAAATTTTAAAATTTGGTGTTTCGATGCCACAGCTGAAAGCTGAATTTCAAACCACAACTTTATATAACTGTTAATCTCTCATTAACTATAACGTGTATGTATATGTTGTCTACACTATTAATCTAAATTTCTTACAAGGAGTTTATATCAATATTTATAGTTTTTTATGTCAACATCGTACATTATGTGGGTTGTAGTTAACATCATACATTATGTGTGTTGTAGTTAACATCATACATTATGTGGGTTGTAGTTAGATATAATAAATTACTTTTATAGGAAAAACATTATCTCCTCATCTTAACACAAAATAATAAAAGTTTTTAATATAATTTAATAGCCGGGGGCCAAACATGCCAACAATATACACCGAAAAAACATATTTGTAGTTCAAACAGTACTACAAACAGGGACTCGCATTCTATTAGTAGTTTCCACATGGCATGTTGGCCCATGTCAGCCAATAGGAGCATTTGCTTGAGTGTTGGTGTTGGTTCAATAGTTTTCAAAACTCAGAAGAATTGTCGAGTAAGTATTAACAAGACTAATCATTTTTCTGATTTATCCTTAATTAATTTTAAATATGTAAATCACTCATTTTGGAATTATTCCAATTTAGAAACAGTGGAAGTTTCTCCCCAAAAAGAGAAAAAACCTACAAGTAAATATTAAAAACTAAACATTTTTGTTTAGATAAACATATAAAGTTGTATATTGCTTTCCAAAATATATCGAATTATCAATCATAAAGCGAATTAACAGTTAAATATCTCGTGATAGTTTTGTATAGAAATTTATTGGGCTACAATTGTTAGAAGATGTACCATCTGGCACCATATGTAATTTAATTAAATTTGACAAACTGCATAGCGCTATGTGTAAACTAACTTAGATGGATCGTGTAGCACACCAGATCTTAATTTACTTTATGTATTGGTTTCTTGGATCAGCTCTAGAGATCTTTGGACCCGTCGTCGATCCTACAAAGATCAAAACAACTCGATAGACAAGAACACTTTTCATTTTGGCCGCTAAATGGTAGATACTAGATATATAGTATGGTTATGTTATCCGTTAAAAGGAGCCCTCATATATGAGTGATCAGGAGGCATAAAAACATTAGACTCATCTCAACATGATATATAATGATCATGTAATTTAATACGATCAAGATGATGACCATGTAATTAAATACATATTTTACTTTTTGTTTATACATCTTATACTTAATGATATTTGTAGGAGAGTGGTTTATCACCACCCGATTAACCCGGCATAAAGAAAAAATAACTAGAAGTAACCAAGCAACTTACTAATTCGGTCCAATGAGCTAACGCGACTCGAACAAGCGAAGTCCGATCAACTCAGCCCCTATATATCTTGTTAACCGACCTATGAAAAAATATGGAAATATAGAATTAAATCTACTCGAAATTTCACTAAATCAAAAAAGGAAGATTCACTCCCGAAAAATAAGAAAAATGAACATATCAAAAACCAAAGATTTCCTCATATAAATAGCAAACTCGACCACCGAGCAAATGATTTCAATTTTACACAGAAGAACCCTAGACTCGATTCTTACTAAGAAACTCTAACTTGTTCTCCAAACTTGTTAGAAATCTCTTGTAACTTTTATCAATCTCGTTCTTGAATCAATAAATAAAACCATATTATTGAATTTATCTAGTTGTTCACTTCATTGATTTAAATCCATGCGAATCGCACTCGCACAATATTCTCTTTCTAATTAGTACATTAATTTAAGTTTTATCAAGAAAATTCTGTTAAACATATAAAATCAATTATTGAAATGAAAATGATTTTTGATAAAAATGGAAGGAATAAATTATAAACTATATAAGAAACCTGCAAAGATAGCAACCACAAAACCCTAGCTAAACTCAAACCAACCTTCATTTAATTCTAATAATAAAAAAAAAGAGAGAAGGACAAAAAAAATTCAATGCTATATAATCGAAGTATCCACTGCAAAGGTTGGAGAATCCTTAAAATAACTATGACAACAGAAAAAGATATAGAGAGAGAAGAGCTCGAAACAACGCCAATGGAACCGCTTAGCCCAATGTCACATATGCTAAGTTCGCCAAATTTCTTCATTGTTATAACGTTTGGGTTTAATGTTAGATGCAACCCATCGACCTTTGTGGAAGGCATCAACAACACATTGATCAATGCTCCCAGATTCTCTAGCAAAATGGTAATATATATATATATATATATATGTATTCTAATTTCTACACGTATGCATGCATATTGTTATATGTAGACACATAAAACATGGTATTATAAGTGTAATCTAATTAAGAAAAATAAACAAAAAGTTTTCAGTAACTTATTGGTTTCATCTTTAATAGTCCCCTTAACGTTGATTTTAATATATACAAGATGATTCTATTATTAAATTGGATTGTGTTTTTCAATTAGATTATATATTTACTTCCCTTTTGTATATATAAAACAAAAAACTGATTATTTACTTCTTGATTCTATATAAGTCTAAACGGAGTCTAAGAACCATATAATAAAATTATGGAGTCTTCAAAGTTTTCTCATTTATTGAATCTTTATAATTAAAACAGTACATAAACAATAGAATTCGTATATAATAATTTAACATTATTTTGTTATTCTTATGTTAAAATTAATTTTTATTACGTTAAATACCCTAAACATATATTCGTTAAACTTTATTAAGATATAGTATATATTCGAAGGCTTGAGGCTATAAATTGCCTAATTTCTTACAAGGAAGGTATGGTCTTTGTTGTAAATATAAATACATATATATATATCTTATAATTGTTTAATTATTTTCATGTTTAAAAAATTAAGAGACAAAATGATCTTTATATAATCATATACATGCAAAGATAGACTAATTAATTTGTTTATTTTCGATATTTCAGTGTATTCTTTGAGTCACTTTACTCGTAGATTCCATTGACAATATCTATATATAACATATATCTTCCGCTGATCATTCTCATTTACAATTCCGATGGGTTCACTTTGTTATACAAACATTTTATAATATCAGAGAATTTAATTGCTCTCTCTCCCTCTTTATACATACCCACACAAGTAAATGATTTCTCATACCCAAAAAAAAAGAAATAAAAAAATTATTTTTATGTAAATAACATGATCTTAAATATAAAATTTCCAGGAGATAGACTATAAGAGAAAAGGAGAACCGGTGTGGATTCCTGTAACAGTTCGAGTAGAAGATCATGTTATTGTTCCGGATCTTGACTATTCCAACATCGAAAATCATGATCAGTTCATAGAAGACTATACTTCAAGCATTGCTAATATTCCAATGGACATGTCCAAACCACTTTGGGAATTTCATCTACTCAACCTAAAGACATCAAAAGCAGAATCTTTGGCTATAGTAAAAATACATCACTCAATTGGTGATGGAATGTCTCTTATGTCCCTCTTACTTGCTTGTTCACGAAAAACATCAGACCCTGACGCACTAATCTCTACTACCGTGGCTACCAAAAAACCCGTTGATTCCATGGCTTGGTGGTTGGTTGTTGGGTTTTGGTTTATGATAAGAGTCACCTTCACCACTATTGTTGAATTTTTCAAGTTAATGCTTACAATATGCTTTTTGCGAGATACCAAAAACCCTCTTATGGGTAATCCTAGTGATGGATTTCAATCTTGGAAGGTTGTCCATCGGATTATAAGTTTTGATGATGTCAAGCTAGTGAAGAACACAATGAACATGGTAAATATTTATTGTTCTTTTTCTTTATATTGATCATTAAATTTCGTTTTCTTAAACTAACAACTTCATACTATTTATATTTCTTTTGCAGAAGGTGAATGATGTTCTTCTTGGACTGACACAAGCAGGTCTTTCAAGATATTTGAGTACCAAATATGGTAAATTCACGTTCCTTATCCTCAAAGCGTAATTTTCAACAATTATGTTTTAAATAGATGAAGGTATAATGATCGGGACAAAAAGTTGTTCCAAATAGTATCTACTAACAGTTACTAATAAGATTGGAACCGTAGGAGGTTTTGCAAGCCAGAGCTACTCAACCACTTTAGTACTTTACCATCATAGTATCATTAACTACTCACTCTAATTTAAATTTGTACAATAAAGTTTATTTGTTGCCGATGATTATCTATAATTCTAAATACTTTCAAAAATTTCTAAAAATCATACTAGACTTTTTAATCGCGATCTCAAATATTTTTGTTTTTAGTACAAGAATATTTTTTCTTGTTGTAAGAATAGTTGTATTGCAACTTATTTGCTAATATATTTCTTATAATGTTAGGTTTCCGACGAGGTATATACTAATGATACATATTTCTAATATTTGATCGTTTTTGACAGATGGATCAATGGGCGAGAGGAAAAAGATCTTAGAAAAACTCCGTGTTCGTGGTGCTGTAGCTGTAAACTTAAGACCAGCAACAAAGATAGAGGTGATAACCAACATCTTATTATATAAAGTTTAGTTTCAAAATTAGCCATTAACATGATCGCGAAATGTATCAAGTTTATTAATTAGATGTTGACACGTGTAAAAAATTATTTTTTTTAACAAAATAGAAAAACTAATTAAAAAACATAATTATATATAATAATTTACATGTTTATATCTAAAAGAATTAACTTTTATTTTGTTTAACCAAAAAAGAAACTAACAAAAATATAAATAACAAAATTTACATATGCTAATTTTATGTGTGTTATTGATCAATTAGATTTTGACATTTATCAAAAAAAAAATTAAAATTCATTTAGTATGGATATTAACCAATAAACAATGAACGTTAAAGTCATTAGTGAAAACACCAAAAACTTGAAAAAAATGAATTTATAGGAATTAGTTTTCAATTATTTGATGAGAATGTTAATATATTTTGATTTTTATTTTATTTTATTAATTTTAAGTTTTTAACTAATTTAAAATTAGTTTGACATGAGATAAAAATTTTACTTATAAAATTACGATATATAAAAAAATTATATGTAAAATAATGTTGGGTTTCCAATTGTTTTTGTGGATTTTTAATTTTTAACTAATTATGTTTTGTAATTTTTAAATTATTTTGAATATTAACTAAGGTATAGATTTGATATGATACCCAGTTAGTTTTGATATAAAATTTGTATCTCTTATCCATTAAGATATAGTGCATAAAATTAAAATCCAGCTTATTATGATAAAATAGATAGTGGAATTGTATTGCATAATAGAATGTGTAAGATTGAAATCCAGTTTAAAACAAAAATTACCAGAATAAATATAAAAAAATGTGTGGGTTACTATTTATGATTCCTATATCATTAATAAAAATTTATGTTTTTTACATCCGCGTATTTACGTGGGCTTTATCTAGTAATTATATACACTCATACAAAAAATATTTTTAATTAGTTTAAGTGTAAAATTTAATAAAATATGAAAAATGTAGGATTTGGCTAATATGATGGCAAAGGGTTCAAAGTGTCGATGGGGAAACTTCATAGGAACTATCATATTTCCTTTGTGGGTGAAATCAGAGAATGATCCGTTGGAGTACATTCGACGAGCCAAAGCTACGATGGATAGGAAAAAAATATCTCTGGAAGCATTTATTTTTTACGGAATCATAAAATTCACCTTAAAATTTTTTGGAGGAAAGGTGAAATACGAAACCAATATGAGCAATTTAATACACAATATAATGCATATTGCTAATTTTTTAGATTGTAAGAAAATTAACAGGCAGTGGAAGCTTTTGGAAAGAGGATATTTGGTCACACATCATTGGCATTTTCAAATGTGAAAGGTCCCAATGAAGAAATAAGTTTTTTTCACCATCCGATTTCATATATCGCAGGAAGTGCATTAGTTGGATCACAAGTAAGTATATAGTACTCTTTTCCTTAAGTATAGAGTTAATCATACCCTTCTTAAGTACAATGGTTTGCTCTTCTAAAAAATTATGAAACTTCTGATCAATTTAATTTAACTAACTTTTTTTTTTTTGATGTTTAACAAGGCTCTCAATATCCATTTTATAAGCTACGTAGACAAGATTGTCATCAATCTAGCTGTTGACACAACAACGATCGCAGATCCCCATCGATTATGTGATGATATGGTAGAAGCACTCGAGATCATCAAATCTGCCATACAGGGGAAAAAATTTCATAATTCGGAAGTTTGAAACACATCACCTGATGTTTGATCAAGGCTGTGTAATATATAAATATGAAGTTTGGTAAAGTGTTTGTTTGTTAGTTTGGTTTGATATCTAATATTTTTATGAAAAAAAAATTGGCGAAATGGAGAAATGGCAAACATAAAAAAATCACCAAAAACTAAGAAAGTATCACATAATTTTAGGTAATTCAGATATTTTTTTTTTTCATATAAATTTAAAACCATAATACAATCAAATTACCGAAATGCATTTATGTAAATTCAATGAAGTGACTGGCTCACATTATGAGTCTTTTCGACAAAACCCAACACCAATAATCAGCCTCCCAGTTCTCTAGTTGAGCTGTCTCGATTAGAGAAGTTAATTATTGTTTGAGATTTGATTCCCAAAACTTCAGTGAATTTAGAGCATCTCCATCCGTAAGCGATGGTAAGAGGTTCTCAAAAAATATATATATAGATATATTTTAATTAAATAATTGTTTTTTAATTTTTGTTTGATAACTCAACTAATAAATGAAGAACACGTTGCAATTGAAGGTTAGAAACGTTTCTTCAGGTTACTTTCCAGATAGACGTATCTCTTTCTCTCTCCTCCTCTCACTTACTTTTTCTATTCTATATTATTATTTTGAGAAACGTTTATGAACCAGAGATGATTGATGGAACTGCTCTTAGGCGGCTACTTGATTTGATTGATGGAACCTCGACAGGTTTCCCTAGAGTTACGTGTTTGGCGAATCTCCTCGACTTTCTAAACCGTTCCGCTACAATGAATCCTTCATTCACGACTACTTCGACATTGGAGACGGTCCTTGATCTTCGCTGGACATGCCACATTTTTTAGAACATTGAAATGATTGTTCCGATATATATGGTTAGCTAGGCAGGATACTCTTGTGCTTACGAGGTCTACATTCGTAGTTGTAGACTGTATTTTCTTCTCCCAAAGCTTTTGATGAGATTAATGCTCGAGTTCAAGTAAGTTTTGGTATAGGTGTTAATAAGACACCGTACAATTTATCTGTGCAAATTAATATCCGAACAACACAAAACAAGACTATTGATACCCGAAATATATTGAATTTGGCCGATTACACCATTGACTAAATTTCCCGTCAGTCAACCTGCTTCCGTTAACGGAGATACATTAAAGTCTGTAATACAAAACTACGCCGTTTTGAAAGCAAGTAATAAAAAAAAAAACACAAAACACAAAGCACTGTGCATCTTCTTCTTCGTTGGGTTTGTGAGAGAGGAAAGAGGACAAAAGACCAAAGTCTCTAACACAAAACACAAAACACTGTGCATCTTCTTCATAGAACAACACAATACATAAGAACGAAGAGCAAGTAGTCAATAGTCTAAAACAACTATGCTACCAAAAAAAAAAAACCTGTAAAAGCAACTCTCCTCCAAAGCAACTGACCAAATCAAAAAATACCAAAATAAAGAGATGCATATATAAGACATCAGCAAGTACCTAAACGTCTCATCCCTGTGTTGGTTGAGTTGGATGTAGCCCATCGTCAAGTGTCATAGTCTCAGCCTCAGTGTTTGATGTCTTGGTCTTTTTTGGTGGCCTAGGCTTACCAGGGGCTCCGACATTAGAACATTTAGAAGCGTTATGTCCAGGCATACTGCATCGGTAACAATGCATTGTGCGTCCATGTTTGGTAACCTTTTTACCTTTCGTTGGTGACTCGTTAATACCCTTAATCCTCTTCTCCAGCTTTCTTTTGCGACCCTTTTTAACCTCTGTTTCTGGTGCCTCAATTCGTGTTTCTTCACTGTTTTCCCAGAACTTCATCCCGTTGACAGGTTCAATGGAACCTATGTACTGCGCCTGCCAAGTAGTGGTCAAATACCAATATGAAACCAAGTCGTCTATCTTGTATGTTTTTTTATTGTCAAAGACAACACGCAATGCGTGACGACATGGTATCCCTGTCAAATCCCATCTCCTGCACTTACATGTCTTCTCCTTCATATCAACTTTATAACCTTGACCATTCTCCTTTACCTCAAAAATGCCTAGACGTCCAGGGAGTGATCTCAGATTTTTCACCTCTTTATCCTCTTTAGCGATGACATAGCCAACTTTCAGACTGTGTTTGCAGTTGTACCTTGCAGTTTTTTTCCTCCTCAGCGCAATCCTCACCATTGCTTGTCTCCTCATTGTCTCAAAGCTCTGAATCAATGGCATTGAATGCGCATTGTTAATGGCGTTGTTGAATGATTCTGAAAAATTATTCAGTGCATCTTCACAGCAGGAAGTCGTCTCGAAGTATGCTCGACTACAATTCTTCGGGTTCCTAGTCATAAAGGCGTCAAATACACCAATATCATACGCTTTCTTCTTCTTCAAACTTGCTTCATAATCAGGCACATTAAAACTCTCCACAACTTCCCAAAACAAGCCTTTCATCTGAGGCTTTTTCGGATAAACCTTCTTCAAATTCCCATAAATGTGTCTTGCATACATTCGGTGTTCTATCTCTGGTAATTCTTGGTTCACAGCCTTAAGTAATCCCTGACATGTATACAAAGATACTTATTAAAACTAAATTATTGATTGAGTAGCTTGTTCTTAAAATCATTCGTATATTAAAACAAAGTTAGAGATCGAGTGTATCTTACCTTCTGTCTATCAAATATGAGAGTGAATCCATCACCATTTTTAAGATCCAAGTCATTTTTCAAATGCTTAATGAACCAAATCCAACTGTCCATATTCTCCACTTGAACAACTGCCCATACGAAAGGGTATATTTGATTGTTGGCGTCTCTACCAACAGCTGCCAAGAGTTGTCCTTTTTCATTGGACTTCAAAAAACAACCATCAATCCCAAAGATCGGTCGACAATGCTCTTTCCATGTCTTACGCAGTCCAACAAAACACATGTAGAAACTATCGAACACTTCTTTACCATTTTCTGCAATCGTTGTTAGAAGCTCAACTGTGGAGCCGGGGTTTGTCCTATAAAAAAGATCATAATGAAAACAATGAAAAAGACTATTGAATAGCAAATTAAAACTATAAAACAGAAATAATTTCGAAAATTAAAACAATGAAGTGAACACTTACTTTAGAAGTTCATCTCTGTAGTCTTTCATCCTCCTATATTGTTCATTATATTCCTCTTCAATGAGGTCCAATGCTCTCTTCTTCGCCTTTCGACATTGATCAAATGAAGGCGCCACATTATAGCGTTCATGGAGACGTTCTTGCATAACTATAGGCTTTAGGTGAGGATCATTTCTCAACTCGTTGATGTACATATTGAGATCACACTTTCTGTCAATATTTTGCACCGACCATCTTTGTGACAAGTATGTTCCTCTTGAAATGATTTAACCATCCATTGAGAAACTGATTCCTCATAAGAGCAGTAGATTCTCCAATTGCATTTGTCAATACCACATCTAGCCTCAAATTTTTTTGCTGCCCATCTCGTGAATTGGATATTCCATCCTCCTTTTAAGGCATACTCCAAGACAGCCTCTCTGAATTCAGTCACGCTTTCAAACACTTGCCTAATCTCGAGTTTTCCATTGCTTTTTATCCAACTATCATAATAAACCCTCTCATTATTTGCTTCTTCAGAAACTGATCTAGGAGGGGTTCATCGATAGTCATCATCCTCTTCCTCATCAACAAATGTGGCTACTATTTCTTCCACACGGGCTTCCTGATCACACCAGCTTCTACCTTTATTTTTGGCTATTTCTCTTCTTTCATCTCCTCCTTCCTCTCGTGATTCCTGGTTACTATCTCTTCCTTCACGAGGTCCTGCTTCATTGTCACCTCCTGCTTCATCTCTTCCATCTTCATTGTCAGCTCCTGTTTCACCTTCTTCATCACGCTCCATATATATTTCGACACATTTGCACCATCTAGCTGCCTCACACATCTTCAAATAGTTACCAAGACCTTCACACAAAATCTTAAGCTCATTCATGTCTTCGTATGGCATTTTGTACCACAATCTCTGACGATACAAACTCATGGGCATCTCTTGATACAATGAGGTTGCCGGCGTAACAAGCTCAGTCACAGAACCACCATCGTAAATAACCGTACTATCCTCAAATCTTGTGAATTTGCCACCATGATCTATGAGAAAGCAGGTATCTCCATCACTGAAACGAAATTCGACTATTGATTATCGATTACCCAATTCGACTAAACAAAACGAAAACATTGAGTAAAGAATTGAATCGAAAACCGTAAATTGATAATCGATTATCGATTATCCAAATACCTCATTCGACTAAACAAAACGAAAACATTTAGTAAAGCATTGAATCAAGAACCCTAAATTGATTTACCTCATTTTCAACAATTGATACCCAATAACTTGCTTCAATTGATTCAACTCGAATCTTTCTTCAAATTATTACCCACACAAGAAACGGGAAGCGACTACACTCGCGGACCTTCAATTTTGGTCTTTTGTCCTCTCTCCTCTCTCACAAACCCAACGAAGAAGAAGATGCATATTGCTTTGTGTTTTATGTTTTTTTTTTATTACTTGCTTTCAAAACGGCGTAGTTTTGTATTACAGACTTTAATGTATCTCCGTTAACGGAATCAGGTTGACTGACGGGAAATTTAGTCAATGGTGTAATCGGTCAAATTCAATATATTTCAGGTATCAATAGTCTTGTTTTGTGTTGTTCGGGTATTAATTTGCATAGATAAATTGTACGGTACCGTGTCTTATTAACATCTATACCATAAATTGAGGTACGTATTAGCCGATTTCCCGTAAAAATGTAACTCTCTTCTAATAGTTTTGCTTGATCAAGGAAAAAAAAAAGCGTTTTGTTTGTATCGTTTTGCAAATCTCCCTAAATAATTTTGTTTGTATCATTTCCATGCTGTTAAAATTAGTAGACTTCGTATTAATCTTTCACTATTTTGTGGGGGAAAAAATATCTACGAGAAATGTTCGTACCTAGTGTCTCACTATCGTTCTCAAGGAATTTAAAATGAAAGGTCTGAAAAAAATGAAAGGGTACCAAAACAAAACAAAATAGACAACTTCACCGGATCGATGGCCCTCGGCCTCATTCACCATCGCTGTTACAACGACAATCAAAGTTAAAAGTAAAAACATTAAGCAACAGAACTTCTATATCAACAAGCCAAGATACAAAACAGAATTTGATGTCTTACCTACACCATTAGAGAAGAGTAGTTGAAGGAGTGAATAATCTTCATTTTTTACTCGCACTTGATGGAGCGGTAAATGTGACGGACAAAGAGAAGGGAAGCACGGAATCCGATTGTCCCGAGCATGAGGAAGAATCCATAGCAGATGCAAGCCATGTAGCCAAAGAAGAAGGAAGTCTGCATGAACCCTGACATATCCGACCGTGCATAGTAGTAGTACAAGCAGTAGGCGTATATGAATACGCCTGTTGATCCACCGCAGAGCAATGATCTTTGAATGCAGAAGATAAAAAAGAGTCAGACGCACAGAAATATCAACAATTTATAGAAAAACTGAAACATGGGATTCTCTTTTAGGCTAAAGCATTGATCAATCGCAATTATGCAACAATCACAGAAAATATATATATTCCCTGAACTACCACAAGATGAAAAATGGAACCAGAAGTTAAAGAAAGAGCAAAGAAAACATTACCTCCACCACCAATCATGGTCTTCAGCAGCAAGCTGGAAGTACGTCAATGCAACCGTGATGAAAGCAGTGACAATGACAAGTATAAGGAAGACGATAGACAGAATGCTATAGATGGTGTATATTCTGTGACCCCAAACACTGGCAAATATGTAGTAAAGCTCGATGTAAATGGCACTGAACGGCAAAAAACCAGCCATAGCCATCTGCGGAAGTGTTCTCCGGTACCAGCGCAACGGTGGGATCTCCCTTGGGTATTTTGTGGTACGACAAGGAGCTTGAAACTCCGATTTTCTATTCTTCCCGGCAATACCTCCCAATATTAACAATGGTGAAGTAACCAGTGCCCATATAAGGAAAATAACAACAATTGTCCCGAATGGCAACGCTGCAGTGGCTTGGTAAGCAATCGCAACAGTATTAAGGAAGGAGAAAGTGACCAAAAGAGGTCCACAGAATAGGCTTCCAGTCAGTATAAGATTCCTAACCTGTCAAGACAATCAATGCTCATCTTTCTTAATCAGTTTAATCGTAAAACTGTTCATTCAATTTGTAGAAGGCCATTTGTCTGGCATCAAAAAACCTTTTGGACCAATATGAAAAACAGAAGAATCTAATATATGAAGCAAGAATGCAAATGAGAACAATATACATGATAGGCCGGGCTTGTCCTCGGACTGCTAAAAATGAATGTCCACAACTGTGAGCCGAAACTCATCATGCAAAAAAGAAGTAAAAAACTCAAAAATCTAATCGTCGTATGGCGGGCATGTAAGGTCGGACCTGAAGTTTACATAAGTATGATACATACATATTTGCAGTATAAGAGAGAGGTAGTAAAGAAACTTGTAATCACATTTGACATAATAGGATAAGTCCATCATTCATAATGCAAAGTGGGTGTTGAAAATGCTAAACCAAATTGACTGCAGTACTATTAGACTACTTTATACCAAGTACATTACTTATTCACAGTAGTTAGTCACTTTTATTAAATGCACAGAGACTATAACAGATGATTTTACTAAATGCTCTCACTGCAGAAGACTGTTGACTGACCACCGAAATATGATCAACAAAACAGTCCAAAGACAACTAAAAATCCGGAAACTGTCATTTATACTTACCCAATTAGTTCCTTCTAGCTGACAGTAGAAAGAAGCAGCAGTATATCCGGCAATCCCTGAGGTAAGTGCATATATGACCACCAATGCAGTAAACAATGCCCCACGGTTGTAGGGATAAAAGACACCGACTAACGCTAGCATAAAGATGAAAACAGCTCTACATACAAATAAAAAGACGTGTGGGTTACTGAGTTAAAAGAAAACAGTATATCAGGAAGAACACCACAACTCTATGTGAAAACGTACAGTGTAAACAATTGTGTGCCAGAACCAAGGGCTGCAGCCAGCAGGGATTTGTGTTTGGGGAACCTAAATATATCACCATGGATCAATTTCCACCCAGTCTCTTCTTGGTCATCAGCTGCCTCTTCATCATGTGCGTACCTATGAAATACAAAAGCCTATAGGGTAAGTTCCTAAATATATTAAAAGTCACAGATTCAATTATGCATGCGCTCTAGCTATCTTACTTGACAAAATCATTCTTCAAGACTCGCATGAGAATAGTCGCAAGGAAGCCAGTTAAGAGAAGAACTGTAACACATGAGTTAATGATGGAGAACCAGTGGATTTCCAAGTGATGCGGCATTGAGGAAGCCAGTGAGTATTTCTCCATCCTCTTCTCGAATGGGATTTCTGTTTCCTTCCATCGAACTGTGTAAGTGAAATCCACTTCGACTTCCTTGTCTTCAGTCAAGTCCACAAGGAAATTCTGGTCTGTTCTCACAATAATTTCAATAACACGGTCCTTATTATAGAAAATCTCAAACTGTAGATGATTGAAGAGGTAATATTTGTAATCGGATGGGTCAGATATGCCATCCTTGACAACTTTTCCAAGGAATCCCCAGATGGGCAAGTCATCATAATACATCTGAAAGTAGTAGTCTTTCGCGATCACATCACGAAACTTAGCAATGTCTTCTCTACTCAACCTCTTTCTACATGCAACTTCAGAGTTCTTCTCACCCAAAAACTCCAGTTTGTAAGGAGCACTGACTAACCGATCTCCATTGAGAACTTCCCCAAGAGCTTCCTTCTTTTCCTTAACAGGAGCTGTAAGAAAATATGCCTCAGCTATATAAAACTACAAAAGTTCACCTATGAAACTAAGCAATTTAGCATCCACACATACCTGATGAACAGAATGGGAGATCAAAGTATCGGTATGTTTCACTGCCATACACAGAAAAAACAATAGTAAGCTCAAACTAACACAACAGAGTTAGTAATTCATCGGCTAGCATTATAAGCATGGATCGTTACACTTAATAACCAGCCATTGATCATGCTTGCTGTTTAAACCATTTGAACATGGATCAAACATGACCTACAAAAAGAAGCTTAAACTACACTCTATTAGACTACACTAACATCCAACCACATTCACTAATTCAATAGCTTGAAACGATACAGAACACACCCGAGGGGTATTCATATAGGACCTACGAATTTGCCATCCCAATTCACAGTCCAATTATTACGAATCATAGCTCGAGAGTGTTGTCAATTTGAATCAGAAACACGAAAAAGGGAGAGATCTTCATGCAATTAGAAAGCGAAATAAGCTCAGATCTGAAGTAGATTAGCGAACAGACCTGGGATTGTGAAACGGACCGACTTTGTTGGCATAAAGAGGAACATCATCACCGACCTTGTAACGGTGATCGGAACCGTCGGAGATAACCGGAGAAACGCCGTAGAGGAAGAAGAACACAAGAAGAAGCGACGTCATCGCAGGCAGTACCAATGGGAGATACTGAAATTAGCGATGAGAGATTAGGAGAAAGAGAGAGAGGTTTAAGCGGTTGGGTCGATGATGATCAAATTCATTATGAGTGAGACTCTGATTTTTGTTCTCCGCAATGCAAGTCATGAAAATTTACTTTTGAAACGAAACCACTTTTTAGTTTTTATCATATTTTTTAATTTGAATTGAGTATCAAATAATAATTATTGCTTTTTGGGAAATTCAATTTATATTAACGATAATGATATTTTAACTCTCATATTAGGTGTTGGGATCAGAGGGAATTAGGAGTAAAGGACACTACACTCTTTTTGTTTTCGTGAGGTTACAGTTTAGATACATGTAAATTGCTTCTAAGAGAAGTGTAGGAACTAGGAACCGGATTGACAAAAAAGAAAAAAAGGAACTAGGAACCGATTTTTTGGACAAATTTTGTTAAAGGAAATATGTGATAAAAAATTTCAACTATGTGTTTTCGTTGAAAAAAAATCATGAACTTTACATCTGGTGAAATATATATCCAATTTTGACTTTGACTTCGACTCGTGATTTCCACTTTCGATTACATCTTTGTCGACTTGTTTGAAATATATGTACATGTGTTTGTGTAAAATAATCAATAAAATATTTCAGTTCATGTGGTTTACGAATTTTTTCTACAAGAGATGAGTGGTTTGAATCCCAGATTTTGCAATTTAATGGAATATGTTAACATTCACTTAACTCTATTAAATTAGTTTGTTAAGTCAACTAATAAGATGCCGTATTTGGCAAAGTCAACGAAATTTAACGATTTAATTAGAAAGTCAATTAAAATTAAATATAAAACACAGAGTTAAATATTTTTATGACATTTTTCCTATTTTGTTAACTTTAAGTTTTTCATAAATTAATAATAAAAAAAGCTCTAAGAATTCGCAACCCGGTTTTATAGTTAAGTTTTTTTTTTCGGTTTTAAGTTTACTCAATCATGAGTTTTACATCGGAATTTTTATGCTCAATTAATTGGTGTGATGGATTTACAACCAAACTAATATTTCGTTGTTAATATGTCTTTAAAAATGTACCTCCATATTGATCTAATTTGTAATAAAATAATAATGTTAAAACTATCAAATTCTTATATGTTTACATCTTGGGTGATTTTTTAGAGGAATATGAAAAGTAATAATTCATAATAGTTTTAATAACAATATTACTAGAAGCTCCTCCGGTTGATTTGCGAATCTGAATAGTCTTTTCGATGTAACTGCTAAAAGGTACATCATCACATAGTGTAGTCACTTGCATTCTCATTTACTTGTGTAGTCTCATCAAGTTGGTCTTTACTTGCGTTCTCATTTTGATTATCTACCATTATCTTCGGAGGAGACATACTCTTGTTGTTGAATTTTTTTTACTTTCCTTATCAAGTTTTCAATGATATGTGCATGGCAGTTGTTGCGCCTTAACCAAAGAGAAAAGAAATGACTTCATCTTAGTGCGAGGCACAAAATTCATATCGGGTAGATCATGTTTGTAGAGGTCAATATGATCGGCTTGAAATGCTATTTGCGATGGTGAATCATTGACAGAATCTAAAGTTGAAGTTTTGAGCAGCTGTCACTCGACAATCTAAAAGACTCTAAAACCAAGCAGAGTGAAACACAAAGAGTTCGAATGATTCGTTGAACTTCCGAATGTCATGTTTCTAATACGTCTTCCATATATATCTTTGGAGTATCTCCGGACAAGAAAACTATTGCAGTTAACTTTATTGTACTAAACTTGCGCTTTAAAAAAATCTGGATTGATTTCATGTTGATTTCTTACTATTTAACATTACTATTTTATTGCAAATTCATGATTCTAATAAGGAAGATGAATTATACTGGAACTATGATTTCAATTTGAAAAATAGAGATGAGTTGTTTACCTTGAGGAATTTGGTATTTTTAAAAATCGCAAGATTAATAGTGTCTTTTGAGGTCTTGCTTATATAGAATGGATCCGTCCTAACATGTCCTAGTCCAGTTATATCTAGACCACGACCAAATTAGCCTTTGAAATCATAGATCAGTTCAATATCTCTACCAATGAATAAAATTTTCATGACAATCCAATATCTTATGTCCGTCTGAAACTATGAACAAAAACAGTTTTGAAAAGTATAAAGAAACAAACAATTAAAAGAAAATATTAAATTCATAAACTAATTTCATAGATGCCAAAAATTTTTGCAAAGCAAAATATTTTGTTTGAGTTAATAGCAGATTTCATGTACTTAAAATATCTAGGATCGAAATTATCGACAAACCACCTATACTCCATCTCCATCTATACTCTACTCGACCAAAAAAATGTTTTAAAGCAAAATAAAATATTGTGTAAAGTACTAATAAGTTCTTTAAAGTTCGGCAACAAGATTCTCTCTCTACTTTATTATTTCTTTGATTTTACCCTCAATCGTACCACACATAAATCTCAGCCATAGTTGAAAGTTTCGTCCCATTTTGTATATGAAAATATTTTTTTATGAAGGCTTATTTCTTATTTTTTCCATTTTATAACTTATTTCCATTTATGACTAAACCTGTTAGCGTGTTTTAATTTTTATCAAATACTACATACTTATCAGTGCATACGCACAAGATTGTTCTCATAAACACATCTTATTGAAATTGTTTACGTAGTATTATATAGTTGTGTTTGATTTGATCTAGAGACAACCAACATAATTGAAATTTTCATGTGGATATCAAAATGAGGGAAGGTGGAGAACATTTTGAACAAATTCAAGTTCATATTCGATGTGTTTATCGGTGACATAAACATATATATATATATATATATATATATATATATATATCACTAATTTGTTTGGCAATAATTAATCTTTGCCCAGTTGAGACGAAAACATTACAACGTATGCAACTTTTTTTTTTTGTTCAACAAGTTCTTCATTCAATTAATAATCTAAAGGATTACAAAAGGTCTGTTCGGAGAAGAGTCGCCAGCGATGGTCTTTGCGATAGATTAAAACGACGGTGACGAAGATGATCAGCAAAGGAAAACGACGAGAACAAAGGCAAACGATGATGATGGAAGTGTCACTGGAGAGAGAGAAAGGTGTTGCTGGAGAGAAGAGTCGCTGGAATTTCAAGCGACAGTTGCGAATAGTAACAACGACTTTTTTTAACAGTTCCAACGACTTCTTTTAACAGTTCCGGCGACTCCTTTAAACAGATCTGCTTTTATTTTCTAGTCGCAGTCGCTTGTCGCAGCGTCTCTAAAAAGAACAGGGCCAAAGTAGAAGACTATAACCGGACAGATCAGAATAGCAAGCATTACAACAAACGAAATTTAAAGATAGAGACACAAACTTCATTAAGCTTGATAAATCGCCAGCAGAGTTGTAGAAACAACCTAACACGCGTAAACCCGTGATAGAAGCAATCTTGAAATTGTTTTCTTCAATTGACATAAGCTTAGTCAA
The DNA here is from genome assembly GCA_900406565.1 of Turritis glabra. NCBI lineage: Eukaryota > Viridiplantae > Streptophyta > Magnoliopsida > Brassicales > Brassicaceae > Turritis > Turritis glabra. The sequence goes on along the minus strand of OVBN01000173.1, from coordinate 693,885 downwards.
CATAACAAGTGACTTTGGAAACATCTTTGACATAGAAATCGAAGAAAGTGTACCTCGCTTGAGAAGAGGTAAGTGCCATAAGATTCTCTCCTTTATAAAGGATGATGAGGAAAAGGATCTCTCCTAGCCTCGACAGGAGGAAATTTGAAGTGGAGGCGATGCGTCTTGGTGCACCAGACTTGATTGGAGATTAAAACCGGATCCATTCCAAAGGCAAAATCAAGAACGTAGTTGCTTCCAAACTAGTCAGTGCACCTTACAATTCGGTTTCTTTGAGGTAGCACTAGCAAACTAGTCAGGGTTTTCTCCTCTAACTTCAGTTGGAGCCAAATGAAAAACATAATGCTGTCTATTGCTCTTAGAAAATAGCAACAGATAACAAATTAAGAAAGTACATCAATGTTTAAAATACCTTCATGGCTATATGAGTGGAAAATTCGAAAACGGCATAAAACAACATTATAAAACGTAGATATTATTAACATAAATGTTTGAGAAAAAAAAAAGACTCAAATTCTTGAGAATACTGTAGTTTGCTTGTTGGTTCTTTGAGGTGCTATAAACTGTTACAATACAACATAAACATAATAATCTATCCCAAACACAGATCATTTTTATGTTTAACTGTTAAGGTAATTTAGTTGGCTCTGTGGATTCATAAGCAGCATCAGCTGAAGAAGTATCTATGTCGTTGAGACCCAACTCCTCGTTTTGCTCCCATGATCTCTCGTACTCTTCAACTGTAGTTCAAAAAACACAACAACAACATTTGTTAATTGAAACCCAACACTTCTGTCCTAATTGACATCTTCACTCCTAATTCAAAAGCAGAAGATCAGATAACGTTGTTTCGTCTTTGATCTATAAAAAGCCTTCCATGAGAAAAAGATGTAAGGAACAGATTTAGTTTATGAAACGGATACGAAATCAGCGGTCCTAATATTTGTTTCGATCCAACTTAAGGTTGTAGTCAAGGAACACTGAGGAACTTACATGTGAGCTGATGATCATCTTTGATGTCATCTGTTACTGGTGAAATAAAGGAATTCGCTAATTCGTCATCAAGAATCAAAGTCCATGGTTGTTCTAAGCTTAGAAGCTGCAAAGAAGAGATAAGAAAAGAAAAACATCTTCATAAGAAAAACCAGATCTTATTGCTTTGCTTCCTCTTGCACATCAAGAACAAGAGAAGGCAATACTTGAAATAAATTCAATAGTAGTTGCTACCTTAGTTAGTCTGGATCCAAATTCTTTCCACTTGTTAATCTTACTCTGTTCCAAACTGTCACCAAAAGTGAATCCGTGTACTCTCGCTAAGCCTGTGAGAACCCATACCACACTTGGATCAGTAGATAAGAGCTATAAAAAGGCTAGGATCGTAACGCTTCCATTATCCAAACAATGAAAGCTTGGTAAGGAAGAATATAAGATACTGATTTATGCCATAGTTCTCTAAATCTGTTCTACTGTACTTAGTCCACTTAAAAATGAGCAAAGACAAATGATTCAGACTAGAAAAGGATAATGTTTGGATGTTGAAAGGTCATACTCACTTTCTCTGATCTGTGTGACCAACCCTTCCACTGTTGTTACCATTCCACCAAGTGTACCACCAGCTAACTCCAGATCAAGTTCTGGGATTTTCACTCCGGCAGTGTCTGACTAATACACGCAACAAACAAAATTAACCTTTAATGACATATGGGAAGGTGTTGCTCCATAAACATAAAAAATTATAACACATTTCCTAGCATACGTAGGGGTTCATATTGTTTTCTACTATGATTACGCCATCAGATGTCTTTACATTTATACCAAAGGCCTACAAGGATCGAACAAGCCTGTTCTACATCTATACCATACACTTATTACAGTACCAAATTAACTTGAGCACTGGGTTAGAACTTAAAACTATATACATTCTGTAAGGGCACATACTTTAACTGTAAAGTGAAATTCGCAGCTACTTTAAGATACATAGATGATAGGACGATATGGAGAAATATCTAACCTTGATAACATCTCGACTAAGGTCAGTGATGTTCTTCACAGAGAGCGTAATTTTCTTTCCCTTTTCAGGAATTGCACCACCAGGCTTCAACTGTTCACAATTGCCCAAAAAAAGTTAATAACCGGAAAGACCAGGCCTGTGTCTGCAAAATCTCTCAAACCAATGGAAGCCAACCTCAGAATTGCGATAGCCACAATCATCACATGTAGATGCCATGACAATAACCTCCTGAAAGTACGGGATTTCTATTTTATGTCAAGGGGTAAACAGCATCAAGGAGTCCACAAATACGTAAAACTTGTTTCAGAAAACCAAGGAACGGGCACAGAGTTTTGAAAGGATACTTGTCACAAACATTCGTGTCTCACACAGCTTTGTACATGCTCCGCAAGTTGAAGGGAAAGTCATCACCTATTAAAAATGAGCAAAGGTAACGTTATCTAAAATCACCATTTAAGTTTTTAACTCTCCCAAAACAACAATTTGACACTGATTTCTTATCTCAAGTGATCATAACCTTGAGCATTCAACAAAACTATTCCAAAAGTTGCTGGGTCAAAAGTTACCTCTTCAGGCGCAGTGTATCTAAACAAATTATCCGAAATATCAGTGCTATTACTCTGCGCAATCGCCCGATGACCAGCTGTTGCTCCGATAGTTCCATGAGGTAGAGCAGTTGTTTGTGTAGAAGGTGTTCCAAGGCTTCTTTCTGAGTGTCCAGTCTGAGATGGGTTAGCAAGATATCCAAGAGTTGCTTGTTGCTCGGGTGTTCGCTCATAGAACTTGATTGTTAGAGAGGGATCTATTGATGGAGCATGTCTGTCATATGTTGTAAACTTGTTGTCATAAGCAGATAAAAGAAATATAACTTCATTTTATAATGGTACTTCCAAGTTGAATATCCTTACGGGTTCTCAATGAAACTGTTTCCAGCAGGATCATCCAAAATGAAGGTGAATGATGTCTCTGCTTTAGCACAAGCTCTCAGTTTAGACAAGAACTGGTCTATTGCTTCAGCAGTTTTAGGATCCACTTTCTGTCAAGAACCATATGCAGTTTAAGATTTCTGACGGTAAAACAATCAAACTGGACATACAAAAAAATGTAGAGCTCCAAGTCAGAATTTACCCTGCGTTCTTCTTGAAGGGTACTCAGCTCATCAGCAGCCCGGGATAGTATCCCTTCCACCTAGAAATTAGACAAAGAGAGGTAGTCATTGACAAGGAACTGGAAAATAAGAAAACCAAACATCTCAAAATGCAATTGTATAGGTCTATTCTCCAGTACAAAAGAATTAAAACGAAAAGAAGAGATTTTTCCAACTGCTAACACCAGGTTGAAGCTAGCAAAGTAACACAGATAGGGATCCCATCGGAATCTTCTCAATAGTCATTGCCCAAGTGATAACCTGATGGTTATATTGTCATTAAATGCACCACTAATTTGTCCTCATGAGTAGATCAGACGATGTTAAGTTGTTCTAAGAAATTACTACCCTTAAAAATGAACTGCTCGTATCAAGATGGTTAAGAGGACTTACCGTAGATAAACTACCACGTTGGGCCTCTGGTGGAATCTCAAAATCCAGTTCAGGAATCTGAATGCATATTATCATGCAAACTACTATTAGTTTCCAACTTCAAATCAGTCCAGCTTTCATAATAAAAGAAGCAAACTAATTCACAGTGTTCAGAAAGATTAGGAGAAGCTGTCTGGGTTAGCAAAATCAGTATATTTTTTTTTATTCCGGAGGAGCAATGACATTCGCAGAATCAGCAAACAACTCACCTTAATAGTGGCAGATTCAGATTTTACAACTTGCCGGTCAAATATCTGCATTCAAACAGATATCAGAAGGTAAAATTAGCTTAGGGAGCAAGAGACAACTAAAGCCAGATAATTCAAGTTTCTTATAATGAGAATGGAAGGCTACATGCTACCACATAATTGCATCTCCAAGTGAAAAATATAACAAAACTTTATTGAAACGAACAAAAATATCGATTTGAATCAATTGCATTAACCTTCACATCGCCAGCAGAAACCTCTAGATGGTAAGAGCATCCTCGGGGTTGAATCTCGCCAGCAAACTGAACTTCATTATTCCTATAAAGATATATAAGAGATAAAATGAAAGGCTTGTCTTTTCAATTGAGGAAAACAGACAATATTAAGTGAATTTGTTTTCAAAACAATTCACCCTGCTCAAATCAAATACTTAAAAGCATCTCAAAATCATTAGATGTTGTACCTTTCTCCGCAATGGGGACATTCAAATGCAGATATTAAGACCTGTAACCAAAAGTAGGTTAGCAGGAAGCTTGTAAGCTAACACAAGGTAGAGATTTTTAGTGTTCTAGAATGTGGTCAATTCACAGTGAGTAAATCATGAAAAAAATCTCAATTTAGAAGATGAACAAAACTTGGCACTTTTCAAAACAGATTAGACATACCTTTCTGAAGTGAGGAATTAAGGTCAATAGAAATCTAGTTGTTCCCTGGACAAGAAATAAGAAGCTATTTTATGAACAGAAGAGTGATCGGGAGAAAGACCAAGAAAATCTCACACGACAGAGTTTTTACAACTGAAGTAAAGAATTTGGCGCAAATGCACTATATACTGAAAGTTTCTCCAATTGATTTCCACAGAACCAAAATATATTAGTATGTTTCCCATCAAATTCATCATACCATCACCAAGACGTAGCAAATAATTCATAACAATCTCAAGAACTATTGTATAGCAGAAATAACTAATGTTATGATGGCGTACATTTACAGCTATGTGCATGTACACTATTGGAAACAAGCTGAAACTAAGAGCAAAGTAGAAAACTAGCCTGTTTCCTAAAACTCTATTAGTCAAAAAAAAAGTTGCAACCTTTATGCTATTTTCCTCCATTAAAATAGCATAATAGAGACACTAACCAAATGAATGTGTGTGTGTGAGAGAGAGAGAGAGACATACATTTTCACCGCAGCGCATGCACATGCTCTCAACTACATAGAGGGGAGCACCAAAGGAATGATCTGCTGAAACAGCTTCAACCACTGATCCGACATCGATTTGTTGATCATTTCCGTTATCCATCATACCAGAAGATTCTCAAAACAATCCCAAGAAGTTCAAAACCTAATATCAGGTAAAATATGCTAAAAAGCATGAAACTTTGTGCCCATCAACAGGTTAAAAGTATATGACAAACATAACTTATCAAGTTTCCAAATACAAATCCTACTCTGGAACAGAGGCTCAAGAGTAGTTCCCCGAAACCCAACAGAACCCAGATCATTTAGAATCAAAATACTAAATTCATCTGTAAGCCTAGAAATCTAGAAACAGAGTTCAATTTCGTCTCTCCCAAAGAAAAAGAAGAGAAAAAAGATTGAAATTTAGAAACAGAGTTCAATTTCTGACGAGACGAGAGACATGTAATGTAACCCAATCAGCATAGAAACGTACCGAGTAAAAGAGCGACAATGCTTGAAATTTTACAAAACTGTGGTGTGGTGGAGATAACAGGCTTATTAAAATGAAACTCAAGAAGCAGAGAACACCAGAACGAACTTCTAGAAACGGCGAGAGAGTTGAAGAACGACCCACGTGAGCATCACGTGTTTGTTTCTTTGTTTATGTGGGTGGGCTTGACCTTTGTCCATTAGGTCACTGGGCTCTGTTCAAACAATTTTTCTTTTGTTAAAGCAGTGATATAATTAGGGGCTTCCACAAATTAAAAGAATAGCTATGAATCATAAATCTTAGGAAAATAACGTTTTTTAGATATGGAAAAATTCAAAAATACCTTTAAATAAAAGACTAAAATGCAGTAGCATATTGTAATTTGAGAAAGTAATATGAAATAAATAATAATAACATGAAATCATAAAAGAGAGAAAAAATTAGATTGGAATTCTGGTATGAGTATTGGCGAAAGAGAAACATCCGACGAAAATGAGAGAAAAAATTAATGTCATTTAGAAAAATAACATGTCATATTAAAAAGAAAACTGTGTCATTTGTAAAAATATTGTGTTTTTAGAATGAATCTTAGATTTAATATTTGTTTAAATGATGCTCAACATTCACCATGCTAAATTGGAGTCTTTGTTAATTGATGCTTCGTTATACGGAGGAGTCGGCTTATGTGATGAATTTATCTAGAAGAAGGCTAGAAAGAGATAACCTCGAATAACTTCCGGTTGTGCCTATAAGTAAACAATATATGAAAATTTTTCGTAGCGCGGATACTCACATAGTTATATATAACTATTTAGAGAGTTCTTTCTCCATATAGGGTGTCCACCTAAACAACAATATTGTTTTACATTAAAATATATTTAAAATGTTCATTTACTTCATACTTATAATTTATAAAAACAATTAATTATATAAAAATGAATTAAGTATAATAAATGAAAATTAGTTTCTAAGAACAATATACTATAAATAGTTTATATTTATTATAAAATTTTCACCTAAGGAAATATAAAAATTACTAAACTCAATTTAAAATTTTAATTTAAGACGAAGACATTGTAAGGGTCACACTTTTTCTTGTGAAATTATAAAAAAAAAATCTTGAAAATTTTAAAATATTATAATCCATCTTCTAAAAAAAAAGATAACCAATGGTCATATGATCATGAGTTTTACAACAAAATATACAAAAAGTAATATGTAAGCCGTTAAAATAAAGTGATTTGTAATTTGTGTACCATATCTGAGAAAAAAGATCTATCCTCAAGTAGAACTACAACTTTATAACATCATTTTCTAGTTATATATATATATATATATATATATGGGTATAATTGATACAAATAAGTATAACTGGTACAACTAAGTTTAATAGCATTTGGAAAAAAATACAAAACCAATATATTTATATCAATATATATATATATATATATATCCATTTCAATTAGTAAATAATAAAACCATATTTTTTTAAATAACATATATTCGTCTAACAAATCCAATTTCAGAGAGAATAAAGAGCAAAACTATGCGAGAGAACAATGTAACTCGTGGGGTTTAAGTTTTTGTCGGTTAAGTATTAGGTTTAGATGGTTTATTGTCGGGTTTATGTTGTAGACCGATAAAAACCAATCTTTGGGTTCTGAGGATTCTATGTTTTCGAGAATAAATAGGTTTGAAAGTTTGTTTCTATGGGGAAGTAGAATATGAACTTAAATTTGTGTGGATTTGATGCTATATGAAAATTTCAAAGGAGATATAGATTGTCGATCCATTTTTTCATAGGTATTTTTTAGTGTTGAAAATTAATAAAAATAAAAATATTAAATAAAGGTATAACTAATTGTGGTTGGATGTTTAACATCATATATGGATAGATAGATGTGAGTAAACTTATAAAATGTCAACGAAGTATAGTTATGTCAGCACCGTATATGCTTTTAGTAAAAACTCTTCCAAAATATTGCTTGCTCTACTTTCAATTCGGGAAAATTCTAAACCACTTGAAATGAAGAAAAAAACGTACGTTAAACATTTTTCAGACGTCATAAACCCCACAATCTTCTTAAATTTTTGCATTTTAAAATATTTTTACATGCACAAAATAACTGGAAGAAAAACCGAAAGTCATTGTTCTAAAAATAAGAATAATACCAAGGAAATAATTGACATGTTATCGATAGAATAATGAAAAACATGATAACAATATATGTGTGTGAGTGTTTTTATGAAATTTGCAACAAAATGTAATTAATAATGTATGTAAAAAAATGGCGGCGGATATACAAGGGAAAGTATGAAAGACGAGTTTTCCCAAAAATGCATAACAATTTACGTTCAAGTAGATCTGAAGAGTAAAAGCAGATACTGCATAGTACATGTATTGCAAATGTGAAGGTAGAACCCTGCGAACAATATGCCACTAAAACATACTGATGTCAAAGCATATCTAGCGGATAGTATGCCACTATAACATATTAATTTTAAGGTAGACCATGTCAACTCGTGCCAGTACATAAGGATAGCGCTGGTACTTCAAATAAATATACTTTTTATATAAGTTTTCCTATATTAATGTTCCAATAGATACTATTTTAAATAGTTTCATTTAGATTTTATTAGATGTTTTTCAATTTTTAATGTAAAATTTATTGTCTTTCTATCGTTTTTGATTTTTTGTATTCTTTTATTTGTGTGTTTTCATTGGTCAATTTATTTTTAGGTAAGTAAAAACTGATATTTCAATGTAAAAAACACAAAATTAAATAATTTCTTATCCATGTGCAAAACCACTAAACACCATTTTAAATGTAATAAACGGGAGTATGAATCATGTAATTCAAAAGATAACAAGTATTTTTATTGAAAATAATAACTTCGGAGTGGAGTTAAGAAAAAAGTACAAAAAGTTTGTTACTCTATAAATATGAATTTATAATTATTTATTTAAATAACAGACAAAATTTTAATAATTTACTATATACTTTTTTTGTTTACATGCGTAGAAAAATTGGATATTTAATATCCAAACAAACCAACCAATAATCCAATATTTTGTAAGCAAAACCCAACTAATATTATAATCACTTAGAAAATATTTGATCCTGGAATTTTTTTTTAATCACTTATTTTTCGGACATAAATATATTTTCTATTTATTTTTAATTTAGAAATGTAACATAAAAAAGAACAAAATATATCATAATATGAGCTTTAACCTCACATGCATATTGAACAACATACTATATATACCACGCTGTTAAAAAAATTACAAAATGCATATTAAATATTACCTTTTACAAAGGAACTCTAATTTTGTGTTTTTAGAAATCAAATTTTAGAAGACTTCATTAAATTAATATAGGTAATCTTTTGCTAACAGATTATTTTCGATGATCAAATAAACCAAACAAATAACTTAACTAATCCAACTCAAGAAAACTAAGATCAATTAAAATATATATATATCGGTTCATATATCTTTAAAAAAATATATAAGCAAACTAATTATATAATAAAACCAAATCGAAAATAAATGTTAAAGGAATTTCAGGCCTTATTACATCATCACATTTTACTTTCCAGATGTGAAAGTAGAGCCGATGCATGCTTATTTAATAACTGGAACGAAATTTCAAGTCATTAAAAAAAAAAAAAAAAAGCTACAAGATAACTTGTGCTTTATACATATAACCTTAAGAAAATTAAATCACATGTCCAGATTTGCGGCCGTAGTTGATGACCATGACATAATCAGCACCTGAAGATCCCGCTTCTATTTTCTTTATATCAACGTCTTCCTTTGTTGATATCCAATACTGCCATAAGTCAGGCAGTAGTATTGAAGAATGTAGAGGTTCATTTTCTAGGTATAACTCTACCTGAAATCCATAAAACGCCAAATATGTACAACCAACCGTTCTACCAAATAAAACACAAAGATTAAAAAAGAGGAGGAACAAAAAGTTACCTCATTTTCGCTTTTAAGATCAAGTTTCCTTACAAGATATTGCTTGATATTTGAAATTTTCATGTTATTGTTCCTGTGAATATAAACAAGTATAAAATCATAATATATTTTATCATTACTGAAAGTACCATAATATTTACTAATTGTAAAAAGATAGAAAAGCGAACGTACTTAAACCTTATGAAAGAAGAGGGTATTTGTTGCAATGGTGCAATTTTATTCTTGGAAGACAAATAAGATTATGTTATAATTTAAGATATAAATATTAGCAAGACAACACAATGAAGAGAATAGATAAAAAAAATAGAGAAATAATTAAGTCTTACTCTTGTTTGGAAGCCACCAATCTAAACCATATTGGAGTGTTTCTTTTTTCAGTTGCAGCAGAAGAAATTCTATTTTGTAATTTATCTTGTACCACTGGTTCAACTTCTTTTTCATTACCTATGCATTTAGAACCAAAAGAATTAGTTACAAAAGAAGTAACATTTTGTGGTGAATTTTGCACCATTGGATCATTAACTGCCTTCTTACACTTTCCTCCATCAGCATAAGAGGTTGCATCTTGTGGTATATCTTGCACCACAAAATCGGTTACTTTTTATGTGCTTGTCTTTTTACCAAAAGGAGAAGTTGCAAGTATACCTTGCACCACTCGATCATATGTATTGTCATTCTTTAATTCCATAAAAAGAAAATTAAGTAAATTACCTGTTTCTTTACCACCAGTTTCACCACCAGAGGTTTCCTCCTTTTTCTCTCCATTGGAAAGAGGGGAAGATTTTTTATCCTCACAACCATTAGAAAGCTTGACTGGCCCAACAATCATTGGGTCATCATCTCTCTCTAACATATCTTCTTTTAGGTTCACCATACTAGATATGTTTTTGTGCTCTGCACGGATAAAAACTCTATTACTTCCACAAATGTTGAGTCAGTTTATTAACAAACTGGAATCCAACCAAAACATATATTTAAAGATGATAGTTTCTCTATGCAAAAAAAAATCAGTTGTTGAGAAATTTTTTAAATATAAATATAATGTGATTATTAGGTATTTAATATTTAAATGGTAAGATAATAAACGATGCGCGCGTTTTTTTAAATTGTTATCATACTTTGAGTTTTGATATATATATATATATATGTATATATATATATATATTATAGTTTTTCTAGGCAGAAATTTAGTTATCGAGAATTATTTTTTTTTTCATCTAAGAATATAAAGATTATTAGGTATTTAATATTTAAATGGTAAGATGATGTTTCAAGTTTAAAGTTAAATGTAAGTGTTTAACAATACGATGAGCGCTTTTTAAATTTTTTTTTGTTATCATAATTTTTGAGTTATTCGTTTTTAATTTTTATAGTTGATGCGTAAAAAGATTTGAATATCATTATGATGGTGTATGGTGGATCTATTTGTTGGTGATTTTAATAAAACATGTGAGTGTGTAAATGGTTTCTTATCCACTACGAATCTGATGAAAAAAAGATGTGAGAACACTTACAAAAACTTAATCCAGTATTTGGTTTGTTAGGCCTATATATTTGAGAATTGTCTATCATATATATATGTAAGATAGATAGATATTATATATATATATATATAGAAGACAAAAGAGAGAAAAATATAAGTGTGAGTCAAGCTAGATTTATGAAAATCTGAGTTTGAATCGTCATAAATAAATAAATCTTTTTAAATCTACATATAAAAGTTCACATACCTTTGTCTTCTTTGTAGCTATGGCAACCTATATGTTTGCTTTGTAGATATGGTGGTCTATATGTTTGCTTGTAGCTTTCACAAATCCCTTTAGAAGACAAGATATATATAGTGTCAAACCCCATATTTAATCAATTAAAAACACCTAAAATTTTATTTAAATTAATAAAATTATTTTTCCTGAATTTCTATAGTTGGAAGTCTAATGTGCATGAATCAAATCTCATATAGATTAAATGCCAAAATTAAACCTTTTTTCTTTCTAGATTTTTATATATATAGGATAAGTTCATGAATCAAATATGCTTTAAATTAAAAATACTTTTTAAGGAATCATTTTATATGTTAAATTAAACATAGGAAAAGCCTTCTTCAAATTCCACTTTAAAATTATATTAAAAAATATCACAGCATTAATACTTAAAAAAGTTAAATAATTATGAATAGTCTTAAAAATGTATTTATTTTTTAATACAGTAATATTAACGATTTTGTTGGTAGTTCAAAGCAAAAACATTTAAAATTGGTAGGTTATTTTAAAAAATTAAATTTTGTTAGTATTTTCATTTAGTCAAACTTTATGCATTAAATTAAATGATTTTATTTGACTAACATATTTTTAATTACCCTATCACTACAGCGAATCAAATTTTCCAAAACAACAAGGCACACCATTTTGTTTTCAGTCATAGCTTAGTTGTTTTAACTTAGATACAAATTAGTTTTGATAAAAAAAACTGTTTATTACATTTAACCGTTCACTTAAATCTTTTAATTATAAGATGTAAAGAGAATAAAATTATGTATATTTTGGATGTATTCAAACTAAAATGTTCAAAATTGTAGAAGTATTGCGAATATATATACTTTGTTGGATCATGAAGCAAAAAAGGATTTGAGTCAGAGAGGACTACAAAGTTAAGTGATTCTTTAAGGAGTGATCTTATTAACCTCAAAGATCATTTTTCTACTTTGAAGTAAGTGACTCGACATACAAACCGCGACTGAAACCTCCACAAGCTTGATAAAGAGAAAAATAATTGAACCAAAACCAGAAAGATAAAAGTTACATTATAGAAGTAAAGTATGTCGTTAGGATATCTACTCCAAACACATGTATCATAATAAAATTCAAGAATTATCCCGGTAACAAAAACTACTATCTTCTGTCAGAATACCATGTGAGAGCATGTAACTACCAATTTCTATAAATTGATTGTGGCATTGTACACAACTAACTTGTTCAACTGTTACAAGAAACTGTGAAACCAATATTGCATATATTTACCAACCAAGAAAACCCATCTTGGCTGTTGGCAACTTCATTTCCACGTTCATCATAGGCCAATCGTCTGCTCTAAATCATAAGAGATATCTACTACTACAAACTCCGCATTATTCATGGAGAAGTTTGTGATTGATTCTTTCAAGAGAGCCTAGACAAAAGCCTAACCACCATAAACTCTAGAAGAAGAATGACATATGCGGAGAGAAATGAACCTTTTGCATGTAGTTATCACAAACTTCCATTATTCATAACAAAAATACATATTTCTTCATTTTATCTACAAGAAATATACACTCAACCCATTCCACAGTTTAATGCATAGACAGAAAAGAAAGGTAGAAAACTTTCCTATGGTAGATACAATATCTGGTCCTGAACATGAGAGTATTAGAGACAACCTCGGAGAGATTATGATTCTAATAAAGGTTGTGTATCAGATGTCCAAAGGAAGTGTATAATCATCAAGGGATTCACTTTCTCTGATGAAAGCTGCTTAGCAAGTAGGATAATCCCAGTTGTTGTGAAGCCTAACAAGACGGTTGACGCATAAAACAGAGCTAGAAGAGACCCTCTCAAAGACTGCCCAGAAGAACATAAACATGACAACATGTTAATTTACAGATCCCCAAAGCAACAGGAAGCAGAATCCTCTACTTCCACAATATGATGAGAATCAAAGAATAGGAGTGTTTGATCCACCAACTTTTCCAATTAGCAATGCATTGTCGTTTGCATACTGCAATGAGTTCGCTGGTATGCTTTGTATCCCCTGACTGATTTGCCATGAAAGTGTCTTGTTTGAACCGACATGAGCTATTTTTTAATGTTTGAAATTACAGTTTGATTTTGATTATCCTAGGCTCCTACCAAAGCTTGGAAAGAATAAATATGGCAAAGTCTATTTTGAAACTGAAAGGTAGTCACCGTTCGTTATTCATGTTTTATTCAAATCTCATTTTCGGTTTAATATTTGTTACATATTTTAGTAGACTTCATTTAAAGTTTGAGAATTTAAGTCGAAAAAATGTTACTTCTAGTTAGGTTTTGAAGTTGGTGGTAGAGGAAGTGACATGTAAAAACAGTACAAGATTAAAAACAAGTATAATCTATCAACCTCATACTTATTGTTTTGTATAAAAAAAATAAAAAATCTGTAACAAAAGAAAATATTCTCCAACGATTTCAATAAATCTGCCATACAAAATATGCTATCAAAGAACATAACCAAATCTGCCACAAAAAGTCTATAATCACTAAAAAAGTTATTCTAGTAAAAAATAAGTTTGTCACAATTATTCATACTAAATCTGCCATAAAAATACCATAAAATTCTAGTAAGAAATAAGTCTGTCACAACTATTCATACTAAATCTGCCATCAAAATACCATAAAAACAAAATCTGCTATCACATAAAATAAAACTGATATCACTAGAGTTAGATTAGCAGTTATTTTTGCTGTAAAATTTTTGTCACTGAACCGCAAATATTTTGACAAAAAAAAAAATCTAAAACAATGTGAACAATAAATTTGCGGAAGAAAATAAGTCTGCCATACAAAATCTATGGCGAAAAATAAAAATGTGGTGTCACTTACAAAAAAGTCTGCCACATAAAATAAATTTGTCCACAATTATAAATCTGTCAGAACAATGCTAACATAAATCTGCCGTCCACTAGAAAATATGCGGTTCAAATAAATATGTCATAACATTTACAATAAATCTAGCACAGGCTTATATTATTTACATAAATTTGTGGCAAATTTAGTACGACAGCTTTTTAAGAAATCAAATTTTTTGGTGGTATTTTTGTAAATTTTATACACGCTAAAATGTTTCATTAATGACATTTTTTATAATTATGGTTTTTCTAACATAGCTTAATAAGGGGTTTTTGGCATATAGTATACCCCAACTAACTTCCAAATTTTCTATGCTAATGTAGTCATTAATGCAGAGATTATAGTTAATCTAGCAATCTTTCCTATATAATTCGGCCTAAACATATGTCGTTTAGTCATTATAATGTGTTGTTGCTCGCTAAACAACAACACATGTATTTTCCTAACATAGCTTAATAAGGGGTTTTTGGCATATATTATATCCAACTAACTTCCAAATTTTCTATGCTAATCTAGTCATTAATGCAGCGATTAGAGTTAATCTAGCAATCTTTCCTATATAATTTGTCCTAAACATATGCCGTTTAGTCATTACAATGTGTTGTTGCTCGTTAAACAACAACATATGTATTTTCCTTAGACTTGAAATTTAGATTTAAAACGATGCGATGTTTGTTTAGAAAATAATAAAAATATTTAAAAGTCTTTAATGTCGATTTAAAATTTTCAAATCGTGCAATATATAAATTGTCATTTTTTCATGTGTTTCTCTTTTATTTCAGATGCGTATAGTTTATAAATTATTGATATCATGTGTTTTTTAGTATTTTTATAGCTTTATTTTATTTAGTTTTCATGAATTTTGTCTCATTTAGGACTTGTTTAGTATGCATTTGTATTTTATTTGTTTGTATAGGTTCATGGAGTGAATCTTGGCTATTTAGAGACACTTGGAGCTTAAGGAAGATGTTATCAAGCTAAAAGAGCAATAAGAGATCAATGTGTGAAAAGGAGATGCAAAGAAATAGTGGAGAAACAATGGCGCAGAATTTGTTCGAAGGTTTTAAAGATCGACTCATATGAAGGTTTTCCAGTGGGAATTAGCTTTCGAGTTCTTCATCAAAGTTGTAGGAAATTGAAGTATCTTTCCAATGGTAGTCAAATCAGGCTAATCCGAGCTATGAGTCAAAATGTATGATCCGATCGGTTTGCAACCGATTTCAGAAACCGAGAGGCAAATACGACGAATCGAGCCGAAAGTTTACTAAATCGGTTTGCAATCGATTTCAGCAACCGATTTGGACAGAAAATCGGTTTGCAATCGATTTTGTAAACCGATTGCCGACACTCCACTATAAATACTCCAACTTGTGTGTAGCAAAATATCTAATCTTTTACCTTCTTTCCTTTTCAACAACTTATGATATTTTCTCTCTGTTCTTGAGTGTTCTTGTTTTAGTTCTTATGTTTTTTAATTCATTATCTAAACTTATTTTTTGTACTTTTATTCAAATCTTTTTATAAAATCTTGATTATGTTTTGCTTATCTATCATTTGTACGGTTTACTTTTGCAATTCTATCATGTGTGAGTAGTTCACTTTTGGATTGTTGGTTTGGTAGATCTAGGGTGTTAGAGCTTGTGAATGATGTTTGATGGTTGAGTAGTCTTGCTTATGATTATGCATAGAATGATCTTAATGCTAGAAATGAGCTTCAAAAGAGAGTTTTCTAGATTCTAGATTATTTCACACCCGAAAGGTTTTGTGAAATAATCCGAACCATCTATGCATGCGTTTTATTTCTTAGCCAACGAAAGTTGAGCTTTAAGATGGAAGAGATGACAAAAATGAGTTTGTGTTCTTTGCTTATAAATCGTTAGGTTGCAATTGAAAGATTAGCTTAATCGAACGGTTTGTAAAGGGGTTAGTATCACGAGAGTGGACTAGTCTATCTAAGCGACTCATGTCATGGAATTAAGTTTAGATTGTTCGTTTGAATTATCGTTTATCAAGTCATCATTCATCCTTGTCGTATTGTCTTACCAATGATCCATTCTCGATTTGTTTAGGTTCTATTGTTGTTAGTCTTTTCAATTGTTGTTAGTCTTTTGCATTATTGTTTCTTTTAGTTTGTTTTGTCTTATTTGGTTTGATTTACATTGTTAGTCATATTTTAGGAAACCCAAAACCTTCGTATTTTGCTTAGATTAGGCGAACTTGTGTATTCCTAGTGTGTTGGTTCATTGCTCTCTGTGGATTCGATACCTTAAGTGCTACCAACGATATACCATTAGTATTGTGGTATTGTTTGCACACAAGGTTTAATTGATGTGCATTGTGTGAGTTGTTGGAAATCCACGCATATCAATTATACATGAGATTAGCAACTTTCAACTTAGGAAGCGATATCGTAGTAAAATTGATTGAACGTTTGAGATTTCCGATCAATTGCATGTTATTTTTGATTTTCGATATTGTAGTAAAATTGATTGAACGATTGATGTTATTTTTTATAACAAAAACCGTGTTCTCTTATCTCTAATGAAAATATACACAGTATCGATTTTGATGACAGTCGATAATTGAGAGTCTGTTTGTTAACGGATCTTTCCTTGAGAGGTTTTGTTTGTTAATGGATCTTTACTTGACGTTTTTATTTTCATTAATAATCTAGTTAAGAGGTCTAAAATGGATCAGTATATACTTTTTTAAATAATAATTTAGTGTAAGGGTTTAAAAATGGATCGGTCACTTGATGAGTTTTTTTTTTTTTAATCAAATCTCATTTCAAATTAAACAGTAATTATGGTTTGAAGACATAAATGCATGAACTAAATTAATTCCTAATTTGTCAAGTCTATGTTCTGTCAAATTTTCAAATCAACACACATGGAAAGAGAGTGCTCCTGTATACATGTTTACCATTTCTTGTTAACGGAAATGAGTACTTATTGTTCACAAAGAATCTCTCTTTTTGGTCTTTAAGAAATTTAAATCTATAGTCAATGGCCTAACTAAATACACATGGCAATCTATGTATTTATTCAGATTTAATATTTCTTTAAATATAAATGAGTACAAGGTGTCATACTAGGATAAGGAAACAAAAAAGGCTTTACTTTTACCTGCACATTGCGATTGGTTATTTTACTGCCCAATTTTTTTCATCGTCATCCATTGTTTTTTTCTGTTGTTGTAGGTAAGATATGCCCAAACAATAAATAGACAGCAGAGCTTCCCAGCCATAGCTTTTTTGGGGAAGAATTTTTATATGTAAATTATTAACACAAGCAGTAGTTACAAAAAAAAAAAAGAAAAAAAAAAAAAAAGGAGTTGTGTTACTAATTGGGCTGTTGCAAAAGTGTCACTAGAACCCGCCTAGCTCACCAACGTCATCCTCTTCTCTCAGCGACGGAGGATAGAATTGTCATTGTACATGACCCAAATGCTACTCACTTAACATTATCTAATTTTTTAAAATATCAATTTTTAGTAAGTTAGGAAAGAATTGATTTCGAATTAAAAAAAAATATATAAATAATATATAAGGAATTTTTATGCATAAAATAAAATATTTGAAAAATCAAAATATTCTTTTAAGTATTTGTTTGGATATGATGATATACGAAAATTATAAGAGAAATATAGATCGTCAACCCATTCTTTTTATAAGTATTTTAATGTTGAAAATTAATAAAATTTAAAAATATTAATAATGATATAGTTAATTGTAATTGGATGTTTAAAATTATATATGGATAAAAATATGTGAGTAAACTTATAAAATATCAGCGTATTGTTATGTCAGAAATGTATTTACTATATTCTTTTATTAAAAACTCTTCCAAAATGTTGCTTACTTTGCTTTTAATCTGCGAATTTTAAATATTTGCGTTTAAAATCTTTTTCACTTTCACAAAATAGAATGGAAGAAAAATCATAAGTCATGGTTCTAATAGGAAGAATAATATCACAGGAATACTTGACGTGTTGTTGATAGAACAATAAAGTACATGATATTTTTTGAAATTTGCACTAAAAAGTGTAAGTAAGTGTATACAAAAGAAGTGCAGAGTACAAGAAAATGTTACAGACTATAAGTAGAGACTGCATAGTACATGTGTTGCAATATGCCACTGCAACAGACTAATATCTAGACATGAGAACATTATTCGGAATCCGACATCCGATTCGGGATCCGTTTTGATCCAATCAAAAAAATAAGATATTTGGTACGGCCGAATTAAGATTCAGATAATAAATTAAAGGATCCGGGTAAAACAGATCTCGATCAAGATCTTTTAATTATATTAAAAGTTATATTATATTATTAATTTTAAAAATATATTTAGGTTTTTATTTAAAAAATTAACTAAAATAAATTTAAATATTTTATAATATCTGATTTTTTCCAAAAAAACTATTATATACAAATTTAAGTTTATCATTACTTTAAATATTTTAATATTTATTTTATTTTAATTTATTTTTTACGGATCCAGATCTAGATTTTACGGATATCTTGATATATAGACGGATATACAGAAACCACAGATCCGGATCCAAATAGTTAAAAGTCGGATCCAGATCCAGATATCCTGAAAAACCACAGATACTGTCAGAATTAACGGGATCTACTTTGAGATTAATATGTTATAGTGGCATACTGTCTCCACGATATGCTTTGATATTACATATATCCAGAGTTTTTCAAGATATCCATATCCAAATTTGTCTTTTAACTATCGAGATCCATATCAATGGTTTTCAAATATCAAGATTTTGGATATCCCCAGACTTCAAGATATCTGTCCAAACATCAAGATATCTGCGGATATCCGAACCCGGATCCGGATCCGTAAAAATAAATAAAATATTAAAATATTGAAATAATGATAGATTTAAATTTTAATATAATATTTTTTAGAAAAAGTAAACTGTGATATTAGAAAAATATTTAAAATTTATTTTAATTGATTTTTTAAATATAAATCTCAATATATTTTAAAATTCATTAATATCAATATAAATCTCAATATTGCAAATTCATTATCCTAACCCAGCTGTCCTATGTATTCTCTTTCCCGGATTGGAGCGGATCGGATCCTGGATCGGATCTCGGATCCCGGATAATAGTCATAGGCCTAAATTTAGTTGTTGAGAAATATTTTTAAATATAAATATAATGTGATTAAAATGGCAAGATAATATCTTACATATAAATCCTAAATAAAACGATGTGCGCGTTTTTATTTAATTGTTGTCATAAATTTTGAGTTATGATAACAAAAATAATATTTAAATATGATAGTCTTTTTATGCATAAATTTAGTTATCGAGAATTGTTTTCTATTTCTTTAAGAATAAAAATATTATTAGGTATTTAATATTTAAATGGTAAGAATTTCAAGTTTAAAATTAAATGAAAATCTTAAACAAAATGATGCGTGCGCTTTTTCAAAAAATAAACTGGTTGTCATAATTTTTGAGTTATTCGTTTTCAGTTTTTATAGTTGATGCATAAAAAGATTTGAATATCATTATGAATATGTCTGATAGATCGATTTGTTTAGTAATTGTAAAAAAACATGTGTAAATGGTTTCTTATTCACTACGAAAACTATTCCAGTATTTGGTTTTGTATGCATATATATATATATATATATATATATATGAGAATTGTCTATTATATATGTAAGAGAGAAAAATATAAGTGTGAGTCAAGCTAGATTTATAAAAAATCTGAGTTTGAATCGTCATAACAAAATAAATCTTTTCAAATCTACATATAAAACGCTCACATACCTTTGTCTTCTTTGTAGCTATGACAACTTATATGTTTGCTTTGTATCTATGGTGGTCTATATGTTTGATTGTAGGTTTCACAAATCCCCTCAGAGGACAAGAATATATATAGTGTGAAACCACAAATTTTAGTGAGTTAACAATGATTTTTAATTTGAATTAATCAATGAAAAACACCTAAAATTTTATTTAAATTAATAAAAAATATGTTTCCTGAATTTCTATAATTGGAAGTCTAATCATGTGCATTAATCAAAATTCATATAGATTAAATGCCAAAATTAAACCTTTTTCTTTTTAGATTTCTATACATATTGGGTAAGTGCAATAAAATTTAATTTAAATTAAAAAATTGAAGGAATGATTTTTTTTGTTATGAAACACAAGGAATGATTTTATATCTTAAATTAAACATAGGAAAAGCATTCTTAATATTCCAGTTTTAAATTATAATTAACAAAAATAACACAGCATAAAAACTTAAATAATTATGAATAGTTTTAAAACAATTTATTTTATTTTTAGTACATTAATAATAAGGATTTTGTTGGTAATTTAAACCAAAAACACTTAAAATTGTTAGGTTATTTTAAAATATTAAGTTTTGTTAATATTTTCATTTAGTCAAACTTCATGCATTAAATTAAATGATATTATTGGACTAACATACTTTTAATTACTCTATCATTACAAGGAATCCAAGTTTTCCAAAACAATAAGGTACTACATTTTTTTTTCAGTCATAGCTTAGGTTTTTTTAACTTAGATACAAATTAATTTTATTAAAAACTGTTTATTACCATTTAATTGTTCACTTAAATCTTTTAATTATTAGATATATATATATATATATATATGATGTTGCAAATATTCAAACTAAAATGAACAAATTTATAATTGTAGAAGTATTACAAATATATATATATATATATATATATATATATATTTTGTTGGATCATAAGTTCTTTAATATCAATTTTATTTTATTTTATGAATTTTCTTGTTTTTGTTATCATATTTATAGTCGCATTCACTTGTCGCTACGGAAAGATGCAACTCATCAATACTCAAGAGCTGAGCCGTGTTCATGAAGTAAAGAAGGGTTTGTGTCGGAGAGGGCTACAAAAGTCTTAAGTGATTCTTTAAGGAGTAGTTTTATTAACCTCAAAGATCATATTTCTACTTTAAATTAAGTGTCTCGACATACAAACCACCACTGAAACCTCCAAGAGTTTGAAAAGAGAAAAATAATTGAAGCAATACCTGGAAGATAAAAGTACATTATAGAACTAATGTATATGTCGTTAGGATATCTACTACAAAAACTGTACAAAACGAACTGGTTCAACTATTACTAGAAAGTAGGAACTGTACATGAAACCAACTTTGCATATATTTAGCAGCAGAAGAAAAACCCATCTTGGCTGTTGGCAACTGCATTTCTGCATCCATCATAGGCCAATCGTCTGCTCTACAAACTCCGCATTATTCATGGAGAAGTTTGTGATTGATTCTTTCAAGAAAGCCTAAACAAAAGCCTAACCTCCATAACCTCTGGAAGTGGGATGCCATATGCGGAGAGAAATGAACCTTTTGCATGTAGTTATCACAGAACTTCCATTATTCATAACAAAAATACATATTTCTTCATTTTATCTACAAGAAATATACACTCAACCCATTCCACAGTTTAATGCATAGACAGAAAAAAAAAGTAGAAAACTTTCCTATAGTAGATACAATTTGGCCCTGAACTTGAGAGTATTAGAGACCACCTCGGAGAGATTATGATTCTAATAAAGCTTTTGTATCAGCTGTCCAAAAGAAAGTGTGTAATCATCAAGGGATTCACTCTTTCTCTGATGAAAGCTGCTTAGCGAGTAGGATAAGCCCAACTGTTGTGAAGCCTGACAAGACGGTTGATGCATAAAACAGAGCTAGAAGAGACCCTCTCAAAGACTGCCCAGAAAAACAAAAACATGACAAAACGTTAATTTACAAATCCCCAAAGCAACAGGAAGCAGAATCCTCTACTTCCACAATATGATGAGAATTAAAGAATAGGAGTGAATGTTTGATCCACCAACCTTTCCTATTAGCAATGCATTGTCATTTGCATACTGCAATGAGTTCTCTGGTATGCTTTGGATCCCCTGACTGATTTGCCATGAAAGTATCCTGTTTGAACCGACATGAGCTGTTTTTAATTGTTGTTAAGAGTGTGATACACAGTTCTTGAAAATAATTAACAAGCTTCCACAAATACCCATAGATGAATGCAATGGCAGCTCCGGTGTAGGCTTTCTGTGGAGTCACAGCAACCTGAAGCTCCCCAAACTGCAGTTTAAACAAAAAATTATCATCAGCAAAGTAACTTCAGTGGACGTACAAGAGGAAAAAAAAATTTCTGCTTTACCTTAAACATTCTTGTTCCTGAGTTAGGTTCATTACTGTCTGAAACAGATGTTGTATTTGCAGATAGGACTTTTCCAGTTGTAATCATCGCTTTAGCAATCTGCGAGTTCTCAGAAACGTTAGTTCTTGTAGGCAGTTCCAAGGGCATGAATGATTACACAGACGAACAATTGATCTTATAATTGTGGCGGTTAAGTCTAACAAGGTATACATGTGGTCTGATTAACATTTGAAAAAAAGTATGCAAACAATTCCGATTTAACTGTTACTTACATTTACATTTTCACCCAATATACATAATCAAACAATCAGTAGAAGAAACCACACCTACATTTAAGATTCAAGTACCTTCTGTAATTCACCAAGACCATATTGTCCCATCCCTTGGAACCTTTTTCCTGCAGATATCAGACGTCTCCCAAAGGCTAAACAAAAAAAGGTAAAACGAGTATGATTACAGGAGTAGATCTAGAAAGATGTGTAGCTAGATACTATAGGGGCTACTTCTTGTTACCTGATCTGGCATGATCTGTTAATGAAATTTCCAGTTCGGGAAGTTTCTCCACTAAACTACGAGAAGTTGATGTGTCAGCTTGTTCCCAAGCACGGGACAGATTCAGTAATGTCTCTCCAAGCTCTTGACCACACTACAAATAGATTTGAGAAGTTGCAATTATAAGTCCCGCAGAAGTTTTAAGAAAATGAGCCAAGGAGGTAGGCTTGTATAAAACACTACAAAGATTCAAGAGCCTCTCATACTCTCATCCTTTCTAATCAAAACCAGGGCATAACGCCAATAAAGTAGACAAAAAAGTTCTGGAGCAATCGGAAGAAAAGACGAGGAAGCTAAGTTAAACTGAGGTAAAAAAATATCAAGGAATACTCTAACAAAAGAACTGAAAACAAAAATTAAAGAAAAATGGACACGTGATTTGTGGCATAATGGAAGAAGACACACATCCTTCAGAAAGTTGCAACGAGCTCTTAAGAGAAAATCAATGAGTAGAAATATGAAGCAACAGATGAAAGTGATGATAGAAGAGAAGATCCAAGGTAGGTACCTTAATATGCACAGTGAATAGCTTATGAAGAATAAAGAAAAGCCCATTGAAGGAAACAACACTAATCCTGTGGAAGGGATTCCCAGAGGCAAAGACTATTTCAAGTCTGACAAATGGTGAGGGTGGGATTTGCCAAGTTTGGCTGAACATCAACAAAGGCGTGTAGGAAGGTATCAACGGGGAGAAAAAAACAATGATCTATGCTGGACTAGAACAATAAAGCTAGGACTATGATGTTTGAATGCAAGTAACTGATCATTAACTCTTCACTACATTAGGCTGTCACAGATGTAGGAATATAAAATTGCAAGTGATTGTGGTTTACGATGAGGCTCTGAGGCTACAATAAAGGAAGATCATACACATATAGTTCAAGTAAAAAGTTAATGTGGAGAAAGAGGAACTAACCTCATCGATGATGGGTCCATTGGAGAGATCAAAAGCAGCATCATTTAACTGCAGAAAACCAAAACTCACCACATAAAAACGCATAGCTAAAAATCACATTTAAGCATTCAGGGCTTACTTACATCGAGACGAAGGTCATTTGGTAACTGCTGGAAGTAATCTAATGGAAGATCAAAACACTTCTGCAACACACACAATTCCGAACCCATTAAGCACAAGAACTCAATTTGAATTGATGAACCATAATCAAAAATAGAGCTTCACTTACAGAGAGTTGTAGGAGTAGAGATTTGGAACTTGTTTCTGTTTCTAGAGGTTGAGTAGAATCTGATTCCGTAAGAGCAAATCGGAGAGTCAAGGATTTCGAAAGATTGTGCCTTTTCGAGTTATTAGGTTTAAGGGATGATGAAAAATGAAAACTTGGCTGTGAAAAGAAGAGAGTGGAAGAAGAGAGACTGTGGAGAGGTTGAAGGAGATGAAAAGAAGCCATCTTCAGTGTTCCTAATAAATCACATAATCATCAAAATCATAGATTCAAATCAATGAAGGTGGAATCATCATCGATAAGCCAATCACAAAAAAAAAAGAAGACAAATACCTTAAAAATTGAACAAAACTGTGGTCTGAAACTCGAGAACCAGAGAAAACAAAACGGGCGAGAGAGTTGGAGAAAGACCCACGTGAGCATCACGTGTGTAATCATCTGTATTAAAGATGTGGCTTTGGGCTCTTTAATTCCATTGTCGCCTCATCGGCCCATTTAATGTTGTTCTTTATTATTATTGGATAAGTAGAATCTTTTATTTTTATTTTTATAGTCAATTAATTTTTTGAAATATAGTGTATAATCTAAAAAAGTGCAATAATATATTGAATACACGTTGTTTCTATACTTTTTCCTTTTAGTAAAAGATATTATTTATCTTTTCATAAATATTTTGTAAATAATATAATTTTTAATTATGGTGATGATTGTTTTATGTTATCAATTTTATTATAATTAAACATTTTTGTCTATTATACATTTCTGAAGGACCATATTAATGCATTTAAAAATAACTGTGAAATCTAACCATAATTCAAAACCTCGTGATCAAAATCCAACATGATAAGATTAATATAAGTCAACATTGATAATGCAGCCTATAACTTTTTGGGAAAGAATGTATATTTGTTCTTTAGACTTCAAAACTCAATACTAAAAGGTAGTAACTATCTTGCTAACAAACAAAATAACGTGCTAAACTTATTAATATAAATAAATAACGCGCCAAAAGTTTAACTTGACTAAATTATAAAATGTGTTGACCTCAAATTTAAAAAATTTCAATTTACTACCTTAAAACATTGGATTAATTTTTTTTTCTCTAGGTTAAAGTTTCATTCTATTGAATTATATAGTATCAAAATTATGGATATAAATACACTGAATCCAAAAATATGGGGATAATGAATGTTAATACTTCCTCCCTCTCATCCATAAGAGACTTGTGTATTTTTTGTTTAAACACATTTTAGCGGAAGGAACAAATCACATATACACATCTAAAATACATATTTTGAGTACACTAAACCATAATACTTTATACTCCTCAAATAATGTGTATATCTACCATAATCATTTTGCTAAAATTGTTTGTTTAACTAATTATGGAATAATTTTATCAAAAAAACTAATTATTTGAAAATACTTAACTCATTAAATTATTTTTAGTTTGTCACTCATTTAGAACAATATCCTAATAACTATGCTTAAAATTGTACTTATTATATATAGAATCTTATAAGTTTAAGTTTAACTCTCTTAAATTTTTTATTATATGCATGCACGACTGTAGATATATATAAAAACAAACATGTGACTTTTTAAACATAATTGAAAATATATTTTGTAAACGCATAAATAAATTTCGTTTGTTAAAATTTTTTGATTCCTTACTTGTCAAAATTTGATATTATTGTTTTCCAATCCTCTGCACACACTCCCAAAATTTCTTAAATGGGAGTGTACGTAATGGTATATGGAGGAAAAATTTTTCAAATTTGACAAGTAAGGTTAAGTTTAAAAAAAGAATCAAATTCCAAATGTTAAAAAATCTCATGTTTAGTTTTTATTTATCTACACACGTGTAGATATTTAATGAAGTTTTTAAAAAGAATTATACTTAAATTTATGTGATTGTATGTATATAGTAAGTACAACTTTAAATAGAGTAATCGGTTTTACGAGTGACAAACTAAAAATAATTTCATCAATAAAATATTTAAAAGTTTGTGATAAATTGTTGGTAAGTAAGTGGTGAGATTGGATTATTGATTAATTTCCATGTATGATGATAAAAAAAAATAATTAGTCAGCGTTAACTGTATAAAATAGAGGAAAAAAACAGAAAAATATTAGTTTAATACCATGATTAGTGTAAACAACAAGTTTTATGTAAACAATATACCCAACCATTGGGTTCTTTGACTACATATTTTAGTTGACAAAAAAAAAAATTGAGACGACCACACCCGTTTTTTTTTTTAAACAACTAATACGTCAATACATAATAGTTATACACAAAACGGTTGTAAATACAACAAAACTCGGATTTTTATTAAACGAATAGCAAACCGTTAAACCACAGAAACGCAAACAATCAAATGTAACCAAGTTCACAACATAACAACAACAGCAACAACAACAACAACAACAAACAACCAACAACCGAGTCCTAATCATCCCCTCCTCATCGCCTTGATTCCACGATCACATTTTATCTTTACCTGTAACTCACAGAATCACAGAGATGCGTAAGTATTATCACAAATACTTAGTGAAGCGGTCTTCCTATTTACGAGCTATACACACAAGCAAGTAAGATAATAAGCTGCTCACAACGCAAAAACGCAACAATCGCAAAACGATAAGCAACCGGATTGATCGATCCATGCTTGGATCGATCGATCCCAACCCGAAAACAAGCACGGATCGATCGGTCCAAGCCATGGATCTATCGATCCGAACACACAAACCAAACCAGTGAAAATTGAGACGACCACACCCGTTTTTTTTTTTTTAAACAACTAATACGCCCATTCATAATAGTTATACACAAAACGGTTGTAAATACAACAAAACTCGGATTTTTATTAAACGCATAGCAAACCGTTTTGTGTATAACTATTATGTATGGGCGTATTAGTTGTTTTAAAAAAAAAAAACGGGTGTGGTCGTCTCAATTTGGTATCAGAGCCTGGTTTCGATCCACATGTGTCGGCAACTTCCTTTTTGTTCTCTTTGGCCTCACCTACCTCTCTATTCACGTCATTATTCTTCCTTCTTCTTCCTGGGCGATTGTTGGAGCTTGTGTGGGGAAAAGGAGAGTGTGAATTCGAAGGTTTGGGGGTAGAGAAAGGGAATCAAAGAGAAAAGTTTGTTGTTGCTTATCAAGGAAGGGTTTGAGCTTGGTGTGGCTTGGGGAATTGCAGAGAATCGTTTGTGGAAGTGTGGAGGAGTTTTTCAAGCTTCGTGGTGGTGTTTTCTCAGTCCGAATCCGTTCGTTTTCAAGGTGAGTGCATGACCTTGAGCTTATCTAAGCATTTGAGAAGTTTGTGTGTTCTTGGTGATGTTTGGTTTTGATTTGTTGTTGCCTTGGTGTGTGTTGCTTGTTTCCTTGGTGTTTGGGGTTGGGTTTGTGCCTAATCGTCTGTAGGAAGCAAGGTTGGGTGGTCGTTGGTCGTGTGCGGTGGTTGGAGTCGAGATCGGAGTTGCAGAAGCGGTGGGATCGATCGATCCGAAGCTTTCCGTCTCGAGTTGCAGAAGGTAAGGGGATCGATCGATCTAGGAGAGGATCGATCGATCCAAAAGGTGTGTAAGTCACTGGTTTGGTTTGTGTGTTCGGATCGATCGATCCATGGCTTGGACCGATCGATCCGTGCTTGTTTTTGGGCTGGGATTGATCGATTCGAGCATGGATCGATCGATCCGGTTGCTTATCGTTTTGCGATTGTTGCGTTTTTGCGTTGTGAGCGGCTTATTGTCTTACTCGCTTGTGTGTATAGCTCGTAGATGGGAGGACCGCCTCACTAAGTATTTGTGATAATACTTACGCATCTCTGTGTTTCTGTGAGTTGCAGGTAAAGATAAAGTGTGATCGTGGAATCAAGACGATGAGGAGGGGATGATTAGGACTCGGTTGTTGGTTGTTTGTTGTTGTTGTTGTTGTTGTGTTGTGAATTGGTTACATTTGATTGTTTGCGTTTCTGTGGTTTAACGGTTTGCTATGCGTTTAATAAAAATCCGAGTTTTGTTGTATTTACAACCGTTTTGTGTATAACTATTATGTATGGGCGTATTAGTTGTTTAAAAAAAAAATGGCGGGTGTGGTCGTCTCAATAATAATGGTAAATATCCTACTAATATTAATCTGAAAATATATTGATAGAACTAACATTAAATTTTGTCAATATTATATCAAATATCATTGGTTCAAATATCTAGAGAAGATCAATAAGAACAAGAAGAAAAGAGGTCTTCTCAGTCACTAACCAATAGCTTGAGATGTCTAAACGATGGAGGACAAACCACACCATATATCACTACAAGAAAACAATCTAATTTCGACTATGTATACGGTCTAAAATTGGTCAAAAACGCGTGTTTTCCATCAATATATGACCAAAAAGAAGTGGTCAAAAATCTCTGGACGGAAATAAGAGGTGGTAAAAAAATGGTCAAAAATTATTGACCAAAACTTGTGGTCAAAAATGACTGACCACCTAAATGGTCAAATAATATTACTGACCAATACGATGGTCAAATATTAACGACGCGATTAATGGTCAAAAATATTACTGACGAAACAAATGGTCGATATTTTTTAACGAAAACTTTAGTCAGAAGTTTATAACCAGTAAATAAGGTCGAAAATAGCTGACCAGTAAATATTGGTCAAAACGTTTTGACGAAAAGTTAGTCAAATATTTATGACAAAAAATGGTAAAAATTGTTTATTTGACTGATTTTTGAGAAATTAATAAATATAAATTATATTTAAAATACTAAAATTCATATTTAATTTTAAATATTTGATTCATAATCACTAAATATGAAAATAAATATTTTAAAACATACAAAATTAAAATAAACACAAATAATAAATATAACATAAAAATTAGACATCTCCGGTCTGAGGATTAGTCGGAGGTACCAAGTTTGGAAATTGTTGAAAAAACATATTCTTAAAGTACACGAGCTCTTTTGCTTGCTTAGCTTGTGCCTTCGCTTGATCTTGTTGCGCTTTAGCTTGTTCTGCTTGTGCTTTCTCCATCTCTACGATCTTAAGGTTTGCCGTCCGCAACTCTTCTTGCATTATCAAATTAGAAGTGTCTGAGATAGTGGAAGAGGAGGATTTGCTGAAGTGTGGAAGACTACCAAACCCGAAACGACATTTTTTACTACCCTCAATCTCCTGAAAGAAATAAATATACAAACCTGTCTTAAGTAAAAAGTGCAAACGAACATATATCAAGTAAAAAGTGCATACGAACAATGCATTACCAGTATAATATAATACGTAATATTGTTACTAAACACTAATTCTATCAACAACAATAACATCATGTAAGTGTTAAACGTCAATGCATAAGAACAATAACATTCATGCATTATACCAAACAAGTTACTAACAATTATAATGTGTTAAACGTAAGACAAAGTTATACCTGTAGAAAAAGCTCGTTAATCTCTGCTTGCGAGAGTGAGTTAGATTGTACCGATTCATCCTGTGTCTCTTGAGAAAGAATACTCTGCTCCTTCTCCATCACATTTTCAACAATCTGTTTGGCCCTGTTGTCGATAATAGTATTGGTCTTTTTGCTTGTATGTGTGTCAATCATAAAAGCCACCATGTTTGGAGGCTCACCAGCTTCTTTTGTCTTATATTTACAAAAAAAACAACAAAGACATTACCAGCCACCATGTTAGTTTTTATTAAATTTTAAATATAATACCACAAGTAGCTATTACCAGTTCCTCGAAACGCCTTGCGTAAGATTTCGAGCCTGTGGTGTGTACAGTTGGGCCGTCACCACCGCGTTGGCTGTTTCGATTGCCTTTGTTTTTATTAGCAATTTTCTCTGCTCTCACTTTTCCAATGATTGACGAATCCATTCCACACCTCAACATTTGTCATCCATGTGGGACTCCCCTTCCCAGTCTTCCAACGTTTTTTCCGCGCATATAATTGGTTATTAAATATAGATTTAGCAACATGATCATACTTAACTCGCACGACGCGCGAATATGTAGGATTCCAATTAAATTCTTGCTGCAATAACCAAAGCAAAAATCACATATGAATGTAAAGAAAATAACATAATCAGATTTATAAGTACATTTGTGAAACTTACCGCAAATGATTTGAACCACCGTAATTTTAATCTTTCTGGAAGTTCGAAATATGTAGCAGAGAAAATCGATAGATCCGACTTTATCATCTGCAACACTGACTTAGTGATTTGTGTTTCATAACTAAACCTATGCATATATGGCTTGAATGCACGGTTCGAGCCATATATGGCTCAAATGCACGGTTCAACAAGTGGAAGTCGTGAAGATTGTGCTCAAAATGCTTCCAATATTCGGTTGTACCATAACTCTCTACTTATTCTATCCACCAAACGATGAACAAATTGATCGTTAACTTTAATGTTACTCCACCTTACTTACCGGTTTTTCTAGTCATGTTCATGTTGATTCTTGCCCCAGCCTTTGACCATATGATAATCCCATTCGCAAAAAAAGTAACCAAATCTGAAATGGGTAATTGAATTTGAGACGACCACACCCGTTTTTTTTTTTTAAAACAATTAATACGCCCATACGTATTAACTAAAACGAATTCAATTTAAACTCTGAATTATTAAACATTAACAAACCGTTAAACAACAGTAAACGCAATTCAACAAATATAAACAAGTTCTCACACAACAACAACCAACAACCGAGTCCTAATCATCCCCTCCTCATCGCCTTGATTCCACGATCACACTTTATCTTTACTTGCAACTCACAGAAACACAGAGATGCGTAAGTATTATAACAAATACTTAGTGAGGCGGTCCTCCCATATACGAGCTATACACACAAGCAAGTAAGACGATAAACCGCTCACAACGC
Organism: Turritis glabra; assembly: GCA_900406565.1. Taxonomy (NCBI): domain Eukaryota; kingdom Viridiplantae; phylum Streptophyta; class Magnoliopsida; order Brassicales; family Brassicaceae; genus Turritis; species Turritis glabra. The sequence continues at coordinate 662,932 of OVBN01000173.1, read as the reverse complement.
ACAAACGCAACAATTACAATACGATAAACAACCGGATCGATCGATCCAGTCCAAAAACAAACATGGATCGATCGATCCGAGCACAATAGCAAGAACCAGCAACTTTAAGCCTTTCTGGATCGATCGATCCCCCTTACCTTCGAGCCAACAAGCCTTGGATCGATCGATCCCCACGGCTCTGCAACTTCGAACACGACCTGCAAGCCTTGGATCGATCTATCCCACCTTAGATCGATCGGTCCTCGAGCTTCTACAACTCCGTTCTCAACTTCCTCCACTGTACACGACCAACGATCACCCCAACCTTGCTTCCTACAGACGATTAAACACAAACCCAAGCCCAACAACAGGGAAACAAGCCACACAACCACAGAAACAAGCAACAATCCAAGGATTCGATAAATCTAATCCAAACACCAACAAAAACACACAAGCTTCTCAAATGCTTAGATAAGCTCAAGCTCATGCACTCACCTTGATTTCGGACGGACAATAGAGCCAAGAACAGCCCACGGCGAAACCGGTGAACCTCCACGCCGCAACAAAAGATCCTCTGCAACCCTAACCACCAAGCTTCTTCCTTTCTAAGCAACCACAACCTTCCCTCTTTGATCTCTCACGCCCAACACTCAAACCTTCGAAATCTCTCACCCTTTTTCCTCACACAAGCTCAAACAATCACCCAGGAAGAAGAAGGAATAAGAAGAATGCCAATGAGAGAAGTTAGGTGAGACCAAAGCAACAAAACAACTTGCCGACACATGTGGATCGATCGATCCTTGCCTGGATCGATCGGTCCACTCGCCCAAACTAACCAGATCGACCACAAAGCTTGGATTGATCGGTCCTAGCTTGGACCGATCGATCCCCTCTCCTTTTCGGTCAAAAGTTTGACTTTCGACACTCGATCAATCCGCTTTCCGTTCCCGAGACAACTCCATTCCCGAAACATTTAAGATCGACTCTAAAGAGAGAGAGATCACATTTCCGTCAACCTCATCGAATCAAACGCCTTGATACGATCTTTCTGTAACGATCTCGACAAATTCTCTTTTTCGGAAACACGGGCGTTACAGAATTGATGCCACACAATCAATAACAACATCAATTATTGGAACTAATGTTGAACTATAATTTTTGTATCGATTATTTGTGTAACGCCCATCTCCCAGAAAGTGGACTGTTGACGGGAAGTATATATATATATGAGGTATATATATATCAATATGTCTTTGATCCGTTTAACTCCGTGATAAATGTGTTTTCTCGCTGTTGAGGCTTTTAATGTTAAGAGCTCTGGAGAAAATATTTATCGAGTGGAAAAAATCGAGTTTTGGAGCGGTTGGTGGGTGTGGACTCCACGTGACGGTTTTTAAGTCAAGGAATGGCTTAATTAATCTTTTCTTTTCTTCTTCCTTTCTTTCTTCTTTCTTGCTTCTTTCTTCTTGCTACGGCTTTGGGTGCAGAGAAAGAGAGAGAGAGAGAGAGAGAGAGTTAGAGAGAGAGCTTGTGAGAGCTTGTTCTATAGAAGAAAAGCAAGGGGAAGAGGTTTGTAACTTACCTTGAGAGTGGAAGGAGAGGGAGATCGAGCTTGCTAAGGCGTGGGTGGAGAAGAGAGTCATCCTTGAGCTTGGGGAGTTGTTCTTAAGCCGAATCTTCCAAGGATTTAAGGTGAGTGCGCGACCATGAGCTTATCTAAGCTTCTGAGGTGGTTTTGTGTGGTTTTGGTGTGTTGAGATCGTTTGTGTGTGGGTATGTTTGAGTTAGATTCTTTTTGAATCCTTGGTTGTGTTGCTTGTTTTTCTTGTGTTATGGGTTGGGCTTGAGCCTAATTGCTTGGGGAAGTAAGGTTTGAGGTGGGAAAGGGTCGATTGTTGTGAGAAGGGGAGAAACAGGTCGGGATCGGGATCAGGTTTTGGTTGCAGGAAACCTTCGATCGGTTTGGAGAATCGGTTGCAAACCAATTTCAAGTTTTGAATCGGTTTGGGCAATCGGTTGTAGACCGATCCCAAGACCTTCAGTTAAGAGCCTCAAATCGGTTTGTGAAATCGGTTGCAGACTGATTTCAAGTTTTGAATCGGTTTGTGAAATCGGTTGCAGACCGATCCAGAGACTCTTCTGCGCGACACTTTTCTTCCTTCTGTTTGACGGCTTGGGTCAGATCCAGTTCGGCCCCTGCTGTTGAGTTTTGTGTCTTGGGTATTTCTATTGCATGTTTTATGCGGATGGTGATCTCGTGCTTGTGTGTATAGCTCGTAGATGGGAGGACCGCCTCACTAAATATTTTTGATAATACTTACGCAACTCTTTGTTCTGTTGCAGGAAAAGATAAAGTGTGATCGTGGAATCGAGGCAATGAGGAGGAGGATGATTAGGAGTCGGTTGTGTGTGTTTGTGTTTGTTTGTGGTATATGTTGAATCGTTTGTTATGTTTCAATATTTCGAATACTGTTGTTGTCGGTTTGTTAAGAGTTTAATAAGATCGAGTCTTATTGCTTTGGCTGCGTTTGTTGGAGGTTAATATTATGGGGTATTAACTATTAAAAAAAAATATAAAAAAATCGGGTGCAGTCGTTTTAATTTGTAAGTAATTCAAATTAGTATCATTTCATTTTTTTGATACAAATTAAGTGATGCAGTTGACCCTTTTGTACTGTATAAAAATAAACCTATACAAAAAATAAGCAAAACAGAAGTAAAAAAAAAAGTTAGGTATGTGTTTTATTACATATGAATAAAGATTGAAGAAGAAAAATAAATGAAGTTTTAAGTACCAGAAACTCGATGGAAGCGGAGATGAGGAAGATGACGAATGTGGAGAATAAGGCGTCGGCGAGGAAGCCACCGAGGAAGGATTTGGCCATGAAAGCGGTCACTTCACTCGAAGATCTCGCTAGCGACATGTGCATGAAGTTCTTCAAATACAATACCAAGTTGCTCGCGTTCGCTAAAAACACTAGATTCTCCAATATCTCCACCGCTTCACAACCCATGCACACACAAGAAATAGCAAAAAAAAAAAAGAAAAGAAAAAATCAATCACATGATTCCCAAGAGATGGATCAAGAGAAGAAAAGTTAAGGAAAAAGAGGTAAATTAATTTAGAATTTTGATAGTATAGACCCAAGATGAAGGGGAGGCGAGGATGCCGCCGTGACGACCTTTCATAGCGGCTTTGTTTCTCGAGTCGACGTAGCCTTCCCATTTGGAGACATCACCTTGCATTTCTACTTCCTGTATTTAGAATGACCAAAACTAAAAGACCTTTAGAAAGATATATATTTCTCTAAATAGAAACTAACATCAGCTATTTTTCTTTAGCAATTGAACATTATGAAAAGAGAATTTAGAATTAGAACATATTAGATGTTTGAAGAACCCACCATTTGATTTCTCTGAGTCTCTCTCAAATTTTGATTAATTTTAAACATGGAGAGTAATATAACAAAAAATATTTATAAAACTTTATCATTTGTCTCTCATATTTACAATTGCATTCGACATATATTCAATTGTAACCATTATTTGCAGTTGTATTATCAACTTAATCCACAAAATAATCTAACATGAAATATTTTGGTCTTTAAAACATATTACATAGTTATAACTATATTACACTTTTAAGAATAGTATTGTACCGCACATAATTATAATTACTTTTTAAAGAAAACTTAAACAAAGTTGAATACAAAACAAAAGCTTATCCGACAACGTATTATGAAAGATTTATAAAATCGAAAACTATACAAAACAAAATCTAACTAAAATAAATATTTCACAAGAATAAGATATAAATGTATTTTTTCACTATAACAACATCATTTAATTTTTAAATATAAATTTACAATTTCAAATCTTAAAAAAAAATTAATTTGTGATGTAGCACGGATCATAATCTAGTATATATACAAAAAAACTAACATAAAACTTAAGAGTTATGAGTTGTAGACGATAATTATTAAAATCAAATTTGTAGTAATATGCCAAAAAAAGAATTCAAATAAATAAAGATTACGAAAAACTTAACAAAAATCTTATACGAATTAAATGGAGGTGTTCATACACTGAGGGTACTGTTCTATATATACTAACCTAAATCTTTCACCACCAGCCACAATCTATAATGTTGGATTCTCAAAATTAACCAAGCAAAACAAAATGAAATTTACTAAATTCCCTTAAATATATGTGTGGGGACATTATCTATGATTTCAACTGAATTGTTCCATTATGTTATAATGACAGTAATTATTTTACATAATTTAGATGAGTAGATTATGTAGACCAGACGACATGAGAAAACAATATGAATTACCGAACAGACAAAAAAACATATATACACTTTATTTAGACCAAATGATATAAATTATCAATGCAGCACAGTGTATGTGTAATCAGTAACAACCAGTATCAAACATATACCCTAAAACAGAGTTTCATGCATCTATCGGTTGAATAAGAGAGTATAGTGATGGGCTTACATTGTTGTAGAGTTTTGAGTTTTCTTTATAGATATAGCATGAATCTCCCTTTAAAAATGAGCCTCAAGTCGATTAATTTTTTTCTAGAAGAAGTTCAAACCTTCAAGCATTATATAAAACAATCAAAGAAAAAACATGGAACAATTTGAACGTACGCATTGATCTAAAAGGGGAATGGATTGCTATTGAATTAAGTTAACCTGAATTACATATTGTACCAAAGAAACTATGCATATACTTGCAACAAAAACACTCTTTGGATTTCATACAAAAAGAAAGAAAAACAAACGCACACTCTTGGATTTGTGGTTGAGTTGTAATTCGCAAAGACATTGAAAACTCCCTTCGACACTTGGATTTGTGGTTAAGAAGTAGTTAAAAGACCCATGGGTATCATCAGCCTTCACACTTCTTCTCTTCAGAAATCTCCCGTCAATTTCATCAAAAATCTCCGTTAATGTGAGAAGTGCAGAGAGCTTTCGATGCCATGATTGGATTTGATATATCTAAATAAGTCTTATACAATATCTTTTTAATATAATTCTTTATTTGAAATAATTCTATTTCTTTTTTTTATGTAGAAATAAAATCTTTACAAAATCTATTTCCAACTTTTCAATAAATTTTAAAATAAATAAACAGCAATGAAAAATGAAAATATTATTTTTTTAGTAAGTGAATATATTAATTGATATTAACTAATAACAAATTCCTCTTTTGCTGTTCTCAAGTAGAAAGTTTATACCATCTCCAATGTATTTATCTATTTTTGACTGTAAAATAGATGAAGGGATGTGTATTCAATCAAACATTTCAAGTGATTTGTGTTAAAATAACAAATCTTATGTTATTCAATCATGGATTTTAAAAAAATCTAATAAAATTCAATGTTATTGAACTAATGATTTGAAAATCTACTTTAAAATCTCATGTTATTGAAAACATTTCAAAGATTAAATTTTGAATGATTTTAAGAGATTTTAGTGGATTTTGGTATATTTCCTTAATTAAAAATACATATTTTTAAATCTCATGGTTTTAGGTGGGACTTGTGAGGATTTTACAATAAATCATAACAACTTCCTAAATTCACCAAAATACATCAAAATCATATAAAACTCATTAAAACTCAAATCATTCAAAATATAAAGTTGCATACACCCTCCAAACTCTATAATAAAGGTGGTTTCTACTCTACTTTATTCCTTTATTTTTTCCCCTATAAGAAATGTTCCAAATAATTTTAGTATTAATACCTCATTTATAAAAGTTACAAATTAACCTTATTTAACTTTTGCAAAACTTTCATAAAATTATGATATTATTTAAATTAAACATTTATTATAAAATCATATGAAGATTTTAAAAAGCAATTATAATTAACAGTTTTTAGTTATAATTATTAAATTTTAAAACTTAAAGAATCATTCTGCAAATAAAAATGTTTAACTTTAAAATAAAAGAATTTTTTTATGTCCTAATTATAAAATTTTACACTTAAAAAATATTATTAATAATTTTAAAATTTTTAATATTATTAATTATTAGAAAAAATAATTTTATTTATTTTAATCATAAGTATAAAAAAAGTTAAATGTTAAAGTATTATTTTGCAAATAAAAAAGTTCAATTCTACTTTAGAGTAAGAAATAGAATTCTGTTATGAACTCATTAGATGAATGCCCATTATATGCCCATCTTATACCCATGTTCTACAATGTTCTAGACTTACTTTTTTCTCAATTTCTACTTGTTCCTATATATATACTTTGTATTCTTCTATGCAATAAGATAACAACAATTATTCATATTTCTCTTTAGTTTATAACACGTTATCAGCACGTAACCCTAGCCGCCTGAGATAATAGATATACAATCTCATATATATATATATATATATATTTCGAGATTAGAACCATGTTTATTATCAACTCATGGTTCATAATATCGATCCACACTTATCAATAGTTAATTAAATATTATTTATCGATATTTTTTATTATTAAAATAAGAACCGATCGATGATTATTTTATGTAGATTAGTAAAATCATGAATCAATGATTCTTTAATTCAATAAATAAAGAAGAGAAGCATGTGTATTGTTTATTATTCATACTTTTATTATTGAAACAAGAACCGATCGAGGATTATTTTATATAGATTAGTAAAAACATGACTCAATGATTCTTTAATCCAATAAAGAAGAGAATCATTCTTATTGCTTATTAATTATAGAAATCGTTATATTATTACTTCTTATCGATTCCACAGTAGCACTCAGATCTGTTTGGTTTACCGTTTGTTTATTTAATTATCGTTGCATAAATAGTTTATTATTTCACTACTAGAAAGCGCCTAAATCTTAGGGATTATGATCGGCTCATCCTTCCATATATGCATTGTTATGATCTACGCATCTTTCAATTGTTTGGTTTAATAGTTTATTAATTGTCGGGACCAACACATGTTTTGATTTCAATTTCTTTATTGTTAAGCATCTCTGTTTAGATGTGTTTCATTATAGTTTCCTGCTTATTATATTTTTTGTAATATTTATTTAGATAGCATGCTAGCAGATCGTTGTCGTAATAAGCATGTTCGTTTAGAATTTTGTATTAAAGCACCATATTTATATGATTATTATTTTAGTACTTGCATTATCTAGAAGATAAATGTTTACAATAAACCAAATTTTACTGAAAAAATATCACTATTTGGCATGATCGGTTAAGCCATTCCGGTTCAATAGTGATGTGAAAGAATGGTCACATATAAAAATTGTCTTGGATGGTCAAGATCGAGGTCAAGGTACCTTTAGGGATATCATAATTTTTGATAGTCAAAGTTCCTTCAAGAACTTAACTTCTCACCAGAAATGAGAAAAAAAGATGGTAAGAAATAAGTGAAATTTTTATCATTCGACGATGAAATAATTTAGTATGAGTATAAAGTATTAACTAGTATAAAAACTTATTAAAAGACTCTAGAAGAGCAAATACATTGTTATCTATGAGAACGCAATTTGAAATCATTGATGCGTCATATTCCTCCAAGTTTCAAAGTTCATAGGATGATATATAAAATACATAACCCAAGTCATGTTGTTGATTCTAGAGTGGAATTCAATACGAGATGGATGAATTTGGAGTTTCATCATCTCAAGGGGGAGAAGTAAAAAAATTCACGTAGACAATAAGTAACAAATCCAGAAGATTGTGTTCACTGCTTGACTATTAAAAGTCTACAAGTTATATGAACCAATTCTTAAAAGAAATATGTGATCACCAAAATGTGATATTAGCTAAAATGAGTTATTACTAAAACTACAAGACTTGAAATGAATATAACTCACCTATATTTAGAATTACTTGTAAAATGAGATTATGTTAAAAGATTATCTCTGATGCAGAGATGGTAAAACATGCACACTTAAACTTTTACGCAATTAATGTTGTCATATAGACATAATATGGTGAAAAGAACTTAAGAACTATTTTGAACTTATATATTGTGTCTTCTTGGCTGAGAAAATATATAAGTTATTGATGACTCATATTTGATTATTTTTTATCTATTTCCTGAAGTGAATATAATATTTTACATATAAAAGAAAAATATAGACAAATAAAATTTGCCAAGGAAGCGGCTAATAAAGTGATCACTTCAGTCTCTGTTTTCTGACAATTCCCATAGATAGCTTTGGATTTTCCAGGTACACTCGATTTCTAAGCTCTTGATTTCGGACTGTGTCAATATGATTTTAGTCAAATTAAACTATAAGATTTTCTATACTAGATTATAAAATTTATATTATTATTCTGTTTATTGCTTTATCAACATTTACTTCATTATCAAAATACATGTTTAATTATCTGAGCTAAATAAAATAATTTTGATTATAATATCCCCTGAAGGGAGTAAATGATAAGTAATGAAAAGTAAATCAGAAGCTTACTAAGAATAAAAAGTAAACCAGAAGCTTACCAAGAATATCTATTTGATTTAACCGGATTGGTCATCCTGGTTTAATGATTATGCGAAAATAATGAGAATTATGTGGATATTAGGTAAAAATCCAGAAATTTTTTTCTAATGATTTATCATAAGTTACTTGCTCAGAAAGCATTATGATAATGTGGTTTTTACTAGTCAAAATAATTTAGAATTTGTCTATTCAAAAGTATACATAGGTTTAGAAGAGAAAATAGAGATCGGTTGGAATACATTTTACTCTAAGATAGAGTTTAGAAGAGAAAATCGAGGTGGGTTAGAGATCCTCTAACCCATCGGAAAACACTAAGACTTCCCTTTGCCGAGCCGCCATATTTCCGCAACGGCTCGACGCACCTGATAAAAGACCTAGACCCTATGAAACCACCACCAAAAACTCTAAACCTTCGAGAGCTACAAGCAAACATATAGACCTCAAAAAAAAAAAAAAACATATAGACCTCCGAAACGCCGCACACACGTGAGAGAAGGTTTCTACCTGTTATATATGTTTTTATAATGATGTAGATTTGGTTAGAGTGAAAGATGGGATAAGCAAAGAAGAGAAGAAACTGGCAAAAGAAGCAACTCTAATTCCTCCATCTCTCAAATTCCCCAAACCATACTATGAAAAGTAGAGACTACTTTTACACTATGATTTGTAATCATCCTCGACTCGATCTAAATCCATGGGAATGATTTACAAAGGTCCTGTGGATAATTTCTCTACATCGATACCCACCAAGAAATGATGTAGGTTTAATTATACAGATGAAAAGAAACCGCATTTGCTAAATGCGACTCTAGATGTGGACTATAAGAAGTTGATTTCCTTTATCTTGTTGACAAACACAGATTCAATAATTCCAAGGGAAACACATAATATGTAAGAAACTAAAAAACACAGCACAAAGTCTTAAACACATTGACAATAAAGATCAATTCTAAAACTGTAATTTCAGGCATATAACAAATAGTTTGCTGGAAATCATAACAGTACAGTAAAACAACATGCATCATCCTACAAAATAGAAGAAGCATTTTAGATCCACAGTTTTGTCTTGTTTTGTTTGATTATTCACCTCCAAGAGGAACCACCAAGCTTTATCACTTCTTCTGAATTTGAATCCCTCCTTGTTCCAAATCCTTCATCCCCTTTCTGACTACTAGCGTCTCCATATAAATCTTTTAGCTTTGCAAGATTGTTGTTCACAGTCGCAGCTGATTTCTCCTTGTTGCTACTATCTCTTTTTGGAGTTGGTTCACGCTCAATTTGCACACTCCTGCTCCTACTTCGGCTTCTGCTCCTGCTTCTCCGGTCATGTCTGCTTCTATCATCCTCATAATCACTGCGTCTGCTTCTACTTTCATAGTCGCGCCTCGATCTCCTATCATTACCATAATCCCTCTCCCTTTCTCTGTATCTATCTCTCTCCCTATCTCTCTCTCTGTCCCTTTCGCGGTCTTTCTCCCTCTCTCTATCCCGCTGTCTATCTGAGTCTCTGTCAGAATAATAGTCTCGACTCTGGCTCCTACGTGGGGACCGCTGTTGTAGCTCATCACCTCCATTTCGGTCATAACTAGACGGTGGAGGACGGCGAACAGGAGAGGAGCCTCTGGTGGAAGCACGGTGAGGTGCACGCTGACCAAATGAAACAGAGAGGGACGCTTTTACTGATGGTGGACGACGAGCAGTGTCTTCAGAGCCACGAGTCATGTCTCCAGTTGAACCAGAAGGTTTAGTTGGTAAATTCATCTTCTCAAGGTTTGATACAATTTGGCGCATGACAGGAACAGGAATACGAGGAAACAAAGTATCAAAGTAATACTGCAAAAGCCAAAAACAGTAAGTCAGATTCAGAAGTTGGCATTATGGAGACATTAAAGCATCATATAACCCAAAACCATGCATCGATAAATGACTCTAAAACACCTTATGGGGGCATATGCTGACGGATGTTTACTAAAACAAACAGAAAATATATAAATCAGTTCAAATACATTTTTACTCGTGCACAAAATGAAGTATATTTTTCCTAGCAGATAATCACCAAACGCTCTTCAAAAACATAGCTTAGGATCATCTTCGAGATAAACGTAGCAGGGTATCAAAGACCATTACCAATGGTAACTAAGAACAATTTAAACTAGCAACTATGTCATCAAAAGAGTGTATGTACTTTCCTCCCATAACAAATAACACAGCAAAAACAATAAAGTCCACGATTTAAAATCACCACAGAGCATCTTACCAACGAATCAATGTTCTTGTCTCAATATCACTTCAACTTCTCAGTATTGTAATATATATTCATTTTTAGACCCATGAAAAACCAAGATGCATCCAAGTCTGCTCAGCCAAAAAACACTTTTTCCATGGAACAATTCACAGAAGACAGGAAAAATTTGACCATGTTTTATGACAACTTGTCACTTACCAGTCCAAGTAGCAAATCACGTACATAAACACCCATTGTCGTCATCCGTCCATTTGATCCTGGCGAAAACTCCTGAAAGCAAAGTATATAAATATTAATGTTAAGATGTATACGAATACAGTGCCATGTTCAAACAAGTTGGAGTGTGTATATGATAACAACATGTCTGATTATCTCAGTGGCATACTCTATTCTATAGTTCCAAACTTTATTGTCTGATTATCTCAGTAAGAATACTAACAAGAGCATCTCTATTTGAAAAAGCATATTAAGGAACGAAAGAAAACATGATGCTAGACTAACACAGCAGCTTTTATGAACCCAGATGCACGAATAGGCAATTGCGTACGGTTTTCCGTGTGGTACTCTCGGAACATGATAAAAACTACTTACCTCATCATCTTTAATGTACGGTTCATACCATGTCCACAACGTCTTTGCATCTGCAACATATCTTAAATATAGGAATCCAACCTGCACATTTAGTTCCCCGTGGTCAGATCAAAAGCAATGAACATGTAAAAACAGATCAGACAAGTTGTTATAACATGAAAAAATACAAAGCAAACAGAGTAGCAAGAAGTTGGAGAAACATCGATATATTATGCAAGACAAGCATAAATTCCCATAAATCAAGGAAGCATGTAAGTGCTATCTCATTAGAAAGAAAAGACTCCACATATATCCTAGAACTTTATCTGGAACACCGGTGCCCAACTAAAGAGCGTATGTATCATGGACAGATTATTTGTCAATAGCTACTTTCTATACTGTTGAATGGGCAGAGAGGTGATCCTAGAGAGATAGAGTAGCTAAAATAGAAAAGACACCTCAAACCTTGATTTGCGGATACTGCTAGCAAAGAAAGGTCTTATTTATTTTGGTGGGAGAAACTCTCAGCAACTCAAAGAAAGAATGACATCCCAACTTTGTTTGTGGTAGTGAAAATCTGTTATGAAAACACGAGAACAATTATGTGTACACTCATACCTTCAATACGGGATGAGAAAAGAATAGTTTCAGATGAAACCCAGAGGTACGGAATGCTGTTACCTGACTGTAAGAGGCTCTATAATTATTTTGCAGACAAAGGAAACACCTACCTTTTCCGGGTTAAAACTGACTAATAAGAAACATCTCAGCTGGTAACAAGTAACAGGAGGAACAGGTATTGGAACAAATAGCACACAATGCTAGATTTCCAGATGTTACTGAAAATCAAGAAGAAGCCAGAAGATGGAAAGACATATTTCTAGGTTCTACTATGAAAACCAAAAAGACAAGGTTGTAGCATCATGGTAGCTCATACTTTATCAAGTATCCATATAATTCCTCCCTTCATATGCTCTTCTAGGTCAATAATGCAAAAATATGGTTAAGAGATTAACTCACCGCTCTAATATACGGAGAATCTGTGTGCTTCAACAGCCCATGCATCTGCTTCACTGTAAGTTTCATGGTAAAGAATTTGTACAGAAGACAATATGCTGTTGAAGGACCACGGCAATTTCCACCCATCCACGGCTCCACATGGTTAACTTGGTTGTAGATTTCATCAATTACCTCATGATAAGTCTTTAAACCATAGAGCTCTTTGAAATAGTCAGAAGAAAGAATGTTCATTGAAAGAACCTTTTCCAATAGTGACTCGTATGCCCTTCCATTTGTCTGTATCTCCGCCATGTTTTACAAAGTTGGAAAATACTGAGAGATACAGAAAAAGCCTACGAGCCAAAAAAAACCTGAAACAAAAATTCAACACATTAGGAAATACAACAAGCTAAAGCTTGAAACTTTGTACCCATTCATACAGAAACAAGAACAAATCCTGAAAACCCAACAAAACCAACTAATAATCACAGAATAAAAATCCTAAATTTCATACGAAACCCTAGAAAATCACGAAGCAATATATCTATGTCAATCTCAAAATTAAACCGTAAAGGAGTTCAATTTCGTCAATCCCAGATAAGAAAAAGTGGAATTCGATACCAATTTCTCAAGGAACTAGCAAAATCAAATCGATCAGGCTAGGAACAAGGCGAATCTGTGTATCAGCCGGTATAAAAACAACTCCTGAAAGCAATCGAACTTAATTATCGAAAAGCTTATCAATATCGTAAGGAGTAGAAGAGAGAAACCTGAAATTTTGTGAACTGTGTTGGCGATTACAGGATTCAAGCTCGAGAGGTAGAGGACACCAAAAAAGCCCTAGAAACGGCGATCTCGTATCACAGAGTTTTCATATTGCTGCTTCTACGTTTTAATTGGGAAACTTTCAAATATGACCTCTTATTATCACGTATTTTCACATTTTACCCAAATATTAAAATATTTACAATCTTTGAAGTTTCTATTTTTTTCGTATCTACTCTTCACAAAAAAATGCAGTCTAACCTCTATCTAGTCTGTAGTTCTGTATCGATGTATATTGATGACAGATTGAGTTTTGATTGGTGTGAAAAAGATGAGTTTTGTATGACACAGTTCAAAACGACAGTTCGATTAAAACAAATAGAGAAACTGGTTGTAGACTTGAGCATTCAATCCATGAGCATTCGCTAAACCTCGGTTAGTAGGCTCGTCTCTTTCTTCAGCCGGTGGGATGAGTTCAGAGAAACTTGAGCATTTGATCCATGAGACCGTCGTTCCTGTCCTTTGTGGAGGTCACGGAGGTGGCGCGGATGGCGCACATGCTATTAAGTATTTCAGAATGCCCTCGTCTGTGCCCTTCTCTGCTGATTCGTCCTAAGATAAGGAAGAGCTTAACCCACACCCAAAGCAAATTCACTTCCTCTTCCCGTCCTAAGAAGCATGAAGGTGTGAGAGCTGTCTAGGTTAACCATATGCAGAATGAGTTGCAGTCAATCCGCATCTTAGTTGACTTGTTCGTGCTAGACATGAATGAATACGCCTGATTCCTCGACGCAACTCATTTTTGGAGAAAGCGAAGCAAATCTTTTAGAGCACTGAAACAGAGTATTTACTTAAAGAGTCATGAACCCAAGTCATTGTTGCTACAACGCACCACAATTGACACAACACTGAGTCTGTTTTAAAAAAATTTGGAAAGCAGTTCGTGTCCTCTGCCCAAAAAGACTCGTCTCATCCCTCTCTATAATGTTAGAACCATAAGATTACCGAATGACCCAACTTACAAAATATATCCTACTGACTGGTTTATAGCCTGGAGAATCCATCAATCACAATTATGCCTGCATCACTCAAACCTCCCTCAACCGAGTCAGAATGCTAACACTACTTTACATCTCTTGTTACATCCTCCTTGCTAATCTTTCTCTGGATCTTCTAGGAGACAACTTGTCCGCTCTCTCTTCGGTTCCATGTTCTAACTTTCCCATGTTTTTTCCGGTATCACCAGTCACATAGTAAGTGACCTTTCTTCCACCAGAGTAACTGATATCAGTTTCTCCACACACTTTCCTCTTTTTAAGCGAACTACCAGAAGCAGACGAATCAGTTGTGCTCTTCCTTTTGGCATTCTTCTTTTCTCTTCTCGCGGCTGCTTTCGCCTGCTCGCGTTCTTTCTTTACCTTCTCATAAGCCTGTTGAACCACACTTGCAGCATGAGCTGCACTGCTGGTTCTTGAGAAAGTCCACTTGGAGTTATTAAATAAACCTGAAGTAGTATTGTGGTTTGCAGCTGATTTTGGATCCAGGTTTTGCTTTAGACGGCTGAAACTACTCCAACGGCTTGATATACCTGGTTTAGGGACTTCTACTGCCAAATACGACTGTAGACAATTAGGACACCTAAGGTTACAGTTGACATAATCTCTTAGATACTCGTACTGCATCATGCATCTCCTGCAGACTGTCCAGAAAGTATTTGATTGGTCTGATGACCCAGATGCAGTAAATGAGCTTGGTGTTGTTGTGTGATGATCAGTCCGTCCTGTTTTTTGTGTATTACCAACTGGCTTTTGTGGATTGTTCTTCTGGGTCGGCGGATTGTTCTTCTGAGTTGGCGGATTGTTCTTCTGAGTTGGCGGATTGTTCTTCTGGGTCGGCGGATTGTTCTTCTGGGTAGTCGTCCTCGCATTTGTAGTAAAAGTAGTCTTGGCAAAATTGCAGAAACCGTTATTAGAAGATGAAACTGAGACCTTCTGATAAACTGAGTGCAAACTTTTCCTACGATCATAAGCTGCTCTCCTTTCCTTATCTGACAAGAATTTCCAAGCTTCAGAAACATGCTTGAATGCTCCTTCAGCTCCTATAGACTTGTTTTTATCTGGGTGAAGCATTAGAGCAAGCTTCCTATACTTTCTCTTCAACGTTTCGTTATCATCGCGCGGACTTGCATTAAGTATTCCGTACCAGTCTAGGTCCTCATTTACTTTGTTTTCTGCAGCGATATACACTTCCAAAGTTGCTAACATCTGAGAAACACCTTCTATCTCTGGATACAGACTTTGAGCTTTCAAGGCAAATTTCTTGGCCCCAGCAATGTCTTTCATTTTGAACTTCTTCTCTGCAATTTCTTTTGCCCTTGCCGCCTCGTCCTTGTTGCACTCCATGTCTGTCGTGTACCCGTATCATTCAATGTTTGTAATGAACAAGTTTCTAAACGCCGAAGAAATTCTCCAAGAATTGAGGGATTTGCCAACGCCTATGCTACGTTTTGCTTCAAGGATGGCTACTTTTCTGGCTAAAAACAAACAAAAAAGTAGATATGGAGGTGTTAACATATGTGGGATTCAGATAAACGCATCACAGATGTTGGTTTAGTACCATTTAATTTAACGTTATATACATACATGTCACATACACATTGCAGCCTAGCTACCAAAGACCCGTTGCAATTGGTTTTTTCCACTAACACATATGGTGTGGAACTTCCATATGAGTCAAAACAGAGATAACATAACTTACCAGAGATAACACAACATCACCTACACTATGAACTTCCCAAAATTCTTTCAAGCTACAGAGTAAACAGAACAAGATAAATCAACATTAGAGAAATACAAGTCTCAATCATGCATAGAGAAACAAAGCTTAAAATGGCTCAATGTGTGTGTGGTTTAGAATTTTTTTCACCGAAAATACGAAATATCCAACAAAATCCAAGCGTAAATAGCGAAATCGAATCCTAGATTCATCTAAAACCCCTAGAAATCTCCCAAACTTAAAAACCTCTCAAAATTTTCGATTCGAAACGCACCTGATTACTACGCGATTGACAACATCAAATCGATTAAACCAAAAGACAATGTCGAAATCTGTAATCACTCAATCAATCAATCAAGAATCATATCAAATGCGAAGTGAAGAGCAACACGGAAACACCTCAAAACTCGAGAAACTGTGAAAAGCAGATTTGCAAAGTTTAGGGTCAAAGATGAAGAAGATGCCACGAGAGAAACGCTACAATCACACCGCGTTTCAGAAAGTTTTCCATTGCGGCTTAACTTTTATATTTATCTTAGGAGATTTTTCATGTGACCCTCTTATTATTTACTTTTTAACAGAACTGACCAAAACTTTGGGATAAGAATCTTTATGACCCTCAGCAAAGTGTACTATTAGCCACACATGGTGTGGTAGAATCAGTTGTAGACCTCTCGTTGCACTGCCTCTTCCTTGTCCGATATATAAGAATTTTATGGAGAAATTTAATTTGAATTATGTGAATTGATTTACAATAACCCAAATGATAATTTTGATTTGAAAACTGAAGTCAATTTTATAAATGTTGTAAAGTATTATATTTTTCTATATCCGAAGAAACGGAAACTAGATCCGAATCAAACAAAATAAGAAAACAAAATTGACTAGAGACTTTTTTTATTAATATAAGAACGTATTTGAATTTGAATAAAGATAATCAAAATGTGATTCTCGTATATTAAGTTCAAAACAGACTGTGAAAATGTCTACAGACGCAACTTTAGTTTCTCAATCTTTTCAATTTGAGGGATTATGAAATTTTCTCGTATGAGAAAGATTTTCTTAGGAAAGTTTAACGCGATTAAGTAAATCGATCCAATACAAACATAATTAGAAAACATGATTCGAGAACTAAACTCGGTTTTAATATGGTTATGTAGGTTACCTTTTCTATATCCTTAAAACGGAAGTTGGATTCGAATCGAAACAGAAAAGACAATAATTGAATTAGAATTTACATTTGCGTTAAAATAAAGACATCTGAATTAAAAATAATAACAAACAAAATAAGATTGAATCTCGTATAGATCGATTTAAAATAGACCGAGTCAAGTGTCTTATATTGTAATTTTAGGTCTTTTGCCTCAATTAGATAAAATTCTCTATTTGTTTTTAAATGAGAAGAATTTTACTAGGAATGTGTAATTTGATATTGAGTAAATCGATTCAAAACAAACTGAATAGAGAAACCTAATTCCAAAATAAATCCAATTGTTGGCATCGTTATAAAAGTTTTACTTATATTTATTCGGGAAACGGAAA
Source organism: Turritis glabra (assembly GCA_900406565.1). NCBI lineage: Eukaryota > Viridiplantae > Streptophyta > Magnoliopsida > Brassicales > Brassicaceae > Turritis > Turritis glabra. Next base: position 645,569 of record OVBN01000173.1, on the reverse strand, counting down.
CTAGATCCGAATCAAATTGGAAAAAAATGTTATACAAAACTATTTTCATTAAACAACCATATTTCATTGAAACCATAATAAAAATGAAATTGAATCTCGTATCGATCAATTTAAAACATATCGGGACAAGTATCCTATGAATGCAATTTTAGTTTCTTTGGTTTCTCAATTATAATTATTGAGGGATTTAGAAACTCCATTTTATTATGATTTTTTAATTCAAATTAAATGAATCAATCTAAAACTAACTGAATAAAAAAAACTAGATTTAAAAACTGAAATTAGTTTTAGCACCACTTTAAATATTTGATTTTGACTCAATCTTGAAAACGGAAACTAGATCCGAATCGTACTGAAAAAAAAAGGATTATAAATTACATTTACATTAAACATAGTTATTGTTTGAATATATATTCAAATCCACCGGATGGTTCAATTTCCTTAGAGGGGTGAAGGTTCGTCGAAAACGTCACCATTGCTATTTTTGGGTGTTTCTTAAAAGATTCTCATACATTATTTTCAAAATGGAGAAAAACTTGATATCTTGTAGAGCTGAGAAAACTAGGTGGGAAATGTAAAAAGATGTCCATCCCAAAACAGCATAGTGTTGCTACACCAACACGCGTGTTATCCACAATTTTATATGATTTTTTGATATAAATTATAGACGTTTATATATTATGAATTAAATAAATATTTGTGTTTAATTTTAGATTATGATTTAGTATTTTTATTCTTTTAATATATTTATTGTATAGTTTTATCTATTATTATTTACATTTTAACAGAGTTGACCAAAAACTTCGGGATAGGAATCTTTATTACCTCACAAAGTGTATTATTAGCCACACATATGGTGTGGTAGCATCAGTTGTAGATCTCTAATTACACTGCCTCTTCCTTGTCCGATATAAGGATTTTATGAGAAGTTTAATTCGAATTATGTGAATTGATCTTATATAGCCCAAATGGTAAATTTGATTTGAAAACTGAAGTCAATTTTATAATAATTGTAAAGTTTTTTTTTTATATATATTCGAATAAACGGAAACTAGATCTGAATCAAACAAAATAAGAAAAATAAATCGATTAGAGATTTTTTTAATTAAAATAAGAACATAAATAAAAATGTTAGGACAATATTGATCAAGAAAGCATTATACCTATATATGTACCTAGAGAATTTGAAAATAAATTTCCATATGAAAAAAAAAGTAGAAAACTCAACTACAACAATCTATTAGATATTTAAACCATATCTTTGAATTTTTACCTCATATACCCAAAAATATTCAACCAATATTAGGAAGATTACAGAATAATGAAATGGTAGTGGAAGTTGAGTTTTGAAGAAAAGTGAGATTCTCTTATTTTTTTCAGTTTAAAACGGACTGTGAAAATGTTCTATAGAAGTAACTTTTGTTTTTCAATCTTCTCAGTTCAAGGGATTATGAAATTTTCTCGTATGAGAAAGATTTTGTTATGGAAGTTTAACGCGGATTAAGTAAATCGATCCAATACAAACATAATTAGAAAATTTGATCCGAGAACTAAACTCGGTTTTAATACGGTTATATAGTTTACCTTTTTATTTCTTGAGAATGGAAGTTGGATTCGAATTGAAACAGAAAAGACAATAATTGAATTAGAATTTACATTTGCGTTAAAATAAAGACATCTGAATTAAAAATAATAACAAACAAAATAAGATTGAATCTCGTATAGATCGATTTAAAATAGACCGAGTCAAGTGTCTTATATTGTAATTTTAGGTCTTTTGCCTGTCAATTAGATAAAATTCTCTATTTGTTTTCAAATGAGAAGAATTTTACTAGGAATGTGTAATTTGATATTGAGTAAATCGATACAAACAAACCGAATAGAGAAACCTAATTCCAAAATTAAATCCATTGCTGGCATCATTATAAAAGTTTTACTTATATTTATTCTAAAAACAGAAACTAGATCCAAATCAAATTGAAAAAAAAGATGTTAAACAAAACTATTGCCATTAAAAACCTAGATATATTTGATTAAAAACATAATAAAAATGAAATTGAATCTCGTATCGATTAATTTAAAACATATCGGGACAAGTATCCCATAAATGCAATTTTAGTTTCTTTGGTTTCTCAATTTTAATTATTGAGGAATTTAGAAACTCCATTTTCTTATGATTTTTTTAATTTAAATTAAATGAATCAATCTAAAACTAACTGAATAGAAAAACTTGATTTAAAAACTGAAATTAGTTTTAGCACCACTTTAAATATTTAATTTTGACTCAATCTTGAAAACGGAAGCTAGATCCGAATCGTACTGGAAAAAAAGGATTATGAAATTTTCTCATATGAGAAAAATATTTTGTTATGGAGGTTTAACTCTAATTAAGTAAATTGATCCAAAACAAACCAAATTAAAAAATATGTTTCGAGAATTAAACTTAGTTTTAACACAATTATATAGGTTACTTTTTCTATATTCTGAAAACGGAAGTTGGATTCGAATCGAACCAAAAAAATACAATAATTGGATTAGAATTTACATATACGTTGAAAATAATGACATTTGAATTAAAAATAATAACAATCAAAATAAGATTGAATCTCATATAGATCGATTTAAAACATACTTTATTGTCATATATTATAATTTTAGTTTTTTGCCCCTCAAATAGATACAATTTGTAAGATCTATTGAACATTAACAGAAGCAAAGATTTACATTGTTGTATCAGCAGAATCAATGAATTTCAACATATTTGAATGCTATGGATAAAGCTATATGAAAGGGGCAGATAAAATATCAACATCGCCAAGCGTGGATACAAACATAAGAACGAACAATGTTGATTAACGTAGACATGTAGCCATTTGCGATTTTATATGTTGTCAAAATTACTCACTTACGTGTGAGTAAATTTAACTTTATTTTCTTTAACCAATTTACAGTAACGACTCCCCTACAGGAAGGATTGAATGTCTCTATAAGACATACTATTTTTTTTAAAAAGAGATGTTATATTATGAGTAATTCAATACATATTTTCTTCTTTTTTGTAAAATTATGATTAGTTTGATTATATTTTGTTTTAGTGAACTTGTTTTTTTTTTAATTCTCTCATATTACAATGACATATTATGACATGTGCTACAATAAGGAGTGGTGTTTTCTTTTTTCAGATTTTAAATTGTAAATTTGTTTAAAAAAAATAAATGATGTTATTACAGTGGAAAAAACACATTTATATTATATTCTTGTTGTTGTATAGGTTTTGCTTTGATTAAATCTTTCATAATACTCGGATAAATTTTGGTTTTATATTTAAGTTTGTTTACGTTTTATTTTAAAAATAATTATAATTATGTGTTGTAGAATATTATTACTAAAATTTTAATATAGTTATAATTATTTAATATGTTTTAAAAACAAAATATTTTATATTATATTATTTTGTGGATTACGTTGATTATTCGATCGCAAAATAATGGTCAAGATTGAATTTATGTTGAATGCAATTTCAAACATGTGGAACAAATGATAAAGTTTCATAATCAAATTTGCAAACATTTAGAGGTGTCAAAGCTTATTTAAACCATCTCATCATATAATCTTAACATTTTATATTTAACCCGCCGTCTGTTATAAGAGTCATAACTCATTCCATCATATAACTCATTACAATTAACCCACCGTCTACTATAAATATTATATATATAGATATTTTAATAAAAAATCAAATTACACTATTTTGTAATTTTTGGTTTTTTGATATGTTCAATATTTTCATATTCTTAAAAACTATCAAGTTAAACTATTTTAAGATACTTCAAATTAAAATATTTTAAAAGTTTATTTTACTATATAAAATTATGCATTTTAACAAAAAAAAAATGTATGAAACTGAATATAAATATTCAAATAAACTGAAATGTACGAATTTTGTACTCATACTTTGCGTTTAGATGGATCTGGATAAAGTAAAGTCCAAGCCCATGATTAAATAGATGAAGATATGTTATCCCACATCGGCCAATCAGTTTTTAATTATATTGTTTATATAGTGAAACGAGGTTATAGCTGGTCAATGATGACTAGCTGCATACTTTGAAAGAAATCCGAGTGCTCTTTTGGCTGTGTACCTTACATGTTCTTTAAGATAAGATAATAAAACATAAACATATTCTAAGGCCAGTCTTTTTTAGTCGTGGTGTTGAGAGCTTAGTCGTGGTGTTGTTCTCAGTCCACAATCCGTCCGGAATCAAAGTCAGTGCATGACCTTGAGATTATCTAAGCAATTGAGAAGCTTGTGTGTGCTTGATGTGTTTGGATTAGTTTTGTTGAATCCTTGTTGTGTTCTTGTTTTCTGTGGTTTTGTGGCTTGTTTTCCTTGGTTTTGGGGTTGGGTTTGTGTTTACTCGCCTGTAGAAAGCAAGGTCGGGTGGTCGTTGGTTGTTGCGGTAGTGGAATCGAGATCCGATCGATCCAAAGCTTTCTGCGTCGTGTTGAAAGGTAAGGGGATCGATCGATCTGGGGGAGGATCAGTCGATCCAAAAGGTGTGATGGGATCGACCAATCCATAGTTGGATCGATCGATCCATATGTGTTTTGGAATTGGATCGATCGATCCAAGCTTAGATCGATTGATCCAGTTGTTCTTCGTTTCGTGTTTGTTGTGTTTACGCGTTGTGAGTGGTTTTTCGTCTTACTTGCTTGTGTGTATAGCTCGTAGATGGGAGGACCGCCTCACTAAGTATTTGTGATAATACTTACGCATCTCTGTGTTTTTCTGAGTTGCAGTTAAAGATAAAGTGTGATCGTGGAATCATGGCGAAGAGAAGGGGGATTAGGACTCGGTTGTTGTTATGTGCTGTTGTTGTTGTGTGTTGAACTTAATGGAATTGTTTATTGCGTTCTGTTGTTTGACGGTTTGATAAGTATTTAATAAAAATCCGAGTTTGTGTTAATGCGTATGGGCGTATTAATTGTAAAAAAAAAAAACGAGTGTGGTCGTTTCAATTTGGTATCAGAGCATAGACGGTTCTAGGATTTCGTATTGTTTGGTGCATGTGTTTGAACTGTTGAATTGTTGTATGCTAGAATTGATTATGTGGTAGTTAGTCAATTTGGTTGAGCATGGGGTCTTAGAATCATCCTCTTTGAGCCTCGAGATTCCACGGTAGGTTATCTTTATTCTGTAAGTTGTTTAGTATCTTAGCCTCTATTTTTGTTGGTTCAGATGGCTAGAGGTGGTAGAGGTCGTGGTAGGGGCCGTGGCCGTGGCCGTGGTAGAGGTCGTTGTAACGCCCGTGTCTGAGGTTGCTGGAAATGTGATATCTCTCTTTGGAGTCAATCCTGAGTGTTTCGGGATTAGAGTTTTCTCGGGAACGGAAAGTAGATTGATCGAGTGTCGAAAGTCAAACTTTTGACCGAAAGTCAAGCTTGGACCGATCGATCCCAATTTTGTGGCCGGTCTGGTTTGGTGGAGCAAGTGGACCGATCGATCCAACTGTGGATCGATCGATCCACATGTGTTGGCTGTGTGTTTTTGTTGCTTTGACCTCACCTACCCCCTCTTGTTTTGCGTCCTTTCGTCTTTGTTCTTCTTCCTGTGTGTTGTGGCTGAAGTTTAGAGAGAAAAGAAGTGTGAGATTCAAGGGTTTGGGTGTTGGGTGTGAGAGATTAAAGAGAGAAGCTTGTTGTTGCTTTGAAGGGAAGAAGTTTGGTGTGGTTGAGTTGCAGAGGATCTTGTGTTGCGGCGTGGAGGTTCTCTAGTTCGTTGTGGGCTATTCGTGGCTCTGTAGTCCTTCCGAAATCAAGGTGAGTGCATGACCTTGAGTTTATCTAAGTAATTGAGAAGCTTGTGTGTTCTTGATGTGTTTGGTTTAGGTTTGTTGAATCCTTGGAGTGTTGCTTGTTTCTGTGGTTGTGTGGCTTGTTTCCTTATTGTTTGGGGCTTGGGTTTGTGTTTAATCGCCTGTAGGAAGCAAGGCTGGGTGGTTGTTGGTCGTGTGCGGTGGAGGAAGTCGAGATCGGAGTTGCAGAGCTCGAGGATCGATCGATCTGCGCTTGGATCGATCGATCCAAGGCTTCAGGTCGTGTTCGAAGTTGCAGAACCGTGGGGATCGATCGATCTGGTCTTGGATCGATCGATCCAGTGCTTTTTGGCTCAGGTAAGGGGGGATCGATCGATCCAAGGGAGGACCGATCGATCCAAAAAGGCTAAAAGTTGCGGGTTCTTGCGGATGTGCTCGGACCGATCGATCCAAGGCTTGGATCGATCGAGCCATGTTTTATTTTGGTCTGGATCGATCGATCCTGTTGTTTGTCATGTTGTGTTTGTTGAATTTTTGCGTTGTGAGCGGTTTTTGGTCTTACTTGCTTGTGTGTATAGCTCGTTTTTGGGAGGACCGCCTCACTAATACTTACGCATCTCTGTGTTTCTTTGAGTTGCAGGTAAAGATAAAGTGTGATCGTGGAATAAAAAGCGATGAGGAGGGGATGACTAGGACTCGGGGGTTTGTTGTTGTTATTGCGGATGTTGTTGGTGAACTTGTTATCGTTTGCTAATTGCGTTTCTGTTGTTTGACAGTTTGTTAAGTTTAATAAAATCTGAGTTTTATTGTTGTAATTCCGTTTTAACTATTATGTATGGGTGTAATAGTTGTTTAAAAAAAAAAAAAAACGGGTGTGGTCGTTTCAGTCGTGGTCGTGTTCCAGTGGTGGCTGAGAGTGTAGCACGAAGTGCTATGGTTGAGCGAATTGCGGCTCCGCATGTGTATCAGGAGGGGTCTGAGGGTGTGGTTGGAGTTCCAGCGGGTGCTGCGGGTTCTGCAGCGGAGTTTGCTCAGGCTCGAGATGATCGCATTGCGGATTTGCTGGCCTTGCTATTGGAGCGGTTACCAGAGAGGGTACCAGCTCCGGTTCCTGTTGTGGCACCAGTAGTTGAGGTGCAGCCGAGGGCTGCAGTTGCAGAGGAGCTCCCATCCTACCTGAGGATGATGGAGCAGTTGGAGAGGATTGGCACGGAATTCTTCCAGGAAGGTGCCACTCCTGAGGCTGCGGATGCATGGAGAAGGAGGTTGGAGCGGAACTTCCTTTCGATTAGGTGTCCGGAGAGATACCAGGTTGACCTGGCGGTTCATTACCTGGAGGGTGATGCACATCTCTGGTGGAGGGGTGTTTTGGCCAGGAGAGTGCAGGCCAACTCCGCCTGGGAGGATTTTGTTGAGGAGTTTAACTCCAAATATTTTCCTCAAGAGGCGCTTGATCGGTTGGAGGGTCGGTTCCTAGTTTTGGCTTAGGGGAACCGGACCGTTCGCGAGTATGAGGCGGAGTTTAACCGTCTCAGTGTGTATGCGGGTCGAGCATTGGAGGGTGAATGGGCCCGAGTTTGGAGATTCTTGTTGGGTCTTCGGGTTGAGTTGAGGAACCGTTGCTTGGTGAGAGTTTTCGGCACGGTTGCAGAGTTGGTAGAGACAGCTGCCTTGCTGGAGGAGGGTCTAAGAGATGAGGTGGCGGTTGTCAGCCCCAACTTTCAGGCGAGGAGGCCGCAGTAGCAGCAGTCTGGTCCGAGTAGAGGCGGCATGCCAATGCAAGGACAAAAGCGGAAGATGGAGAGTTCTTCCAGTGTTACCTAGAGTGGTCCGGGATACTTCAGGTGTGGAAGCAAGGATCACAAGGTCGCGAGTTGCCCGCAGAAGGGCGAGGCGCGTGTGGATATGCGTGTGTGTTATCACTGTAGGGAGACGGGGCATATCAAGCTGAGGTGCCCCAAGTTGCAGAGAAAGGCAGCGACGGTGTCGCCAGCTAGCCAGAGTGCAGTGGTGCCCCGTGTGTATTCCATTGTGGAGACGGGAGGCCCGAGTTCCAGGCCGATCACAGGTATTTTTCTGTAAACTTACCTGAGTTAAATTCTATATTTTTAGAATTTATTTGTCTCCATAATGGGGAGTCAGGGTTCTGAGCATATGAGAAATATGCAGGGACCCTGGTTGTGGGAGGTGTTGAATCCCACGTGTTGTTTGATTCTGGAGCATCGCATTGCTTCGTTACTCCGGAAATTGTCGAGAAGGGCAAATTGCGGGGAGCAACCGAGGAGCGGTTGGGTTTTGTTAAAGTAGCTGGAGGGAGGCTACTGACTATTCACGGTCGAGTTGCGGACGTGGATGTCTAGGTGGCTGGAGAGTCTATGCCAGCGGATTTGGTCATTTGCTCGGTGGAGCTTTATGACGTTATTTTGAGATGGATTGGCTCGGGAAGTCAGAGCTCATCTGGACTGTCACCGAGGACGCATTATTTTCGAGAGGAAGGCAGGGAGGTTAGTTTATCAGGGAGTGAGACCGACCTCTGGGAGTCTCTTGATCTCGGCCATGCAGGCAGAGAGTATGATTGAGAAAGGTCGCGAGGCGTATCTGGTGATGATTGTCACATCAGAGACTGTTGGAGAGGTTGCGGTTGGGGATATTCGGGTTGTTCGGGATTTCCAGGATGTTTTTCAGTCGTTGCAGGGATTACCGCCTTCGCGGTCTGATCCTTTCATGATTGAGTTGGAACCCGGGATAATGCCAATATCTAAGGCACCGTACAGGATGGCTCCAGCAGAGATGGCAGAGCTGAAGAAGCAGCTGGAAGAATTGTTGAGTAAGGGTTTTATTCGACCGAGTATTTCACCGTGGGGAGCGCCGGTGTTGTTTGTGAAAAAAAAGGATGGAAGTTTCCAATTATGCATTGATTATCGGGGACTGAACCGAGTCACTGTGAAGAATAGGTATCCTCTTCCTTGGATTGATGAGTTGTCGGATCAGTTGAGAGGGGCTACTTGGTTCTCCAAGATAGACTTGGCATCGGGATATCATCAGATTCCGATTGATGAGAATGATATCCGGAAGACGGCTTTCAGATCGAGATATGGACACTACGAGTTTATGGTGATGCTATTTGGGTTGACGAATGCACCAACAGCGTTTATGAGGTTGATGAACAGCGTGTTCCAGGAGTATCTGGATGAGTTTGTGATCATCTTTATTGATGACATTTTGGTGTCTTCGAAGACTCCCGAGGAGCATGAGTTGCATCTGAGAGTTGTTATGGAGAAGTTGCGGGAGCAAAAGCTATTTGCTAAGTTGAGCAAGTGTAGTTTCTGGCAGCGAGAGATCGGATTTCTGGGTAACATTATGTCCGCAGAGGGAGTTTCTGTGGATCCGGAGAAGATTCAGGCTATCAGGGAGTAGCCAAGGCCGAGGAACGCTACTGAGATTATGAGTTTTCTCGGATTAGCAGGTTATTACCGGAGGTTCGTCAAGGGTTTTGTGAGTATGGCTAAGTCTATGACGAAGCTGATAGGGAAGGATGTTCCTTTTGTTTGGTCTCCTGAGTGTGAGGAGAGTTTCGCAAACTTGAAGACGATGTTGACTAGTACGCCAGTATTGGCATTACCTGAGCCAGGTGAGCCTTACGTGGTGTATGCAGACGCTTCGGGAGTTGGTCTGGGTTGTGTGTTGATGCAGCAGGGAAAGATGATTGCCTATGCTTTGAGGCAGTTGAGGAAGTATGAGAGCAACTACCTTACCCATGATCTTGAGATGTCTACGGTGGTGTTCGCCTTAAAGATTTGGAGGTCTTATCTTTATGGCGGGAAAGTTCAAGTGTTTACAGATCATAACAGCCTGAAGTACATTTTCACTCAGCCTGAGTTGAATTTGAGGCAGAGGCGCTGGATGGAATTGGTGCCGGATTATGATCTGGAGATCGCTTACCATCCTGGTAAAGCGAACTTGGTGGCCGATGCGTTGAGTTGCAAGCGTGTGGTTTCGGCTCGGAAGCAGGACATGGAGTCGTTGGTGTGTGAGCTTGGTTCTTTGAGATTGTGTGTTTTATCTCAGGAACCGTTGGGTTTGGAGGCAGCTAATCAGGCGGATCTTCTGAGCAGGGTTCGGATAGCTCAGGAGAAGGATGAGGGTTTGGTTAATGCTTCTAGGGAAGCGGGTTCAGAATATCAGGTCTCTGCTAATGGGACTATTCTGGTGCATGGGCGGGTATGCGTACCCAAGGATGAGGGTTTGAGGCGAGAAATCCTGAGTGAGGCTCATGCGAGTATGTTTTCGATTCATCCGGGAGCGACAAAGATGTACCGAGATCTCAAACGGTATTATCACTAGGTCGGGATGAAGAAGGATGTAACTAACTGGGTCACAGCGTGTGATACGTGCCAGTTGGTGAAGGCTGAGCATCAGGTTCCGAGTGGATTGTTGCGGAGTTTACCCATTCCAGAGTGAAAGTGGGATATGATTACGATGGATTTCGTAGTGGGATTGCCAATTTTTCGTACCAAGGATGTGATTTGGGTCATTGTTGATCGTTTGACCAAGAGTGCGCGTTTTCTGGCCATCAAAAAAACCGACGGAGCTTCGGTGTTGTCTAAGAAGTACATACAGGAGATAGTGAGACTTTATGGAGTACCGGTGAGTATCGTGTCAGACCGGGATCCTAAGTTCACTTCGGAGTTCTGGAAAGCGTTCCAGGCGGAGATGGATACGAAGGTGCATTTGAGTACCGCGTATCATCTTCAGATGGATGGGCAATCCGAGAGGACGATCCAGACTCTTGAGGATTTGTTGAGGATGTGTGTGCTAGACTGGGGTGGTCATTGGGTGGATCACTTGAGCTTGGTAGAGTTTGCGTATAACAATAGCTACCAGGCGAGTATCGGGATAGCTCCATACGAGGCTCTATATGGTAGGCCGTGTCGTACACCGTTGTGTTGGACCCAAGTGGGGGAGAGGAGCGCATTAGGTACGGATTTTGTTCAGGAAACTACGGAGAAGATCCGGATTTTGAAGTTGAACATGAAGGAAGCTCAGGATCGGCAAAAGAGTTATGCCGATAAGAGGATTTTGCGAGGTCCGAACAGGTCCATTACCGAGACTATGTTTAGTCCGAGGTATATGGGTCCGTTTAGGATTGTTGGTCGAGTTGGGCCAGTCGCGTTCCGGTTGGAGTTACCGGAGATTATGCAAGCATTTCACAAGGTTTTTCATGTATCGATGTTGAAAAAGTACTTGCATAGGGATGTTAAGGTGTTGGCTGAGATTCCGTCAGATCTCCAGCCCAACATGACCTTAGAGGCGAGACCAGTGAGGGTTCTCGACCGGAGGGTCAAGGAGCTTCGTCGGAAGAAGATCCCGATAATGAGAGTCTTGTGGGACTGTGACGGTGTTCAGGAGGAAACTTGGGAACCAGAAGAGCGGATGAAAGCTAGGTTCGAGAAGTGGTTCGAAAAGCAAGCTGAGGCTTGAGTAGTTTTTCATCGCTGGTTCAAGTTTCGGAGTTTGAGTTTTATACTCATTGTATCTTTTTGTATTTTGTTTGAGGGTGTAAACGATTAATACTTTTGATTATTAATAAGATGTGTATTCTTATTGGTTATGACGTATGGTGTTATGCGTAATGAAAGAAGGTTATGAGAATATAAACTGGAATTATCCTTCATATTTGGATATAAGAAACTTTCCTGTGAGCTGGGATGTTTCGAGTTGACCTGAGGTTTGGTCGTCATTGTGAAGATATTCCGGGTTGAGAATATCGGTGGTGGTGTATGACATTGCGATGTTATACGTAGACCATGTGAGGTTGTTTTGATCGGAGATACTTATAGACGTTTCGTTAGACTTTATTGCTCTAAGGACGGTTTGGTTCTGTACAACTCGTGAGGAGAGGTTTAGTCCCCAGATACCCATATCTCAAGGGACATGTGACCGGAGGGTGGGAGTGGTATGAGAGTTACCCATAGCCCGAAGGACTTGTGGCCTGAGAATGCGAGTGGTATGTGTAGTACCGATAGCTCGAAGACTTTGTGTCTAAGAGTGTGAGTGGTACGGGTTTTGTGCCGATAGCTTGAGGGACTTTGTGACCCAAGAGTGTGAGTGGCATGTGGTACCGAGAACTCGAGAGACTTCAGTCCTGAGGGTGGAGTGGTACGAGTACGAGTTGTGTTGAGAGCAATGAATGTCTAGGGCGTGGTTATAAGTATAGTGACTGAATGTAGACCTCGGAGGTTGATAGTGTTCAATCTCGTGTTTGAGTTTTGTTGGCCGGGTTGGTCAAAGTTGAGCAGAGAATCGTTGCGACGAGAGTGAGTTGAGTTCATCGCGGATAAACTGTGTCGCAGATTCGAGGACGAATCTATGTTAGTGGGGGAGAATTGTAATGCCCGTGTTCCAGAGAAAGGGAATTATCGGGATCGTTACAGAGGGATCGTATCATGGCGTTTGATTCGATGCAGTTGTTGGACATGTGATCTCTCTCTTTTGGATCAATCTCTTATGTTTCGGGATTTAGAGTTCTCGAAAACGGAAAGCGGGTTGAGCGAGAATCGAAAAGTCAGCTTGTGTCCGGAAAAGAGAGAGGATCGATCGATCCTAGCTTGGATCGACCGATCCAGGGTTGTGTTCCAAGGCTGTTGTGGCTTAAGACCAGGGATCGACCAATCCAAGGGGTGGATCGATCGATCCATTGTAGAAGAAGCGTTTGAGGTTCTGCGGAAGAGTGGACGATCGACCCGGAGTGTTGGTTCGATCGATCTAGCTTTGGGGAAGGTGTGGATAGACCGATCCAAGGGGTGGATCGATCGATCCAGTTTGCTGAGTGTTGCAGATCGACCGATCCGGTGGGTGGATCGATCGATCCGGTGCTGTCGGCAACTTTCTTTTTTGTTCTCTTTGGCTTCACCTACCTCATTATTCGGGTTTTCTTCTTCCTTCTTCTTCCTGGGCGATTGTTGGAGCTTTTATGAGGAAAAGGAGTGTGTGAATTCGAAAGTTTGGGTGTTGGGTGTGAAATCAAAGAGAGAAACTTGTTGTTGCTTAGCAAGAAGGGGGTTTGAGCTTGTTGAAGCTTGGTGTGTTGCAGAGGATCGATTTGTGGAAGCGTGGAGGTTGAGAGCTTAGTCGTGGTGTTGTTCTCAGTCCACAATCCGTCTGGAATCAAAGTGAGTGCATGACCTTGAGCTTAGCTAAGCAATTGAGAAGCTTGTGTGTGCTTGTTGTGTTTGGATTAGTTTTGTTAAATCCTTGTTGTGTTCTTGTTTTCTGTGGTTGTGTGGCTTGTTTTCCTTGGTTTTGGGGTTGGGTTTGTGTTTACTCGCCTGTAGGAAGCAAGGTCGGGTGGTCGTTGGTTGTTGCGGTGGTGGAATCGAGATCCGGTGTTGCAGAAGGGGTGGGATCGATCGATCCATGTTAGGATCGATCGATCCAAAGCTTTATGCGTCGTGCTGAAAGGTAAGGGGATCGATCGATCTGGGGGAGGATCGATTGATCCAAAAGGTGTGATGGGATCGACCGATCCATATGTGTTTTGGAATTGGATCGATCGATCCAGGCATGGATCGATCGATCCGGTTGTTGTTCCTTTTATGATTGATTGCGTTTGTGCGTTGTGAGCGGTTGATCGTCTTAGTTGCTTGTGTGTATAGCTCGTAGATGGGAGGACCGCCTTACTAAGTATTTGTGATAATACTTACGCATCTCTGTGTTTTTCTGAGTTGCAGGTAAAGATAAAGTGCGATCGTGGAATCATGGCGAAGAGAAGGGGATGATTAGGACTCGGTTGTTGTTATGTGCTGTTGTTGTTGTGTGTTAAACTTAATGGAATTGTTTATTGTGTTCTGTTGTTTGACGGTTTGATAAGTATTTAATAAAAATCCGAGTTTGTGTTAATGCGTATGGGCGTATTAATTGTAAAAAAAAAAACGGATGTGGTCGTTTTCAGTTATAATTACGTAATATGTTTTAAAAACAAAAATATTTTACATTAGATTATTTTGTGGATTACGTTGTTTATTCGATCACAAAATAATGGTCAAGATTGAATTTATGTTGAATGCAATTTCAAACATGTGGAACAAATGATAAAGTTTCGTAAAAAAATTTGCAAACATTTAGAGGTGTCAAAGCTTATTTAAACCATCTCATCATATAATCTTAACATTTTATATTTAACCTCCGTCTGTTATAAGAGTTATAACTCATTCAATCATATAACTCATTACAATTAATCCACCGTCTACTATAAATATTATATATATATATATATATAGATATTTTAATAAAAAATCAAATTACACTATTTTGTAATTTTTGGTTTTTTGATATGTTCAATATTTATCATATTCTTAAAAAATATCAAGTTAAACTATTTTAAGATATTTCAAATTAATATATTTTTAAAAGTTTATTTTATTATATAAAATTATATATTTTAACAAAAGAAATGTATGAAACTGAATATAAATATTCAAATAAACTGAAATGTACGAATTTTGTACTCATACTTTGCGTCTATATGGATCTGGATAGAGTAAAGTTCAAGCCTATGATGAAATAGATGAAGATATGTTATCCCACATCGGCCAATCAGTTTTTAATTATTTTGTTTATGTAGTGAAATCAGGTTATAGCTGGTCAATGATGACTAGCTACTTACTTCGAAGGAAATTCGAGTACTTTTTCGGCTATGTACCTTACATGTTCTTTGAGATAAAACAATAAAACATAAACATATTCTGAGGCCAGTCTTTTTATTTTATTTCTTCCCTTCTTAAAGTATTTTATCTTATAATTTTTTAAGTAAGTTCGTTAAATAATTAGTTTTATATTATTTTATTTTATTACTTAAGTATCTGTTTTCAAAATTACTCACTTACGTGTGAGTAAATTTAACTTTATTTTCTTTAACCAATTTGCAATAACGACTCTCCTACAGCATGGATTGAATGTCTCTATAAGACATAATTTTGTAAACTGTTGTTTTTTAAATAGGATGTTATATTAGGAGTAATTCAATACATATTTTTTTCTTTTTTGTAAAATTGTGATTAGTTTAATTATATTTTGTTTCAATGAACTTGTTTTTTTTTAATCCTTCATATTACAATGAAATCTTATGACCTGTGCTACAACAAGGAGTGGTGTTTTTCAGATTTTAAATCGTAAATTTGTTTAAAAAAATAAATGATGTTATTATAGTGGAAAAAACACATTTATATTTTATTTTTGTTGTTGTATAGGTTTTGCTTTGATTAAATCTTTCATAATAATCGGATAAATTTTGGTTTTATATTTCAATTTGTTTAAGTTTTACATTAAAAATAATTATAATCATGTGTTGTAGAATATTTTTACTAAAAATTTTATATAGTTATAATTATGTAATATGTTTTTTTTTTAAATTTATATTAGATTATTTTGTGGATTACGTTGATTATTCAATCACAAAATAATGGTCAAGACTGAATTTATGTTTAACACAATTTCAAACATGTGGAACAAATGATAAAGTTTCATAAAAAATTTTGCAAACATTTAGAGGTGTCAAAGCTTATTTAAACCATTTCATCATATAATCTTAATATTTTATATTTAACCTGCCGTCTGTTATAAGAGTTATAACTCATTCCATCATATAACTCATTACCATTAACCCACCGTCTATTATAAATATTATGTATATATATATATATAGATATTTTAATAAAAAATCAAGTTACACTATTTTGTAATTTTTTGGTTTTTTGATATGTTCAATATTTATCATTTTCTTAAAAAATATCAAGTTAAACTATTTTAAGATACTTCAAATTAATATATTTTAAAAGTTTATTTTATTATATAAAATTATATATTTTAACAAAAGAAATGTATGAAACTGAATATAAATATTTAAATAAACTGAAATGTACGAATTTTGTACTCATACTTTGCGTCTATATGGATCTGGATAGAGTAAAGCCCAAGCCTATGATGAAATAGATGAAGATATGTTATCCCACATCGGCCAATCAGTTTTTAATTATTTAGTTTATGTAGTGAAACCAGGTTATAGCTGGTCAATGATGACTAGCTACTTATTTCCAAGGAAATTCGAGTACTCTTTCGGCTGTGTACCTTAGATGTTCTTTGAGATAAAACAATAAAACATAAACATATTCTGAGGCCAGTCTTTTTATTTTATTTCTTCCCTTCTTAAAGTATTTTATCTTATAATTTTTTAAGTAAGTTCGTTAAATAATTAGTTTTATATTATTTTATTTTATTACATAAGTATCTGTTTTCAAAATTACTCACTTACGTGTGAGTAAATTTAACTTTATTTTCTTTAACCAATTTGCAATAACGACTCTCCTACAGCAAGGATTGAATGTCTCTATAAGACATAATTTTGTAAACTGTTTTTTTTTTTAAACAGGATGTTATATTAGGAGTAATTCAATACATATTTTTTTCTTTTTTGTAAAATTGTGATTAGTTTGATTATATTTTGTTTCAATGAACTTGTTTTTTTTTAATCCTTCATATTACAATGACATCTTATGACCTGTGCTACAACAAGGAGTGGTGTTTTTTCAGATTTTAAATTGTAAATTTGTTTAAAAAAATAAATGATGTTATTATAGTGGAAAAAACACATTTATATTTTATTTTTGTTGTTGTATAGGTTTTGCTTTGATTAAATCTTTCATAATACTCGGATAAATTTTGGTTTTATATTTCAATTTGTTTAAGTTTTACATTAAAAATAATGATAATCATGTGTTGTAGAATATTTTTACTAAAAATTTTATATAGTTATAATTATGTAATATGTTTTTTTTAAAAATTTATATTAGATTATTTTGTGGATTACGTTGATTATTCAATTACAAAATAATGGTCAAGACTGAATTTATGTTTAACACAATTTCAAACATGTGGAACAAATGATAAAGTTTCATAAAAAATTTTGCAAACATTTAGAGGTGTCAAAGCTTATTTAAACTATTTCATCATATAATCTTAATATTTTATATTTAACCTGCCGTCTATTATAAGAGTTATAACTCATTCCATCATATAACTCATTACCATTAACCCACCGTCTACTATAAATATTATGTATATATATATATATATATAGATATTTTAATAAAAAATCAAGTTACACTATTTTGTAATTTTTTGGTTTTTTGATATGTTTAATATTTATCATTTTCTTAAAAAATATCAAGTTAAACTATTTTAAGATACTTCAAATTAATATATTTTAAAAGTTTATTTTATTATATAAAATTATATATTTTAACAAAAGAAATATATGAAACTGAATATAAATATTCAAATAAACTGAAATGTACGAATTTTGTACTCATACTTTGCGTCTATATGGATCTGGATAGAGTAAAGCCCAAGCCTATGATGAAATAGATGAAGATATGTTATCCCACATCGGCCAATCAGTTTTTAGTTATTTTGTTTATGTAGTGAAACCAGGTTATAGCTGGTCAATGATGACTAGCTACTTACTTGGAAGGAAATTCGAGTACTCTTTCGGCTGTGTACCTTACATGTTCTTTGAGATAAAACAATAAAACATAAACATATTCGGAGGCCAGTCTTTTTATTTTATTTCTTCCCTTCTTAAAGTATTTTATCTTATAAATTTTTAAGTAAGTTCGTTAAATAATTAGTTTTATATTATTTTATTTTATTACATAAATATCTGTTTTCAAAATTACTCACTTATGTGTGAGTAAATTTAACTTTATTTTCTTTAACCAATTTGCAATAACGACTCTCCTACAGCAAGGATTGAATGTCTCTATAAGACATAATTTTGTAAACTGTTTTTTTTAAACAGGATGTTATATTAGGAGTAATTCAATACATATTTTTTTCTTTTTTGTAAAATTGTGATTAGTTTGATTATATTTTGTTTCAATGAACTTGTTTTTTTTTAATCCTTCATATTACAATGACATCTTATGACCTGTGCTACAACAAGGAGTGGTGTTTTTTCAGATTTTAAATTATAAATTTGTTTAAAAAAATAAATGATGTTTTTATAGTGGAAAAAACACATTTATATTTTATTTTTGTTGTTGTATAGGTTTTGCTTTGATTAAATCTTTCCTAATACTCGGATAAATTTTGGTTTTATATTTCAATTTGTTTAAGTTTTACATTAAAAATAATGATAATCATGTGTTGTAGAATATTTTTACTAAAAATTTTATATAGTTATAATTATGTAATATGTTTTTTTTAAAAATTTATATTAGATTATTTTGTGGATTACGTTGATTATTCAATTACAAAATAATGGTCAAGACTGAATTTATGTTTAACACAATTTCATACATGTGGAACAAATGATAAAGTTTCATAAAAAATTTTGCAAACATTTAGAGGTGTCAAAGCTTATTTAAACCATTTCATCATATAATATTAATATTTTATATTTAACCTGCCGTCTGTTATAAGAGTTATAACTCATTCCATCATATAACTCATTACCATTAACCCACCGTCTACTATAAATATTATGTATATATATATATATATAGATATTTTAATAAAAAATCAAGTTACACTATTTTGTAATTTTTTGGTTTTTTGATATGTTTAATATTTATCATTTTCTTAAAAAATATCAAGTTAAACTATTTTAAGATACTTCAAATTAATATATTTTAAAAGTTTATTTTATTATATAAAATTATATATTTTAACAAAAGAAATGTATGAAACTGAATATAAATATTCAAATAAACTGAAATGTACGAATTTTGTACTCATACTTTGCGTCTATATGGATCTGGATAGAGTAAAGCCCAAGCCTATGATGAAATAGATGAAGATATGTTATCCCACATCGGCCAATCAGTTTTTAGTTATTTTGTTTATGTAGTGAAACCAGGTTATAGCTGGTCAATGATGACTAGCTACTTACTTCGAAGGAAATTCGAGTACTCTTTCGGCTGTGTACCTTACATGTTCTTTGAGATAAAACAATAAAACATAAACATATTCTGAGGCCAGTCTTTTTATTTTATTTCTTCCCTTCTTAAAGTATTTTATCTTATAAATTTTTAAGTAAGTTCGTTAAATAATTAGTTTTATATTATTTTATTTTATTACATAAATATCTGTTTTCAAAATTACTCACTTATGTGTGAGTAAATTTAACTTTATTTTCTTTAACCAATTTGCAATAACGACTCTCCTACAGCAAGGATTGAATGTCTCTATAAGACATAATTTTGTAAACTGTTTTTTTTAAACATGATGTTATATTAGGAGTAATTCAATACATATTTTTTTCTTTTTTGTAAAATTGTGATTAGTTTGATTATATTTTGTTTCAATGAACTTGTTTTTTTTTAATCCTTCATATTACAATGACATCTTATGACCTGTGCTACAACAAGGAGTGGTGTTTTTTCAGATTTTAAATTATAAATTTGTTTAAAAAAATAAATGATGTTTTTATAGTGGAAAAAACACATTTATATTTTATTTTTGTTGTAGGTTTTGCTTTGATTAAATCTTTCCTAATACTCGGATAAATTTTGGTTTTATATTTCAATTTGTTTAAGTTTTACATTAAAAATAATTATAATTATGTGTTGTAGAATATTTTTACTAAAAATTTTATATAGTTATAATTATGTAATATGTTTTTTTTTTTAAATTTATATTAGATTATTTTGTGGATTATGTTGATTATTCAATCACAAAATAATGGTCAAGACTGAATTTATGTTTAATACAATTTCAAACATGTGGAACAAATGATAAAGTTTCATAAAAAATTTTGCAAACATTTAGAGGTGTCAAAGCTTATTTTAACCATTTCATCATATAATCTTAATATTTTATATTTAATCTGCCGTCTGTTATAAGAGTTATAACTCATTCCATCATATAACTCATTACCATTAACCCACCGTCTACTATAAATATTATGTATATATATATATATATATAGATATTTTAATAAAAAAATCAAGTTACACTATTTTGTAATTTTTTGGTTTTTTGATATGTTCAATATTTATCATATTCTTAAAAAATATCAAGTTAAACTATTTTAAGATACTTCAAATTAATATATTTTAAAAGTTTATTTTATTATATAAAATTATATATTTTAACAAAAGAAATATATGAAACTGAATATAAATATTCAAATAAACTGAAATGTACGAATTTTGTACTCATACTTTGCGTCTATATGGATCTGGATAGAGTAAAGCCCAAGCCTATGATGAAATAGAAGAAGATATGTTATCCCACATCGGCCAATCAGTTTTTAATTATTTTGTTTATGTAGTGAAACCAGGTTATAGTTGGTCAATGATGACTAGCTACTTACTTCGAAGGAAATTCGAGTACTCTTTCGGCTGTGTACCTTACATGTTCTTTGAGATAAAACAATAAAACATAAACATATTCTGAGGCCAGTCTTTTTATTTTATTTCTTCCCTTCTTAAAGTATTTTATCTTATAATTTTTTAAGTAAGTTCGTTAAATAATTAGTTTTATATTATTTTATTTTATTACATAAGTATCTGTTTTCAAAATTACTCACTTACGTGTGAGTAAATTTAACTTTATTTTCTTTAACCAATTTGCAATAACGACTCTCCTACAGCAAGGATTGAATGTCTCTATAAGACATAATTTTGTAAATTGTTTTTTTTTAAACAGGATGTTATATTAGGAGTAATTCAATACATATTTTTTTCTTTTTTTGTAAAATTGTGATTAGTTTGATTATAATTTGTTTCAATGAACTTGTTTTTTTTTAAACCCTCATATTACAATGACATCTTATGACCTGTGCTACAACAAGGAGTGGTGTTTTTTCAGATTTTAAATTGTAAATTTGTTTTAAAAAATAAATGATGTTATTATAGTGGAAAAAACACATTTATATTTTATTTTTTTTGTTGTATAGGTTTTGCTTTGATTAAATCTTTCATAATACTCAGATAAATTTTGGTTTTATATTTCAATTTGTTTAAGTTTTACATTAAAAATAATTATAATTATGTGTTGTAGAATATTTTTACTAAAAGTTTTATATAGTTATAATTATGTAATATGTTTTTGTAAAAAAATAATTTATATTAGATTATTTTGTGGATTACGTTGATTATTCGATCACAAAATAATGGTCAAGATTGAATTTATGTTTAACACAATTTCAAACATGTGGAACAAATGATAAAGTTTCATAAAAAATTTTGCAAACATTTAGAGGTGTCAAAACTTATTCTAACCATCTCATCATATAATCTTAATATTTTATATTTAACGTGCCATCTGTTATAAGAGTTATAACTCATTCCATCATATAACTCATTACAATTAACCCACCGTCTACTATAAATATTATGTATATGTATATATATATATATATAGATATTTTAATAAAAAATCAAGTTACACTATTTTGTTATTTTTGGTTTTTTGATATGTTCAATATTTATCATATTTTTAAAAAATATCAAGTTAAACTATTTTAAGATACTTCAAATTAATATATTTTAAAAGTTTATTTAATTATACAAAATTATACATTTTAATAAAAGAAATGTATGAAACTGAATATAAATATTCAAATAAACTGAAATGTACGAATTTTGTACTCATACTTTGTGTCTATATGGATCTGGATAGAGTAAAGCCCAAGCCTATGATGAAATAGATGAAGATATGTTATCCCACATCGGCCAATCAGTTTTTAATTATTTTGTTTATGTAGTGAAACCAGGTTATAGCTGGTCAATGATGACTAGCTACTTACTTCGAAGGAAATTCGAGTACTCTTTCGGCTGTGTACCTTACATGTTCTTTGAGATAAAACAATAAAACATAAACATATTCTGAGGCCAGTCTTTTTATTTTATTTCTTCCCTTCTTAAAGTATTTTATCTTATAATTTTTTAAGTAAGTTCGTTAAATAATTAGTTTTATATTATTTTATTTTATTACATAAGTATCTGTTTTCAAAATTACTCACTTACGTGTGAGTAAATTTAACTTTATTTTCTTTAACCAATTTGCAATAACGACTCTCATACAGCAAGGATTGAATGTCTCTATAAGACATAATTTTGTAAACTGGTTTTTTTTTTTTAAACAGGATGTTATATTAGGAGTAATTCAATACATATTTTTTTCTTTTTTGTAAAGTTGTGATTAGTTTGATTATATTTTGTTTCAATGAACTTGTTTTTTTTTAATCCTTCATATTACAATGACATCTTATGACCTGTGCTACAACAAGGAGTGGTGTTTTTTCAGATTTTAAATTGTAAATTTGTTTAAAAAAATAAATGATGTTATTATAGTGGAAAAAACACATTTATATTTTATTTTTGTTGTTGTATAGGTTTTGCTTTGATTAAATCTTTCATAATAATCGGATAAATTTTGGTTTTATATTTCAATTTGTTTAAGTTTTACATTAAAAATAATTATAATCATGTGTTGTACAATATTTTTACTAAAAATTTTATATAGTTATAATTATGTAATATGTTTTTTTTTTAAAATTTATATTAGATTATTTTGTGGATTACGTTGATTATTCAATCACAAAATAATGGTCAAGACTGAATTTATGTTTAACACAATTTCAAACATGTGGAACAAATGATAAAGTTTCATAAAAAATTTTGCAAACATTTAGAGGTGTCAAAGCTTATTTTAACCATTTCATCATATAATCTTAATATTTTATATTTAACCTGCCGTCTGTTATAAGAGTTATAACTCATTCCATCATATAACTCATTACCATTAACCCACCGTCTACTATAAATATTATGTATATATATATATATATATAGATATTTTAATAAAAAATCAAGTTACACTATTTTGTAATTTTTTTGGTTTTTTGATATGTTTAATATTTATCATTTTCTTAAAAAATATCAAGTTAAACTATTTTAAGATACTTCAAATTAATATATTTTAAAAGTTTATTTTATTATATAAAATTATATATTTTAACAAAAGAAATGTATGAAACTGAATATAAATATTCAAATAAACTGAAATGTACGAATTTTGTACTCATACTTTGCGTCTATATGGATCTGGATAGAGTAAAGCCCAAGCCTATGATGAAATAGATGAAGATATGTTATCCCACATCGGCCAATCAGTTTTTAGTTATTTTGTTTATGTAGTGAAACCAGGTTATGGCTGGTCAATGATGACTAGCTACTTACTTCGAAGGAAATTCGAGTACTCTTTCGGCTGTGTACCTTACATGTTCTTTGAGATAAAACAATAAAACATAAACATATTCTGAGGCCAGTCTTTTTTATTTTATTTCTTCCCTTCTTAAAGTATTTTATCTTATAATTGTTTAAGTAAGTTCGTTAAATAATTAGTTTTATATTATTTTATTTTATTACATAAGTATCTGTTTTCAAAATTACTCACTTACGTTTGAGTAAATTTAACTTTATTTTTTTTAACCAATTTGCAATAACAACTCTCCTACAGCAAGGATTGAATGTCTCTATAAGACATAATTTTGTAAACTGTTTTTTTTTTTAAACAGGATGTTATATTAGGAGTAATTCAATACATATTTTTTTCTTTTTTTGTAAAATTGTGATTAGTTTGATTATATTTGTTTCAATGAACTTGTTTTTTTTTTAAACCTTCATATTACAATGACATCTTATGACCTGTGCTACAACAAGGAGTAGTGTTTTTTCAGATTTTAAATTGTAAATTTGTTTTCAAAAATAAATGATGTTATTATAGTGGAAAAAACACATTTATATTTTATTTTTGTTGTTGTATAGGTTTTGCTTTGATTAAATCTTTCATAATACTCGGATAAATTTTGGTTTTATATTTCAATTTGTTTAAGTTTTACATTAAAAATAATTATAATTATGTGTTGTAGAATATTTTTACTAAAATTTTTATATAGTTATAATTATGTAATATGTTTTTGTAAAAAAATAATTTATATTAGATTATTTTGTGGATTACGTTGATTATTCGATCACAAAATAATGGTCAAGATTGAATTTATGTTTAACACAATTTCAAACATGTGGAACAAATGATAAAGTTTCATAAAAAATTTTGCAAACATTTAGAGGTGTCAAAGCTTATTCTAACCATCTCATCATATAATCTTAATATTTTATATTTAACGTGCCATCTGTTATAAGAGTTATAACTCATTCCATCATATAACTCATTACAATTAACCCACCGTCTACTATAAATATTATGTATATGTATATATATATATATATATATATAGATATTTTAATAAAAAATCAAGCTACACTATTTTGTTATTTTTGGTTTTTTGATATGTTTAATATTTATCATTTTCTTAAAAAATATCAAGTTAAACTATTTTAAGATACTTCAAATTAATATATTTTAAAAGTTTATTTAATTATATAAAATTATACATTTTAACAAAAGAAATGTATGAAACTGAATATAAATATTCAAATAAACTGAAATGTACGAATTTTGTACTCATACTTTGCGTCTATATGGATCTGGATAGAGTAAAGCCCAAGCCTATGATGAAATAGATGAAGATATGTTATCCCACATCGGCCAATCAGTTTTTAGTTATTTTGTTTATGTAGTGAAACCAGGTTATAGCTGGTCAATGATGACTAACTACTTACTTCGAAGGAAATTCGAGTACTCTTTCGGCTGTGTACCTTACATGTTCTTTGAGATAAAACAATAAAACATAAACATATTCTGAGGCCAGTCTTTTTATTTTATTTCTTCCCTTCTTAAAGTATTTTATCTTATAATTTTTTAAGTAAGTTCGTTAAATAATTAGTTTTATATTATTTTATTTTATTACATAAGTATCTGTTTTCAAAATTATTCACTTACGTGTGAGTAAATTTTACTTTATTTTCTTTAACCAATTTGCAATAACGACTCTCCTACAGCAAGGATTGAATGTCTCTATAAGACATAATTTTGTAAACTGTTTTTTTTTTTTAAACAGGATGTTATATTAGGAGTAATTCAATACATATTTTTTTCTTTTTTGTAAAATTGTGATTAGTTTGATTATATTTTGTTTCAATGAACTTGTTTTTTTTTAATCCTTCATATTACAATGACATCTTATGACCTGTGCTACAACAAGGAGTGGTGTTTTTTCAGATTTTAAATTGTAAATTTGTTTAAAAAAATAAATGATGTTATTATAGTGGAAAAAACACATTTATATTTTATTTTTGTTGTTGTATAGGTTTTGCTTTGATTAAATCTTTCATAATAATCGGATAAATTTTGGTTTTATATTTCAATTTGTTTAAGTTTTACATTAAAAATAATTATAATCATGTGTTGTACAATATTTTTACTAAAAATTTTATATAGTTATAATTATGTAATATGTTTTTTTTTTTAAATTTATATTAGATTATTTTGTGGATTACGTTGATTATTCAATCACAAAATAATGGTCAAGACTGAATTTATGTTTAACACAATTTCAAACATGTGGAACAAATGATAAAGTTTCATAAAAAATTTTGCAAACATTTAGAGGTGTCAAACCTTATTTTAACAATTTCATCATATAATCTTAATATTTTATATTTAACCTGCCGTCTGTTATAAGAGTTATAACTCATTCCATCATATAACTCATTACCATTAACCCACCGTCTACTATAAATATTATGTATATATATATATATATATATATAGATATTTTAATAAAAAATCAAGTTACACTATTTTGTAATTTTTTGGTTTTTTGATATGTTTAATATTTATCATTTTCTTAAAAAATATCAAGGTAAACTATTTTAAGATACTTCAAATTAATATATTTTAAAAGTTTATTTTATTATATAAAATTATATATTTTAACAAAAGAAATATATGAAACTGAATATAAATATTCAAATAAACTGAAATGTACGAATTTTGTACTCATACTTTGCGTCTATATGGATCTGGATAGAGTAAAGCCCAAGCCTATGATGAAATAGATGAAGATATGTTATCCCACATCGGCCAATCAGTTTTTAGTTATTTTGTTTATGTAGTGAAACCAGGTTATAGCTGGTCAATGATGACTAGCTACTTACTTCGAAGGAAATTCGAGTACTTTTTCGGCTGTGTACCTTACATGTTCTTTGAGATAAAACAATAAAACATAAACATATTCTGAGGCCAGTCTTTTTATTTTATTTCTTCCCTTCTTAAAGTATTTTATCTTATAATTTTTTAAGTAAGTTCGTTAAATAATTAGTTTTATATTATTTTATTTTATTACATAAGTATCTGTTTTCAAAATTACTCACTTACGTGTGAGTAAATTTAACTTTATTTTCTTTAACCAATTTGCAATAACGACTCTCCTACAGCAAGGATTGAATGTCTCTATAAGACATAATTTTGTAAACTGTTTTTTTTTAAACAGGATGTTATATTAGGAGTAATTCAATACATATTTTTTTCTTTTTCTGTAAAATTGTGATTAGTTTGATTATAATTTGTTTCAATGAACTTGTTTTTTTTTAAACCTTCATATTACAATGACATCTTATGACCTGTGCTACAACAAGGAGTGGTGTTTTTTCAGATTTTAAATTGTAAATTTGTTTTAAAAAATAAATGATGTTATTATAGTGGAAAAAACACATTTATATTTTATTTTTGTTGTTGTATAGGTTTTGCTTTGATTAAATCTTTCATAATACTCGGATAAATTTTGGTTTTATATTTCAATTTGTTTAAGTTTTACATTAAAAATAATTATAATTATGTGTTGTAGAATATTTTTACTAAAAGTTTTATATAGTTATAATTATGTAATATGTTTTTGTAAAAAAATAATTTATATTAGATTATTTTGTGGAATACGTTGATTATTCAATCACAAAATAATGGTCAAGATTGAATTTATGTTTAACACAATTTCAAACATGTGGAACAAATGATAAAGTTTCATAAAAAATTTTGCAAACATTTAGAGGTGTCAAAGCTTATTCTAACCATCTCATCATATAATCTTAATATTTTATATTTAACGTGCCCTCTGTTATAAGAGTTATAACTCATTCCATCATATAACTCATTACAATTAACCCACCGTCTACTATAAATATTATGTATATGTATATATATATATATATATAGATATTTTAATAAAAAATCAAGTTACACTATTTTGTTATTTTTGGTTTTTTGATATGTTCAATATTTATCATATTTTTAAAAAATATCAAGTTAAACTATTTTAAGATACTTCAAATTAATATATTTTAAAAGTTTATTTAATTATATAAAATTATACATTTTAACAAAAGAAATGTATGAAACTGAATATAAATATTCAAATAAACTGAAATGTACGAATTTTGTACTCATACTTTGCGTCTAGATGGATCTGGATAGAGTAAAGCCCAAGCCCATAATGAAATAGATGAAGATATGTTATCCCACATAGGGCAATCAGTTTTTAATTATCTTGTTTAAGCCTCTTTAATTATTTTTTAAAGATAAGACCTTTGCTTAGTATATGCGTTGGAGGTGCTCTAATTGCACGTACCCCATTTCTAATATCGCCTTCGGTGTCGGAGCCCAGGCCCAACTACAATACCTAACTCAATCCCTCAAATCTTCGACGAATTTTGTACCCATACGTCTAGATGAGCCCAGGCCCATTATGAAATAAACGAAGATTTGTCCTACATCGATCAATTCGTTTGTAAATATCTTGTTTATATAGTGAAACGAACCCAAACATGATTACAACTGGTCGATGATGACTAGCTCATATCGAAATTCGAGTGATCCGTGCGAACAAAAGTCACAAGCTGAGGCCAGTCATTTTTTTCTTTTTTTTATGACCCGTGCTACAGTGCTACAACAAAGAGTGGTCTTTTGTAAATTTATTTAAAAATAATAAATGATGTTATTATAGTTTGTTTATGATTTATTTTAAAAATAATTATAATTATGTGTTGTAGGATATTATTACTAAAAATTTAATATAGTTATAATTATTGTAGGATATGGGCTTGGGCCAAGCCCGTTACTATTTGGGCCCAAACGCAAGCCCATTACTATTTGATCCCAAACAGCGGCCCGAGACACTGACACGCTTTTGTACTCACAAAAGCGTCCCGTTAGGCTTGAGATGGGAAATTACAGAAGACTTAGGAAAAACCCGCACCTCAAAGATTTATCTATAAATAGAGGAAGAACCTATTGAGAAGGAGTTGAAAAATTCTCCAAAAAAACCTACAGAGAAAATTCTCTCAATCGGATAAACGCTCGAATCGTATACAAGTCGGAAAACACGAAATTGTTTTCTACTTCGTACTTTCGCTTTGTCGTTTACTTCGTACTTATTGTTCATTTATGTAATCGTCGACAATCACGTCGTTAATAAAAGCGTTCGCTCCGTGCGATCCCCAAACAAACCCTCGTATAATTATTGTTGCAACTTCGATATGAACAATTGGCGCCATCTGTGGGGAATCATACGAAGTGTTCGTACTTTCTATTGACGCCTTAACACGATGATGCCGACAATTCCGGAAGAGTACGAGACGACGCGAACTTCAAGAGAAGTCGGAATTGAATCCAGTTTGCCTCCTACATCGCTCGCTCAGCGATACGATGCTGAATCTTCTACTCGCCAGCAAGGCATCAGATCTTCCGTTCTGCAACACGTTTCATTATTAACCTGTTCCGAACCTCCGACTCTGCTACACGACGATGCACGACCTCCTCTTTCGACTATTCCTGCCGCAGCTGCTGCAGATGCCAACATCAAAACTGCGTACGAAGGTGTAACCAGGAGAACTGAAGACGGAACCACACCAAGGGGAACCGGAATCGACGAACTATTACATTCACTCCTCGACCGACTTGACCGTCAAGACGCACGAATGACCGAACGACTAGACGTAGTCATCGCTACCAAGGAAGTATCCCTTAACTAAATCGAGCACCTCCAATCATACGGAGGACGTATCGCCAGACCGCTAACCGACGAGGAGACGATGCGGCCACAACGGACACGCTAAGAAGAGCATGCAACCCGACGCGCAAGACCATCTTCTATGATCATCTGATCTGCCGAGGAACGTGGTCACGAAAACCGAGGCCGAAGGTCACACAACGACGAGTCCCCACTCCCGAGTGACGAGGAGGATACTGGCATACGATTCCGAGAGTTCAAACAGCTGAAGACGACGATGAAGGACATGTCATCCAAGATGCATCGTGCCACCAGCTCGTCACCTGATATAGAGAAGGTGCTAGAGGAAACGCAACGTTCTCCGTTCACTCCGCGGATCTCCAGAGTTCGTATCCGACATATCAGCAAGCTCAAGCTGGAAAACTACGAAAGACTCTGTGATCCACGACCCTTTTTGACATCAGTAAGCATTGCGATTAGCCACGCCCACTTCCCAGATGAAGAGTTAGATGCTGGAAGTTGTCAACTCTTTGTGGAACATCTAAGCGGAGCCGCACTCACTTGGTTTTCCCGCTTGGAGGCCAATTCAATCAACAGTTATCAAGAGCTCACAACCAGCTTTCTTAAAAGTACGGAGTGTTCATGCAAAAGGGAGCTTCCAACGCCGACCTATGGACGATGGCGCAAACCCAAAAGGAATCCTTTCGAGTATTTATCGGACGATTCAAAGGAGTTGTCACCAGCGTTTCCATACCTGACGATGGTGCGATCGCTGCCCTCCGGAATGCCCTCTGGCATGAATCAAGATTCAGAAAAGATCTCGTACTAAACCAACCGGTAACCTTACCGGATGCGTTACACCGTGCTAATCGATTCATCGAGATGGAAGAGGAGAAAGCGGTCATGACCAAGCGGTTAGCACCAGCGAAAGCTCCGCCCGTAAGAGAAAGAGTAAAAGAAGAATATTTCGAACCTCGTCAGCACTACGATGTCGATTCCCTTCGAGATGACAAGGGATATAGGACAGCAGCGTACTACGTTGGTGACTCGTCGAGCAACCCCAGAAAGCGTTGGAACAAGTGGGAACGAGGAACTGATCATAAGGCTGAGCAAACGTACTGCGAATTCCACAAAGGCTTCGGACATTCAACAGACGAGTGCCGACAATTGCAAAATTTGCTAATGACAAGGTTTAAGAAGGGAAATCTTGATATCGAGACCAATAGGTGACGAACGCCTCCAAGAGACGAGGTGAGCTGGAACAATTACTATAATCGGGATCGACGAGATGACAGGTGCCAACCCGACGAGCTTCGTCGTAGAGCAGAACGTTCTCGTAGCAGAGACCGTCTAGAACATCCTAGGCGATCTAACGACGAGCCAAGACAGGTGGATGACGAGCCAGTCCCACGACGATGAATCATTTAAAAGCTAAATTCATTAAAAAAATATCTCTGTAAGACGCACCACGGCGGCAAAAAAAAAAAAAAAATTCTCATCTTAGAGGCACGACGGCATTGCAAAAAAAAAAAAATTTAAAAAATTTCGACCATCTTAGCTGCACGACGGCGGCGGCAAAGAAAAAAAAATTCTATCTTTGAGGCACCACGGCGGTAGCACCAAAAAAAAAAAAAAAAATTCGACCATCATAGCTCGACGGCATCGTAAAAAAAAAAAAAAATTCTTTCAGGCACCACTGCGGCAGCACAAAAAAAAAAAAAAATTCGACCATCTCAGCACGACGACATCATCAAAAAAAAAAAATAGCTCGTACGCCGAACTCAGTTTTCATAAACGAACTACGAATGGCTTGATCCCTTTAAAAGGGTACGGAGGCAGCCTTTCACAAGGCACAGCTGTGACAAAAAAAATGCACTCCAAAGTTTCGCAATCACATCTCGTCGTTCAACGTCCGCGCCCAACTCAACACTTCCTAACACACGATGCGCCACACCTTCAATATAGTGAATGTTTTCTCAAACGATACTATCAGCACGTCAGCATGCAAGCATGCCGTTACCTCCGAGTTTAACCTCTGGACTTAAATCTACGCGAGTAACACTTGTCGTCCTCACATCGTCTCCCTGGCCAAGAGTACGATTTTTAAACGCGTTCCCACATGGATGCAGTGGTGAAATAATCCACATCTTTACTTAAGTAACCTAAAAGCTTACACTTAAAGATTTTAAAAACGACCCCGATTCGCACCTATTAAAGCTAACAGGCGACTGAACGAATGTAAGTCGAGTCCGCTTGCACGTTCGTGTCGACCTAAAGGCACCCATAGGGTAAGCCGGACTCCAGCGCCGCACCTATAAAGTACGACGAGCTCCGGCGTTCGTACTTCATGTAAGCCTTGTCTCTCGGAAAAAACATATACAGGATAAGGCAAGGGACGCCTTGCTCCATAATATGTTCCGAGCCAAGCTTAAACGCCAAGGAAACCTCGCCAACAGTAAGCCGATCATAACCTTGCATGAAGATCCAAGCTCCGCGAGTTGATCATAGCTTCCCGTTTCCAAAAATGCGTGAACAAACATCTTTTAGCTCCGTAAGCTAATCATCATCGTGTATTTTCAGAAAAGGATAAGCCGAGCTGCAGATCGCACCAACTCTGAAAGTACAAAGCATAAGCCGAGTCTAACCTCGTAACTCGAATGACGATCGTCGTATAAGCCGAGTCCAACCTCACAACTCTAACGAAGATCATCGTATTACCGAGTCTAACCTCGCAACTAGAATGTCGATCATCACGGCCATCCGATCCGTGAAATCAAGGTCCGCAAGGGCCAATTCCTGCGACGGGCAACTCCGCGCTCCTGGAAAAATGCGTTCACATGCACTCTTTCTTCCGTAAGACCTCCATGTTCCTCACAATACGTCTCACCCCCTAAACAACGCAATACTACGTCTTTCTTACATCAGGAACAAACACGCATCCGATTGAAGGACCACGCTCGACAAACTCGAGCAAGCTCGTATTTGCCGAACTAAGGGGGGAACTATTGTAGGATTTGGGCTTGGACCAAGCCCGTTACTATTTGGGCCCGAACAGCGGCCCGAGACACTGACACGCTTTTGTACTCACAAAAGCGTCCCGTTAGGCTTGAGATGGGAAATTACAGAAGACTCAGGAAAAACCCGCACCTCAAAGATTTCTCTATAAATAGAGGAAGAACCTATTGAGAAGGAGTTGGAAAATTCTCCAAAAAAACCTACTGAAAAAATTCTCTCAAACAATCGGATAAACGCTTGAATCGTATACAAGTCAGAAAACACGAAACTGTTTTCTACTTCGTACTTTCGCTTTGTCGTTTACTTCGTACTTATTATTCATTTCTGTAATCGTCGACAATCATGTCGTTAATAAAAGCGTTCGCTCCGTGCGATCCCCAAACAAACCCTCGTATTATTATTGTTGCAATTTCGATACGAACAATTATGTAATATGGTAAGTTAGATGTCATATCTTACATGTTCATTTTGATTGGTTATTCATTTTTCTATAAATTAATAATGCATTTCGTTTTTAAAAAAGTAATTAAATTGCACAAATTAGAATTTAACATTTTTATTCTTAATGACTATTATTAATTTATATTATTAAAAGAGAATGAGGGGCATAAATTTTTCATTCTTTAAAATAAATTAAAGGGCAATTTCGCAAAGTAACTTCTACAGATTAGTCCAAGCCGTCCAAAAAACCGACCCGGAAAATACACGCGAATCCTTGTAATGTTTTCACAAACAGAATTGACTCGGTCCAATCTGACCCATTTTAAAAAACAAGCGGATCCCTTTTTATGACCCGGTTTTATTTTCTCTCTCTCTTGCCTCTTATTCTTTCTCGCCTCTTTTTTGTTTTTCCAGAAGGAAGCTATGAATTGAGACTAAGCGATGAATTATCTTATTACTAGGTGTTAATATTGTGTTAGCTAAACCAGGGAGTTAGAGAATTAGCTATATCACTAAGGATAATCTGAGATACTTCACTCGAATCTCTAAGCTGATCAGATACAAAGACAACAAAAAGAGAAGGAAAGGAAGAAGGAGGAAGTTCGAATCTGATTTTGAACAAATAGAAGATTTGTCGAATGAAGAAGAAAAGAGACCGAAAAAGAAGAAAATCATGAAGAGGGCTAAGACTCAGTCTTTAGTTACTCTCTCTTTGTTTTTTTTGGTTTATTATGTTATTTTTTCATAAAATATTCAAATTTGTTTTGCAGATTGCGATTTCTATGGCAGCGAAGGCGAATTCGCTTGCAATAGAGCTTAAATCCATAAAATCTGACCATAACTTTATGTTCTTTTAGGATTTTTAATTGATTTCCATGATTTCTCACTTTATGTTCTTTTAGAATTTTTCAGTCTACCATAACTTTTATCTCTCTGCGATTGTGGAAGAAACTGTTGGAAGAAGAAACCTTTAAGATTATGATGGAGAAAGTGTTTAAGTATTTAGAAGATAAATTTGGAAAATGGAAAGTTTTGATATATTTTTCAACTTTTTCTTATTACTCACTTCTTAACTTAGTTACAAATGAGAAGATGAATGAAGTATTTATAGCCCCCACATTACAAAATATCTCAAATATTTTAATTATAATTCTAGATAATTCTTCTCTAATATTAGTTTATTTTATTACAAATTATCTAGGTATTTTTATGTAAATATCTAGATTTTTTATATTAAGGAGGTGGAGAAGTGTGTGGATGATTCTAGATATTTTTAAGGAGGTGGAGGTGTTGATATTTCTAGAGAAAACTCTAGAACTTGGATTTGGTCCAAAATGATCATTATTGGATAATTGATCCAATAATTAAACTTGATTCAAAATCAACTTTCAACACCCCTTCTTAAACTTGATTTTGCTACTCCAAGCAAGCTCCTCATCTTGATAAAGTCTTCACGTTTAGGAGGCTTGGTGAAGATATCTGAAACGACCCGACCCGTTTTTTTTTTTTTTTTTAAATGCAATAATTAATATTCCATAAATATTAATTATATTCCGAATAAAACATTTAATTTAACGATTAAATAAACAGACCAAATCACTTAAATTAAACATATTTAAATCAATTTATTTCAAATAAAACTAGTTTCCACCACAAACCACAAAAGTTATAAAATAAGACTCGTACTTATTAAGTAAACTTCAACCAATAGTAATCGAAATTATTAAACATAAATAAAGTTCGACACTACCACACAAATACCGAGTCCTAAATCATCCTCCTCCTCATTGCCTTGATTCCACGATTACACTTTATCTTTACCTGCAACATAACGAAGAGTTGCGTAAGTATTATCAAAAATACTTAGTGAGACGGTCATCCCATCTACGAGCTATACACACAAACGATTGAGAACACAATAAACACAATCAATCACAATTAAGCAAACCACATAATGAGTATACAACCCATTGACACAACCAGCCCATCAATCCGATTTTTGGATCCCACACAAAAACCAACCTACACAAAACCACAAACACATCAAACAATCTCTACCGCTTAGATAAACCCATGGTTTCGCACTCACCTCTAACAAAGGAAGGATTTCGGCTCAAGAACCACAACACCCAGCCAACCAAGACTCACTCACAAGCCAACAACAGGTCGCCCAAACTCGCTCACACACCCTACAGCCAACCACAACAAGCAAAACGATTTTCAACCAAAACTGGAAAATTCAGAAACGATCACCCTCAAAGATGGAGTCACAAAACGAATTCTAACCGTCCAATTCCAATCTCCACCGTTGAAAATCAACCCCTGGATGTCCTGAAGGTACGCTCCAAGTTTCAGGATGATCGGACCGACGATGAACTCAAGATCTTACTCTGAAACCACGTTGGTCCTAATCCGCGTCTGAGACAGAGCGCCCCACGAGAAAAATCATAACTCTTAGGATACTAACTCAAATTCAAAACCACAAAGTTCTGCATCTAGAGGAAAGGCTTAACTACAACTCCAAAAAATTTCATTACCTTTGGAAACGATTTGCTTGGTCGAATCGATTTTCTCCCAAAGGCTATCAAATCCGATTTTCTCCTCCTTCCTCGCAAGCCAACACCAAGCTCTACCTTTTACTCTCCTCTCCTCTTCTTCTCTGCAACAAAACAGAGCTTCCAAGCTCTCTCTCTCTTTCTCTTTCTCTTTCTCTCTCTCCCTTTCTCTTTCTCTTTCTCTCTCCCTTGTTTACGAAAAATGAAGAAGAAAGGAGGAAGGAGAAGGAAAAAAAATTAGAAAAGAAAGAACAAATAATTGCACCCAATTCTTTTTGACTTAAAAACCGTCACGTGGGGTCCACACCCACCAACCGCTCCAAAACTCGTTTTTTCCGCTCGATAAATGTTTTTCTCGAAACTCTTACGATTAAAAGTCTCAACTGCGAGAAAACACCTTTATCACGGATTTAAACGGATCGCAACATTTTAAATATATATATATATACCTCTATATATATATTTTTCTGTCTACAATCTATTTTTCCTGGGAGACGGGCGTTACAATTCTCCCCCACTAACATAGATTCGTCCTCGAATCTGCGATACAACCCAATCCGCAATGAATTCCAACTCACAATCGTCGCAACGATTCTCTTTTCAATCTTGACCAACCCGGCCATTACAACCCAAACACGAGATTGAACACTATCAACCTCCGAGGTCTACATTCAGTCACTATGCTTATATCCACGTCTTAGACAGTCATTGCTCCTAACACAACTCGTACTCGTACCACTCCACCCTCAGGACCGAAGTCCCTCGAGTTGTCGGTACCACATGCCACTCGCACTCTCGGGTCACAAAGTCCCTCAAGCTATCGGCACAAAAACCCGTACCACTCACACTCTTAGACACATAGTCTTCGAGCTAGCGGTACCACGCATACCACTCACACTCTCAGGCCACACGTCCATCGGGCTATGGGTATAACTCTCATACCACTCCCACCCTCTGGTCACATGGGCTATGGGTATAGCTATGGGTATCTGGGGACTAAACCTCCCCTCACGAGTTGTACAGGACCAAAAACCGTCCCAAAAGCAATAAAGTCTAACGAAGCGTCTATAAGTATCTCCGACCAAAACTACCTCACATGGTCTTCGTATAACATCGCAATGTCATACACTACCACCGATATCCTCAACCCGAAATATCACTACAACCATGACCAAACTTCAGGTCAACTCGAAACATCCCTCACTCACAGAGAAGTTTCCCATATCCAAATACGAAGGATATTTCCAGTTCATATTCTCATAAACTTTTAATCTTTCCACAATTTCATGTTCAAGTCTCATGACACAACAAGTCATCACCAATAAGAAAAACACATCTTATTATCCACAATCAAATGTATTAATCGTTTACAACCCAAAACGAAATACAATAAGATACAACGAGTACAAAACTCAACTCCAAAACTCGAACCAGCGGTGAAACTACTCAAGCCGCAGCTTGCTTCTCGAACCACTTCTCGAATCTAGCTTTCATCCGCTCCTCTGGTTCCCAAGTCTCCTCTTGAACACCGTCACAGTCCCACAAGACTCTCATCATCGGAATCCTCTTTCGACGAAGCTCTTTGACCCTCCGGTTGAGAACCCTCACTGGCCTCGCCTCTAAGGTCATGTTGGGCTGAAGATCTGACAGAATCTCAGCCATCACCTTATCGTCCTTATGCAAGCACTTTTTCAGCATCGACACATGGAAAACCTTGTGAAATGCTTGCATAATCTCCGGTAACTCCAACCGGTACGCGACTGGCCCAACTCGACCAACAATCCTAAACGGACCCATATACCGTGGACTGAACTTAGTCTCGGTAATGGACCTGTTCGGACCTCGTAACATTGCCATTTTGAGATACACCCTATCTCCCACCTCAAACTCAAGCTCTTTTCTCCTCTTATCGGCATAACTCTTTTGCCGATCCTGAGCTTCTTTCATGTTCAGCTTCAAAACTCGGATCTTCTCCGTAGTTTCCTGAACAAAATCCGCACCCAATGTGCTCCTCTCCCCCACTTGGGTCCAGCACAACGGTGTACGACACGGCCTCCCATACAGAGCTTCGTATGGAGCCATCCCAATACTCGCCTGGTAGCTATTGTTATACGCAAACTCTACCAAGCTCAGATGATCCACCCAATGACCACCCCAATCCAGCACACACATCCTCAGCAAATCCTAAAGAGTCTGGATCGTCCTCTCGGATTGCCCATCCGTCTGAGGATGATACGCGGTACTCAAATGCACCCTCGTGCCCAACTCCGCCTGGAACGCTTTCCAGAACTCCGAAGTGAACTTAGGATCCCGGTCTGATACAATACTCACCGGTACTCCATAAAGTCTCACTATCTCCTGCACGTATTTCTTAGCTAATACCGAAGCTCCATTGGTTTTCTTGATAGCCAGAAAACGTGCACTCTTGGTCAAACGATCCACAATGACCCATATCGCATCCTTGGTCCGAGAAACTGGCAACTCCACTACGAAATCCATCGTAATCATATCCCACTTCCACTCTGGAATGGGTAAACTCCGCAACAATCCGCTCGGAACCTGATGCTCTGCCTTCACTAACTGGCACGTATCACACGCTGCGACCCAGTTAGCTACATCCTTCTTCATCCCGACCCAGTGATAATACCGTTTGAGATCTTGGTACATCTTCGTCGCTCCCGGATGAATCGAAAACATACTCGCATGAGCCTCACTTAGTATTTCTCGCCTCAAACCCTCATCCTTGGGTACGCATACCCGCCCATGCACCAGAATAGTCCCATTAGCAGAGATCTGATATTCTGAACCCACTTCCCTGGAAGCATTAACCAAACCCTCATCCTTCTCTTGAGCTATTCGAACCCTGCTCAGAAGATCCGCCTGATCAACTGCCTCCAAACCCAACGGTTCCTGAGACAAAACACACAACCTCAAAGAACCAAGCTCACACACCAATGACTCTATGTCCTGCTTCCGAGCCGAAACCACACGTTTGCGACTCAAAGCATCCGCAACCAAGTTCGCTTTACCAGGATGGTAAGCGATCTCCAGATCATAATCCGCCACCAACTCCATCCAACGCCTCTGCCTCAAATTCAACTCAGGCTGAGTGAAAATGTACTTCAGGCTTTTATGATCTGTAAACACCTGGACCTTCCCGCCATAAAGATAAGACCTCCAAATCTTCAAGGCGAACACTACCGCAGCCATCTCAAGATCATGGGTAGGATAGTTGCCCTCATGCTTCCTCAACTGCCTCGAAGCATAGGCAATTACCTTTCCCTTCTGCATCAACACACAACCCAGACCTACTCCCGAAGCGTCTGCATACACCACGTAAGGCTCACCCGGCTCGGGTAATGCCAATACAGGCGTACTAGTCAACATCGTCTTCAGGTTTGCGAAACTCTCCTCACACTCAGGAGACCAAACAAAAGGAACATCCTTCCCTGTCAACTTCGTCATAGACTTAGCCATACTCGCAAAACCCTTGACGAACCGCCGGTAATAACCTGCTAACCCGAGAAAACTCCGAATCTCAGTAGCATTCCTTGGCCTCGGCCACTCCCTGATAGCCTGAATCTTCTCCGGATCCACAGAAACTCCCTCTGCGGATACAATGTGACCCAAAAATCCGATCTCTCGCTGCCAGAAATTACACTTGCTCAACTTAGCAAATAGCTTCTGCTCCTGCAGCTTCTTCAGAACAACTCTCAGATGCAACTCATGCTCCTCGGGACTCTTCGAATACACCAAAATGTCATCGATAAAGATGATCACAAACTCATCCAGATACTCCTGGAACACGCTGTTCATCAACCTCATGAACGCTGCTGGTGCATTCGTCAAACCAAATGGCATCACCACAAACTCGTAGTGTCCATATCTCGATCTAAAAGCAGTCTTCCGGATATCCTTCTCATCAATCGGAATCTGATGATATCCTGATGCCAAGTCTATCTTGGAGAACCAAGTAGCCCCTCTCAACTGATCCAACAACTCATCAATCTGTGGAAGAGGATACCTGTTCTTCACAGTGACTCGGTTCAGTCCCCGATAATCGATGCACAATCGGAAACTCCCATCCTTTTTCTTCACAAATAACACCGGTGCTCCCCACGGTGAAGTACTCGGTCGGATAAAACCCTTATCCAACAACTCCTCCAGCTGCTTCTTCAGCTCTGCCATCTCTGCTGGAGCCATCCGATACGGTGCCTTAGATATCGGCATTGTCCCGGGTTCCAACTCAATCGTGAAAGGCTCAGACCGCGAAGGCGGTAATCCCTGCAATGACTGAAAAACATCTTGGAAATCCCGAACAACCCGAATCTCCCCAACCGCAACCTCTCCAACAGTCTCTGATGTGACAATTGTCACCAAATATGCCTCGCGACCCTTCTCGATCATACTCTCTGCCTGCATGGCCGAGATCACCAGACTCCCAGAAGTCGGTCTCACTCCCTGATAAACCAACCTCCCTTGTTTTCTTTCGAAAACAACACGCCCTCGGTGACAGTCCAGATGCGCTCTGAACTTTCCGAGCCAATCCATGCCCAAAATAACGTCATAAAGCTCTACCGAGCAAATGACCATATCCGCTGGCATAGATTCTCCAGCCACCTGAACATCCACGTCAACAACTCGACCGTGAATGGTCAGTAGCTTCCCTCCAGCCACCCTAACAAAACCCAACCGCTCCTCGGTTGCTCCCCGTAAATTGCCCTTCTCGACATTTTCCGGAGTAATGAAGCAATGCGATGCTCCAGAATCAAACAACACGTGGGATTCAACACCTCCCACAACCAGGGTCCCTGCATATTTTCAATATGCTCAGAACCCTGACACCCCACTACGGAGACAAAATAAATTCTAAACACAAGAATTTAACTCAGGTAAGTTTAACAAATATACCTGTGATCGGCCTGGAACTCGGGCCTCCTGTCTCCACAATGGAATACACTCGGGGCACCACTGCACTCTGCCTAGCTGGCGACACCGCTGCTGCTTCCCTCTGCAACTTGGGACACCTCGGCTTGATATGCCCCACCTCTCTGCAATGGTAGCACACGCGCGTATCCGCACGCGTCTCGCTCTTCTGAGGGCAACTCGCCACCCTGTGATCCTTGCTTCCACACCTGAAGCATCCCGGACCACCCTGAGTAATACTGGAGAACTCTCCATCTTCCGCTTCTGTCCTTGCATTGGCCTACCGCCTCTGCTCGGACCGGACTGCTGTTGCTGCTGCGGCCTCCTCGCCTGAAAACTGGGGCTAACAACCGCCGCCTCCTCTCTCAAGCCCTCCTCCAGCAAGGCAGCTGCCTCTACCAACTCCTCAACCGTGCCAAAAACTCTCATCAGACAACGGTTTCTCAACTCAACTCGAAGACCCAACAAAAATCTTCGAACTCGGGTCCGCTCACCCTCCAGGACTCGACCCGCAAACACACTGAGACGGTTAAACTCCGCCTCATACTCACGGACGGTTCGGTTCCCCTGAGACAACTCCAAGAACCGACCCTCCAACCGATCAAGCGCCTCCTGAGGAAAATACTTGGAGTTAAACTCCTCTACAAAATCCTCCCAGGCCATCTCCGCCCGAACTCTCCTGGCCAACACACCCCTCCACCAGAGATGCGCATCATCCTCCAGATAATGAACTGCCAGATCCACCTAGTATCTCTCCGGACACCTAATCGAGAAGAAGTTCCGCTCCAACCTCCTTCTCCATGCATCCGCAACCTCAGGATTGGCACTCCCCGAAAAGAATTCCGTGCCAAGCCTCTGCATCTGCTCCATCACCCTCAGGTAGGATTGGAGCTCGTCTGCAACTGCAGCCCTCGGCTGCACCTCAACCACTGGCGGCACGACCACTGGTGGCATAACAGGAGCCTGCGCCGGTACCCTCTCTGGTAACCGCTCCAACAGCAAGGCCAGCAAACCCTCAATGCGATCATCTCGAGCCTGAGCAAACTCCGCTGCAGAACCCGCAGCACCCGCTGGAACTCCAGCCACACCCTCAGAACCCTCCTGATACACATGGGGAGCCGTCACTCGCTCAACCGTAGCACTCCGTGCTACACTCTCAGCCACCACTGGAACACGACCACGACCTCTACCGCGGCCACGACCTCTACCACGGCCTCTAGCACCTCTAGCCATCTGAACCACCAAGAACAGAGACTAAGATACTAAGCAACTCAACAGAGTAAAGATAACTTACCGTGGAATCTCGAAGGCTCGAAGAGGATGATTCTAAGACCCCATGCTCAAACAAATTGACTAACTACCACATAATCAATTTTCTAGCATACCACAATTCAACGGTTCAAACACATGTACCAAGCAACACGAAAATTAATTAAACTCCAATTAATTCTCTTAACCATCCTAGAACTGTCTAGGCTCTGATACCAAACTGAAACGACCCGACCCGTTTTTTTTTTTTTTTTTTTAAATGCAATAATTAATATTCCCATAAATATTAATTATATTCCGAATAAAACATTTATTTAACGATTAAATAAACAGACCAAATCACTTAAATTAAACATATTTAAATCAATTTATTTCAAATAAAACTAGTTTCCACCACAAACCACAAAAGTTATAAAATAAGACTCGTACTTATTAAGTAAACTTCAACCAATAGTAATCGAAATTATTAAACATAAATAAAGTTCGACACTACCACACAAATACCGAGTCCTAAATCATCCTCCTCCTCATTGCCTTGATTCCACGATCACACTTTATCTTTACCTGCAACATAACGAAGAGTTGCGTAAGTATTATCAAAAATACTTAGTGAGACGGTCATCCCATCTACGAGCTATACACACAAACGATTGAGAACACAATAAACACAATCAATCACAATTAAGCAAACCACATAATGAGTATACAACCCATTGACACAACCAGCCCATCAATCCGATTTTTGGATCCCACACAAAAACCAACCTACACAAAACCACAAACACATCAAACAATCTCTACCGCTTAGATAAACCCATGGTTTCGCACTCACCTCTAACAAAGGAAGGATTTCGGCTCAAGAACCACAACACCCAGCCAACCAAGACTCACTCACAAGCCAACAACAGGTCGCCCAAACTCGCTCACACACCCTACAGCCAACCACAACAAGCAAAACGATTTTCAACCAAAACTGGAAAATTCAGAAACGATCACCCTCAAAGATGGAGTCACAAAACGAATTCTAACCGTCCAATTCCAATCTCCACCGTTGAAAATCAACCACTGGATGTCCTGAAGGTACGCTCCAAGTTTCAGGATGATCGGACCGACGATGAACTCAAGATCTTACTCTGAAACCACGTTGGTCCTAATCCGCGTCTGAGACAGAGCGCCCCACGAGAAAAATCATAACTCTTAGGATACTAACTCAAATTCAAAACCACAAAGTTCTGCATCTAGAGGAAAGGCTTAACTACAACTCCAAAAAATTTCATTACCTTTGGAAACGATTTGCTTGGTCGAATCGATTTTCTCCCAAAGGCTATCAAATCCGATTTTCTCCTCCTTCCTCGCAAGCCAACACCAAGCTCTACCTTTTACTCTCCTCTCCTCTTCTTCTCTGCAACAAAACAGAGCTTCCAAGCTCTCTCTCTCTTTCTCTTTCTCTTTCTCTCTCTCCCTTTCTCTTTCTCTTTCTCTCTCCCTTGTTTACGAAAAATGAAGAAGAAAGGAGGAAGGAGAAGGAAAAAAAATTAGAAAAGAAAGAACAAATAATTGCACCCAATTCTTTTTGACTTAAAAACCGTCACGTGGGGTCCACACCCACCAACCGCTCCAAAACTCGTTTTTCCGCTCGATAAATGTTTTTCTCGAAACTCTTACGATTAAAAGTCTCAACTGCGAGAAAACACCTTTATCACGAATTTAAACGGATCGCAACATTTTAAATATATATATATATACCTCTATATATATATTTTTCTGTCTACAATCTATTTTTCCTGGGAGACGGGCGTTACAATATCAGCTACGTGATCATTTGTCTTCACATACTCCAATTGCACCTCTTTCTTGTTAACACACTCTCTAATGTAGTGATAACGTGTGTCAATGTGCTTACTACGATCATGAAATACTGGGTTCTTTGCCAATGCTATTGCTGACTTGTTATCCATAAAGACCTTCGTTGGCTCTTCTTGTGGCAAGCTTAACTCCTTTAACAAGTTTCGTAACCAAATAGCATGACAAACACATGAAGTGGCTGCTACGTACTCTGCTTCACAAGTAGATAGAGTAACAATTGGTTGCTTCTTCGATATCCATGTGAAAGCCGTATCTCCAATGTAGAACACAAAGCCACTTGTGCTCTTTCGGTCGTCTATGTCTCCACCCCAATCGCTATCACTATATCCAACAAGCTTGTAA
Organism: Turritis glabra; assembly: GCA_900406565.1. Classification (NCBI taxonomy): domain Eukaryota; kingdom Viridiplantae; phylum Streptophyta; class Magnoliopsida; order Brassicales; family Brassicaceae; genus Turritis; species Turritis glabra. The sequence continues at coordinate 602,367 of OVBN01000173.1, read as the reverse complement.
TTGTTAGAGATAGAATAATACATACCAAAGTCTATGGTACCTTTGATATAACGAAGAATCCTCTTTGCCGCCTTGAAATGAGTTGTTGTCGGATGCTCCATGTAACGACTAACAACTCCAACCGCATATAAGATATCGGGTCTTGTACACGTTAAATAATGTAAGCTTCCAACCAAACTTTTAAATAGTGTCGGATCTACTCTTTCTCCTTCTTCATTATTTGATAACTTGATTCCACATTCCATCGGCGTGCTAACTGGATTAGAGTCATCCATCTTGAACATCTTAAGTATCTCCTTAGCATAGCACTCTTGAGTTATGAAGATTCCATTTTCTTCTTGTTTCACTTCAATTCCAAAGTAGTAAGACATCAATCCAATATCCGTCATCTCGAACTCCTTTGTCATTTCTTTCTTGAACTCCTCGAACATGCTTGGATTATTACCCGTGAATATTAAGTCATCCACATACAAACATGCAATCAATATATCACCATTTTGAATTTTGATATAGAGTGCATGTTCATATGAACACTTAATGAAATTTTTCTCCTTGAAGTACTAGTCAATTCGAGTATTCCAAGCTCTTGGAGCTTGTTTAACCCATAAAGTGCCTTTTTCAACCTTAAGACTTTATCTTCTTCTCCCTTGATTATATAGCCTTGTGGTTGCTCAATGTAAACTTCTTCTTCAAGGTCTCCATTTAAGAAGGCTGACTTGACATCCATTTGATGTATCTTCCACTTATTTTGAGCCGCCAATGAAATAATTAGCCTAACAGTTTCAAGACGAGCAACGGGAGCAAATGCCATCATAGTCGATTCCGGCTCTTTGACTATATCCTTTCGCAACCAATCTTGCCTTGTATCTTTCCACTTTGCTTTGTACACCCACTTCACACCAATCGCCTTGTGTCCATTTGGAAGTGAGGCTAACTCCCATGTATCATTTTTTTGTATCGCTTTGATCTCTTCATCCATAGCATTTCTCCAAGTCTTCTTTTCCATAGCTTCTTGGAAGTCCATGGGCTCGCACTCCGCAAATAGGCAAAACAAAGTAAGGTTTTCTTGATTTTCAGTTACCTCGTAGAGCTCTTGTAGACTTATAAAGCGTGGAGTCCTTTCGCTCGAACTTTCTTCTCCTTGAGAACTTGTTGGTGATGTTGGTGGTGTAGTAGGCTCTTCTCTTGGTGGCTCCAGGTCATCTTCTTCAAAGTGTGGAAAGAAGTTATAATCTTCATCATTTGATTTCTAATCCCATTCTCCTTGTTCTTCAAAGATGACATTTCGACTTATGATTGTCTTCTTTGTTTCAGGATTGTAAAGCTTGTACCCTTTGGAGTTGGCATCATACCCAATGAAGATGTATTTCTCGCTTTTATCATCTACCTTGCTCCGCTTCTCATCTGGAATATAAGCATGAGCAAGACCTCCAAAGACTTTTAGATGTGAGACACCAGGCTTCCTTCCACTCCATGCTTCTTGTGGTGTCTTTCCCAAAACGCTTCTTGTTGGAGATCGGTTTGATAGATAGACCGCACACGCAACTGCTTCTGCCCAAAACTCCTTTGGTAGCTTCTTACTTTTGAGCATGCTTCTTGCCATCTCAAGGATTGTTATATTCTTTATTTCCGCTACTCCATTTTGTTGAGAGGATCTAGGCACCGTCAATTGTCTTCTAATGCCGTTGTTTTCACAATACTTGAGAAACTCCTTGGACATGAACTCTCCTCCACGATCAGATCTCATGACTTTGATCATAAGGCCACTTTCCTTCTCAACATGAGTTTTGAACTTTTTGAAGTTTTCAAATACTTCTGATTTTTCTTTCAAAAAATAAACCCATGTTTTTCTTGAGAAATCATCAATAAAGAGAAGAAAATATTTACTCTTACCGAGGGAACTTGGTTTGATCGGGCCACATACATCTGTATGAATGAGTTCTAATGGCTTTCGTGCTCTTGTCTCCGACTCCTTTGGAAAGCTCATTTTGAATTGCTTTCCAAGTAAACACCCTTCACAAACTTGATTTGGATGGTTGATGCAAGGTAGTCCTCTCACCATTTCTTTCTTCGAAAGCAACTCTAACCCTCCAAAGTTGAGATGCCCATATCTAAGATGCCATAACCAAGACTCCTCCTCATAGCACATCTTGAGACATTGTGCGATGTCATTTTGAATGTTAAGGACTAACATTCTATTTTTTGACATCGGCACCTTTGTAATGAGATTGCTTGCTTGGTCTCTTATAGAAAGGTTATTATCTTTTAATCGAATATCATAATCTTTTTCTAAGAGTTGTCCAAGACTCAAGATGTTGGTCTTCATGGTTGGAATATAGTAAACGTTGGAGATAAATTGATGATCTCCATTCTTTAACCGGATGAGAATTTTTCCTTTACCTTTAACCTCCATCTTTGATTCATCTCCTAAGACCATATCTCCTCTCACCGAATCATCAAGCTCCACAAACAAGCTTTTCTTCCCACACATGTGATTACTTGCACCGCTATCAAGGTACCACTTATGGTTATTTTCTCGTTCATCCTTTTTATAAGCCATCAACAACATGTCTTCTTCATGTATTTTTTCTTCAACGTAGTTGGCCTTCTCTTCGACTCTTTTATTGTTGGGAGCTTTACATTCCGAAGCATAATGTCCAAACTTCCCACAATTGTAGCACTTAACATTTGATTTATCATACCTTGATTTTGGATTTCCTCTTCCACGACCTCTTGATGAGCTTTCTCCTCTTTGGTTGGTGTTATATTCATGCGGCCTCCAACCTCGTCCATTTCCATATCCACGACCTCGTCCTCGAACTTGACCGCCACCTCTTCTTTGATAGCGTTGGCCATTTTCTTCTTTAATATTATCAATCTGCATCTTCAACATTTGTTCGGCGATATCTTCCTTTTTCTTCTTTTTTTCTTCATAGGCTTGTAATGATCCAAGAAGTTGATCCATTGTCATGGCCTCCAAATCTTTTGTCTCTTCGATGACGGTGACAATATGCTCAAATTTTGGATCTAACGATCTAAGAACTTTCTCCATGATTCTCACATCATCTAACTTCTCTCCATTTCTTTTTAGGTTATTTGTAACCATCAAAACTCTTGAGAAGTAATCGGAGACGAGTTCACCTTCCTTCATTTGTAGCGCTTCAAATTCTCCTCTTAGAGTTTGAAGACATACCTTCTTGACTTGATCGGCACCCTTGTAGGATGTTTGAAGGTTCTCTCATGCTTCTTTTGCTGACGTAGCTTCTGCGACCTTCTCGAACATATCTTCATCTAATCCTTGATAGATTAGACAGAGAGCCTTCTTGTCTCTCTTCCTTGAGTCTCTCAAACTATCTTTTTGAGTTTGAGATAAACCACCATCATTCTCCGGTTCAATAAAGCTTTTCTCGACTATCTCCCACACGTCATGTGCTCCTAGGATAGCCTTCATTCGTAGACTCCAATTGTCGTAGTTGCTCTTTGTGAGCATTGGAACTTGGAAGGGAATACCGCTACTCGCCATCTTTATGAGAATCTTCTAGCTCTGATACCACTTTGTTGGAAGAATAAACCTTTAAGATTATGATGGAGAAAGTGTTTAAGTATTTAGAAGAGAAATTTGGGAAATGGAAAGCTTTGATATATTTTTCAACTCTTTCTTATTACTCACTTCTTAACTTAGTTACAAATGAGAAGATGAATGAGGTATTTATAGCCTCCACATTACAAAATATCTCAAATATTTTAATTATAATTCTAGATAATTTTTCTCTAATATTAGTTTATTTTATTACAAATTATCTAGATATTTCTATGTAAATATCTAGATTTTTTATCTTAAGGAGGTGGAGAAGTGTGTGGATGATTCTAGATATTTTTAAGGAGGTGGAGGTGTTGATATTTCTAGAAAAAACTCTAGAACTTGGATTTGGCCCAAAATGATCATTATTGGATAATTGATCTAATAATTAAACTTGATTCAAAATCAAGTTTAACTTTCAACAGAAACAATATTTGTGTGTTTAGGATTAGTTGTTCGTAATCAGCAATTGATCAACGTTCTTACGTAATTATATCTGACATTTTGTATTGATTGTTATTAGGATGATATGTGATGATTTAATGGTATTGTGTGTGTTTTTAATAGAATTCAGACATGCGACTGGATATATCTACACCATCTCCAAAGATTTAGCAACTTATATCTCAGTAAACCGGTAACCGTTCTCAGCTCAGATTCTTTACAATCATCCTCTCCTATTTTCAAATCCCAAACAAGTTGATTCACACAATTTAACCATGTATTTTTCAGGCAACTACTTCACAAATATGCAAATGAAAATGTCTCTTTAGGTCCTTGGTTCATCTGTCTCGATGTTGATCGACATCGATGATAGAAGCCTCTGCTGCAGAACACCCTTGGGTAAAGATAAAATCTGGCTCATAACACATCAGATAAGCAATTGAGATTCATCCATTCAAGAATCAAGTTGGTAACTTTTTTCTTGTGTGTGTGCAGATTGTGAGTGGAAAGGTCACGCATGAAACCCTTGCGCAGCATCGTTCGATTGGTTGGAGCTGTAGCGAAATATGCAAATTTGTGGAGAGAATGCTTGAAGTACATCAACGTTGTGGAGATGGCGCAATTTGACACACAAGTTCTAAATTTTTCTCTCTGTAATCTATATTTTCAACTTCTTCTTTTGGATCATTATTTTTGATTGAGTTCTTTTGGATCATTAGTATAGCGGCCTATACTGTATAGGTTCATATTATGATTTTTTTTTCTCCTGTAATGTTCCATTTTTAATATTACATGCATAAATTCATCATCTAAGCCCCAAGTTTTACTTCATAAACCCTAAATTCTTGCAAAATTTGGTTCTTTCGAATTTCTTGACTCAAGAATCGGAAGAACAAAAACAAAATTTTCTTCTATTTTCTCTTTATACATACAAATTCAAGAATTAATAAAGCAGGACATGAGCAATTCAAAATTTAACATCAAAACCAATGAACCAATCACAATAAAATGATGATTCTAAATCAAGAAATTGAATTTACCAAAAAAAATTTTACATAAAAGGAGTCAAACAAAAGAATAACTTCGCAAAGATCTGTAATCAAAACTTGAAGTTGTTTACTTAATTTTCCATAAAAATCTTATAACTAAACATTTGTTTTTACTTTCAATACCATTATTCCAATTTTATAAATCCATTAGTAAAATACATCCCACTTTCACCATTCATACTTAAGATATAAAAATATTTCATTTGTATTATTTTAGAAGATTTGATTTTTTGTTGTTATATTCTCATATATAGTAAATTTTATTAATTTATCGATATGCTAAATTTCTAATTGATCTGAAAAATTAATTTAGAACCCAAAAATTATATTGATTTATCGATATATTTAGTTATCGAGTATTAATTTATCAAAGTTATATTGTATTAATATACATATCTCATGAATACCAATTCATGTACATTATAATTACATAATTGATAAATAAAAAATTAATTGTGTGATAACTTTCATTTGGTCTTCAGTTATGTTTAACACTTAAAAATTATTTAAGTGCATAAAATGCTTATTCAATATCTAAAAGCCTAAATAATATTTAATATTGGAAATTAATATTGGATTAACAATTAAATATATCAAATTACTAACACAAACAAAAAATTGTAATATAATTGATTAATATAATAAAAAATAAAAAATATTAACCTCCGGATGACCCCACGAATTATCAAATTAAATAAAAACCATACAAGCCTTACAACATATATACCAATCAAAAAAAAAATATAGCAACCGGACGAAGCACGGTAATCAATATAGTTTGTTCTTTAAAACGTATTGTAATGACATTTTGATGTAATTATTAACACTTATTAAGGTTATATTCAAAATGTACTTCCATTAGGAGATGGTAAAATATACAAACAAAGAGTAAAAATAAATCATTATTATAATTTTAAAGTGGATTTACGCATTATTATAAATCATTATTTTTACTCTTTCGAATAAGTAAACTGAACCAAACCGCAACACACATAACAAATGTCAAATTTTTGAAATTGAAATTTAAAGTTGTGTTAATACATTAAGTTTGAATTTACCCCATAACTTCCCTATTAAAGTAAATCTTGTGGTTAAAAATTATTTTAAATAACTATTTATCGACAAAGTATCCAGATATTTCGATCCCGGGTTGTTTCCAGGAGAACGACATCGTCTGCAGACTTAGTTCCTTTGACAGTGGAATAAACAGCTTGCCGCCCACCGTTAGCAATGGGGCTGCTAAACACTTCCTTCGAAGAATTGACAGACCGTTGTGCATCATTTGCTTGATTAACGTAGACTTGTAGCCTTTTGTGATACTCTGCAAATATTCTTGTTGCTTCGTCGCATTGTTGATCATAAGCTTCCAACAATGCTTGCTTGTGTCTGAAAAAGAAAAAGGGAAAAAATGACAAAACAATTGGAAAGATGTACTGAGCATAGCAGAAACAAAGATTTACATTGTTGTATCAGCAGAATCAATGCATTTCAACAGAGTTGAATGCTGTGGATAAAGCTCTATGAAAGGGGCAGATAGAAGATCAACATCGCCAAGCGTGGATGCAAACATAAGAACGAACAATGTGGCATATTCATGAAACCAAAGCATCAAAACAGCCTGAGGAAATCCCGTATATTTTATTCTAGAGGTATATCGAGATCATTAGAAAATCAATGCATAACAAAAAAAGAATACTTCGGGGCTATACATATAATATATGGCTGCTTCAATCACAGAGAAAGTAGCACCAAAACTCTAACCAGCTAATCATGGTACAGATAAATACTATAATTATAACGGTTTTGTTGGGGACATAACACAAATGATAATAACGCACAAACACAACATGAGAAAGCATTAAAATGAACATTAGCTAACTATTGCAGGTATAATCTATTGTATTCTCTTACAAGAGAGAGAGAAGCAAAGTATTACAATGCTGTATTCAAAATTGAAAAATTCAGATTAGACCTGTAATTTGCTCTTTCGTCAAGCATCCTCTTCCGTCCTGCTTCTTCTCCAGAGACCTCCAACATTCTAGCCTTCAAATCTGTTCTTTCCGTCCTCACTATGTTCCTCAATCTGTCCACTTCCTTTGCAGCTAATAACTCCCTTTCCTGCAATGCAGCCTCTCTATCCTCTGCATAAGTCGAACTCTCTCCAGTCCCTCCGCCTTCCTTTGCCCTTCATCTCCTCCTTCCCCAGATTTACAGAGCTCCACTACTGCTGCCCCCATGTTCCGCCTAATTCTCGTTTCATGAGATTTGCTTAATTCCTAATCAACTCAAAGCTAAAACTATCCATTCATTACATACTTCGACAGATCAATCAAAGCTCCTCATTACTGTAAGTAAAGGTCTTCTGTTTTTTGTGAATTCAATCGCATTTCCTTCGAGATATCAGAAGCTTCAAGGGAAACGGGATTTGTTAACAGAAGAATGACCATAGAAAGAGGATAGTACGTATCCGCCACGTGAGAAATCCCTAATCTAGAAGTACTCTAAGCTTTCACAGTCTCATGTCAAGCTTCCTTTGAAGATCACAACCCTACGAGTGATGCAGCACTGTGCTATCGATAGATTAAAGGCAGAATTCAGCCATCTGATAATGGTTTGTAAAACCCTACTTTTGCCAATCCCAAGAAACCCTCGGAAGAAGAGAAGCGCTTTGTCACGTCAAGAAGTGTCCTACCTAAAAGGCTAAGAGAACAGGCTATCAGGTACTCCTGTGTACTGGAATGTACAAGTCAGGCTAGTATCTATGTTTCGCTAATCTTCTAGATTGGATAGCAGTTAGGTTTACGCTTTTCTCGGTTAATCTTCTAGTGTGCTATCAAGCAGGAGCAGGATGGTGCTTTGCCCAAAGCAGAGGACAAGACCAAAGTTTCTTTCTTTATCTTATACGTACACGTGGTGTGCTAAAGAAGGCTGGAATGCCACCAGGCGTCATTTCATTCACCCCACCCACCCGCCCCTGATTGTACATTTTGTATTTTGTTTTTCAACTCCTTGCCTATGATTTCTCATAGCTTTTGCCACTTCTACACAACTGGAACCTCACATTCCAAACCCAAATTAGCAGCCACATTGCTATAACTCCTATACTTCAGAGGCTTTTCATTATCTGCGATATCGCTCTTCTTCAAAAACAACCTGTTTGATATTTTCTGATGAGGAAACTCTGTTTCTTGGTTCGGTAGATGGGGTTACAAGTTCTGTCGTGGAAGTTATGGTGTGACCAAGAATGATTATGAGAATGCAATTGAGCTTCTTGGTTCACTTGAGCTTGATCAGACTGAGTTTGATTTCATTGAGCATCAACAATCTAAAGAGATCAAACAGATTTTTCGGTATTATAGAGAAATGAGTGAAGGGCATTTGAAGACATTCAAAGATCTCTTACGGTTTATGCTTATCATCAAGTCTCATGCTCCTCAAGCGAGTAAGCTTCTTCCCTCGACTCCTCCTCTCTTGTGTCCATACGCCACGCCATACAATAACCGAAGTTCCAAAGATCTCTTCTTAGACAAATCCTCAACTGTTATCATCCTGCAAGAACACATTCATTCAATCTCCAAATCATGAAAAAGCTAAATCCAACAAACCAAAAAACGATAGATAAATGTTGTTCCATTACCGTGCTCCGAGGTGATTACAAATCCTATCCCAAAGGTCGACGATTTCTCTTCCACACAAGTATTTAGATCCTCCTTCCATACCATTAATGCAGATCAAATGACTAAACCCATTACTATGAATCAATCCATGTAAAAGATGAGTTTGTAGATTGAAAACATCATCGTCTAATGGCATATTCCAATCTGTATCAATCGGTATTATGAAATGATACTTCCTCTTCGAGACAAAGTGATTGCTCCACCCTATACCAATCCAAAAATCAAAGTTAGATATTCACAAAATCTCTGTAATTCAATCATTAATCATCACCATATACAGAACTAAATACAAAATTTAGATACATACTCATCTGAAACCAATACTCAAAATCTCAATTTAGCAACAAATTCGTAAACCCTAACTGAATTGAATACGAAAAAAAACCCAATTTTTTAGAATCTCCAATTGCGATATACGAAATCGATTAAACCCAACACGAAATCAAACCCAGAAATCTCAAAACCCAAAGAGAATCAATCACAAAACCTGTGCATCTACAATGATCGCAGTACGGTTCCGACGAACGAATCACATCTTCTTCGATAGTATAGTATAGTATAAAGCGGAATCACAGAGTTCTTCGATTCATGACTAAGAAGTGTACACCACACTGGCATACCACGAATGTTATACTCTTCAACCTCCGCACAATCCCGAAGAAAAACCCTAATTTTATCTCTGAAAGCTCCGTTCCGATTAATCGGAAACTCATCTACACCGAATCGTTGCAGATTATAAACTTTCGGCTTTCTCTTTCTCTTCCGGAAAGTCTCGATGATCGGAACTGGCATTGTTAACGAATTGGGTTCGATTAGGGTTTTTGGGATTTGAGCATCAATGGAGATGAAGATGATCTCTCTCTCGAGCTCTGTGAAGTTTACCCGCTTCAATTTTGAAACAAAATGCAGTATAGTTTGAGAAATGCCCTTGAGAAAGATGAGTATTTACGTGACTACCATTGTGATCTGACGGTGTAAATCGAGTTTAGTGATTTGATGGATCTGGACCGTTCATCTTTGTAACTGTAAGTTTGTTAGTCAAACCGCATAATTTAAACTTCCACAGATCTGTTGACTTCCGTCACTCAGAAATCCACAGTCCCCAGATAAAATTGTT